>CM033359.1:17818115-19018115 GCA_019395295.1 Osmanthus fragrans | reverse complement strand
AAGATGAATTTAGGTTCTTGTTCATGTCAAGAGAATTATCTTCTGAAACATTAAGAAATACAGACAAAGTGAAGGTGCATGAGCATGTTTTTTATGATGCTTTTGAGCGGATCAAAGAACATTTATATCTGACAAGTTTTGCAAGAGATGCGTTTTGCTTACAGATTTCTGAACATCAACAGTTTGCTGATGAAATATCGGTGTCCAGTATGTCACTCAATGAAGTTCAAGGGAAAAATGAAGTGCTTGCCAAAGAACTTGCGCAGTGTAGGTGTGAAGTTCAGGAACTTGTTTCTGGGAGGGAAGAGCTCCAAAAGCAGCTTCACTTTTCAATAGCCGAGGTTGAAGAACTTTCTGCCAAAGTCAGTGAGTTGCAGAATAAACTTGAAACAACTCAAGGAGACTTGTCAAGCCTGAGTTCAGAGTTGCTTGATTCCAGGAATTTGGTGTCAACTTTACAGATCGAAAATGAAAACTTAAATGAGAGTTCTGATCTGATGACCAAGGAGAAAAAGAAACTTCACGAGGAGAATGAGCACACTGTGCTTGAGAATGAGAAAATGACTAGAGAGTTAGCTCAGTGCCAGACTTCTTTGGAGTTGCTGCGATCGGAAATTATAGACTTAACTGAGAATCTGGCTTCACTTAGAGAAGAGAGGAGGAAGCTTGAGGAGGACAAGGAATTTGTTGTTCATGAGAATGACAAATTGCTTTCTGACTTGTCCAATTATAAGAGGATGGTTGAAGCTCTTCAGGTGGAAAACAAGAATTTGAATGATGTGCTTCTATTAGAACTGGAAAAGAGAAAGGTTCTTGAAGATGAAAGAGATTTTATGCTGCAGGAGAATGAGAAACTATCAAAAGAGTTGATGGACAGCAAAGATTTGATGGCAGCTCTTCAGGCAGACATCTCCCACTTAAATGGGGTTCTCACTTCCGTAACAGAGGAGAGAAACAAGCTTGAAGAAAAGAATGAAACAAAATTCAGTGATAATGAGAACCAACCGCATGAGTCTGCAGAAATCGAAACATCATTATCAAGTCTGCAGGACCCACTTAAAGTGAGTGGGGTTAGTGAAATTCTGATATCAGAGAAGGCTACATCTGAATGTCATGCAGATAGACCATCTCAGGAGGGACTGAAAATGGACACGTATGATGATTCTTTCGGGTTTATGGTACTGAAAAGACACTTGGAGGATGCAGGGAATGTAATGCAAAAACTTGAGAACGCAATTGAAGAAATGAATGCTCACTCAACTTCCTTGAGTAGGTCGAGTGGTAAAGTAGTTGGATCTGGAGTATCAAAACTTATTCAAGCCTTTGAGTCAAAAGGTCACAGTGATGATGATGATTCAGAGGAACCCCCTTCTTCTGAAGACCAAACAACAGGAGATCTATACATTATAGCCAAACAAGTAGCTCAAAATCTGAGAGCATTGCTCAAGGAGTTAATTCTGGATGCTGAGAATGCCAGTGAATTCTGTAGGGGGGTGAAGGAGACTAAATTGCTTGCTGCTGGAGCTGGTGCTGAGCTGAGGAGTGACTATGATTCTTTGAGGGAGTACAATGATCATCTAGAAGAAGCAAACTTAGAGCTTATGGTTCTATATGAAGCTACAAGGGAGCTTGTATGTCAAGCTGTTGCAAGAGAGGGTGAGCTTGCTATTTTTTGTGATGCCTTACAGAAACAAGATCTTGCTCTGAAATCAGATAATAATGAGCTCCGAGAAAAACTGGGTGACTTTCAGTCCAAAATTAGTGAATTAGAGAGTCAATTTGATGAAACATGTCAAAATTCAAATGAGATGGTGGCTTCTATCTCCAATCAAATGATAACACTCCAGAAAGAAGTAGTTGAAAGGGAATCAGAACTGGAAGAAGAATGGAGTTCTAATGTTGCTCGGATTCTTCAGAAAGTTGGTGAGCTGGATGCTTCATTAGCAGGCGTAGATAACAGCCTGGATATTGTTAGCCGTGTTGCCATTTCTGTGAATTTTGCCACCAAACTGATTGTAAGTCTGCAAGATCAACTTGAAGCTTCGCACAAAGATCATCAAGCACTGTGGGATGCCTACAACGATAAACATGAGAAATGTAATACTCTGCTACACAAGAATGAAATGACTACCAATACATTGAACACACTTTATGATGACCTCTGCAAACTTGTTAGTGAAGCATCAGGGTACAAGGATGAAACAGAAACTGTTTGGTTAAGGCGTGACTCGCAAGATCTTTTAGATTCTGGTGTTTTTGATACCCTCTTGGAGCAACTGAACACGTTTCTTGGTGAGAGAATGAAGCTTCAGTCTGCACATAATGAACTCAATGCAGAGTTGACGAACAGAGCTAGAGACATTGACAAATTGGAGAAAAGTTGTCTTCAGTCAGATGCTATTTTGAAGTTAGTTGAAGATATTGAACAATCAGTCAGGCTGGAGGGGATTGAAATTTCCTCAAATGAACCTGCCTCACGCCTAGAGTGTCTCATCCATTTACTAATTACAAGATATAAAGAGGCTGCTGGGAGTTTAAGCATGTCAAGAGAGGAGACTGCTTCTTGGGAAATGCAATTAAGTGTTTTGCAGGCACAAATTGAACACTTGAATTTCATTATTGTTCAACATGAAAATGAAAATATTGTTTTCAAGCAAAGTTTGAAAAGTGCCGAAGAGGATGTAGTTACTCTTACTTTCAAACTACAAGAGAAAGCTGCTGAACTTGAACAGTCAGATCAGCGGGTGTCATCCCTTAGAGAGAAACTAAGTATAGCTGTTACAAAGGGGAAGGGTCTGATTTCACAGCGTGACAGTCTTAAGCAATCCCTAGCTGAGACTTCCAAAGATCTGGAGAAACGTTCTCAGGAGCTGCTAATGAAAGACACCAGGGTTCATGAACTTGAAACAAAACTTAAGGCCTATTCGGAGGCTGGTGAACGCATGGAAGCTCTGGAATCTGAGCTCTCGTACATTCGCAACTCAGCTACTGTATTAAGAGAATCATTTCTTCTTAAAGATTCTGTTCTTCAGAGAATAGAAGAGATTCTTGAAGATCTAGAGCTCCCCGAGGACTTCCATTACAGAGATATCATTGAAAAGATTGATTGGTTAGCAAAATCTGTTACAGGGATCTCTTTGCCACTTCCTGATCGGGAACTGAGAAGCTCAGTGGGAGGAGGATCATACTCTGATGCTGAATTTGGTGATGTGGATGGCTTGAAGGAAAACACACAGCCTAATCCAAATTCCAGTGATGACGTAAGAAGAAGATTTGAGGAATTGCAGAGCAAATTTTATGGGTTGGCCGAGCAAAATGAGATGCTTGAACAATCATTGATGGAGAGGAACAATCTTGTGCAGCGGTGGGAAGAAATTCTGGACAGGGTAGATATGCCTTCTCAGTTGCGGTCCATGGAACCTGATGATAAGATTCAGTGGTTGGAAAGTGCATTATCAGAGGCTCAGAACCAGCGTTATTCCCTCCAGCAGAAGATTGAAAACCTTGAAACATCTTGTGAGTCCCTAACTGCGGACCTAGTGGATACACAAAGAAGAATGTTCGAGCTAGATTCAGCTCTTCAGCAGGCTAGCAGAGAGAAAGAAATTCTTACAAGGGATTTGGAGATTCTTGCTCATGATTATGACGAAATCTCACAGAAAGCTGCTGGTTTTGAAGTAAACAACAGAAACCTTAATAACAAACTAAGTTTGTTGCAAGAGAAACTGGAACAGAAGCTCAGGATTGAAGAAGATATTCGTCTTGTTGAGGCTGCTATTAGCAGACTGCAGGGTTTGGTTAAGGATGCTCTTCAGGATTCTGGTATAGATGATGTGGAATTTGGTCAGGATGGTGTCAAATATTTTGAAGCACTGGCGATGAAGCTTATATCATCTTTTCAGCAGGCTAGCAAAGAGAAAAAAATTCTTTCAAAGGACTTGGAGATTCTTACTCGTGATTATGATGAAATCTCAAAGAAAGCTGCTGGTTTTGAAATAAACAATGGAAACCTTAATAATGAACTAAGTTTATTGCAAGAGAAACTGGAACAGAAGCGAGGGCTTGAAGACGATATTCGTCTTGTTGAGGCTACAATAAGAAGACTGCAGGATTTTGTTAAGGATGTTCTTCACGATTCTGGTACAGAAGATGTGGTATTTTGTCAGGATGGTACTGTGTATTTCGAAGCACTGGTGATGAAGCTTGTAGAAGGATATAAAACACTTATGTCAGGGAAACCTAGTAATGGTGATGCGGCTGACGCGCACATTAGTGAAAAAGTTGAGCTCACTCACATTCCTAGAAATGATGATGAGCAGGATGTAGTGATTATGAGCAAAAAACTAGAGGATTATATGGATGAATTGATATTTTTGAAGCAGCAGAAAGATGAATACGTGCAGAATAATCAATCCTTAGTCCATGATCTTGAAGCGCTAGAAATTAAAAAGAATGAACTGCAAGAGCTGCTTACTCAGGAGGAACAGAAGTCAGCTTCTTTCAGAGAGAAGCTAAATGTTGCTGTTCGAAAAGGAAAGTCCTTGGTTCAACAGCGGGATGGCATGAAGCAAGTGATTGAAGAGCTAACAGCTGAGGTGGAGCGCCTCAAATCCGAGATCAAGCTTAACAAAAATGTTGTTCTTGAGTATGACCAAATGATCAAGGACTTGTCTGTGAACCAAGAAAGGGTGCAAGGTTTAGAATCTGAGAATATGTTCCTTAAAGACCGTGTGGCAGAAACTGAACGCTATTTGCAACAGAAAGAGGGTAGCTTGAGCATGATTTTAGACACTTTGGGCGATATTGATGTTGGTCTTGCATGTAATATTGGCAATCCAGTTGAGAAGCTGAAAGAAATTGGGAAACACTGCCATGGTCTGCAGACAGCTCTGGGTTCTACTGAACAAGAATCAAGGAAATCAAAAAGAGCAGCTGAGCTACTGCTGGCAGAGTTGAATGAAGTTCAAGAAAGAAATGATGTCCTTCAAGAGGAGCTCGAAAAAGCTTCCAGTGAGCTCTCAGAACTTTCCAAGGAAAGGGATTTAGCTGAAGCAGCCAAACATGAAGCTCTAGTACACATTGAAAAGCTGTCTGCTATCCACGGTGAGGAAAAAGGACAGACAGACAGCTGAAGTCACAGTGATAAAATCTGTCATGGATCAATTCAGGGAGGAGCTTTTTGCCATTGACAATGTATTGGGGGATGTTCTCTCCAAGGACTTGGAAGTTTTGCAGAATACAGAGGCCAGTATGAAATCGTTTCTGGAACTAGGTGATGAGCCTGATTTGAGTGCTCTAATTAGTTCCCATGGTAGCATCATTTCAGTAAAACCAGAAAAGAAGGTAAAGTATTTCTTGATATTAATTTTTATGTATATTGACATCCTTGGCTTTGCTTGACTCGTTCTTCACATGCATTCTCTTTCCTAATCTATACGTTCTTCTAATCTTTTTTATCTTTTTGCCAACAACAAAAATACTGATGAAGATGGGTAGGTTACAAGCTTCTTTTAAATAGTGGAGAGGAGGGATAGGAAAGGGCAATGGTGAAACAGAGAAGCAGAGGAGTGAGATATCCTGATATTTTTTATGGCCAACTATTAAGGAGAGGGTCTCACTCTGTAAGATACCGGAGCCTAACTTTTTACTTTTGTTGCTTGTCATCCACAGGTTTTAATGCCAGAAATTGGTGCTCTCAAGGAGCGATTGTACAATCATCAACATTTGTTACATGAAGAAGTGTGCCATTTATCTGAAGTATCAAAGACTGTTCGTACAGAAATTTCTTCTCAGAAACAGTCTCTTGAAGCAATGAAGAGAAGTGTTGAACAGTTAGAATCCATTGAGAAAGAGAGGGGTTCAGAATTATTTATTATGCGTAGAAACGTTTCCTTGATTTATGAAGCCTTCAACATTGTGATTTTGGAAATTGAAAATATGAAGACCCATATGGTTGGAAATGATTTGTCCTCTGGAGCTCTGGAGACAAAGTTAAAGTCTCTAGCGTCTGTTGATGGAGGGGGTGATCTTACCGGTGATGCCCACGCTTTTAATGAGGAAGGCATCAGGACCATCCGAGACAAATTATTATTGGTTATGAAGGATTTCATAAGCATGCAAACTGATATCCTGGAAGTTAGACAGAAGGAGATGAAGGAAACAATATTCAATTTACAGAAAGAGCTTCAGGGAAAGGACATCGAGAGAGACAGAATTTGTATGGAGCTTGTTAATCAGATAAAAAAAGCTGAAGCTAAGGCAAGGAATCATTTAGAAGACCTACAGTCTGTGAGGGCTCAGCTACATGATTTACAAAAACAGGTGGATGTGAAGGAAGTGGAGCGCGAGGAATTGGAACTGAGAATGAAAGAATCAAAAGATCGGGAAGCCACATCTGAGGCCTTGCAGCAGAAAGTTAAATCTCTATCGGAAGTGCTAGCTGCGAAAGAACAAGGTCAGCTGAGCATCTTCTTTTAGCTGCATCATTTAAGTAATAACGTAGTGTCTATTTAGATTTTATCATTATCATTTAGTTACATAATGATATGCTCTTTCAGAAAATGAGTCACTGATGCAAGCCCTTGAGGAGGAGGAGGCTCAAATGGAGAACCTGACAAACAGGATTGGCGATCTGGAAAGAGAATTGCAACAGAAGATCAAACAATTAGAAAACCTTGAAGTTTCTCGTGGGAAGGCTTTGAAGAAGCTTTCGGTCACAGTAAGCAAGTTTGATGAACTTCATTATTTGTCTGAAAGTCTCCTTTCTGAAGTTGAGAAGCTTCAGTCACAATTGCAAGAGCGGGATAGAGAGATATCTTTCCTTAGGCAAGAGGTCACAAGGTGCACTAATGATGCTCTATCTGCAACCCAAATGAGCAAGAAAAAGAGCCCTGATGAAATTCATGATTTTCTGTCATGGTTAGATACACTGATTGCTCCGGTGCAGGTGAATGATCTAGCTTCTGATAGTATGAAAGTTGATCAGGTTAACGAATATAAAGAGAGACTACAAAACCAGATCGTGGCTTTTGTAACCGAATTGGAGAATCTTCGTGCGGTGACCCAGAACAGTGATATGCTGTTGCAAGAAGCAAGGGGTAAAGTGGAAGAGTTGACACAAAAAGAACAACATCTTAAGAATTCATTGCATGAAAAGGAGTCTCAATTAACTATGCTTCAAGGTGCCGGAGATTCTGGACAAGCTCCGAGTGCTTCGTCAGATATCATGGAAGTTGAACAAGCGGTACGATATTTAAGTATTTTAGTATTTTATTCGTCAAATTGGCCCAAGTGCCTAGATATAGGTGTGTTTTGCTGGTTTTAAAGTTGGCGCATTAAGAGTTTCCGTTTGTATGTAGCTTTTTGTTATTCTCTTGTTCTTTTCATTATTTTTCTTTGTTTTTATTGGGAATATTATATTTTGGTACTGATTGCTCTGGTCTACTGGTATAGACAAGCAAATGGACAGCTCCTGCTACCATTGCATCACAAGTTCGCAGTTTGCGGAAAACTAATAGTGATCAGGTTGCCGTGGCGATAGATATTGATCGAAGTAGTGACAGGTTGGAGGAGGATGACGATGATAAAGGTAATGTGCTGTCGAGCCATTGTAATTGAAAAGCATTGTATCGCCTCTGTAAATCCAACTACTTGCAACTATCAAGACTCACTTTTCTTTCATTCCTATGGTTTTTTATTCAATTTCAGCTCATGGGTTCAAGTCACTCACTACGTCAAGACTTGTTCCACAATTTACGAGACCAGTAACCAATATGGTTGATGGTTTGTGGTATGGTCCAATCTACTTCTATGAAATATATTTGATGTTCATGGTATTCCCATTTATTACCTTCGTATGAATTCTATCCAGGATGTCATGTGATCGTGCACTAATGCGACAACCCGCTTTGCGACTTGGTGTCATAATCTATTGGGCTTTGTTGCATGCTCTTCTTGCAACTTACGTAGTTTGAGAATCTGACCAAGCGGTCACCTTTTGGGGGAAAAATAGAAAGTTAGTAACTGGTCAGCTCCCTCCCTCCCTCCCTCCCTCCATAGATATATGCCCGCTAACAGTTGAGCATTCATTCACTCTGCAGGTCCTGATGCAAGCTAGGAATGGAGTTGCAACCGCTATTGTGCCAGAGATATCTCTATAAGCTTGTATTACATAATCATTGAGTTCATAATTCTAGGTGGTTCAATTCATTGTTTGCCAACCTGGAAACTGTGATTTTTCGCTTTTATTACGTTATCACAGATTTTTTGGTTGCCGTCAATAAAGAAAAATGCATTATACAGGATGTAGATTGAGAATTGGTTTATCAAATCAAGTCGTAGGTCTATAGCAGTCTATAGATAGAAGATTAAATGTTTGAGGTTGCTTTTGCTGAAGTAGAGTACCAGTGTACCACAGTTGTTTTATCCTTGATGTTAGTTTTAGATACAAATGTGACCAATATTTGGAGAGGTTGTCAATGCAAGATTATTAGAAGAGAACATCATCAGGACGGGTTTTTCCGCCAACTGAAATTTGATGCTTATGTTTTGAAACCTGGAAATTGTACAGATGATTTTATGCCTTTTAAAATCGTAGCTTCATTCTTATTCCATTTAAATTTATCATAATCATTCATTATTGATTTTGCTACATGTATATAATGGTTTACATACATATGATGTTGTAATATACGATTTGATCAGAACTTTTTCAATAAAAAAAAAAAAGAACTTTTCCATCCTCTTTTTGATATCTCATAGGTACGTAAACTATTATGTAATTCCTTACGTGCAAATAACATTATTTATTATCATAAATGTCTTGCTTAATCCATTGTATCCTTGCCATGGAATCTTTTATATCTTTTCATAATTTCTTACAAAGTGTTGTACCCAATTTGCATACTAGTCATTTTCTTTTGGCAGACGTTTCGTTATTAATTTCCTGATTTACAGTGAAATAAAAAGCAAGTTTTTCAGAACACATTTATCAAGTTTTTAGTAAAAATTTAAAAGGGTTGTGTAGGTTTTATGTAGCACCCTCAAAACCTTAATATATTTGCTCCATTGTTATAGGTAGAGATGTCAACGAACTGAGTTGTATCTTGAGTTGAAATTCGAGGCTCGGACTCGGTTTGAGCAAAAACGGTTAGGGTTGTTTTTGGTCCGAGCCAAGTTTTTGCTCAGCCAAAAGATTTAGGCTCGATCTGGCCTTATCGAGTTTTGTCGGCTCATCTCTTTTCTTAAAACACAGGTAGCTAAGTAAATGTTTATGTAACCGTGTGTAGTTGCTACATGCTGTCCGCAATATAACACAGTTTGCCTGTTAAACGTAGTTTTTTTGTTTTTTATCTTTTTGAAGGCTCGGCTTGTCCGGGCTAAAAATGGCATGTGACACGAGTTGTCTCATGTGGTTTGTCGAGCCACATGGGCTGACTCGGGCTTTTTTTGGATCGAGCTATCAATCGTTCGAGTCGACGAGCCAAATTGATAGTCCTAGTTACAAGTTTATGAATTAACATTGTTCAAGAAAGGGACATGCTAGAGGGAGTGGACAGGAGGGGGAAAGAACATTGACTTGAAAAAAATTAGCTACTGAGAATTAACTTGGATCTTCAAAATCCTTAAAATTTACCGCAGGATTCCCCTCAAATCTTTCTATACTGAAGTACTTGAGGTCCAGACCTTTTGCCACACCAGCAGTCATAAGATCAGCCAGTATCCTCCCAACTACTGGTGCCATCTTCAATTCATGTCTTGAAACCCTCCCCCTCCCCCACCACCACAAGCATCCTTCCAAAGTTCTCACCAGCAATGTCAATCAAAAAATCCTCATTGGGGGTCATCAAATTCATACAAGACTATCATCACGGGCCCATTGAAATCGACGAGGTTTCCAAATCTTACTCCTATCCATTGCGTTAGGAAGAAACCACCACGAAAGGCGGCTCATCTAATGTTTGCTCATTTGGCTCGCATGGACGGTCACCATGCACAAAAATTTTGATCAATCCTGGAAACTCCAACCATGGGGTCACGTATATATGGCACGTTTGTGGTTGTACATGTTCTTGAGAGTGTGTCTTAAAATAAATAAATAAGTATTTGTCGAATAAAAAAGTAGTAAAAGTAGAATTGAATTTCAGAATATATTAGTGTCATATAAAAAAAAATTGATTTAACACAGTATTGTGTCAGCCAGTAAATTATAAGCCATGCAATCTAATATAACGTCATTACAAGCAATGTTATTAATATGACTTTATTATCGTGCTAGGATTTCGATATTAGCTCGATGCACAATAGGAAGTTGCACGGTTTTGATCCTTTGGTTTGAGCTCCAAGTAAAATGTTACAAAGTTGTAGTATGAATTCTTCTTTTCAAATCATTTTCCAATACATTCAATACTGTATCATTATTGTATATGTTGTTCGTTCAAAACTTAATAAAGTGAAAATATATTCACAAGATTGATTTACAAAACATTTTAAATGAATGAGAATTCCAACGACATTTATAATCATACGAAGACGAAAATTAAAGATGGATGGAAATTTTAAATTTATGAATAACGAAATACACGAAAATAAATAACACGTTTACAAGGGCTATATTTTGGCGTGTTTGTGTATTTTTTTTTTTCTTGAAATGACATAAACACCCCCGGGCCCTTCCTTATGACCCGGCCCAACCTACTTTGGCCTCTTTAACACCTCTATAGATTATTATTTCTTTCACAAGCCGCTACAGATTTCTATCTTCAGCTAGGGTTTCAGGTCGGTCTCTCTCTCTCTCTCTCTCTCTCTCTCTCTCTCTCTCTCTCTGTATATATATATATATATCCATTTTTAAATATATGTATTAATGCTATGAACCAAAAACGTGAGGATTTTTACTTGTTCGCAGTAAGTTATCCATGGATCTATGAAGTTCACATTTTTTCATAATTTTTCACGCCACAATTTTAGTTCTTCATCTTATATATCAATTTTTTGGGTCTTTGCTAGATTAAATGTATATTGAATGCACGAGGTTTTTTTTTTAATTATTTATTTACTAAAACAATATTTTTTCTCTCGTTGTTTATTATTATTATTATTTCGTGGACTATATGTTCGATTTGAGTCACTTGATAGTTGATTCTGGACTTTGGAGCCTTTCATTTTTAATATTTTCAGAAACCTTAGAATGAGAATAATATACGTGAATAATGTTAAATTGGTCTCCTTTAGCAGGGTGTTTTGATTGAAGATGTCTCGTGTATATGTTGGAAACTTGGATCCGCGAGTAACTGAACGAGAACTTGAGGATGAATTCCGCACTTTTGGAGTTATCAGAAGGTGAAAAGCTAGAGTTTTTATTATTGTTTGTGACTGGGAATGTTGTCTATATAAAAACTAGACTCGTTAAGGAATTTCTGTATTAGTTCGGCTTTTGTTCCCCTTGACTATGCTAAAATAACATGAATTTATCTAGGGGAGTGGAGGTTTTCACAGTTCTGGTAGAAACATTCATAGCTTAATGAAGAATCCTGAACTATTTTGAATTAGATGTTTGCTGCTTTGATTGTGAAAATCATTTTTAGATGTGATGTTATCGAGGCTATCATTTAAGTAAGCAGGATCACTTTTTTGGCTTATTGTTCCCTCTACTGTTACCTAGAACACTTTAGGTTGACGGGTTAATAGTTGTTTGCTTCTATCTGTGAAAAAATGCCCCTGTTTGGCCCCCATTATTTTTAATTTTAATGTGTGGAATAATATTTTTTTGAAGAATGGGTGGTTGAAAAAGAAGAAATTTTTTTTCAATCTACATGTAAAAGTATTTTATGGAAGATTGTGTGGTTGAAAATAGGAGAGAGAAAATTAAAATAAAATTTAATTTAATGGGGGCTAAGCATTCCCATACCTGTCATAAAAGTGCATTTTCTTTATGTTATATGAAACTTATTGAATTCATTATTTGCACATCAAGAGTGTTTGTTATAATGTAATTATAAACTGTTGAAAAACAAGTATCTTTTACCAGAAGAGATAAGATTGATCCTTTGATCACTGGATCTTCACATTTTATTCTCCTAGAATATTAGCGTAGTTTGCACGTTTTTCTTTTTTAAATTTCAATGTTTTCTGCAGTGTGTGGGTTGCAAGAAGACCCCCTGGCTACGCTTTCATTGATTTTGATGATCGAAGGGATGCCCAAGATGCCATACGAGAGCTAGATGGTAGGATTATTGAAATTTACATTGTCAATATATATTTATTATTGTCCAGTGATCATCATGTATTGGGGCCTGAAATTGATTTGCCTGGATATTGGAAAATTCCTCTCTGTTTGGTGGTTTCGTTTTTCATGGGGGTTGATTTTGTCTACTTGATTTTACTTCTGCATTTCCAATTTGAAGACAATAAGTTGTTTCACATTTTTTCCAGGTACGCAGTGGGACTGGTGTAGAAAATAGACCTTCATCCTATTAGAATGAATTTAATAATGATGAAATTGCACGCATTTAAGCCCCTGTTTGATAGAAATTTAAATCTAGATTTTTATCAAAGTCAAAGGTAATAATTAATTTTAACCACATACTTCATGTGACCTAAAATTTTTCAACCGCGCATTTCAACAATTTTTATCAAAATCTGCAAAAATCTGATTTTAATCTCCACCAAGCAGGTCCTAAATAATATAAATCATTATTGGTCTTTCCACACGAATCTTGTCAAGTAGGACATCAGGATGTCGAGCTTTGCAGCATCCATGTTTCTCTGTTTCCAATCTCTATCTTGATGCTGGACCCTCACCCGTTCCCCAAAGTACACGAGAGGGCGTTCAGTGAAGTGGTATTGTGAGTGTTAATAGAAAAAAATAAAATTCTATTAGATATATCAAAATTATTTACCACCTCACATGTTGATTGAATCGTTGAATTATAATTCTGTTGGAGTTCTGAATTCTTTAGCTGTCGTTTTGTTTTGTTGCATTTTCTTCAATCAACATTGTGAAGTTAAATTTCTTATGAGTATACCTGAATTCACGTCCCTAATAATTGGAACAGGTAAAAATGGCTGGAGAGTTGAGCTTTCTCACAATTCTAGGGGTGGAAGTAGTGGCGGCGGAGGCGGCGGCGGTGGCCGTGGTGGGGGGCGGGGCCGTTCTGGTTCTGATTTAAAATGCTACGAGTGTGGTGAGCCTGGCCATTTTGCCCGTGAGTGCAGGAACCGTGGAGGTTCTGGAAGGCGTAGGAGTCGCACTCCCCCTAGATATCGCAGGAGCCCAAGCTATGGCAGAAGGTAATAAAGAAAACTGAAGATAAGAATGTGGCCATTAATTAGATTAATGTTTGAATTTGTCTTTATTTTTAGTTGAATGTTTGTATGAATTGTTGATTGAATCAGGAGTCTCAGTCCTCGTGGCCGTTCTCCTCGACGTCGAAGTTTGTCACCCAAAGTTCGTGTCTACAGCAGGTCTCCTTACCGTGGAAGAGATGAGGCACCATATGCCAATGGGTGAAGTTTTTATGTTCTAATCTCAATGCTTCTTATTTATCTTACTACAATCCATTAATAACTTAGACAGAATATTTATCGTAATGGATTTTTGTTTTTCAGTTATCAGAATGGATTAATGTTTCTCTGGAAGTACTAAATAGGGCCCCGTTTGAGCCACATTTTCATTTTCATTCGCATTCTCATTCTCATTTTTCTACTCATTTTCAACCACACATTCTTCAATAAAATAATATTTTCTATCACATCAATAACTTTTCCTTCTTTTTCGACCACACATTTCCCATCATATCACTATTTCAAAATTCATTTTTTCCAAATAATCTCTATCAAACACACTCTAGATGTCTCTGTGCATGAATATTCTTGTAAATTTTTTTAGGGTGGTTGGGATGGCAATAGACAACTGTGGTTGATCGCGCTAGTAGTATGAATGGATTTAATGTGCTAGAACTTTCTTGTAATTATGTAATGTAACTTTTATCTGCTTGCTTAACAGATGTTTGTTTCCTTGATGTCCTCGCACTTAGTCATTTACATTTGTTATTTGGATCCAACTTGGAAATTTATAGTCCCATGTCAATATATAGCACTTACTACTTATCATTTTACCTTCTGCTGCTGCTGCATATCTGATGAAGTTCTCTGAATCTTTTTCCTTGCTGTTTATCATTAGATGTTGGCCTATAGCTTCTTTTTTTAATAGAGCATATTGTACAGTGTACTTAGTTGCATTCACATTTTGTTCACATGCAGAAATGGCATTAGGGATCGACGCAGGAGCAGGAGCTGATCACTGGAAATTTAAAATAATTTGAATCTGTCCCGAAGCTTTTGGAATTGTGTTTTTACTGTGCTTGGACTTAGTTACGACTGTGTAAGTGGTTTGACGACCTCAGCTTCGACTCCTGGATTTGGTTGAGTTTCTTTACTACTTAGTAGGTTTGTCACTTTATCCTTTTTATTTCCTCCCTTTCCCCTTTAAGGTCTACACATAAACCGCTTTGTAGTTTCTTAAATGTGTTTGGATCTTATAATCATATCCGATATATTACTATTAGAAGCAATTATTCTGATAGAATATTGCTAAAACAATTGCACTTTTGTTTTATGTCGAGGTGTCTTCATGGTTCTGCTTCATTGGTTTTATGCATCTGCACTTGTGGTTTCTCCCTTCACTGCCCTGCTGTGGGATCTTCAATTTGAAAGATTGTGGATCCAAGCTGGCTGCTGTGCTAGATTCTTCTTATGATTGATTGTCTGCGGTTATGATGTGCCTCACCTCAAATAATTAGATTGTCTGCTGCTATGATGTGCTTCACCTCGAATAATTACGTTGTCTGCTGCTATGATGTGCTTCACCTCGAATAATTACGTTGTCTGCTGCTATGATGTGGCTCACCTCAAATAATTACAGTATTTGATTAGATATAAAGAGTGGCTTCGAACACTTCTGGCACAGATTCTGGCCTGCCCCCTGAGTTATCTGCTAGATTCTTCTTCTGCTTGGGTCCTTTCCGCGTTTATTATATTATGATGAACAAGCTGTCATGTGGAAGTATACGGCAAGGTGCTCACGTTTCCCCCCATCCCCCTCCATTGAAACTACTGATTTTCCTGTCTTGCCAAATTACCCTTTTTGTTCGTGGATAAAGCTTTTCTCAGTTTTATGTGAATTTGAGATTGGACTAAAAATTATCTTTTATCCCCATCTCTTGTCACAATCAAGAGCTCAAACTTTTTAAAAAGAAAAACCTCAGTTCATTCTTTGGTGGCAATTGGCGACTATCATTTCTTGCTTTGTTAAGAGTTTTCTATGGAAAGTATATTGGGTCAGATTAGTGCGTTCGTGCGACATCTTTTAGTTCAATGTGTTCCTTTAACTGTCAAAAATAAGAAGTTTGTACCCATTTGCCATTCTCCTTTGGTGCGAGTCTGTTGGCATTTTGACAAAGATATCGGCAAGCCGATTGAGAGGGTCCAGTCCTCACCCGGAAAGTCTTATCATTGGTGTGCTTGTTGATTTTCATTTGTTGGTGATATCCTACTTCAAATTTGAGGGTTATCATCCTGAAATTTATTCTATTTTCTGTTCGTTATTTTCATAAAATTCGAGTTATAGAATTACTGTCCTTTGATTTTGTTTTGACTTGCTCCCTTTGGTAGAAATGATCTTATTATGTGCTTCAAATGTAAAACGTATTCCCTTGTATTGTTCGGATTGCTATGTAGCAAATAGGCTTAAAATACGATAAAGTGGATGACTAGCTATCTTCATTGGTAGATAAATGGAAAGAAACCTTAAAAATGCTTGAAGGGGATGAATTTCCGCTTTCTATCTACAGAAATATACGTGACTTCTTGTTCTAATTTCTCTATCTTTGTTTTTTGTCTTTCAAAGATTTTTTCAATCCTGATTTCAAGTCATTTGTACTGTGCTTGTAACGTTTGAGCTCTCATCTAACATTTGGATTTATAAATTTGTTGTTTGATGCCAATTAAAATTCAAGTCAGGTTGGGAACATGTACTAGAATCATCTCAATCACTCACATTGATTCTCAATTATGGAGGAATTTGTGTTTTAAAGTTATATTATTTGCTAAAGAAACAGTATACAAGAATTATTAATATTGTGTTTCAAAATTCCACATTGAGATCCTAATGAGTTGCTGCACACGTTTAAGATAAAGAAATAACTGTATAACGCACCTTGCAAATATGAAAAATTAGATTAAGAATTTTGTTATTTGCAGAGCCCACGTCTTTATTAATTATCTTGATAGACGGTGACATTGGCTACGGCTCGTAACGTTACTCTTTTCATATTTGTAAAAAAAAAACATGTATGGTAGCTGGCCAGTAAGTTAGTATATTGTATTTTGAAATTATATTTAAAAATAAAATCAATATATTTTATGGCTCACATACTTTACTGTTAAATTAAATGATTTTTTTTTATTACTTTAAGTGATAAAAAAATTGAAGAATGGGTTTTGTTATTTGTATATCATTGGCACCCTCATTGTGAGGGGTCTGTACATGGGGTGTTAATTTCGGTGTACACTTAAAACGATCCTACAAAATTTTATTTCAGGATCGTAACTAAGTCCAAGAACAGTATAAGCACAATTTCAAAAGCTTATAGACAGATTCAAATTATTTTCAAGTGATCAGCTCCTATGCCATTTTCTGCATGTGAACAAGATGTGAAATCAACTAAGTAAACTGTACAATGTGGTAAAATTAAAAATAGAGGCTACACTAAGATCTAATGATAAACAGCAAGAAAAAAGATTACGAGCAACTTCAGTGATAGCAAAAAGGAAAATGTTATTTGTACACTTTCAAATGTACCAAATGTATTATACTCCTTTCACATGGAGGAGGGTCCACGAATATTTTATTGTGTGTGGACCCCTCTCTATGTGAGAGAGTTGTAATGCATTGTGTGATGTATTATGTACGTGTAGCACTTCCATAGCAAAAATGTCCCGATAGGTTGGCGGGGCAGGTGGGCGGGCTGGAGATGCCCCTCCCCATGAATTTTTTTTTTTTTTTTTTTTAAACTAGAATTTTGATAAATTGTTAGTTTTAAAATATTGTTGAATGTATTTATAATTTTATATCATATTTTTAATCCAACAATTATATTATGTGGAAATTACACAAAATCCTACTTTAAATATTGAGAGTTCTAAAATCAGATGGGATGTTTGATTGTTCAAAAATCAGATGTTTTGTTAAATAATATATTAATAATTGAATTAATTTAGGGAAATTTTCATAAGTAAGAGTATAAGTATGACCCATTTCAATAATAAGAAAATAAGTTTCAAATTTCAAAAATCGAATTTTTATTAATTTTTTAATTAATTAAATATATTAAGATCACATATCTATATAATTTGATCACAGATTCACAATTTAGTTAGTTACATTATTTTCGGTCACAAATCAGAATTTTTAAATGTAAAAAAATATTTTACGGTCACAATTTAAAAAATTTATAGATCACAATTTGTTCATCGGTCACAGATTTACAATTTAATTAGTCACATATTATTTTTCAGTCACAAATCAAAAAATTTAAATGTCACATTTTTTTACGGTCACAACTAAAAAATTTTATTAGTCACACATTGTCAAATTAATTACTCACACATTTATTTATCACATATTGTCAAATTAATTAGTCACAAATTATTTCGAGATCACAAATCAAATATTTTATAGGTCATAGTTTATTCTGAGGTCACAAATCAGAATTTTCTTAGATCACAAATTATTTTTTGGGCACAATGAATAGGCTATGAATAGACGTTTCATAATGAGATTATTATAGTTGTCCTCATTGGAATCTTTTTAGGGTAGCTTCACAACAAAACATTTTTTTTTCATTTTATGTAGTCATTAGTGTAATGCCTCTTATTAAACACGCATTCTCAAAGATCGACCTCTAACTAAAGATTTTCACCCAATTTTCATCATATTGGTCTAAGACAGTCCACACAAAATTTAGCACACATGGAATTCACATCTACATCCATGCCCTCCTATAATAGTTCAATCATCCAAACCATCCTAAAGTTGATTAAGGGATGTGAATTTTGTTTAGTGGTTGTTTGAATTTGACATCTAAGTTATCTATTTCAACCTATATATATATATCAATCTATTCATGTACAATGCTACAATCAACTCATGTATATAAAAATTTTCTGTTCCACATGAATAAGCAAAAATTTAACTCAAGCACATAACTTATTCACAATTCATAAACCAACATATGTTATCAATTATATACATTACTATCGACAAGACTATCTATCTCACACAAGTATGCAAAACAAGTAATATTTTTTTTAAAAAAAACATGCACATAAATTAAAAAAAAAAAAAAGAAAAAAAAAAGTAAAGTAATTAGACAATTTATAATACACCCCCAAACTTAAATTAAATATTATCTCCAATGTGAAATAAAAGTGAAAGGAGGAGAACTTTTCTGAATTGTCTAAATCGCTAATGACGTTTTGGTGCTGATGATGTTGATTGAAATTGATGGATGTTTCTTCTGTCTTTTTCCCCAAAACTTGAGATTTTACCTATAAGAACAACAAACTAATTAATAAACTAAAAAAAAATAACAATATAAAATAAAACCAAAAGGCACGAGTTAAAGAGATAGAAAGTATAGAGGCCTCCCAAGAAGCGCTTCTTTAACGTCATTAGGTTGACTCAATTGAAGTGCCTACATTGGATCTTCAGGTGGCACTTCCCTTTTGTTTCTAAACTTTACCTTGACCTTATCTTCTTCTCCTCCACTGTAGCATGACCAATAAAGTTGAGCGATTTTAATTTTGGTATAGCCTTTAAAACCTCTTTTGATTTGACAATGTTTGGAGGTTTCAAAGGCTTTTCCACATAACCCTCCTTTTTGTCAAGTGGATCAGCCTCATTAGCCAAAAGGAAGTCAACCACTTTCTTAGTTCCTGAGTGTTTACCAGTAGTAGTTGTTATCCTTTGCTGAATAACTGGCTGCCATGTGTGGTACTAGAAGATCATAGAATAACTCCCCTTTTTCTCTATGACCTATAATTGATTCAACTGATTTGATCACTTTGCAAGTGTCAACCGTTTTTGTAGGTTTCTTTGCTTGATAGATGTTGAAATTCACTTGCTCTTCAATAACTCGCAGTGTTAGTTTTTCTTCTTGTACATCAATCAACGCTCTTCCAGTAGCCAAGAAAGGTCGACCAATAATCAATGGTACTTTCTCATCCTCTTCCATGTCCAGCATCACAAAGTCCACTGAAAAGATGAACTTATCCACCTTCACTAATACATCTTCTATAATTTCCCATGGATAGGTGATGGATCTATCTGTCAATTGCAATGATATGTTTGTCGGCTTCACGTCTCAAAGTCCCAATTTCTTGAACACTATAGGGACATCAAGTTGATACTAGCTCCAAGATCACACAATGCTTTATTGAACATTTCAACGTAAAAAATTAAGGAAATAATTTCTACAATTAGTACATATTGAAGAGTTTTAACTACAATTAAAATATAGTGTGACAAATAAAAATTGTGGTGTTAATATAACCACCATTTAATTAATTGTATAGATGTGAGTCAAACACTCTAAACTATCTCCATTTGGTAGGCTACTTTCGTTTGGCATGACTCTCGAAAAGTCAAAAGGAGTTTTTGAAGCCTAAAAGTTGTTTTTTGAACTCGTTTGACTAATTTTATGAAAGTATTTCTAATAGTTAGAAGAGCTTTTTAAAGGGAGTTGGTCCAATGTAGTTTCCTCTAAAAGCACTTCGAGAATAAGAAGTTCTTATAAAAATTAGTTTCCAAACAAAAAATTAAGGTAACTTCCTCCAAAAGTTTTTATACGAAAAACAACATTAAAAGTAAAAACAGAAATCATGTCAAATGAGCTCTTAATTTACTTAATTCCTAATATTAGTCAAATTATCTTTTAATTTGTACGTTAAACCAAACATGTTAGCATTCTATTCATCCAAGAAAATAATAATATACTTTCTCGGGCTTTGGGGGTTTAATCTTTAACCTTTTATTAATTTGTACATTTCGTCATTGACTATGATTTATGTCAAAATAATTTATTTTCATGTTTTGAAATGAGGAAAAAATATCTTTTCGCATTTTTATTTATTTTAAAATATAATGAAAAAAATAAGTTGTTATATTCTGTTTCAACAAACTTTTTGGACAAAAATTGTTATAAAATACAAGATGTGTAATCTGATAAAAACTGTGTAAGAATGCCATGAAAAATCGTTATGGCACAAATGTTATAATGAGAAAAGATTTAGAACCCTAAGTATAATTAAAATATGGTGTGAATATCATTACCTTTAATTTAAAAACCAAAACTAACCAAAAAAAAAAAAAAGAAGAAGAAGAAGAGGAAGAAGAAAAAACTTATTATTTCCAATTTTGAATAAAAATAAATAAAAGATCGAAATAATCAGTGAAATTTACGTAATTAGAGACTTAGGGAGGTGTATTCAATTAAAAATTTTAATGACTTTTTGAGATTTAAAAAGTTTAGGTGTATTCAATATAAACTTTCAGAGATTCTCTAAAAGTTACGTTGTATTTAATTAAAACTTTTTAGAAGTCTCTATAAGTTTTGGGGTATTCAAATTTTAATGACTTCTGGAGACTTTTATAAAAATCTCTGGAGTACTAACTTTTAAACAGAAAGTACCCATATAAAATCTCAAAATTTGTCTCTCATTAATTACGAGATTTTGGGAGACTTTTACAGGAAAAAAAGTTTTTTTTTCAATATTTCTTTTCTTTTTCCTTTTACGAATATTAGATGTATGATTAAAATTTATTTTTTATATTGATTCTCTCTCTCTCTTTCTTATCATTTATCTCTATTTTTTATGAAAAAAATTAAATTGGATTCTTGTAATTTTTTTCATTCATTTTTTTTTGGTGAAAAATATCTATTTTTTTATTAAATAATAAAATTTTATACGACAAATTCATAATTAAATGTAAATATATTTATTTTTACAAGTATGTTATATTAATAATATTGAATATTAAATTTATTTTTTATCATATATATATGTATACTTTTGATTATTATTTATTTAATTAAGATCTTAAATTTTTATTATTTTTAAAATATTTTTTAATTATATGAGGAAGGGAAATAGAATGAAAATTGTGGGAACTACAATCTCATATGTGATAATTTCACATTATTGTACTGAATTTACGAGAATTCTACTTCAAATGAAAGTCTTTATAAAGTTTTTTGAATTCTACAAAAGTATTAAAATGAAAGTCTACAGAAGTTTACGAAAGATTTCCACTAATTCTATGCAAATCTATGAAAAATCCACGAAAGTCATCACTTAAAAAGTCTATCAAAGTTTTCAAAAGTCTCAATTGAATACACCCCCCTTAATATAAGATATTATTGAATTAATAAAGAAATAAATTTTAAAGTTAACAATTTACTTGTTGGTCAAAGTTCAAAAATAAATAAATCACTTATTTTACTTTACAACAAAAATTAGTAATTTTTACTTAAAAATAATAAATTAGTCAATTACATTACAAAATATCTTGTTAAAATTAACTTTTACGATAAGGTAAATATGCAATTATTAACTTATTTAGTTGTGCATAAAAGTTATTCTTTATCCTTTAGAAAATTAAGTTTCCATAAAAGAAAAGTAATTATGTAAATTCTGTTTTAACAAAATAAGTTTCTTGAACACAACCAGACATAGTGTACGTGAATCACTCTTAAAAAGAGTTTTGGTGGCAAGTTTGAAAATGATTTTGCTATGTGTACACTGGATTTGTACAACCTCCCTTATAGCAGAATTTTTTTATTGGTCTCGAGCTCATTTTATTGTGAGGAGACTGTACACTAGAGTATCAAATTCGATGTACAAATAGTAAAATCCTGTTTGAAAATGTTTTTACACAGGAAATCTGCTGCCGCAAAAATCTCTTCCTCTGTCCCACCATTTTTTTAGTTTTCTTTCTGCAATCTTTGCTGTATTATAATATGTTCTTGGGTCGTGCTACATAAAAAAGGCCACGTTGGCCCTGTTTGAGTGGCATAATTCTATGTTCTTTCATGGCCTTCACGTCCTTCTCTCGACTCTCACAACTTAATGTATAATTTACTGCATAAATAAATGAACAAGTGATACCTATCCACCTGTTTTTCTTCCCTTTTACAGCTAAGTTATTGAACAATCTTTAATTGAGAAGTCAACCCCACACAAAATCAACATATTTTCAGGTTTCATCCACCTCATCCACAAAAAGACATTTTCCCCTTTTTCCCACTCTTTAAATACACTATTTTTGGACAAATTTTTGCTATTGACACCATCTTTCAAGCAAGAATCATGGTGGCAAAGACTTGGGAATGATGGATCCATTTATTCAAAGACCCTTAGTGCAGAAATTTAGTGAAAATCAGTATTATACAACTGAGTTGTAGGCATGGAGTTCAAGAAAGAGAAGCTAGTCAGGTATTTTCTTGTTCTTTCTTGCCTTTGCATTCTTCTTCTTTCATTTTTTTTTGATGAAAGATGATTAATGGATGGGGTTTAATTTAATAATTTTATTATTTGTAGGTTTCACAATGAGGAAAAACGAAATCTTGAAGCATTCTGGGAACAGAATGAGGCCCGTCACCTTGAAAAACAACTGCCTCTGTATAAAACTTCTGTCCCTCTAAGGAAATCTGAAGGAAGATTTGTGGACAAGACAAGAACTAATAAGATTCCTAAATTTGGAAGGTTTAAGGTTTTTCCAGAAGGTCATGAGCCAGAGAAAAAGACAGTACTTGATCCCGGAAGTGAAATTGTCTTAAAATGGAACAGAATTTTCTTGTTTTCTTGTTTGGTAGCACTATTTGTTGATCCATTGTTTTTCTATCTTCCTTCAGTAGTGAATGAAGGGAATTCATCATGTATGCAAACTGATTGGAATTTGGGAATTATCATTACCTGTTTTAGGACAGTGGCAGATATATTCTATCTGTTGCATTTAGTCATAAAATTTAGGACTGCTTATGTATCGCCTAGTTCAAGGGTGTTTGGCAGAGGTGAACTTGTCATGGATCTGAAAAAGATTGCAAGAAGGTACTTGAAAGCGGAATTCTTAATCGATGCAATTGCAGCACTTCCCCTTCCTCAGGTAGTCGAATTTGCTTTTGTAACTAGTCATTTAAAATCTTTTCAATGTTTTACCATGTATAAATTGTATGATTATTTGGATATCAACTTATTTACTCTTTATCCATTAGAAATTAAAATGATTAGCATAAAAAGTTGCAAGAATTGTTATGCACGTGCGGAGATTGTTGGAAATTGGTTTAACAATAAGAAAACATTAGTTAAGTGTTAAAAATCAAACATTGGAAAATGTGACTTAGAGCTTGTTTGGTGGAGATTTACATTAGATTTTAATTGAAAAACTAGCAGTTAGTGGGTCCCATGCGTGAGATGAAAGTCAAACATAACGGCTATATTTTTAATTAAAATTGGATTTAAATCTCTACCAAACAAGCTCTTAATGTCAATTTCAACCAAATATTCAGACTTGATTTGTTTATTTAAATAGTTTGTTACTTCGCCGCTCCGAAATGGAGATCGACCTGCCCGGTCGGGTCGACGGGGCAGCGCCCCTCGTGTGGGCTCGGAGACAACATCCCCTAAAGGAAATTTTTATTTCGGTGTATATTTGGCATGTCGAAACCAATTTTGGGTGAATAAGAAATTGCAGTCCAAGTTTGGAAGAAAATTTAGAGGAAAGCTGGATAACACTGTCGCTCGAGTGACATGTATTTTCGCTCGAGTGAAAATGTCGCTCGAGCGACGTCGAGCGAAGAGCGAGCAATGAAGTCTCTGCAACCCTTGCTCGAGCGAGAGCTTGACGGAGAGCGAGCGACAGTAAAGTGTCGCGTCCTTTTGGATCCACACCACTTCGTTCCCAACTCTTCATCCTCTATATAAAGGGCCCTCGGGATGTCCTATTCCTCACATCAATGATATGCAAACATAAATATCATTATCTCTTCTTCTCTTGAACCAAATTCTTGCATTCTTGTTGCATAAATTCTGGTTTTCTTTTCATTTCATTTTGGAGTACAAAAGCCATTATTGTGGTTCGTTGTGCTTGTGTTTGAAGTGCTACAAACACAAGTGGTAGTCGTTGTCTCTTGGGAGTTGATTGTCATAAACCGTAGGCACCGTTGAGGGGGAAATTCGATTTAAGGACAAAGTGTTCAACACTTGCCTCGACTTTGCATTTTGATAATTTCTTTTCCGATTTTTTTTGTCGTTACTCTGTCCATTTGTCGGCAAGGATTCTTACAAATATATTTTGGTCTTTTAGTGTCACTATACACAAAATTACCCAACAGAGATTAACCGACGGAGTTGAAATAAATGGTATAAAATTGGGTAATGTTATCAGAGGAAGGTTTAGAAATGTCATGTAGACCACCCGTGCACACAAGTTAAATTAGAGGACTTATGTACATTTTCCCCTTTTTGAAGAAACTGATAAATGGTTTATGGCTATGTTCGCCAGTGATGGGATTTTGAGTGGAATTCTGTTATCTTGTATTGGGCTCTGATGTGATGCTAGAAGTCTTAGATGTATGCACATCCTTTATGAAGTGATTTCAATTAATGGTGTTTAATTCGCTTAATAACAAGAAACATATTATTCATTTGCTTAATTTTCAATTGAATCTTTGCTGTAGTATTTCATTTTATTTTTCTACAGATTGTCATATGGTCGATATTACCAGCAATTAGAAGCTCCCATGCTGATCATACAAACAACGCATTGGAATTAATTGTCCTCATCCAATATATCCCGAGATTATATCTGATTTTTCCATTGAGCTCTCAAATCATCAAAGCTACAGGAGTTGTCACAAAAACAGTTTGGGCCGGGGCTGCATACAATCTCGTACTCTATATGTTAGCAAGCCACGTGTGTAACTTTTTGTCAACAGTTTTCTTGATGAACTTATTTTTCTCTGAAAATGCAGTATTTCAATTATTTATAACATCTTCTTTGAATCTTTTTAGGTATTGGGAGCTTCCTGGTACTTATTGTCAATCGAGAGACAAGCAACTTGCTGGAAATCTGCTTGCAAGAATGAATCAAATAATACTGGATGCTCCCTTAAATTTTTGGATTGTGGTACTTTGGGACATAGTGACAGAAATATGTGGGTAAACAGCACTCTTGTTTTCAATTATTTGTAATCCAGAGGGTACTTCAAACTTTAATTATGGGATATTTGGAAATGCCCTTGGAAACCAAGTTGTCTCGTCTGCATTTCTTGAGAAGTACTTCTACTGTTTATGGTGGGGTTTACAGAACTTGAGGTATATTTTCCGAACAGAACTCATCTTATTTAAAAGGTTATATTCCCACTTATGTTGTATCATATGGTACCTCATATGTTTCATCATGTTATTTTACTCATTACCTTCAAAATTTTCATAGTATGAACAATGAACCACTACTTGTGGATTGAAAATTTAAATTATGTAGACTATCTGTTTCGCAAGAATTTGGAGTCATTTTTGCATATTTTATTTCAGTTCTTATGGCCAGACATTAACGACGAGCACGTTTATTGGTGAAACATTGTTTGCGATACTCATTGCCATCCTGGGGCTTGTTCTGTTTGCCCATTTAATTGGAAACATGCAGGTAATTTAAGAATCCCGACACTACCTTGTAATATTTACATTCAAAATCTCTATATAAGTTTGGCTCCTCGAGTAGTTTTCGGAAATTTGCATAATTCCCAATCTTACGTTCTGTGAATGTATCTGTTCGATTGCTTTTTCATTGATAATTTTTTTTTAAACCTTCTCGTGTATTGTGGGTTATACTCAAAATAAGAAAGGCATTTAGTTTCTCACTTGTTCACAATGTGATCCTGTGAGCAACTTTTAGACTGTTTTAACTACAATTTAGTGTAATAGAGATTCTTTTTTATTATTTTTGATATCTTATTTATAGTACATGAATCATGTATAGACCTATCTTCAATCTACTACTGTGAGACTTGAGGAGTGGAGGCTTAAACGTCGAGACACTGAGGAGTGGATGAGGCATCGCCAACTCCCTGAAGATCTGCAACAACGTGTCAGACGTTTTATACAACACAAATGGCTTACAACAAGAGGTGTTGATGAAGAATCTATCCTTCAAACCTTACCTACAGATCTGCGTCGTGATATCCAAACGCCACCTCTGTTTAGACCTCGTTCGGCGTGTAAGATTTTTTATACTCGGTCTCCTCTTGTTGGTAAAAATTTATTTCTCTAACCGAATGGTTTCAGTGACTTATCTCTCGATGTATATTAACGGCTTAAGTTAAAAATAGATAAAAATGAGTAGTGGATAATAGAGTAGTAATTGTTGGTCCTTCAAAGCGTACGAATAAAAAGGTGGCTTGAGAGTTTATAAATGGATAATGCTATCTGTACATAATCACAACACATAGCATTACACCCCCTCACACAATAAAATATTCGTAACCCCCTTCCATGTGAGGGGGGTATAAGGCTGTGTGTACACATAACATTATCCTTTACAAAAAGTTTATAAACATCAATCAAACATAGGCTTAAAATGGTTGTTTTTGAAACTTAAATTGTTGAACTCCTTTATCTCAAAGTTCAAGTTGTTGGAGAGGAGACACATTATTTAAATTTAGTTTCAACACGGCCTTCACGTTCAAACCCGATTCAGTTTTTCTTTGATATGTGCACAAATTTTAATTTTTGTAAATAGTTGTCAACAAGACTTGAACTAACATTTGTTTATTCTGACATCATGTTGAACTACCTCATCTAAAAATTTAAGCTGTTAGAGAGGAGACACATTTATTTTATTTAAATTTAACCTTCGCTATCAATAGCTTCTTGTTTTATGAGTGCTCTTTGTTATAATAGGTTAACGATAGCTTTTTCCAATTCCAGGTCCCCTTCTTCTCACAGATGGATGATCTGCTTCTTGATGCCATATGCGAGCGCCTAGTGTCATCCTTAAGTACGCAGGGTACCTACATTGTTCGAGAGGGTGATCCCGTAACAGAGATGCTCTTTATAATAAGGGGAACGCTCGACAGCTCGACTACGAATGGAGGCAGGACGGGATTCTTCAATTCGATAACATTGAGACCGGGTGATTTTTGTGGGGAAGAACTGCTCGCATGGGCATTGGTCCCGCAGTCTACCCTCAACTTGCCTTCTTCAACAAGAATGGTCCAAGCCCTTACTGAAGTGGAAGCTTTTGCACTAAGAGCAGAAGATCTCAAGTTTGTGGCAAACCAATTTAGACGCCTTCATAGTAAGAAACTGCAACACACATTTCGGTATTATTCTCACCACTGGAGAACGTGGGCCGCTTGTTTCATCCAGGCTGCCTGGCGTCGATATAGGAAGAGAATGCTGGCTAAAGGCCTAAGCATGAGAGAGTCGTTTTCTCATTCTCCCGACAAGCAATTATCCTATGAAAATGGACAGGAGGAGGACGACAAAAAGAGTACAGCACCGAATTCTTCTCAGGTGAAACAACACTTGGGAGTCACAATACTGGCTTCGAGATTTGCTGCCAACACAAGACGAGGAGCGCAAAAACTCAAGGACGTTGAATTACCGAAGTTGCAGAAGCCTGAAGAGCCAGACTTCACAGCTGATCCCGATAATGACTAGTTCGAGTTCAGCTTGGATGATCTGGGACTTGACGTCCCACGTGTCTTTCTCTCTCACACACACCGCATGGTACACTATGTGCTTGACCAGAATTAGTAGACTACAAGTTTCTGTACAAGAATGCTGGAGCATGCCCGATGGTTGCATTAGTTGTATGTTATTAGGAAAGTACATTGTTTGAAAGAATTAAGCAGCTTCTGGTCTATATAATGTTGGTTAGCCAGTGTCTTTATGAAGCATTCCTAGTGAAGTAGTACTATCATACATTAGCCAAGTTTAAGGAACTATTTGTTTGTAACATATTGATGAGTTCAAATCTCACTCTCAACTTTGAACAAAAAACAGTTAAGACTCCGTGTTCTCGGTGTATGCGTGAAGTGAATCTTCTATATCGTCCATAGTTTGTGGGCAATTCACCTTTCTGCATTTTGGCCTGTTGTCGTTGGAGATTGCACTTAGTGCTAGGCTTCCGCTGTGGGTCCGGCCCGGATGCTGAAACTAACTCACGGTATCCACACCTCCGGTCTGATACTGACCCAGGTTTTTCCCTGACTGTGGTGGGTTCTGAAGTGCCCGTCAATGGCGCCGCGGGGGAGATCATGAACAATGCAATGCAGTAAATAAAAGAGATTTTGTCACTTGATGTACATGTAACTAGGCTTATAATATTCATTAAATGCTTTGAGAAAGAGAGAATGATTAAAAAGAAAAAGTAGCCATTTAGTGAAGTAGATTGAGAATTAAATTGGAGTTCATTTTTAGTCAGTATACAGTGCTACTATTATTACAGTTGGGCATTTATGTACTGAGGAAGTTTTAGAACAAGTACAACTGCTCTTGTTACATGTCTTTTTCTCTTTAGTATTAATATATTTTAATTGTAAAAAATTGTTGGATCTTAGTATTCATGTGATTCCCTTTGGACAAAAGATATTTTTTAGCTTAATTTTTTATTTTATGCTTTGAAATGGCAATTGGCAAGGCAATATGGCAGAATCTCATGTATCTGTCAAATTGGACTGTAGGAATTATTAGGTCAATATTTATTATAGAATGAATGTTCTGTTCTCTTTTGCTACTGTTTAAAGAGAAAAAAATTAGATGATTGTAACAAATATTTCATATAAAGAAATGATTGTCCTTGCCGTCCATGATTTTCATTTTTTTTTCAATTTTTGACGAAGTACTTTTGTCCCATTATACTTTCTTGGAATAAGGATCCTATTGACAATCAAGGAATCGAGAAATTGATCTTAATTCCTAACGATGTATTGGGCTGTTAAGTCGTTCAAAGGGTTCGAGCACGAAGGTGACTTGAAGAAATTTAATGGAAGAATAATTTTAGCTTGTAGCAAGTATAAGCCAACGATGGTTGATTTACCCTAAGATGCACAAGGATTTTAAAGAAAAACCAATCCATGATTTCATCAAGTACGAACAATCAGGTCACGTTTAGTAAAATTGACCAAATGGCGGAGTCGGCTCGGACATTGTCGCTATCAGTTCATCTCTCTTCATGAAAGATGATGATACCACTTGAACAAAGATATGTAGGCCCGCTAGTTGTTATGATAGAGAATGTGTCACTGCTAACAAGTTGACATTTGAATTCTGATATTGATTTAGCATTTCTGCAAAGTAACTGGTGGAATTTATGTCGAAAACTAATGAGCTCTGAAGAATACCAAACACAAGAATCACACCACAATTTTGGAGTTTTCCAAGTAAACATGTATTGATTTTATCAAAAAAAAATTCATTTTTTATATTTTCTCTGCAAATTTTATTTTTCTTACAAATTTACAGTATAAGATGTATGTGTATTACCTAAATATTTCACCCAAGCTCGATTCTTGATACAAGCCCATTTGGTACAACTTTCAAAAATTCAAAAGCTTCTTTCGAGATCAAAAAGTTTTTTTTTTAATGTATTTGGTAGGACCCATTATGAAAATAAGATCAAGAAAGTTGTCTCGACTAAATAAATCACCTTGGAACAAGAACTCCGTGCAATACGTGACGAGTAGATCAAACCGATATCAAAGAAATGAACAGTATCATCAATGCAAGCAGCCAAAAATTGTTGTAGGTAGGTGTTAAATGCCAAATATTTAATGGTGCGGACCACAGCAAAGTGGCCAAATAAAAGGACTAAAGTTGTCAAGAGCGTGTGGCCAAGTTGGCAAAAGGGCACTGTCTGAGAAATCAGGTTTCGCTTCAACAAGGGTTCAACCCACGCTTGAGACATCCACCTTCTCCTTGGGGAAGATTTACCCGGCTGGTATGGTTTGTGGGTATTGTGCCAGTCCTCAGGTTTACCCAGTACGCACTGGTGGTCGGGCTCCGCTCTAAGAGTGGTCGGGTTCCGCCAGTAGCAGCTGCGGGTTCCTGAGTCATAAAAAAAAAAAAAAAAAAAAAAAAAAAAAAAAAGGACTAAAGTTGTCCCAAAATTGATATCATTAACAACCCATTGAATTTGCCATATTTGCTCGATGAGATTGAAATCCACAAGTTACATACCTACATAATTTTGGTGGTCCTCAATTGCACGAGCTCCATCAATATTGAGGTTGTTTTCCCCTCTCTTTTAGGGCTCTGCCGACACCTTCTCCTATCACAAGCAAGCTGAGGTGGTAGAGGTGGGTATATAGTATTAGACTCTATTAAGTTTAGACGAATAATTCGTTTAGATTAAGATTAAAAAATAAGCACATAATTTCAAAATTAGTGTGCTATAAGCCTCTAACAAGTTACCATCTTGTATGGGCATATCAATGATGAATATTCAGCGTTGAATAAAAGATGAAATAAATATACAACATAAAAAAGTTTGTGTTACTTCTCTCAACAAAATTTGATTTTTTAAGATGGAACTCTCAGTATCAATAGGATGGGAGGTAGGGCTGGACATGGTCCAGTAAAATTTTCGGGTATTTAGTAAATGGAATCGTCAGGTCCAAATATAATTATAGAACTGTTCGGGTTCGATTCGGTTCGGTTCAGTTTGATTCCATTCAGTTCCGTATCATAATTAACTTTTTTAACATTTGTAACAACACTACAAAAAAATAACTAATGATATGTTCAATCTTAACTGTTACAAATTAACGTAGTCCAATTTAATAACGTATAAATAATAAGTTGTCCAATAAGATTAATTTACCAATGTATACAAATACTAAAAAGTAGATACTAATACTAAAATATCGGTAATCCATAAAGAAATGTTGTCTCTCTATTGCTGTCTCACAAGTCACTAGCAACATTTGATCACAGAGATCCCTTTCATTTTGCTATCTCTCTATTGCCGTTAATTAAAGAAGAAATGCACAATCATAGAAATCAATGAACATAAGTTAGAATGAGTAAAGCAAAGGAGATGAATCATTACATCACATTGGTCTTAGACTCTTGGTCGGCGTCAACGACTTCAATAGCTCTGAATCGATGGTCTTGGACTCTTGGTCGGCATCGACAATTTCAATAGTTTTGTGTCACTGTGTTTTCAATTTGTGAAAATGGATTTGGGTTAGGTTTAGGTTATACACAGTTACAAACCGACGAACGTAAGAAAATGAAATATAAAAGGCTTCTGTTGGGCTTTGGGCTAAAATCAAACTATTAATTGGGCCAAAAAATTGAAAATAATTTGTTAATTTGCTAATTTATTTAGAAAAAAATAAAAAAAATTTGATTCATACAATATAAAAAATTTAATAATTTAAAAAGATTCAATTCTTATTCGATTCTTCGATTTTTGGACTAGAACTGAGAACCGAATCGAACCCGTCGGTTCTAGATTTGGAGACCCATTCGGGTATTTAACTTAAGAAGAGCCGCTCGATTTGGTTCTAGTTTGGTTTGATTCGGGACTTTTGTCCAGTCCTAATGGGAGGTGAGAATCGACTGCATAGAGTTTGTGCAATTGAGAATTTATGTGAATTTCAAGTAGGGGAAAATTGCATCAACTTGGTCCTTTACAATAGATCATTTTGATGAGCAACCTTCTATTATAGTTGTACAGGTCATCCCTCCGATAACAACGGTTCAAATCTTTGTTAACCGTCCCGTGGCCTTCTTGAAAACATAATCTGAATATTTGTGCACTAGTCCAAGTTAGGAAATAAACTGGCTTGCGCGTAACATATATTTTGAGGGTTTCTCGTCATTGAAACTGATTGTGCAACTATGATTTAAGGTTGACGATCGACTTGCCATCTGGGCAGTAAGTTTAGTTCTCAGGTATGTAATCAAGTTCACAATGTACAGTATACTATAAGGTGAAATATGATAGACCAGAATGAAAAATTCTCTATGTACAGGGAATTTTTACCAGAATTTGGACAGATTTTTAAAATTCCACTCACATGGAAGTGGGTCCCATATATAAAATATTGTAAAATTTTTATTTTCCCCCCTCCCCATGAATGAGTGTTTTCGGTAAGTACATGAATTTTAAATCCCTGTACGTGTAGACTGATTGCACCAGAATACACTCAAAGCCAGGAATCCATACAATAAATGGTGCAACATTGAGAATAAATGGAAATTTTTTGATTTTTCTTCGACCTATAGGGCCTATTTGATACAAGCCAAATTCCATGAAAAATGAAATTCATTTTCCATTTTCACCCAATTAGGAGTGTTTGATAGCATAATTTTTACATAGAATTTGTTTTCCACCTTTATGTCACGTGGGCTTCTTTTCTTGATTTTCATTGAATCGTTTTTCCCACCATTTATGTCACGTGGGCTTCTTTTCTTGATAACTTTTTATTTTTATTTTTTGGCAATTAGAATAAATGCTAAACCCAATGGTAAAAAAAAAAAAAAAAATTATCACTTTAATGGACAATTTCCATGAAAAACAAAGTCAAACGCATACCAGAAGATTCAAAATTTCAAAATTTTTCGGTGAAAAATTATGCCAATAAAACACAATTAATCGACAATTTCTGATAAAATAAGTTCTGGACAATTCAATTATCTATAATTCATTTTCTTTCTATCCAAATTCCACATTTACAATCAAACGGATCTTAAAAGTTTAACCATTACATGTGGAGGACCATTGTGACCGCTATCCTATCTAACATTACATAGAAAAGATTCATGATTTTGCAAACCTTTATTGAATTGGTGACTGATATGCACTCGAAAAGATTGGTAGAACTAACCAATACGTGGCGAAGTATACAAGCTATGTTCAATGGTGACGTTTCACGTCCATTCTTTTGCTGTCATCGATCCTTTTTGTTAACTGATTTGCTCTCCAATCAAGTCAAGGCCAACCAGAAGGAAGGTCACTCCTTGGAAAAGCAGAAAGTAGAAATGGAGTCCTTGAGCTGATAAAAGGCTTCTGACTGAAGCTGTAAGCAAGAGGAAAGAAAGGGCTAGCTCTTTCCTGTATATCTTGTTAGTTTTCTTAACCGGTCGAGGCTTTTGTTCTTTCAATGGGGTCAACTCAGAAAGATCACTTTCAGAAGCACCTCGGATGATCTGCGGTTGTATCAATGATTTCACATCCTTGTCAACAACAGCCAGAAAATCGGATTCCGAAGATCTGCCTGCTTTTTTTGTCACAATCCACTCGTATGAACTGCCCAATTGGAAGAGTCCCGATACCATTGCGTTGAATTTTGTTACAGACATGGTGTTTTCGAAAAGTAGGTAAGGGGCGATGAACGGAATGGATTTTGGTGCCGGGAGAATGTTCGGTAATGTCATAAGAATCGGCACGTAGCAGATAACCCACATGGGAAGCTTGGCTTCAGGGATAAACATGGTTAAAGGAAGAATTACGCAAAATAATATGAAAGAATAGAAAGGAAGGATCAGTTTTTCTCAACAAGAAGAAGAGAAATATTAAGTTTGCTTTCTTCCATATTGATATCTGCAAAATATTTTTTATCTATTATCATCAACGATATTTTCATCTCGAAACTGTTTAAAAAGTTATATGCAAGCACGAAATGTACCTTGGAAGTTATGACAGACGGCAGACACAGCCGGAAAAGCTGCATAGGACCGGAATGCCAACGATGTTGTTGCTTCCTGTACGTTTCAAAAGACTCGGGAACTTCGCAAAGAACCTAATTTTATTTCCAAATGAAGTTTTTCGTTTGATTAGTTTTTTCAATGTTCTAGCGGAAACTTTGTAAATAAAAACTCAATTATAGCCAATTCAACTCATTAAGAATATTCGAATCAAAGAATGTAAGTATATCACATATTTAAAATGTCAATATTAACAGAACTAACTTATTACCTTAACATCATTTAGATATATGAATTTCCAGCCATTGAGATGTGCACGAACAGCTATGTCCATATCTTCTACAGTTGTACGTTCAAGCCAACCTCCAGCTTCTTCTAACGCTTTGATTCTCCAGACACCAGCAGTTCCATTAAAACCAAAGAAATTCAGGAAAACCCCATTAACCTGCTGTTCAATCTCAAAATGATAACACAAGTTTATGTTCTGGAGACGAGTCAACAAGTTTTCGTCCTTGTTGACAAATGCCCATCTAGCCTGAACCAATCCTATCTCAGGATTATCCTGCAGCAAAGGAACGAGTGTAAGTGTAACAATGACAATACTCATTCCACGAACTTTTCACAAATGGCGACCGGTATAGACAACCTTAAAATGAGGAACGGTCTGCTTGAGAAAATCTGCGTTTGGTTGGAAATCTGCATCGAATATTGCAACAAATTCATAATCCTTCACATAATCGCAGTTCATTGCAGACTTAAGATTCCCGGCTTTATAACCAGTCCTGATCAAACGATGCCGGTAGATTATGTTAATTCCCTGTTGCCTCCATTTGGAAACCTCAGCCTTAATCAACTGTTGAATGCTTTCATCATCGGAGTCATCAAGAACTTGTATCAGCAAACGGTCTTTTGGCCAATCAAGTTGACATACTGCTGAAATCGACAACTCATATACCTATGCCAAACCAGAGCGGTTCAAGAAAGTAAGATTGTGATGTGGTACAATAAAATTATTTACATTCTTAACAGAAAATAAAGTAGTAATGCGAAAATCTAATTCAATTTTGACTCCAACTCTCTTTCTCCATCTAAATTTCACTAGTTTTTAAGCAAATCAACGCATAAGCCTAAGTATATAGCTCCATAAATCATCATTCTATTGGAATACTGTATAGGGATCTTCCTAATAACTTCAGGAAAAAAACCATGTTCAGAATTGCCAATGATGTGAAGTGACAAAAATTAGATACCGGAAGACAAAGTACCAGAAATCGAAATAGAAAAATTGAGGAAAGAATATAGCACCTCCCGCTCATTACACATTGGGATTTGGACAAGAACCATAGGGTAATTGTCAAGTGATCCTTCGAGGTCATCTGATTTAAATGGATCCCCATTAATGGTTGGTTTAATCTTCTTGAACTTGATATATAAGCATCCCAAGCAGAGCAACATGCGATCCACAGACTGGATTAGGAAGAGAACAACACAAAATGTTGAAAGAGATTGAACGAATGGCGCAATGTAATCAGCCCGAAATTCCAGCCAAGAAACATAAACCAAGTGGAACAATCCTTGGACATCAGAAGTGTGTGGAATGTACAAATCCGGATTTTCAAAATAATGCCAACCTTTCGAGTAAGCAAGAACCTCAAAGGCAAGAATTAACAGGGAAATCACTAAGAAGGCTTTAATAATTTTGAACAACAATTTACCCTTTCCCAGCTTCTCACTAGCTAAATCTACACCTTGTCTGAAAATCAACCTTTTCTTAATAGTTCCAAGAACTGCCCACAAAATGGAAGCAAGCCAAGAAACACACCCAACGGCTCGGTTAGCCTTAAGAAGCAAAACCCATCTAACTTGTTTGGCATTCTTGCCACGGCTCTTCTCGACTGCCTTAAATGGAGCATCAGGGCCATCAATTTCCACAATGGAGAAATTGGGATTCTCCATTTTCACCACCACTGGAGTTCCCTTTGGTGAATCTTTAGTTCCCCAGCCAAAAAATGGAGCCATTTTCTTCTTTCCCAACAGAATGCTGGTGAATTAACTCTGTAAGGCAGCAAGAAAACAACCGAAAAAAAATTCAAGAACAGAACAGAAAGCCAGCAACTCCAATAATTATAAGAGATCTTTATAGCTCAGATCTCAAAATCAAGAATTAGACAATATTTATTAAAGAAACTAGCAATAAAAACCCTGTTTTCCCTCAATGGAATAACTCCCAAACCCGGATAAATAGCTCACAATGTGTTATACACCAAGCACAGCAGAGAATAGACTCCAAAAAGAATAGTTTTCATAAGATTCTTTGCACAGTCTTAAACGCTACCTTGAAGAGAACACTAAAAAAAGATGTCACCATTATAGAGAAAGGTATGTACCATCTACCATATCTGTAAAAGCTTTGCAATTTGATATTCATTGCCAAACTGCACAAACAATCAATTTTCACTTTAACCAATTTTGTTTGATGATTTAGGGACTAAAGAATAAACTTATATCATTTAAGAATACAATAAACAAAATGTATATAAAAAAAACACGGTAAAATAGTTTGTCCAAGCAAAATTTGACTTTTGATAATTTTTTAGCTAAAAATTCTAGCAACTCAAAATATTTAGAATCATGCTTGGCGTACATGCACACTCATTCGCCATTTAAAAAAAAAAAAAAAAAGGAAAAAACAGTTTTTCCACAATTTTTTTGAAAACAAATGAAATGTAAATCATGATGTAAAGTAAAGAATGTATAGCAAAATCCAAATATTTTACTCTGAAATGAAACGGAATTCACGCATTTGACCTCTCAGTTTGCTGAGAAATCTGGAAGACTGTCTCAATCAAGTTTTGACTTGCAATAGTTGAAGAGAAAAGAAGAGCAGAATAAAAAAAAAATCATATTAAATTGTACCAGTAAAATTTGAAAAACTTGTACATTGAAAACAAGATTAATTATTATAATAAAAATGAAGTGGAAGGATAAGTTACAGAAGAAATGAAGATCCCAATGCTCAAGATAACCCTCAATTTTGCCAGAATAAATCTGGTTGTACGGAATCATTTGACAGAAATGGTTGGCAGACCACTCATTGTAGCGCGGGCCCCACCTGTATTAAAAAAAAAAAAAATTGCTGCAGACTCCACCAATGTGAGTTATCTGTCAACCGGTTCTGTACACCCAGCAGAATTGTTTTTGCCAAGTCTGCAACAGTAGAGTGGTGTAGAAAAGCTTCTTTAAACTTTTTCTTCTGTAAAAATAGTAATACTAGAAACAGCTCACTCATGCATTAACGTACTTTAATTTAAGAATAATGATATTCAGCACATGAATGTTTAATATAGTGGCAGTATTTCTATAGTTGAATTATAATTTCAATTAAATATAAGGATTTATGATTTATTTATTAGGATTTGACATTATGATATCTAGATTGGTGTTCAATATTGAATCATGCTGTTAGATAGCGTTATTCTTAACTTCATAATTTGTAACAAAAACAATTTACGTGTGGAGTATTGGGAATTTTTTTTTTTTTTTTTTTTTTTTTTTGTAATGTTTAAGAAATTTATTACAGCACTAGGGTTTTTAAGATAGAATATTTTTTTGTGCTTTCACCTAATGTTGTGTTATGATTTCATTGGCGGAAGTACTCATTTGTTGCTAAAACTTGTGCAAAGTTCTTTAATAATTGTAGACAAGTATTGGCCAAAGAATGCTATTAAGAAACGTAATTTGTTTTTCATCTTCAAAATTAACATCCTCGAAGGGGATTAGTTCAGACTTTATTATTATTTTCATATTTAATCGACTTCAATTTTTACTTTTATCATGACATGCAAGATGGTGTTCATAAATTCAGCTGCTTGTTAAGCTTTAAGCGAATCAAAATGCTTATTTGAGCTTTTTAGACTTGGTACAAGGGCCGTTCAGAAAGCTTTTGAAAAGTCTTGTTTCTAAGACTAAGAAGTTATTTTTAAATTTGTTCAAATGTTTTCCTGAAGTGTTTTGTCTAGCTATAAAAGTTTTTAGAAATTTTTTTCCATAATATAATTTTCTTAAGAAACTCTTCTGCAAGAAGCACTAACCCAACCAAATAGGCGTTGAGTCTTGATGTTACATCTTAAAAGTTTAACATTTTAAGAGAAGTAATCCGAACTTTTTTTTTTCTTTTTTTGTTATTGTTTTCATATTTAAAGGACATGAAAATTTAACAAATTCAACATACCAATATGTTTTCATAATTATAAAATATGATTTTTTTTTATTTTTTATTTTTTATTTTTATGAACCTACAAGAAGAGGAGCGTCGACTTGAAGGGTTGTTGAAGAAGAAGAAGAAGACAAAATTTCAAATGTCATTCTCAATCTACATTAGTTAAATCATCATTCCCACACTTTTGTCACTTTATTTGTTCATGGAATAATCTGTCAGAACAGTAAAAAATAGTGTCAAAACAAAACTCCAATTAGAACAAAATTAAGGTACCACTAATTAATTAATTAATTAACATTATCTTTTAACTTTGTTAATTGACCATGTTGAATTTAAAATTCAAAAGATGTCTTTCTTGTTTGTTAGGGTTAAGCCAAAAGGAAAACTAATCATATGCTAAAGTACAGTCCAATATGGTAACCCATAAACATCCCTTTTCTTTTTGGTCCAGCTTGTATTTATGAGATATTTTGTATTTTATAGTTAATTATTGGCCATAAAATGACACCTACACGGAAAACGAGCAACGGAGTGAGAACTCGAATCCAATGAAGACCTAATTTAATTACGAAATTTTTTTACAAACATAAGCCATAGTAATATTAAAAATGAAAATCTCAAATTTCAGTGAGATCCTAGGACTCTACTGGTTCCCACCCCTCTGCAGACAACTGTCCACCTTCTAAGGGTCACATTTTATTAAAGGTTGAATCCTAACTTTAAGGGTCCCCCACCGCCTCTTTCTTAGAGCATTGTGGATGAGGTAAATCGTGGGATGTGTTTCAGCAGGTCAGAGTACAAGAACTGTCATACTTGTGCTTACAAATAGTACAATTTCATACATTGTAAGAGACAGTAATCGAACTCTAACACTGCGATTGTCAGTTTAACTGAGACTACCTCACTTCTATCATTTGTACCACTGAGCTATGCCCCTGGAGGCAGGGTCACATTTTATTGATTCATATATATGATGTTTCTCCATGTTCAATACCTACCAACCACAATCCATACATGCAAGCATGTTGTGCATTGGTAATAATATTGATGTTCTCAAAATTGGTTTAAACATTTACCTAGAAAAATAAATAAATAGTCAAAGTCTTAAAAGGTTGAAAAATTAGAAAATTAAATCTTATTTGTCTTTCATTAAAATCTCTTTATAATGTAAATGTCACCATTTGTATGGATATGTTGAGGGTAAAATTCAACATGTTAAGTTTAATCAAATTTCAATATTAGTGTTCTTAAATAAGCCACTTTCTTGCAAATTACATAATAAGAGTGAAATTTGACATCCATTAAACATGAAAAAAATAATGAACATTTAATTGTTGAAGTTACTTTTCTTAACAAACTCATCGTTTTATTTATTTTGTGTAGAATAGGATCGATTTTTGGACCTGTCACCTACATGAGGGATTGAACACTGTTTTCACAATATTGATTAATATATGTATAAGAACATATTTCGTGCACAGTACAAATAACAATATACAGAATATTGTGCAAGACTTTTATTTTTTAATCAATCAATTCAACAGAAAAGCAATTACAACCTTCAAAATTTGCTATAGTTTTCATCAATTAAAACTTGAAATTTGCTTGAATTTAGAGTATTCAATATTATGCAAAATTAGCATCCTAAACATGTATAAATAAACTCCCAAGAATTTAAAATTTGCTTGAATTTATGTAAATACTTGTGTGTTGGGTGATTGATAGAATTGCTAAGGTGCCATTCTCTTGACCGTTCTCTGTTTTCGATTTTCGAAAACATTGAAAACTCGTTCTCTTTCCTATTTTTGAAAACGTGTTTTTGAAAACACAAAAAAATTATAACTAAAAACACAAAACGACTTTTTTTTTCTTTTCGTTTTGGGTATTTTCAGTTAAAAACATGCAAAACACGGTACTGTAGATAAAAAGTGACCCTATCTTCCCATTGTTTCTAATCGTGTCTCGTTCCTTCTCTCTTTCCCTCTTCCACAAAGCCGACGATGAAGGAGAGCTCTCCTCTCTTCTCTGCAATCGGCGATGAAGGAGACTACCACAAAGTCGGCATTGGCGTGGGTCGCGATGTTGCTGTGAACGATGCTGCCGTTCGTCTCTGCTGTGAACGATGATGTTGTGAACGATGTTGCCGGCGTGGGTCGCGATGCTGCCGTTCGACTCTAGCTCCTCTCTCTTTTTGGTTTTTTTGGTTTGGGGTTTTTTTTATTTATCTACTGTTGTTTGTGGTATTTTTCTTCCGATTGGGCGGCTTTGTGGTGGTGTGTGACGGAGGTTTCTGTTTGTGGTGGTGGTGCGGTGTTGATGGAGGTGGTGACGATGGAGATTTTGGTTGATGGTGGTGGTGACAGCTGTTGATGGCGGTGGTGGTGGTGTTGATTTTGGCGATGGTAGACCTTGATGGTGGTAGCAATGGTTGATGTTGGTAGTGGTGATGTTGATTTTAGTTGATGGTGGTGGTGGCAGCCGTTGATGGCGGTGGTGGTGGTGTTGATTTTGGCGATGGATGAACCTGATGGTGGTAGCAGTGGTTGATGTTGGTGGTGGTGATATTGATTTTGGTTGATGGTGGTGGTGGTAGTGGTTGGTGGTGGTGGTGATGTTGATTTTGGTGATGGATGCCCTGATGGTGGTAGCAATGGTTGATGGTGGTAGTGGCAGTAGTTGGTAGTGGTGGTGATGTTGATTTTGGCAATGGATGACCCTGAAGGTGGTAGCAGTGGTTGATGTTGGTGGTGGTGATGTTGATTTTGGTTCACTTTGGCAGTGGTAGATGGTGTTTGTAGCGGTTTTGTGGTGGTTCTTGAATAAAATATTGTAAACAAACATTCTCAAAATTCTCAAAGTAAATGCGTTTTGTGTTTTGATGTTTTGAGCAATCGTTTTTCAGAATGACAAGAAGAACGTATTTTCAACAATTTCAAAATAGACACTCAAAACACAAAACGAATTCAAAACTCAAAACACAAAGTTGAAACACGAAGAGAACGACACCTAATTGATTCCAACAATTTGAAATTTGCTATAGTTTTCATCAATTAAAACTTGCTCAAACATAACTTAATTTATATTTTTATAGTGAACGATCCACATCCTGCTCGAATTGGTTAATTTTTTAAGGTTTTACGTGAATAAAATAGGCATCAAACATTCACTATCTCTAATATATATATATATATAATACTCTTATCTGCCGTGTCTTAAGACTCGATCAAATTAAACATTGAGCCCTCATTTTTCAAAGAATTAAGCTGTATTTGGGCCTTTTTATTTGGTCAAAGGGAAAGCAAGTGTTGATTGAAAAACATATGATCATAAAAAGAAAGATTAATATTATTTAGCGCCACTAATGTCACTTCTAAATGTTATTAAGTGATAAGTTCAGTGAAAGATAGAATTAAGTGATTCATTTAATTATATCTTTTTTTTAATGTTACATTAGTCGAAATTGATATTGTAACACTAGCAATGCTAAATAACATTACTCAAAAAGAAAACGCGATTAACTTTAATGTAAGGAATTATGTATTAGGTTGTATATTTAATGTTGTAAGACTAAAAGATGAACAACTGGCAAAAGTCGTGAAATATTCTTCACTATAAGAAATAGAGGGGTCTCCTTTCCCCCTTAAAAGGCATATTTGATGTAAAATTTTTAAAATAAATTTTCTGAAAATAAATTTTTCTGTTTGGTTAAGAAATAGAAAAAATTATGAATTTACGTGCAAAATTACTCTATTAGAAGAATGAGTAATTAAAAATAAATTTTAAAGAATCTATATCTAATATGAATTAAGTGAGAATACTTCATACCTAAAAAGAAAGTAATATTATAATTCTTTATAGTCAAAATGATTATACTTTTTTTTTCTACACTTTAGATTATTTTTTAATAGGGTTCGCTACTTTTTCACTTTTTAAGATCCATGTCATGTCATTCATCTCGATAAAATGTCATACAATAATTAACATTTTACGAATTTTGTGAAGCATAAAAAGAACGGATTAAGCTATTTGTATCTTTTAACTTATTTTTTAACTTATTCAATTCCACATTCTTCCTCACATGAAGGTCGGGTCCCATTTCCAATAAATACGTGAGATCGATCTCTATGTGAGGAGGAAAGTGGAGTCGAGTAAATTAAAAGGTAGGTCAAAGGGTACATGTAGCAAAATTCAAAAAGAACACGACTAATGAAAAAGAGTCGGTCATGACCTATTCAATTGTCAGATTTTTCCCACTAATATTTCAATTCAACTCTTAAAAAACTATATGTTCTTACCAAAAAAATAAATAATATTTTCTACTGTTTTCCAGTTTTTCCTCGCACTCTATCACTGAACAAAATTAACTTCATTATCTCTTTATCATTTCTAAATTTCTTTGATACATTTTATGTTTTCTAGTTTCATACTTCATATCCTATTTAGGACCTGTTTGATAGTCCATTATTTGTCATGACATTTCCAACTTTCACTTTTTATATATTTGATTGGCCAAATTTTCCTTGCAATTCCACCCAACTCCCACGTGACCCCATTTCCACATTTTTAATGAATTGATTTTCCCATCATTGTGGTGTTTTTTTTTTGTCATGGAAACAAATTTTATCCCCAATTGTAAAAAATATCAATTCTTTAATTGACAATTTCAGTGAAAAATAAAGTCAAACGAATGGTATTCGATTTTTCATTTTCTTTTTTCTCTTTTGACAATTGAAACAAATTATATTCCCAATTGTAACGAATTTTATCCATTTAATCAACAATTTTCATGAAAAATAAAGTCAAACGTACACCAAAAGATAAAGATTTTTGACATTTTTCAATTAAAAAATTATATCAATCAAACACAATTAATTGACAATTTTCAATAAAACAAATTTTAAGTAATTCAATTCAATGCAATTCATTTTTTTTTCACTCAAATTTCACCTTTCCATTCAAATGGACCTTCCATTTTTTTTTTTCAACACCTTCTGTTGTGTGATTTTTTTTGCATTAGAATTTAGAAGTGGTAAAGTGAAAATTGAAAAGTGCAACGAAAAAAAAAAGTGAAAAAGGTCAATTTTTTTTTTTTACTTCACCGACAGTTGTTAAGCACAATGGCATATGCCGTATGGACAGGGTACCCAATAGATCGGCTCATATGCCCCCACTATGTTTAGCCAATAAGGGTGTGTTTGATAGGTTCATTTGCCATGGAACTAGAAAATTTTTTTTTCCTAGTTCCTACTTTTTGGCTGTTTGATAAGGTTCATTTGCCATGGAAAATATTTGCTAGGTACAAGTTGTTGATGCACAAAAGCTAGAAAATATTTTTTCACAAAAATGGTGGAAAAATATTTTCCAGCTTGTTGACCAAATTTATTTATTTATTTTTTTTTTTTTTTAGCAATTGGAACACATTCCAAAGTCAATGATAAAAAAATTTATCCATTTAATTGACAATTTGCATAAAAAACAAAGCCAAACGAAAAATTTGCCAGGTGAAAAATTATACCAATCAAACACCTTTACTTCTCAAACAAATTTCAGGCAAATCACTTCCCTGCCAAATATTTTATTTGCCACCCATTTTTCACCTTTCTATCAAACACACCCTTAAGATCACGGCCATCAGTTCTTTTATTTTTGACGCATTTTTTTAACAGAGAAAATTAAACAAATTCTTGTGCATTTACTTATTTATTTATGCAGTTGACATTTTGTGAAGTTGAAAACTAATTTTCAATGTCATTTTAAGCTAAACAAGTTCATATTGACAGTTATTTATTTAATATGTTGCTTACAAAATATAATGTGTAGGTGTTTAGTACAGCAAAAATTAACATTCTCAATAAAGTTTGGATAAAGTTTAAAGTTTTCCTATTTGGCTTAAATCAAGCAAGATCGTAGTCGAGTAAGACATCCACCGGTCGACCTCGAGATCACGAAATAGGACAAAAATGAGTTATCCTTATTTTTTTCTTTTAACTTTATGTATAGTGTGAAAGCTCAAATACAATTTTGATCGAATAATCCACTGTGTACATTTTTACCCACCTTCGTAATTTCTAACCCCGACATCCATGAAAAATTGAATTTATTAGATATGGTTGATGAGTGGGTGGTTAGTGGTCAACCTCGTCCTAGTTGATGACATTTCTCTCTACGCTAGGACTCGAAGAACCACATGATATTTTTTTATTGGTAAATGTAACATTCTATTGATAAAAAATCATCTACAAATACATCGGGCATATCCAGACAAAACAAATCAAATGACTCACACAATTACTCTGAGTATACCCGGGCAAACAAAAAGAAAGGATGTACTAACAATAAGATCAATGACCTAACGTTAAGGACTCAAAATAAATTAAGATATGCGGATACAAAACATAACTTTGTATACATGTACCTTAATTTGTCTCACAATGCTATCCAAGTGTGGTCTAAGATCTTAAAAAAACTTTTTATTCCTCGCTGTCCAAATGTGGTAAACGGTACTTGCAAGTGCAATCCTCTTGGATTTGCTTTGCTAAGATATCCCACGAGCCCCCTTTTATATTCACTTCAATGCACTAGCTAAAGGACATAGATCTTCTAATGTCAAACCACTGTCGAATCCTCACCCATAAGGGCTATGTGAACGAACATTTGAAGAACGCTTGTTTCCACTATTTGTCCACAAAGAACACAATTCCGATCAATATCCAAATATCGTAATTTTTTTGTGGTTATAATTTTAGATTGAGCACTTAACCAAAGCAAAAATGAGTGCTTCGGTGTAATGTAGGATTTCCAAACATTAGCAGCCCAGATCTTCTGAGTTCCTCTCGACCGGAAGTAATCATATGCCTTGTGCAAAAATTATCCCCCGCAGTCCAGGCCGTAAGTCTGGCTATAGCTGTTTGAACGAACGCAACATTAGTCTCCCCTTGCGTTTGCCTGAACAGACGTAGTAGGCTGTCCCTGTGAGTTTATCTGAATGGTAGCATCGGTCTATCCCCTTGGTATTTATAAGTGCCATTTCAGGATTGTATTGTTCCTCTATAAAGACTACAAATCCTCTAAGTAGCTAGGCACCACTCTCTTTCCTAGTTATTCGTACTTTTTTATGTTCTCGCATCGCACTAAATGAACAAAAAAGAGGTTCGTCTCAACCGAAAGAGAAATACATGTATTGAGAAAAGGATATTGTACCAATAAATCCATCTATTTGCCTCAACTATCCTCAAATGTGCCCCATAAGTAGGGATGTCAACAAGTTGAGTCGAAATTTGAGATTTGGGCTCGACTCGAGTAAAAATTATTTAGGCTTTTTTTGGCCCAAGTCGAGCCAAGTCGAGCTTTTGCTTGGCCAAAAAATTTAGGTTTGACCCGAGCTTTCAGCTCAAGCCTTATCCAGCTGAGTCGAGTCGGTTCAAGGTTTTTTTTTTCCTATTTGCAGGCAGTAATACGACTGCTTGCATTTTTTTCTTTTTTCTCATCACTTGTCAAAATGGCCCATGACACGAGCTGACCCATGTGGTTCACCGAGCCACATCGGATGGCTTGTGCTTGGGCCGACTCGAGCTTTTTGTAGACCTAGTCACAGGCGGCTCATGCTGGCGAGCAAAATTAACACCCCTATCCATAAGTCGAATCTACTAGGAAAAATCATTCAATACACTGTTCTAAGTATACTATTACTACTTTTGTTTTCAATACATACTTTTTTCTTTAACACACATACAATCACACAATAACACACATGCGTACCCAAAAAAAAAAAAAAAAAATTGTCATCTGAAAGTAATTTTGATTTGGAGCTTTTCGCATGTGTTGGTGGTTGTGAGGATTGGCGATGACGGGTTTCTCCATCTTTGTTTCAGATAATTTTGAATGGTGCGTGTGAGGGTTGGGACAAGTCGTTGAGATTGTGTTCGATTTGAGTTTTGGATTTCCTATTTGTGTTGGTGGTGGTGATGGCAACACAGATAGTTGTTGATGGTGGAAATAAGTGGTGGAAATGGTGGTGATTGTGGTAGTGAAAATTGGTAATAGTGGTGGTTTTGGTGATAGAATTGATAATTTCTTTAAGGTGGATTTTTTAGTAGACAATTGTGGACCTTGTGGTTGTGGTTGTGATTGTGATGGCGGTGTAACCATTGATAGCCACGGTGTAACAATGAATATTACACATGATGGGGGCAATTGAGCTGAAAATATGTGGCGACATGTGTATAACATTCTGTTACAAGTGGTGTTGATGGTAGGGGTCTAAACATGTACTTAAATGTGTATAACATTATATACAATGTGTAACACACCGTGTTACCAAAATGTATTGAAAAAAAAAAATCAAAACAAAAAGTAATAAAAAAAAAGAACACTAATTTGATTAAAAAAGGGGGTTCAAAATTGTAATAGGAATTGAATTAATTTTGTTATTATTGTTGTTTGTGAAATGTTCCCAACTACTAAATGATAAGGCCCACATGTTACAAGCTAAATAGGTCCAACCAACTGTGGATCGACCTTAAAGTTAGGACGACCAAGTGGGTTTAGCCCAAAAACCAATTTAGTCAACTCTCGACCCGTTAAGGTATTTGTGGTCAACCACCTATCGGGGCATAGAAGCTCATACAAAATGGGCCTAGCAATACCCATTCAGAAGGGTTTGAATTGGGGAAGAATTGTAAATTAGACCTCAAATATGGTCATTTCACATTTTAGGTCCAAAGATTTTAAAATGTAAAAATCAGGTTTTCATTAATTAAATTTTATTTAATTATTAATTATTTTAAGATCATAATTATGCGATTCATGATCACAGTTATATAATTAAAGGTCACAACTAATTCATTTGTTACATATTATCATATTAATTGGTCAAAAATTATTTTGAGGTCATAATTAAATTTTTTATAGGTCACAGATTATCTCAAAGTCACAAATTAAAATTTTTATACGTAACATTTTATTTTACTGATCACAAATCCAAAAATTACATGTCACAATTTATCTGTGAATCACAAATTTTAACATTTGTTGATCACATGTTATTAAATTTTAAGGTCATAGTTTAATACTTGATAACATATAACCAAATATTAGGTCCACATACCATCGCCACCCACCACCACCACCACTGCACCTGCCATCACCATCGTCAACTGCCTCCACCACCGTCGACCACCACAACAAAGCCACTGCCACAACAACAAAGTCACTGTCACCATAACAAAGCACCGCCGCCAACAAAAACCACCACCGCGGACCACGCAAGCATACTACCGCGGTCACAGATCATGTGCAGCGCCGTTGCACATGACCGCGACAAGTAGCAAGTCTCGAAACCAACACTGCCAACACCACCACAAAATCAAATAAAAAACCAACACAAAATCGTCTAAAAAATACCTCAAAATCCACTACAAACCTTCTCTGTACAGGTGAAGAAAGAAAAAAATAGATGGTGGAGAGACATAGCTCCGCTATCGCCGGTGCAACGACCGCACCGGCGCTCACAGAGCCATCGCTCCAAGAATCACCTACAGCACTACCCCAAAACTATCACAAAAATCACTACAAATCAACCCAACACAGTCCATCACCACCACTAGAACCATCATTTCACCACAACCAGCACCACCACCGCCTGTACTCAGAATCAAAACCATCATCCCCACTACACCACACCACCACCAACTAAAAAAATCTCCAAACCTACCATCATCACCTCCGCTACCATGACCACCACCACATCATCGCCACCACCATCTCCATCACGGTCGCCAACACCAACCAACCACCATAACCACATCACCATCGCCACCTCCAGGCCACCAATTACAGAAACATAAATGGGAAGCAGCGATGTGGAGGCAGGGTTCGCGAAGCTACAGGGAGAGGATTTCGAGTACTATATGCAGACTTATTCAATAATTTTAGGGCGCAATTCCAAGAAATCTTCGGCGGATGTTGATCTCTCCTCCCTCGGCGGTGGCATGAACATCAGCCGCCACCATGCGCGCATCTTTTACGACTTCCAGCGACGGCACTTTGTTCTCGAGGTGCTTGGAAAGAACGACTGCTTCGTTGAGGGCGTTCATCTTTCTGGGAACCCCCTATGAAGCTCGATTCGCAGGCCCTATTGCAAATTGGGGAACTGCGTCGCTTCCTGCAATAGTAGCATCGCCTCGTGTAGAGGTATTCCGGCCACAAGAAGGCGGTGGTTCCAACGTCGGAGGAGGGAAATGAGGTAATTGAGAGAGTGAGTAGAGAGAGGGAGAGTGAAAGAAAAAATGTGAGAAAGGATAACTGACCTAGGTTTTGGGTGTGGGGGTTAATTATAGTACTTGATTTTTGATTAATTAAACTTGGTACCTGATTTTTGAAAAATGATCTTTAAAGATCTAGTATGGTGTAATTGCCCCCTTGAATTGTCTCAGCATGTGCCTCGTTTGACAACCATTTTTATATAAAATAAAAAAAAATAAAAAATCTCTCAATCTCATTTATACTCCACATTCTTACAATAAAATAATTTTCATGTAAATTCAAAAACTCATTTTCCAAAAAAAAAAAATATTTTTTAATTGTTGTTAAACATAATTTTCAATAGGTCTTAACAGTGGTTGGCTTTGATTGAATAATACTAATATAATAATATGTAAGGCAGTTGTCAATTTAATTTGATTTTGACCATTGTTTTCGTCCTGGTAATAGTGTGAAAAGAAAGCCTGGCTCCAACTTGTTCAAGAATAGTCACGTTGAATTTCTTGATCATTTGACTTAAGATTAGTCACTTCTATTTCTTGATTGTGATAAGGAATGAATAAAACTCAATGTAAAGTGTAACCTCGATTTCTTGAGAATATTATGTGTTGAAGATATGCATCTTTTAAGCATAATTGAGAAAAATATAACATATTTGACAAACATTTCTTGCTCCTAGATTCCCTATGCCAATTCCAATCTGCAGGATTCAAATTTATCCATCAAAAAACATGGCAACAGTACTATAATCAACCACGAACCCTAATCCTTTCATGTGCATGGAACAGAGATTTTTCCTCTCATCTTTACACTTTAACCCATGGATCTAAATTCCCTATTCTATATAATATCGTCTTCTCCAAATCTTATCATCAGAAAAAGGTAAAAAATACTTCTGTTTTGCAGGAAATCAATAGACTTGTTTTTGCTAAGCATTAATTTGATCATCAAACCAAGCAAAAATGAGTCATTCCCAACGCTACGCCGCCATAATTCTCTTATGCTGCTTCCTCCTTGTCTCCACCGCCATTGCCTTCAACACCACCAAGAATCTAAGACTAATTGGTTGTAGTACACTTAATAGTAGAGTTGGAGAGTTTTTCAACCCGGCGCATGGATTGGATTATCCCTGGAAGCCAAATAGCCAATGGACATAGAGGCAAGTATATGGGATGCAGATTGTGCAGGAGTGGTTGATTGGTTTCAAGCTCAAGGGCAGATCCAGTACCCAGCGAGCCTTGGCGGCCGTCCTAGCTAGATTTGTCGGGAACACTTTTTTTTTTTGGATAGTAGATAAAAGTTTTAGATTATATACATGATAATTCATTTTGCTTTTAAACATTTCTTGTAGCTCAATTGGTTAGAGCTGTCACAAGCATATTGGAGGGTCAAAGTTTGATTATCTTCTAGACCAATTTTATTGTGCAATTTTTTAGTTCTACAATTTTTACAAAAACTAATACAATGGGAGGGGATTTGAACCAGTGACCCTTCCTTTAGGTAAATGAAAGTTAAACCATTATGACACTTGTTGAGTTTTTACCATAAATGTAATGAAATAACATATATTCTAGTTTAGAGGTTTTAATGCCTTTGCAAGGATTCGAACCCATGATCTTGATTTGAATTATACAACAACCTAGTCATTATGTCATGTGGTGAATAATGTAGATATGTATAACAAAATTATATATGATTAGTTTTAGCAAAATAATTATTATATTTAATTTTGAATATTTTATTACGGTCGACGGTCATCAGTCAACGATCATCCGTGCCCACTCAAAGTTCTGGATTCGCCACTGCTTGAGCTCCTTTCATAGCTCATTATCAAGATTTTGATTTTGGTGCTTGCCCGGCTCAAATTAACAAGGATTCACAATGCAATTCGGATAAATATTTTTGGACAGGCAGTGGGAACTCAATGCCAAGCAGAAACAGCAAATGGAAAGCTACAGAAACTCTTATATGGTTTACGACTATTGTTCAGAACCAACTACCAGCAAACCAGTATGCTCGTTAAATAACGGACTTTGAAATAGGACTAGTAAATAGGATTCATTTTAAGATCCTATGTTTCTAGTTATTTTTTGTGGTATTCAAGAACTCACATTAATTTGATATAGAGAATAACATGTACAATTTTCATTGGAAGGCAGGCAGCACATGCAAGAGGATATAAGGCTTAAGAATCAAGAACTCATTCCATTCATTTCGTAAGTCTTCAAGGAGCCTGAGAGAAATATAAGAAAAGGTGTGGAGAATAGCCATAGCTATCAGTGGCGGTCTTGCGGGTCCACTACCTGAAAGTTCAATTGTAAATTTTACATTTCTCGTCTTTTTTATTACACCATATAGTTAAATTTGTTTCTTTAGCAACTAAAGTATTCATGTTAATGTCCCAACTGAACTATTTGTAAAATGGACTGCACTACATGTTAATACCCTGTAGTGACCCTGTGAATATTTCCCCCGTACAAGGAGAAATATCTTGTAAAATTATATTGAGATAAACTGTACATTATTATTATTATTATTATTATTATCATTGGATCCTAATTTATCCTGTTTAATTACTCATTATGTGCTTGTTTGAAAAAAAAAAAAAAAAATTTGCTAAAAATTTGAGGTCAAATCTTAATTTGAATCACACATTTGATGAAGCTCACAATTTTCATCGACTTTTCAACTAAAATTTCATCAACTTTAATAAAAATACGCTAAAACTTTAATCAAAAGTTATATCAAACAACCTTGCGATACATAAAGTCTCGTATATCCATTTTTTTGCCTCATATTATATTAGGAATGTCAACAAGTCGAGTCGAGCCGAACCAACTTGCGAGTCGAAACTCAAGACTCAGACTCGACTCAAGTAAAACGAATCGAGTTTTTTTGGGAACCCAAGCCAAACAAAAGCTCATCCAAAAAAGACATGCTCGATTTTTTTTTGAGCTCACGGGCTGGCTCGGATTCAGCCCAGCACCCCAAAATGGGGCTCGGTAGAGCCGGGCTGACTTGGCCTTTTTCTAAGCCGAGCCACGTGCAGTCCGAACCGACAAACCAAATTGCCATCCCTGTATTATACCATGTAGAAATAAGCCATTTTAGAACAAGTTTGAATTAGCTTAAAAAGTATGCATCAACACGAAAGTGTTTTGCATTGAGATAGTCTTAGAGCTTTGGTTGTCTCAGATTACAAAAAGAAAGCTGTATCATATGCAAACCCATAGGCTACCTTTCTGATCCACAGTCAATCTATTCGACTACATATCATACAAATCAAAATACAAAATAGCTGTAGATTTAGCACTTATTCCTCTCGTCTTATCAAACAAGGAACAAAAAAAGACCATCTTCAATCCATATCTTCATGCGCGTCAAGAGCTGTTCATTTTGTCCCATCAGAAACTTGTTTAACATGTATCCACCAGCTGCTGCTCCTTTCTTGTTTCAACTTCAGACTCCATTTGCACTAGTAAAACAGAAGTAATCATCAGATATTTCTGTTAGTCGTCTAGATGTCAACCATTCGAAGCCTGTTAAATTGCACATCAATGAAGAACGCTGTAATACTAAGCCTCTGTTTGATAGTCATTTTTCCCAAAATGCATTTTTTTTTTCCTCTTTTCAACCACACATCATTCAATAAAATAATATTACACACAAACTCAAAACTTTTCCTTAATTTTTAACCACACATTCTCCATCAATCAACTATTCAAAAATGCATTTTTTCCCCAAAAATGGCTACCAAACAGGGGCTAAACTAGAAAAATTCTATTTAAGCTGATAGTGTTTCACAGATCACTCAAAGATTTCCAGCCTATAAAGCAAACAAATCCGACAGTACACATTTCCACCTACCTAACCTGGATATTATTGTTAATCGAGGGTATTTAATGAGGTAAAAAAAAAACACCATGCAAGATTCTGTCAATTAACAATCCAAGGAAGACATCTCCATGACCCCATACATTAATTTTCTATGCCTTGACTCTCGACTTTGCATATAAAGGTGAAGGATTTGATACATATCAGTCATCAATAGAAAGGATCAAGGTCTCGCATTCAGCTGTCTCCACTTTAAGACCACAATTAGGATAATCTACGATCCAGAACAAAATTTTCCTTTCCCGACAAGCTCATGGAAAATCATTTCCCACAACTCATGACCATCCATTTTCTATTTGCTAAGAAGACTTGATTATGGTGGCGGTTTTAAAAAGCCCTACAGAGACTTTTGAAGATTCAAAAAAAAAAAAAAAAAAGGACCAAGATGTTTACTTACTCTCAAAAGTATCCAAGATGTTACAGTAAATATTGGTATTATAAGTTCTGTAAAGAGTAATCAAACCTATACAAAAAAAAGGACCAATAGAATAAATTGACATGTCAATCAACGTCAATGCTTGTTTACAATCATATTTAGAGCTTCATCTAACAAAGTTAATAAGAGTTTTCTTCATTATTTTGTTCAGTATTGTCTGCACCAAAGACGGTAAAAATAGAATAGAACCCAATTCCTCCAGAATTCTTAAATCTCAATCAGAATTTCACTTAGAAAGAACAGTACCTGAGCAGCCCCCTACATTTGTTACACTGATAACTTAATTGTACCAGCAGGGCTTTCTGATGCAGCACCATCACGTGTTTGTATTTGTTGTAGGTTTTGCAAGGGAGTCAAACTGAGAGAGGATAAATTTAAGAAGGGTTAGTTAAGTTTTCAGAAGAAAATTGTTGGTTCTGCAAGCAAAGCTTTTTAGCTCCATAATGAACATAGTTCATAAGGATAGACATTTGTAATAAGAAAATAAAAGGGTTTCAGATCTGGTGGCAGAGATACAGAGGAGAAAGAGAGGATAGAGAAAAGACATGATAGAGAAAAAGCAGAAGATGCAAGAAATTCAAGCAGTATCAATGAGATAAAACACATGTAATCTTTCATAATCTATTTAGCATAGCACCAACATTAATAAAAAGTGATATTAGACTAGGTTGGTTACCGAGCATAATTTGCAGACCTAAAAAATTCCAAATTTTTTAATATTTGATGGGGTTTTAACTGACCCTAAATTGAACCACAAAATACCCTTGTTTCACAATTCACAACTAGGACGGCATTTTCAAAGAGAACCTATGAGCACAGATAGAGACATGAGACACGAGGTTTACACATGTGCCTGAGGCGCGTCAAGGAATTAATGCTTGCTTTCCAGAAATACACAAGAATATAAGAAAATAGTACACACCACGTGTAATGTTGAGCACGTGCTCCAGACACTCCAACCCATGAGGATTCTTCATGCTTCACGGAAAAGAACAGAAATTGGTATATTAGGTATTGCCAAGGTATGAAAACTACCTTTAATATTTCCAATTGGACCATAGAGTATTCTAAACCGACATGGACCCGATGAATTTTAGTTTTAGGATTCTAAAGGCTTGTGCTTTCTTGAAACAAAGTAATAGATACTGTCTCACTTTTAATTCAAAACCCCCAAATATGTTGCAGTTGTTCTGAGGCGAAGACTATATTTTGCATTAGGAAAAATACTGACCATCCCAATCTCTAAAGCCTTGCCATGACAACCACTAGGTTTTGTTATAAAACCATGTGATTACATTAAAAACTATAAGCAGAAAAAAACCAATAGAAACAAGTTCAAAAAAATATGTGCTACATGTACAAGATTTTGAGCTTATAGAGCCAAAGTGCGAACATGGAATGGAGAGGGATCTCGTTTGCTTTGCCGAGGAGGAGGCTAGAAAAAAGAAATGAAAGAATAAGTTTGCTTGTGAAAAGTTCAACAACTTAAAGGTCCTTGTATCCAATTTCAAGCCTAAGATAGTTTTGTGCAAGATCTTAGCATCCCAAAGTCTTACAGGAATCTTACGAATGAACACAAAACATCTAAAAAATGTGAATCAGTAAAAAAAGAATAGATAAGAGATTTATAAGGTGTGCAACTTACCAAGAACTGGGCTTGATCCAAACTGGCAGAGAAAACTTGAAATGAGAAACATCCTCTTGAAGAAAAGTTCGTATCTTGGAGCCATCTAAGTCATAGGTACCCATGTCATATCTCGAGTAAGTTGTTGTATTGTAATAGAGTCCAGAATAGTCATCAGTGAAATATATGCAATTCCTAAGGCACTCTGGGTAATCAGAAGCTGAAATGGAGAAAGAATGATTGCTTCCAATAAAGATACACCAGTCACCCAAAGACTTCACTTCCTCCCACTTCTCATTGCAGACATCCACCCAGTAAATCACAAAATTCCATGTTCTAAGAACTGGGAGATCATAAATTTTAGTGTCATACATAATTCTTTGGACCACATGTATTTGCCCTCCTAGCTCCACAAGATATATAGAGGTTTCACCAAGCTCATTATCCACATCTTTTATTGGTAAAGATATGGTCTTCAAATGAGCGCCTTCAGGATCATAGATTGTAATGTCTCCACACGAATCAATAGCATAGAAATTCCCACCAAAACCAATGACATCATTGACAAGTGCAGGACCGCATTGTAATGGGGTCCAGGCTACATCACTGGGTTTTGCAAATGCCATCTTATTATCAGAATAGATTGCCAAAACTACACAGTTTGCCAAAGATGGATCTGAGGACAGAACAGCTTTGTACACAAATGTATTGCGGAACAATTCAGGACAGCAAACAAGACTTTTCAGATTTGAACATCTATGTAGAGGTGGGAGAAAAATCTGGACACGTGACAGGGGATTCAATAAATGCATGTTGTATGCAGCATCCACAGTAACCAACCAACCATAAGGTGAACCCCAACATCGCCTACCACAGATTTCTGGCAAAGAAAGCTCATAAACCTTCTTGTTGAAAGGACAGTAAACTCGACGCATATTACTTTCTTCCTTCTCCGTCAGTATCAACCAAGGAAGCAGAGAGCATGAATAGCTATCTGCTTGAAGCATAACCATTCTCCATGACTTGCAGACCAATCTAAACCTCAGACGATCCTCCACAAAATGCAGTTGTCTTGCAATAAGCCCCAAAACATCAGCAGGTAACTTAGACCAATCTGCCATTGTCTGAGTGAAGAATAAAAAGTGAGAATCCAGCTGAATTATATACTGAAATAAGACTATGCCTCTGAGGACACGAAAATAATCTCTCATCTAAAGAGATTGGAATTGATTTTCACTGGAAGAGATACTACAACATATAAATACCCAGCTGGCAACGACTATTAACATTGATGGCGGGAAACGACTAATAACATTGATGAGGGCACAGCTATATGCATAAAATAAATCATTCCTTAATTATTAGTCCAACACGTCTCCATGAATTTGGGATGATGGAAGCTTGGTTTTATCAAGCTCCCTCAAGCTAGGTAATGGAAATAAATTAACACCTATCTCTAAAAGGAAAGTGGTGAAGGATCTTGTGGAACAGCTTTGGTAAAGATATTTGTAATTTGTCTACATGAAGGAACATAGAAGGTGAAGGGCTATCAACACTCAGGGACGGCAATGGCTATTAACATAAATAAATCCTTACTACTTGTCCAACAGGACTACATGAACTTGGGATGATGGAAGCTCGACACCTGTTTCAAGTTTCAACCAGCTTGTAAGTTGTAATAATAAAATTATGTTGCAACTTCCAACTCCCGTTTGACAAAAACACATAAATATATAGATATGTACATGTATTATCTCAAACTACTGTTTAAACTTCATAAAATAGACCTACACCCGCCAAGTACAGCAAGAGAAAACAAGGAAACCCGTTACTTAAATATATAGAAATTAAATTTAGACCTATTTATTATCGGAGAATATTCAATACGATACCGCCTTCCTTCCCATTTGAAATGGATTCAACAAAAAGCTTCTTTCCTCTCGGCATAACAGGTCTTAGCTTTTCCTGTTCACGACTCCGATCTTCTCTCTCTGGTACATTCATCTATCTTTCAGTCTCTTTTTCTTCACGGTTACGTCTTAATGTAATAAAAAGGAAGGGGTCTAATTGCTTTCTTAGCTTAGTCATCACATCAAAAATGGAAGTTCAAAGAATTTCATGACAATAATTAACATCACTATTTGTTATTTGATCATGGAAACTCAAATGACTAGCAAAAAATAGTTCTTTCAAAGTAGAATTTTAAGGAATAATAACAGTAGTGATCGCATCAATGCTAACAAAACAATAAACAATCTCTTTACATCATATTAACAAGAAAGAAGTAAATAATCACCACTCCTATATGGTTTAGATTAAATATGGAACTTAACCATACAAATTGACACAAAAACCAATTAATCGAAAAATCTGATACTACTACTACCATTCTTAAAAACAGAAACATTCATCTCAGTCTTAGTGTTAACTGTCAGTTCGATGGAAATTAAACGGAAAAAGTACTAAACAATTTGAAGAGAAATCACCAGTAAAAAATTCTTGGTTTCCTGATTTTCTCTTCCTCTAAACCACCATTAAAGTTTTGAAAATTGCAGGTTTTGGAAAGGAAATGTACTGAACTGAATCTAGTTGATTTTGACTGGGTGCTTCAAATAGGGATATGAATTGTTTATTTATATTAAAGTACTCGCTTTATTGAATGCGGTTCTCGAGAGAGTTCTCGATTATTCTGTAAGACATGTTTGATACGTAAAATTAGACTCATGATTAAACTTATTTTTAGTTTTACTTATTCTTTGCTTTTATAAAAATTAAGGGATTATTTGACCCAAACTTTTGATAGAAGTTCTTAGCACATTCAATATAAGATCGATTAAAAATTGTGAGTCTATCAAATGTGTAATTAAAAGTAATAATTGACTTTACTCAAACTTTTAGTAATTTTTTAATCTATTCCAAACATGCACTAAGTCCAATTCGGATATATTTAAGTTCTATTAAATTTGTGACAAGTTTACATGTGGGCCCCACCCTATATTTGTAGCATAAAGTACATAATGACTTTAACATCTTATAATCTGAAAAAAATAAGGTCCACATAATTCATAGATCCCACGTTTTATATGTTGACTTTTTTGGTCAAACATGCTCTAAAAAAAAGCCAAACATGGCTAAATAGACAAATAAGCATGTTTGGCTTAGCTTATAATGAAAGAGATTAGACTAAACGATATAGAAATAGCTTTAAAACAAGATATGAAGAGTTCATATTCACTTTTACAAAAATATTTTTAATCTTATGTAAATTTATTAAATATAGATATATATAAAATTAAATAAAAATATATCGTTCGAAATTCATCAACTTGTATAAAGCCAACTTAAGTCTGCCTAGATAGCTCACCTCTCTTTATTCATGTCATAATATAAAGAACCACGTAACTTGTCAAGAGATAACTCAGCATCCTTAATAAGAAGTTTTAAGGTTTATACTTGAACAACTCAATGGTATACTATAAAGTTTGAACATCAGCAGAGGTTAGACCTTTTCCCTTCAAGGTAACAAGACATACAAGACCGCGAACAATGCGTTTACCTTACAAGATTCTTCTTTTTCTTTCTCAGCTCATGTCTTAACCATTTTTTGAGGATTGTGCTTACAGTATCCATGTCTAAAACGATAGTCACCTTGTATATATCCATCTCTCTCTTTGAGGTATATATTTTGATCTCTCTCTTTTGTGGGCTTTTTTGTATGAAAATTAGTTTTTTATTAAAGAACCTCACTTGGGGTGGACGTATACTATGATACATTTTAAGAATAAATCAATTACATCTAATATTCGATAGACTCATAATATGTCCTTAAAATTTCCCCAAGGCCAAGAGGTACATTATCCCCTTCTTGAATGGTGAAAGAGTTACCAGTAGCTCCAATTTTTGCCAAGTAATTAGCTGCCATATTAAATTCCCTGTAGATACGTGTTATATTGACACGGGTGGTTTCAATCAAGGCATAGATATCCTCCCACAAATTCCACAAATTGGTGCATCTTCTATCCTGTGCTCATTTTACCATCAGCGTAGAATCTGATTCCACCACAAAATCCCGTTCTTTGCACATAGCCAAACCATCCCTAAGAGCACGGGACTTGGCAACGGTGTTAGTAGCCACGCCATAGTAGTGAGCAAAACCAAAAATTAGTTTTCCTCTTCTATCTCAAATAAGTCCTTCTTACCTGAAGCACTTGGATTTCTTTCAGAACCTCCATCAACATTCAACTTTATTGTACCACTGTCTGATCTCTTCCAACCAACCAGCTGAGGTACTACCATGGAAATAGGAGCTACTGGAACACTTACATCCTGTTTGATAAGAATTAAAATCGAGATTTTAATTTAAGTCAAAGTCAACAATTAATTTCACAACTTTTCAATCACGTATTTCTTCAATTTCTATCAAAATTTACTAAAAAATTATTTTAATTCCCACCAAATAGGAGCTTAATCTTTCCAGAATTTCTTTGTCAGACACTCTTATTCGACATAACTGTTAGATTTTGATACCTAATAAATTTGGACGATAATTTAAAACAGTTGTTTGATTATTTATCGACACTGTAAACTTGGCTCGACTCGAAAACAATCAGTTGGCTTTAGATTTGCCTAAGTTAGGGAGCCCAATTGGATGGTGACATGTGAGTTAGTTGGCCCGTTTATTATTGGTTAAGTAGCAGCCCATTAACTTGGTTTCTTGGCCCAATATGTGACCTAATTGATTAGCCACACTATATGCCAATTTGTAAGGTTTTGTCACAACCATGTGTGTGGTTTACAATAGAGGAAGAGGAGTGAAAGCTCCGCCAATTTTGGGGTGGATTTGAGAGAGATTCAACCATTGTTTCTTCATCATTTCAGGAATCTGCCTCAACCCTAAGTGAATTGAAATCGATGAATGAAACTTTAGATACTGAGTTTATGAAATTTTACAAGTGAGTTTGAGAAGACCTCTAGGAAAGTTAGTAAGCTTACAGCTGAGAATGAGATGTTAGAAATCCAGGTTTAGAACCTTCTGAGCGAACTAGAGTATTCCAAGTCTCAATTCCTTACCTTTTCTAGTGGTTCTGAAAAGCAAGATAACAACTTAGGAATGAGCAAGCTAATTGGTAATATAAAAGGTCTAGGTTTTAAAGAGAATACCGCTAATACTTAAAAGACCACTTTTGTCCCTACCACTGACAAGCCTAAACATGTGCCTAACCCAAAACCTAAGAATAAGGGATTTGTAGGATAGAGGTCTACTAGACAGAGACGGCATTGGCCCTATCGACCTAGGAATAGATGTCAGCGATCACACAACTATGGTCCTAGGTTTATCCCTACACGCTTTCACTGTAGTGAGTTAGGACAGATAAGGCCTAGGTGTCATCAATTCCTAAACAAAAATAGAAACTTGAACTTCAATAGAAACAAAAATCAGGAGTTTGTTAGACAGATTGACTTCCTTAATGATAGAATGAGTCAATTGACCAAATTAATGACATAGATGACTAGGAACATTCCTGTCACTAGTCGGATTTTGGTGCATGCCTATGCTTATCACTGTGTCATTGATCTATGCATGCATCTCATTTATTTATTTATTTTTGCTTTCTAAATAGTTGTTTTATGCATGTGCATCTTCGTTGTGTTTATATTGGCACATGCACATTGTTTTTTTATGTGATTTTTTTTTTTGGTTTGCTTTGAGCATTCATGTTTTTAAATATTAAAAAAATGAAAAATACAAAAAAAAAAATATATATATATATATATATATATATATATATATATATTGGGGAATGAAATCTTTTCTACAGCATGATATATAATATTCTTGACCTTGCGTATTGTGACCATGTATGAGCTTAATTGATGTCCATTTCTTGCTTAGGTTGTTATGAAGTACTTAGTATAGGTGTCTTCATACACTATCCGCACCATCTGCACTGCTGTATGAAGTATAACATGGTTGAACGTGTATGTTGTGATCATGTTTGGGTATAATTGATTAGCTGTAGCACAGTTTTCATTACTTGCTTAGATTGATTTGGAGTATTTAGTATATGTGTCTTCATGTACCATCTGCACTGCACATACTATGAGATTGTAAATTGGACTTAACCGCACGTGTGAGATTTGGGATGGCAGTCACTTGTTGATAAGTTGACTTTCGAGCTTATTTGACTCGAGCAATTAAGCATCGGGGTTTCTTGAAACCTGGTGCTTATGGTCAACTGATTTAGGTTAATTAGTCTAAAACTCGCTACAGTGGTCATCTTAGTCACTTAATGGAGAATGACCTGCACTTAAGATGTAAAAATTGATGAGATTTAAAAATATTGAAAAATGTGCAAAAAAAAATGTATGCTCAAAGTTAGGGGGAGAGAAAAAATATCAAAATATAAGTCACAAAATTAAGGTTTGAAGTCCTGTTTACAAAGGATTTGTGACACTTTACACACATAAGTCACTTGTACAATTTACTCCATTTTAACTTAAAATGAGTATGTGAGAAATTTTACTAATCATTAATTATACTTGTGCGCATGTTATCAACTGTATTTTTAAGTTGTTACATATTATTGCTAAAATTGAATTTGAAATTGCACCCTTCGTCATTTGTGACAAAAATGGGGAGAGAGTATATACAAAGGGGAAGAGAATATACATAGGGAGAGAAGCTTGAAAATGAATTGCCACTGACAATTGCATTTTATGTCTACAGGTCATTGGGGAAAGACAGATACATTTTGACATTAATTTTGATTGAAATTAATGTCACATCTCAAACTAGCATGCTTATTTATGATTATGAACTTCAATTATTACATTTCCTGTATCACGAACTTTTACACTGGGTATTTGAGTTTTTTTTTTTTTAATTTCAAGAAGCAGGTATAACAAGGAATGTGATAGACGTTTTGCTACAATGTGATTTTATACCGCAAGTGTACGGTGTCAAATTTTGTAATAAAGTGATGAAGTGGAGAATGTCGAACCCACAGGGATTGATATCTGATTTTCATCGAGTACTATAATGGTTTAGTTTTCACTTTATTTAGACAATCTCAATAGAATCAATGAGGTGAATTTTGAACTTAATGAAAGTTGAATAAAAAAATGGGACTAGATGGAAGTAAAAGTCAAAGGAGTTATCAAGTTATAAATGTCTAGGGGATGATTTCATCGCACTCTCGACAATGTTTCTCAACCTATCGTGTTCCTCAATCAGATTTTCCACAATTTATAGGCAAGAACTTCTAAAGTAATCATATTCCATCTCTCGAGCGATAAATAGAATCTAATTCTATAATTTAATCCTAATATCTCTATTTCGAATTAAAAGTATAGAAATTACACATGCATGATTTTAAATCCAAATACACCTCAAAGATTCGTATATTCTCTCGAACTCTACAAAACCTAAGTTATGTTGTTCTAGATCACACCTAAATTTTCCTCTCTCGAGCATCAAAATTCAAGCATCAAATGATCCAATTATTGATCAGGTAATAGAATGCATTAAACACAACAACATAAAGTCTTTCAATAGAAAATCCAAAGGAGATAACTAAATAAGTATCAAAACATGTCTCAAGTCGATTACAATAAACCCTAGTCTAGAAAGTTAGCTCATAATTAAATTGACAATATACATATGATTTGTAACAGAAAACATAGAGTAAAGAGGGAAAAAAAACTATTTAAAGGTATTTCCCCTCGATTCTTCAACTCTTGATGTTCACCTCTTCAAAAATTGCTTCCAACTGCACCAGATTTTGCCGAAGCAGTCCAGAAAATTACTAGCAATTATTTCTGATTTCTCTTGTGCTCTCTTGGCTGCCCCACCTCCTAAAACTAGGTCTAGATGTTCCCTTTTATATGTAGTCAAGTTTTGGGAGAGTTTTCAGTAGATTTGGGCCGATAAAAGATGTTAAAACGGCGTAAATCTGAAGACCGTAAATAGGCACCTTGGCGCCCAGCATTGGCACCTTGGCACAATGTCTCCTGCCGGTTTTGAAACATCTTCCTGGCGCCTTGGCACCGCCATTGCTGTTCGGGTAAAAAAAGCAAACTGCACTTCTTTCAGTATTTTTATCATAATTTTCTCGTTATTTGTCTGATTGAGATGATTCAAGAAGCGTTGGAAATATAACTCAAAGGGATACAACTTTTATTCATACACCTCTCTCCAATTCGATCGTTTACTATGACAAAAATGAGTCTCAATATGAGACTAAAAATCCAGGGAAAAACATTTTCGATTGGAAATTGATGTGTGATCATACTTTATCTATACTCCATCCATTTGACATCTTTCTTTATCCAATTGACTCCTAGCACTCTCAGATCTTCATCGTGAGGTTCAACACCACTTTTGAGTATTTACACTTTAGTCCCTGAACTTTGGATCTCTTACAACTTAGTTATTTTTCTCCAAATTTTCCTATTTTCTTCAATTTCATCAACTTATACCACAACATCAAAGTACACATTAAAACGTTCTAAAACACTCTCAAAATAATAAATTAAATGACATAAATATCATGAATGTGGAGCAATCATCAAATACCCCAAAATTTAATGTTTTACTTGTCCTCGAGCAAACACCAAATTAAAGAAAATCACTAACAAAAACACAAATAAACAAAATTAAAACAAACAAGATCAATTAAACAATTTTCATTAGTTATCTTGTCTTCATAGCTCGGGATTGACAACATGCATTAATTTCATAAATCACTTCAACATTATACTGCAAAAGCTAACTCCTCACTTATTCAATAAAAAGCGGGTGTGTGTGTGAAGAGTTGAGTGCAATGTTGTACATTAATAAATTGATCAAATTCCCGACCTTAAAAGTCAAATATTTCCTTACTTCGCTCGTAGGATTCACACTCTCAAACTTATTTTCTTTTCACTTTCCAATGTGCATTATAGAGTTGATTTCCAATACTAAGTTCTTACACTGCTCAAGTTTGGTTAGATTTCACTAATCGCAGTTCAACGTGTCAAAAAATATGAATTCTCCTTATTTTTTACTACTCCAACCTCCAAGACTCAACCAAGTTACTAACTCCTTATCAAAGACATAATTTTCTAAAATAAGTGTTTAGGGCTTAATCACGACATATAGTGCGTCTTCTATTTTATGCACCTGTTTTTCAGATATGTGTGTGTGTTTTTTTTTTTTGAATTTTATGTGTAGATATCCATTCATTAAGCTTTCTAAATGATCCCTATAGCAAGTTTTAGGTCGATGACTTCCAAATCGAATGATTTTAGGACACCAAGTTTTAAACCCTTACAGGCTTATTCACTCGAGTCATAAAGACTACGAAAAGACGCTTTACAATTGTCATCATTGGGATCTTTTGTAGTGATTAATGCAATGCTCCTTATTAAACACTCATTCTCGAAAATAGACCATTAACTTAAGATTTTCACCTAATTTTCATCCTATTGATTTCAGATAGTCCACACAAAATTTTTGCACCCATGGAATCCACATCTATCTCCATATCTCCCTACAACAGATCAATCATCCAAACATCCTAAATTTGGTTTAAGGGTATAATGTTGTTTATTGGCTATTTGGATTTAGCACTAAGTTCTTTCATTCAACTTATAAACATGAATCAACCTACTGATGCACAATGTCACAATCAACCCACGTGCATAAATAATTTTCGTTTCACATGAATAAGCAAAATTTAACTCAAACACATAACTTATCCACAATTCATAAACCAACACATGTTATCAATTATAAACATCAACGCCGACAAGGCTATCTAACTCACACAAGTATGCAAAAATACGAAAAAAAAATTGTTTTTTTTTAAATGAAAATAAGCATACAAATCATACAAATCACACAAAATCAAAAAAACGAAAAGCACTTAGACAATTTATAATATACCCCCAAACTTAAAACTAAACATTGTCCCCAATGTGAAATTAAATTCAAATGAGAAGTGATGTGGTGATAAATGATTATTCGATGGACTTAGGATCTATTGTAATTTACCAGTTAGGCATGAGGTGAGTGATCATCTAGTTAGCATGGTGGGTGATGAGAGAAGATATGTGTACTCGAGGTAGGAGCAACACGGAATGAGATAGGATAAGCGTGATGAGATCTTTTCGTAGGGTCATTATGCATTTGTTGCATATGTGTTGGCCGTTTGATTGATTGACTTGGTGTTAGTCTGTTGTTCTGTATGAATATGTTTGAAAAGATTTGTATGTTATCCTATATTATATCATCATTGCATGTTTATTTGTTCTTGATTGATTATTGTGAATATTTGCTTTTACTTCGGTGCTCTTGACCTTAGCCTTTTACGTACATGAAGTATGATACATGTTTTGGGTTCGAAACATGAGGTAAGGTCTGCAATTCCAATTTTATTGGTTATTTTGATTATGCAAGTACTAAGTATATGTTTTAATTGCTTGCAGATTTATTGGGTATCAATGTAGAGATCTGTTGGGTTTTAATATCCAATATATTCCGGGCGATGATATTAAATAGATGTTTTGGGTTTTAAATCGATTAATCCGCAAAAATTTTGGGCCACTAGAAGCAACTTAATTAAGTTAATGTTGCTTGTGGCCCAATACGTGTGAATTATGCTAATTATTGAGTTGGATGGTGATATTAGTTTACCCGTTTATTCTTAAAATTACCCCATTTGTTGGAGGCTCAATACCTTGGTTTGTTTACTAGACTTGGCCCATATTTGGTGACCTAATTAATATATATATATATATATATATATATATATACACACATACGTACAGTAACCGTGGTGTATGTGTGCAATAGAGGAAATGGTGAGGTAGTCGATTCTTGGTGGTTCGTTTGAGAGTTCAACCATTGCACCTCTTTTCTTCCTCCCTTTATGATATTGCCACCATCATCTTCTTCCTTTGTGGGGGGTAAAAAACTAGTGGCAACCAGAGTGTTAAAATTGTGGGTTAGAGCCTCCTTGATTGGTGTTTGTTTGGTAAGTAAATTGAGCCGAAAATCAAGATTTCTCGAAGATTTCCATTACACTATTAGTACAGTTCAAGTTAGAGTACCAAGAATAATGTTATCTAGAACTCGTGCTATTTAGCACCGATCTATATGACAGCACATGACATATAAAATTAGCCTTAAATCCTTTTATTTAATTGAACATATGGTTTAAGATATTAGTTGTTTACCTATCATTACTCCATGCGGAAATCAGGGCGGATCAAGGAATTTTGGGTGCATGGGTTAAACATTGGACATAATACTGAAATATATGCGACCTTCACACAAGTTGGTTTGACAATGAAGAGGAATTCTACATTTGAATGAAAATATACTGCACGTCTACGTCTGCACCTTCGAAAATATACTACACCTTTGAAATTCAAAAATGATTCAATGGCGCAAGTTAACAATGAAGAAGATTTCTGCATTAAAATGAACATTTACTCAACTCTAATGGTCTGTTTGATTTCCCACCTTTTCCATGAAAAATGGAAAAGGTCTTCTATTTCCTCCCAAATTATGATGTTTGATTGCACAATCTTCTTGGCAAAATGAATTCCTCCCAAACCTCCCTCCCCCCATGCGCACCTTTTCCTTGCAATTAATGGTGGAAAAATGTTTTCCGATTTTTTTTTTTTTTTTTTTTTTTTTTTTTTTTTGGCAATCAAAAAATATTCTAGACCCAATGGTAGAAATATTTATCCTTTTAATTCACAATTTGCATAAAAAACAAAGTCAAATGAATGATATTCAGTATGGTAATTTTTTTCAGTTTTTTTTTGGAACAAATTCTAGATTCAATGGTAAAAAAATGTATCCCTTTACTTGACAATTTGCTTGAAAAACAAAGTCAACTAAATGATATTTAGTATGTTAAATTTTTTTTTTTTTGTCAATTGGAACAAATTTTAAACTCAATGGCTGAAAAATTTATCACTTTAATGGACAATTCCTACAAAAAAAAAAAAAAAAAAAGTCTAACGAATACCAAAAGATTAAAAATTTCAAAAAAAATTTAGGTGAAAAATTATATCAATCAAACACAATTAATCTACAAATCCCGATAAAACAAATCAATTTTCTGTAATTCATTTTCTTTCTATCCAAATTTCAGCTTTGCAATCAAACGGACCCTAAGTAACTAAGGCACGTGCAATAAAAATTCTCTTCGATTCTAAAAAATGTTGAGAAATCCATTCAAAGAAAAATCCAAAAAATATTAACTTTTACTTAAAAAACAATAAAATATGTGATCTCGACACATACTTGTTTGCTAATTAAGATAAACAAAGAAGGTAAATAGATAATTACATTTGTTTACATACCCACCCAACTGAAGGTCCGAATTCAACCAATTATTTTATCCCCATTCCCGTTCAATTTGGAACCTAAAATCTTAAAAATATTTCGAATTTAGAATTCTAGTTGAACATCAGTCGACCCTCCAAGGCTTGAACAGTTGAACCCCAGTCCGGTGCTAGCTAAAGTTGATGTAAGGGGGATTTTGGTTCCTTAATTTTACAGGGGATTGAGAGAGGTGCCCGACAGGTTGGAGATTGAAAATTGAAAGAAATGGGATTATGGTAGAGGGAGAGGAGATTAGATGGATATTAGGTTTGGGTTTGTGGCTTTTGGCCAATAAATATAATTTTTGAGTCATAAAATTTGATTTGGGCTTAAGTAGTTGGGTTATTGTTTTGGTTGAACACATGCTAATGATTAGATGGATAAGGGCTCAACTTAAAAATTAAAAATTAAAAAATTAAGGACTCAGTGGATAGGGGCTAGGGCGAACACATGTTGTAGTTCAGGCCAGCCAGTACCTAAATCTGCCCATGGTAGCAATAGATTACTACTGCATTTACTATTAACAGGTAAGCACTACTTTGCTTATAGATAGTATAACTCATGATTTAATGTCATAATTGTTGTTGCAATATACATTAACGTTAAATATCATTCGTGCTAAAATAATGCTACCTAGTGGTGCTAAGTATTGATCTATGTGGCACTATGGTCCATTGATCCAATTGGTTAAAAATTGTAACTTCTTTACATTAATCAATTAAATTCAAGCGATCCAGTGCCACATAGAATGATACTTAGCACTATTAGGGCCAAAGAGCATTACTCGTGTACCAAAATCTTTGCAAGCTGCATAATTATTAATTTTCGTGCTAACTTGATGAGGAACTGTATGGAAGCTAGTGGCTTGCTCATGCGTGAACTTGCCATACATGACACTAAAAATACATTTTTAATGTGATTTTAGGTTCTAAGTGGATGAAATTCCCATTAGAGAGTTCAAGAACTATAAAAAAAAAACACATGGAGTAGACTATCCATGGAGGCCTATGCACATAGAGGCAAGCATATGGAATCTAGATTGGGCAGGAGTTGTTGATTGTTTCCCAATGTAATTCGAAAAAGTATTTCTGGGACAAATTCTGGAAGCTCAATAATGTTGAGAGAAAGACAATGCTGAGATACGAGAAAGAGTATATAGGTTATGACTACTGTTCGAATAGGGTCAACAAATTGGTATCAGAGTTTTTCAATATTTTATTTATTGTTTATAACAAATTGGTGTCAGAGCTATGGTCTTATTCATGTGGAGATTTTATTTTTTGGGATAGCAAACATGAAGTATGATATTTGCTTTTGGATTGCACCACAAGATTTTTGTTTTGGCAGATAAAGAAGCGAACAATATTCGCTCAAATGGATTTGGACGATGTGTTGTTGGGATTCGACAAGATGCGCACAACTTGCAATCAGAAGGAGAAACAACAGAGGGAATGAAAAACCCTATCTCAAATTCATCTTCATCTTTTGAATAATATTGTTCATGATGTTTTGAAGGAAAAGTATGTCGTTGCGATATGGTTAAAATTAGAGCAATTGTGCATGACAAAGAATCTTACTAGCAAATTGCACTTAAAGCAAGACCTTTATTCTCATTGTATGGTAGAAAGTACATAACTTGAAGATCACCTATATATGTTTAAGGAAATCATCGTTAATTTAGAGACCTTGAAGGTAAAATATAATGAAGAAGATTTGAGTTTGATTTTGTTCTATTCGTTGCCTACTTCATATATGTCGTTTAGAGACATGATCCTATATAGTTGTGGTACTCACCATTGAAGATGTTTATGATACTCTTTATTCAAAAGAGAAGATGAAGCATCTCTTTTGAACTGAGGCTTATGGAGATGGCCTTATTGTTGATGGTGGTTTTGGTAGGAGCAAATTAAAGTCTAACTTTGCAAATAAAATTTGTAATTATTGCAAGAGGAAGGGGCACTTGGTTAAGAATTGTTATGAGTTGTAGAGTAAAGAAAAATTGGTTGCAGCTAATTAGAATGGAAAGCAATTAGATACTTAAGGTGAAGCTAGTGTTGCAGAAACGTTTCACAATGATGGAAATCTTTCGGTGATTTCTAACGGTGACTTCAAACCTGAAAATGATTGAATTCTCGATAGGGCTCATGTTTTTCATATGTGTCCCAATCGAAATTTATTTACAATTTATGAAGAAGTTTTCAAAGATGTTGTGATCGGTAATAAAACACCTTATCGAATAGCTAGTATAAGAAGTATCAGAATTAAGTTGATTGATGAAAGTGTCAGAACTCTTGATACAGTATTTCATGTTCCCGATTTGAAGAAAAATATAATCTCTTTGAGTACTCTTAACTTAAAAGGGTACAAATTCATTGGTGAAGGTGGAGTCCTCAAAGTTTGTAAATATGCTCATATTATGTTGCAAGGAAAAAAGAATTCTCAATTATGTCTTGAAAGGTACTACAGAATCTTTGAAGGTCAATCATCATAAATTTGGAGCTCAAGTGGATTGTGAGTTTGGTTCAACACCATCGGAGTTTTGTTTGGGGTCTACTTTGATGTAGGGGTGGCAAAATGGTTCGGTGGCTTGGGCCGTCCGGGCTCGGCCCGTGAAAAGCCCGAGCCTGGACCGAGCCAAGTCTCGGGCCGAGCCTCATTTTTGGGGATCGGCCCGGCCCATGTTAAGGGTTTTTCGATTCACTATAAAAAAATGTAAAAAAATATATTAATAATGAATTTTTAAAAGAAAAAAATTTTAAAAATAATAAAATCCGGGGCAGCCCGGGCTCGGTCCGATTTGGCTCGTAAAAAGCCCAAGCCGAGCCTCAAAATTTTCAACGAGCTTTGGCTCGGCTCGGCTCGGCCCGGGAAAAAGCCCGGTTCTCCAATCACGGACGCCCGGGAAAAAAATAATTTCAACTTTGTTAATATAATAATGCTTGTTTAATTAACTTTAATTATAAACTGAATATTGGTATTTTGTTAATATATATTGTATGTTTAATTGAAAAATAATTTAGGGTATTTTGTAGAATATAGAACGATTTTTTCATCCGAAATGAAAGTTCGTACCTAATTCTAGTGGTGTATCTAGTTTTTCTAGTTCTAATCCGTACGATTTTTTGAATGTTATCTAAGTAAATATTAATTAACAATTCCCGAATCACGGACGCTGGCCATTGACAGTAAACTTTCAGCGCTCACGGTCCGTCCTAACTGAACTCGACCTCTAATTGAAGTTCTATTTGGAAGCCAATTATTTTATTTTTGAGTTGGTGATCAATTACTTCATATTGTGTTGTATTATTTTCCCATCTATTATCACAACAAATTGGTATCGGAGTTATTTAGTATTTTCTTCATTGTTTATAACAGTAACTAATGTCAACGTTCACCTGTTAGAGTATTGGGATAGACCCCTCTAACAACATTGAATTAACGAATGTTGTCTTTTGCATATTATTTGGGTCAACCAAATTTATTTGTGCTCCCATCCTTTGTATGAGAAAGTTATCCGTCCCATAGTCATGTTTTCTCCATCAATTTCTGCATATGGATCATCTTGGAAAGGCTCCTTCTATTTAGATGTTCTCATTTTCTCCGTGGATTTTGTTATAGCACATAATCTCGATTCCACCATAAACAATTTCTCAATAGCTAGCTGGGTTAAATTCTCTCTACCATCTAATTAATTTAAATTATTTATTATTAGTAATTATTTGAATATAGAAATTAGATTTATGCTATCTAAACTAATTATTATTAGTGATTATTATTATAATGAAAATTAGCTCTATTATAGGAATATAATTATCTAATTTATGCACCCTTTGTATGTTCGCGCGGCCGTGAGTGTAAATGGAAAAACTTCATTCATTTTCTAATGGAAGACAGCTCCTCATATTTAAAATGCACATTAATGCTTATTAAAGGTTTCCAATATCTACATGTCTGAGTACTTATCCACACATATTTTCATTTTAATCACCCAAGAACAAGATTAATTGTCACCTAATTTGTTTTAAGTTTGACTGCATTATCTTATAGAATCTTTATATAATCCAGTTGTATACATAAATTCATACATATATATAAAGTCCCTAGAGGAGCATAATTCCTCATCAAGCTCTCTGATTTTCTTTAATGGCTTTATTGAATTTAATTGTCCTTACTATTCTTCTAGGGTTTTTATGCAAAAATGCAAATGGAGCAAGAAATTTCTTCAATCAAACCTACTCTCCTCTGTGGGGATTGAATCATCTTACGGTTAATCCCCAAGGAAACGATGTGCAACTTCTGATAGATCAGTCCTCAGGTTAATTTTTTCATTTATACAATCCGTTTTATATAAGCATGCATCAAATGTGTGAATGTAATCATTCGTGTAAACTATGTAAGCATCTAATTTAAATATATATTGGCATATGAACCGTGCTACCTTGCCCACCTGGTTTACACTTCGGATGACCGAACACACACACATCGGGGTCGGGGCATTATTTTATTCACACGGGATCCACCCTCCATGTGAGGGTCGGTCACCCAGGTGGGTAGTTTTCATCTGGCAAAACTGCATTTCCCATTGGCATATAGCTTAAATCTGTACATGTTTAGTTTGGATAATTTGTTCACAAAATAGACAACTTTGTCATCTTTTACAAAAAAAATATGAGCTAAGTATGACAAAATGAAAACATGCATGTAAAGTTTAATGGTGTAATGATTTTTGTGGACATGTGTAGGGGCTGGATTTAGGTCCAAATTGGAATACGGATCCGGACTGTTTCGTATGAGAATGAAGATACCAGACAGAAAGACAGGAGGAATTGTTACAACCTTTTATGTAATAATAATGTTCTCTATAAGGAATTTTTTTAGACATATATATTTGTTATATACAGTTTTTAATTGTATGTAAATTGGCAGTTAACATCTGCACCAGATAATCAGGACCCGGGAAATCATTTTGAGCTTGATTTTGAGTTTCTGGGTACTAATGGAACTGTACAAACAAATGTTTATGACAATGATAACGGGAAAAGAGAACAGAGCTTCAAACTTTGGTTTGATCCTTCTAAAGATTTTCACACTTATGAAATTCTTTGGAGTCGCTATCAGATTGTGTAATGATTTTTCTTCACTTCTATTCTCTATTGTTTTATAGATTATTATTATTATTATTATTATTTTTTCCCGATACCTATAAAGTTCATGTCAGAGTATTAAGAATAATTCTATCTAGCATTATGTTGATTTAGGTGACAACACATATCGTATTAAATGGGCCTTAACATCTTTTTATTTAATTGAATTAATGATTTAAGAATAATGCTATTTATTACTCATGATCTAATGTCATAATTGTTATTGTAATATAGGCTAAAATTAAACATCACTGGTGCTCAAATGATAAATCAAGTCGTAGTGATGTCAATCACTAGTCTATGTGACACTGGAGTTCGTTGTATTCAATTGGTTAAAAAAATGTAAATTCTTTACATTAACCAATTGAATGCAAGGGAACCAATGCCGCATATATTGTTACTTAGCACTACCGGGGCCAAATTGCATTATTCGTGTACCAAAATTTGTGCAAGTTGCATAATTATTACTCTTCGTGCTAGCTTGATGGGGAACTATATGGAAACAAGGGCTCGCTCATGCGTGAACTTGCCATACGTGACACTAAATATTTTTTTTTTTCGTGATTTTAGGTTCTACGTGGATAGAATTCCCATTAGAGAGTTCAAGAACTATAAAAAAAAGGGAGTGGACTATCCATGGAGACCTATGCACATAGAGGCAAGTATATGGAGTGCAGATTGGGCAGGAGTTGTTGATTGGTCTCAAGCTCCCTTCATTGCTCATTATCAAGGTTTCAATTTCAATGCTTGCCCAGCTCAAATCAACCGCGTTTCGCATTGTGATTCGCATAAGTATTTCTGGAACAAATTCTGGAAGCTCAAAAGAGGGGAGAAAAAGAAAATGATGCTATACAGGAAAGCGTTTATGACTTATGATTACTGTTCGAATTTGGCCACAAGAAAACCAGAATGCTCATGGAATAATTAACTTAGAAAAAGCATTGAAGTTTTCATTTGATTTATGATAATGCAAAGTCTAGTCTACATTACTAGCATGAATTAATAAATAACAATGATCCTTCATTTCTTTCCCTCTTTTTTTTTTTTTTTTTTTCCGTGAACTGAATGATCGTATTATTTTTATTTATTCATGATACATAATTACGAATATTTTTCTGTTAATATTTCTAACTATATATAAGGACATGATACGTTTTCCTAACAAATTGGTCAAGCATAAATTACGAAATACTAACAAAAGACGAAAAAATTACAAAGCAAAACTTCAGAAATCTAAACATAAAATGTCTATAAAATTTCAACGGTCTGAAATGAGGAAACTACGTTCTCTTTACTGTTTTCGGACCGTTTTCTGTTTTCGATTTTCCAAATTATTGAAAATGCGTTCTTTTTCCCATTTTTGAAAACGAGTTTTTGAAAACGGCTGAAAATTTTGTGAAGAAAACAGAAAACAATTTTTTTACGTTTTGTCTCCTTTCTTCACAAATATGCCAAAACTCAAAAAACACGGGTTGATAAATATTTTTTCAAAACGACAAAAAGAATGAGTTTTCAATAATCTCAAAATGGACACTCAAAACACAAAATAAAAAACGAATTCAAAACTCAAAATACAAAACTGAAACACGAAGAGAACGTCCCCTAACATTTTGAATATAACTAGTCCTCAACGAAATTCTACCTAAAATGAATTTAATATTTTCGAAGATATACATTCAAATAAATTCCATAACTTTCATGAATGACGAGTATTAATGAAAGTATAAATAGCTTAGTATTAATGATTTGACAGGTCTATTTTTGTTGTATTAATTTATGAAATCTACTAGCAAATTGATGAAATTTGCTAAAATATTGTCTAAACAATAATAACGAAACCTACAAACACATTAGGAAATGGAATCTTGACTTAAATATGCGTGTGATTTCAAGAATCTCAAATGTATTTGATTGGCATGGAAAAGAAAATATTTTCCTCAAAAAAGGGAAAACTAGGCATATTTTCAAAGTCTAGAAAAAAAATTTCATGGAAAAAAATGACAATCAAACATTCCAAAAGTCGAAATTCGGGTGGAAAAAAGCCATTTTTCATGGAAAATTTTCCAATCAAACACGCCCTTAATATTTACAAATTTATTTGTTCTCAAAGAAATTCTACCTAGCAAGAGATGAATATTTATCCGGGTGATACATACATTTAAATAATGCTATAGCTCTTCACATGACACCAACGTTTTTTCCTCCCGTGTCTATTCAAACATATTGTACTTCCAGCAGCCCTCAGGCAAATTTTTCTTCAAATATTGACGACAGAATGTATAATTCAATGTTTTCCTTATATATATATATATATGTGTGTGTATATGTATATGTATGTATGTAAAGTGAAAATTGAAGAAATCTCCATTTCACTTTGAATATTACATCTCGTAGTCATAACCCTCTACTTTCACTAAATCGGCATACTTAGACTTAGTACTCAACTCTTAACAGGGGAGGATTCAGAAAAAATTTTAGCACGGGCTAATATGAGGGGAAAAAAAGTTTAGCACGGGCTAATATGAAAAAAAAATATTTACACAAAAAAAAATTTATTAGTATTTGGGCTGGAGGGCGGGACTCTAATCCGCCCCTAAACCAAATAATATTACTCCTATACCAAGATCCGTGCAAACTGGATAATTATTACTTTCCGTGCTAGCTTGATGGGGAACTCTAAGGAAACCAAGGGATTGCTCATGCTTGAACTTGCCATACATGACACTAAAGGTATTTATTTTATGTGATTTTAGGTTCTACGTGAATGGAATTCCCATTAGAGAGTTCAAGAAATATAAAGAACACGGAGTGGACTTTCCGTGAAGGCCTATGCTCATAGAGGCAGTTATATGGAATGCAGATTGGTCTCAAGCTCCCTTCATTCCTCTTTATCAAGATTTCAATTCCAATGCTTGCCCGGCTCAAATCAAAGCTGTTTCGCAATGTTATTCGAGAAGTATTTCTGGAACAATTTCTGGAAGCTCAATACAGAGGACGAACAGAAAATGGAGAGATACAGACTCTACCTAACAAACCGTACTTCACAAATATCACTGGAGAATCCTACAAACTCAGGGGAATACGTGAATTTATTATTTGTAGCGCAGAGTCCAAAAACATTTGTGGGTCCATTGTGAGTTTGATGAGATTTTGAGGAGTGGTTGGCCAAATCACTGAATCTTTACTTTCCAACTTGACCACAAATGTAAAAATTCAAATGTAGTGCTACCTTAAGGGCACGTTCAAGAAAAATTTGACACGCCTAAAGTTAAAATTGGAGAAATCTCCATTTCACTTTCAATATCAATGCTCAGTCATAAATCTCAACTTACACTAAAACAGCATATTAGCATGCAACACTGAACATAATCCAACACTACAACAGATGTAATAATGTGTATCTTACCAAACAAGCCCACAAATGTAGTAAAAACTACTGCAGTCGTGATATTAAAATATAAACAATAAGCAATATTCCATAACGGGGTCCTAGAAAATAATATTGGAAGTTCCAAAACTGAGCAATAAGGTTATTCCATTTCATTTGAAGTCGTCCAAGTTAAACAGGTATAAAGAGCATCCAAGATTTCTATAAACATCGAAACCATGGACAAAAGTCATCACAAGTTAGGGTGATGAAACATCAAATAATACAAACAGGAAAAGAATGCTACTCCAGAATTGATTAAGAAATATCATCCACTAATTTTTAGCACTTGATAATTATCTGATTCAGCAAAACATTGTAAGCACAATTAAGCTGTTCAGCCACCAGCACCACAAGCAATCTCCAACTTTGACTGAACTATGGTAACATAATTTCCTGCAGACATCACTTGCGAAGGTTCAAACCTTTGTCTGAAGCTTCTATTCAAGGCTTACATAACCAAGAGGCCCAGATACAAGTGATCATTCATCGCCTTGTCAACCTCACGAGCCTTCCAATACATTTGAAGTTTCTACCTCTATTTATCCATGGGCTTTGCCACGATAAATCAGATTATGTCCTCCTAACCTTAGCCTTCCATTGGTTTTGTCAATTTTGTTTCCATTACAAAAAATTATTGGATAACTAGCAACTCCATTTTCTGAGCTTATAGACATATCAGATACACCAGAGGCCATTTTAGTGTCATTGCCGAATATCCCAGTTTGCCCGTCCAAATCATTAGTTGAACAGCTTCGACCAGAATTATGTTTCTCCTCATCTTGCAACAAATAACCATTTTGACATGTTAAATGGGGTTTGACAATCCCATTTGTTTGACTATTCAGGTGACCACTGGATGCCGGTTCACTGACACCTTGCTTGACACATTTTTTTCGTGGCCGTTTTTCAAGAAAACCAGGAGCAAGAAATGGCTTCAACTTTGCTCCAGAAGAACTCACTCCACTAGATTTCCTTGCCACATCTTGAATACCATGAGGAGAAGATATATTATTTTCAGACTTGGCAATCTGAGGAGTAGATATGAAATTAGTGAAATTCAATTCTTCGTGGACACTGTCACTGGTAAATGCCATAGCTGAAACATCATCTGCTTCATTGCCTTTCTGGGAGGTATGGTTCTGAGTATTGGAATAATCTTCACCCAAAATTTCCAATAAACCTTCATTCACGTTTTTGCTGCCCCCTCTTTCATTCTCAACATCAGACATAGGGGAGTATGGTTTAATGTTGTGAACTTCAGATTGAGTAGATCTCGTACAAATCACTGAAATATTCCCAGGGGCTGGTTGATGAGCATGTTCAACAATAGAATCGATTTCTTCAGGAACATCAAAGCATCCATTACTGTATAAATGTTCAACATCCTTGACAATTAGTGGTCTTGCTTCAAAATGTACAATCTCTATATCCCCTCTAGCATCTAAAGAATCAGTTGATGATAAGTCTTCCTCCCCCTTTGCGATATTTGATCCTAAACAATTAACAGATGCTGATGGTCCAGAATCAACCGGACAATCGAGGCATCCTACGGGAGAGAAGCACTCGGCAGGCTGATTCGGTGATGGATTTACTTCCATTTTCATTTTTTCCTTCTCTTTCCTTTTAGTTTCAGCAGGAAGTAAGCATGATGGGCGAGCACGGATCCTGTCAAAATAAACAACAAAAAAGACCATTATATACCACTTAGGTTAGTCATTAAACACAGGGCCATTGGCTAGTCAGTTATCAAATAAGATGTGACCAGCAAATATCAAATGGCTTTTTAAGAAAACAAAAAATCAAGGGGCTGCATAATCCTTTATATATCTAACAATATCTCAGAGATTATTTCATGACTTTGGTCTTTTTAAACTTTCCAAGTTAGGACTTGCATACATCTCTGCTCTCATTGAATACTTCTTTTTAGTTGTTCTTTAGAAAGTTCTCTTCCTACTGTACATTTATTTGACATGCCATTGGACTTGTGTGCTAAATTGATTTCTTGTTTGGAGGATTTGTTGGTTTAACGAAACTCCCTAAAATCTCCTTGGACATTTATCTCCGATGACAATGACATGAGTGCTCTTTTTCAACAGTGTCTACTTTCATCTTTTCCATCCATGTTAGTGATGAAACAGTCCACCAGGTATGCTTTTTGTTATTTATGAATGCATCTTTAGAGGATCCCATTGGTTGGACCAGAAACTCAAGCTTATATTTATAGTTGATTAATTTCATAGTAGAAGTTGTAAAGCCAGCTTGTTATCTTGTCTTTATTGGAAATAACACTGCAACCACATGAGAAGCCACTCTCCCCCAAAGCTCATTCTCGTGGTAGCTTTCTTTGGACCTATAGATTTTGGTGTTTCTTTTAGCAAGTGTACATTCAAATACGATGCTCCAGTAGGACTGCCTGGGTAAGAACTGTCTTCTTCTCCTTGTTTTTGTCTCATCATTTTCCTTCCATTACTTGTGAAACCATGGAATCACATCACTTCCAGAAAACCAAACGCTGGGTCTAGGTCATATAAGTTCATAGAACGATAATACTTAAACAACCTCCAGAGCAGTTAGCTGCTATTCTATACCCTAGCCAACTAAGCATTTCCAAGAGTCTATTTTTAAAAAAGCATCTTTTACGTAATAGAGAGCACCTTTTATTTGAACGAACAAATTTTATTTTTTTTCTTTTTGGTTCTTCATTTTGATTTTTCCAATAACCATTAAGGGTGTGTTCGGTACCAATTTTAATTCAATTAAAATTGAAAATATGGCCGTTATTGGGTCCCACTCATCTAATAAAAGTCAACAATAACGGCTAGTTTTTCAATTTTAATCCGATTTTAATCTCTACCGAACACACCCTAATTGTTTTTTTCCACATTTTTTGATTAATATTTTTGTCTTAGATGACTAAGGCTAAAATATTCAAATATGGTTTAAATAATCCAAGAAGTAGAGCATTCCAACTCATTAAATTCAATCATTATAACATAGAAACACAGAGCTCCAAATGTAGGAAGTCAATCCAACTGTCTGTATTAAAAAGTTAAATTAGAGAGTCTCTTGGAGCTTAATTTTAAGGATCTACTTTTAAAATGGAGCATTTTATTTTTAAAGAGTCTCTTAGAAAGGTTCTAATTAAGACCTCCAAGGTTTTCAATTCCGTCATCTGACCACGAACCCAGATTATATGTTGCATTAAGTCATCATACAATTGAGCATGTTAAAAGCATCTTATAGCTTAGCTAAACCTAGATTATATGTTGCATTAACTAAACTAATCTCAAAGTCATATAATTGAGCATGTTATAAGCACCTTATGGCTTAACCAAACAAGCTAAAAATCTTTTTAAGTTGCGCCTTTGTGTTTACTTTTTAGCGGTACTTTATACAGATGTTGGACAACAAATATCCTGTTCTCTGTAAAATTAGTGGTTCTGTTACAGTTTCCACTTTTTGCTTGTTTTAGGTTATTCTGCACAAAGACTGGAGGTTTTAGAGAAGTTTCCATATTTAGCAAACATGGATATCTGGGATTTCTCAGAAAAGAAGAAGTACCATTCGAAGGATAAGCAACTTCTGAAAAATAATATGATGCAAATTTTTACATCTGCTTTCATGAAGTGTTGATTGGGGTAATTTTGAAGTGGTCTGCAATTAAGAGCACTAGAACGAGAGAGATACCTGTTATACAAAAGCATATAAGCTCCCTGTGAAAGCACCTCATCCAAATCAACACTAACAACCTGAGAGGAAAAATAAGGAATATGAATTGAAGGAAAAATAAGGAATATGAAGTGAATGTGCAGAAAAGAATGAAGATGGCATTGCAATGCTCTCTCTTTCAAAAATGCAGCGAAATTTTCTAAGAATTGCTTCTCCCATTCGAAGTAGAACTTTAACCAGAAACAGGTATACATTTTTGAGTGTTCAATTAGAAAATGTCCCATCAGTGCTTATCGGAAGAGCATATCGAGAGGGGGGGGGGGAATGCAGTCCAGATGCCTCAACATGTAATAAATTTGTGATATTCCTTTAGGCTAAATATTCCATTTGGAATTGCCAGTGTAAACATCAGAAAAGGGACAAAAGGTACAATAAACCGGAACCACAGTATAAGTGAGTTTTGGAACATCAAAACTTGCATTCAAACAATTTGTTTGGGTCATTGTTCATTAAAATATGGCTTAACTTGCTTATCTTCTCAATACTTTGAGCTTAATTAGACAACAATCAATATGAACAACTAAATTTGAACAGGAAGCAACTCTTCTAGGTGAAGATTGGCCTCATCTCTCAATTGAATTACTTTCTGAATAGATATTCACATATATAGCACCATGTAAAAGAAAACATATTTTTAATGACTCAAATCATAACTTCATCATGCTAAAATTCAAAACGACTTCCTCCAGTGGAATTGTAAAAATATCAACAGAATTATATATCCCCTTTAAAGGAAAGGAAATTTTTTTGGAAGACAGTTGTCTAATCAAGATCGAGGAAATTACTCCCTAACATCCCAAAAACAAAAATGGGAACCCTTCAATGCAGGACAGGGGAGTAGCAAATATTGACTCAGACTCCTAGATCATACAACTTGTTTGCACAAATCATAACAATCACATATGAGGTACACTGAGACAAAGATCACAAGAACATATTATGACACAACATTGCATAGGCTACAAAGACCGGTGTTTAATTCACGATGCTGGTGCTATGCACAAATAGAGATTTTTACCTTGCAATCGTCAATCTTGTACCAGTTTCCACAAAAATCTTTGACATAGCATATGTAATGACCAAAATGTGATGCGTTTAACAGGTCCACATGGATGATAACTGCATATAGCTTGTAAACATCGTTGCCATCTGATTCATTCATGTAAGGACTCAGATTCAACGTCTCCGGGAATGTCACCCTCTTATTAAGTTTACCAAACCTCCCACTCTGCACCAGAAAAAGACACATCCCTCAGAAACTAAATAAACAGTGAAGTGAATTTCCCCTGACTGAAGTTTTCAGTTCATTTACAATCAAATAAAAAACCATGTCTTTCATTACAGAAGCAGAAGGAATTACCTCAAGCATTGAACACCAATGAGAAATTTGTAAATTGGTTCAAATCATAATAATTAGTAAAATATCCATTTAAACTAACAGCCTGACTGGATGCACTTATCCCTTGAAGAATGACGTTTTACCAGTAATCGCTGAAGAAGAAACGGGTAAAATTAAGTGCATTTTTTCAATGATAGCTATTAAATGGGTATATGTTCAGCAACAGATTAATAAACTATCGGCTTCAGGTGACAAATTTAACCCAAAACAGGTAAACAACCTGAAACTGCTGTTCTTTTAGGTGTCAAAAGAAATCTGATCCGTTTTTCTACCAAAAAAAAAAAAAAAAAAAAAACCTTTTAGGGTGCACCTAGGCACTAATCCATTCAAAGGCATTCAGATCAGAAACTCACATACCCACATTTTCCCGTCCTCTTGTTCTAATTTTTTTTTTAATTAGTTCTAAATATTTTAATTATACGGAAATAAAGGTAAAATGGGAGTGGAGAACTAACCTGAAACCTTTTCAAGGCAATTGTAAGAATGTTGGGTGCCCGCCAAACTGCAAGGCGCTTCCATGCCATAACATAATCATTGCATCTGCATGCAGGATCCATTCCAGTAGGTCAATGTTACTGATGAAGGGGCAAGAGAAGCACAGAAAATAGCAGTAACGTGTACACTGCCTATAATAAATTATGTCAAAGCAAGGGTACTTTCTAATAAAAACAAATTTGGCACATAGCACCCTTTCTTGATACAAAATTAAATTGCGAAGAAAAAAGAATTGTGTCAACCTACAAAGAAACTAAAGATAGGAAGAAAAATAATTTATGCAACAATATGCTTGTCGTACTGTCAAACAGAACCTAGACACTTGTACTTGGCAAAAGGCAATAGCACTGTGACAGTAGCAGATTTAGTTTGTTCATTCTTTTACAAAGTTAATGAAATATTTAGATTCCTCCATGCCTGTAAAATTAGTGGAAGTACCAGGTCAAGTAAAGCAGACACAAATGAGAACATGTATATAGATTATAGGCTCTGTAGCACGGACATTTTAACTAGGGTAGGGTGTCCGTGTCCGATACGTGTCGAACTCGTATCAATACCGACACTCTCCGGACACTCTACAATAATCATTTTTCTTTCTTACTATAATTATTATATATTTTTAACTCAAAATTATTAGTAAATAACAAATAAGTATTTATATTTAAAAAAGTTCAACAAGAAAAATCAATAATAAGTATAAAACTAATTTTGTATTATATAAGTGAAGAATTTTTAAAGAATTTAATCAACGTGTCGACGATATGTCGTGTCGGTACTTTTTTTGAAAAATCACGTGTCGACGTATCCGACACGTATCGTGTCGAACACACGTGTCTGTATTGGTGCATCATAGATTATAAGTAGGATGGGGCTGGAAATTCACCATATGAAAGAATGAAAATAAACATTAGGTGTATCCATGCTATAAGAAAGAATGCTTACCCATCACATCTATACATATTATCCCCATGAAGCCACTCTTTGGCAGTGAACTGATCCAAACATTCCTCCAAAGATGCAGCATCACCATGAATTTCGACAGTTAAATCCATCATGTTCTCAAACTGGTTCGAATCATTGTTGCATTTTGTACAGATAACCTGGGAAAGCAAAGAAAAAAAGACAAAAATAAGACAGAAGGGGGGAGAGAGGAAAGAATAGGATAGAGGGAAGGAGGGAGATGAAACAAACGTTGAGCAAAAGTCTAGCAAAACTAATTTGACCTGAGATTGAAGGTGACCACCAAATATATGCTGAATAAGGGTGGTCTCTTGGAATCTAGGATGAACTGCCTTTTCTCCACCAAATTCATCAAGGCACACAGTTTGCATTTTGTCAATGGCAAACCTACAAAACATTGAATTGTAACTACCTGAGTTAGTTATATACAACAGTAATATAAAAAAGCGGGTTCAAAACACTTTCTTAAAGACTCTAAAAAGGCACGAATAGTATGTAAATCAAAATCAGATGTGACTCAAGTAATAAGAACCTCATGAACTCGTGGGCATCCTCCTGTTTCCCACAGCCAAGATTACCACCAATATTACGCAATCGTGATAGAATGCTAATTGGAGAAAATGGCTGCAGACTCCTGCTAGCCCTTTCAACATGAGTTTGAAATTCACACAGAAAGCACCAATTATCATGCTGACCTGGGTACATGTAAAAGTAAATGCAGAAAATAAGAAGCATCCGACAATAAATATGAAACAAGAGAAATAATGAGTTGTTAATGTTGGATGAGTTTTTTAGGTCAGTGTAATTACATTCTTTACGGTGGCCTTTCTCCAACAAGTAGGCCACAAGTGGCCGGGTATAGGCAAGACATTGGAGAACCACATTAGCAAAGCAGCTGCAGAGGCAGAGGGAGCATAATATGGGTATCTGAGGTTTCAGATGATCAATGAACAAGCTAGAAAACTGTTCTAAGGAATAGGTAAATTCACTAAACCATACCTGTTTCCACAATTTAAGAGTCCACAAGGAGAAAAACCAGGCTTGTCCCAATTAAAAAGTTCCACAAATTCCTCATAAGGGAAAAGTATCTAAAAACATGAATGCAGCAGAATTTGTCAGAGTTGAATCAGTAATATTTCCATACAAAGAGCATATAGAAATAGAGAGTCAATTACTTCTTTCGAGTGCTTGAAAATCTTGGAGCTCCCACCTGCAGGAACCAATGAAGCATTTCTTCCCCTCAAAATAGATGTAGGTTGCATAGAATTAGCTTTACGGGACAATTGTAAATCGTTGCATTTCTTCTTGTGCTCAGACCAGTGAGATTTTTGGCAAGCTTCAGAGCTAGAATTTCAGAGGTAAAGTTAAAGCAATAAGCTTCATAAAATAGAAAGAACGTTTATGCTCTTTTCTGGTGAATCTAAAGTAATTCAAAAAAAATAGCACTTGGAAAAATGAATGATGAGACAAAGAAATCAATTGCACAAGCCAAGTAGCAATAGCAGACATTGACGAAAGCACGTGGGCACTTCTTACATCAAAAATCTTAAGGGGTCATCCAGTTAGGAAAGTAGATACAGAGAGATAGCATGAATGTAATAAAGAATGCAGATATCTTCTTTTAGTCTGTCTTACGCTATAAAGAACATAGTTTTGGAGGTTAGAAATCCATTACACTGATTTTAATTCTCCTCAAACTTCTTCATGGAAGTATAAAGGGGTCCATTAACATAATTTATAAACCCAAAGAAGCTTAGCATCCTATTACACAAGAATGCACCCATTGTATACATTAAAGTATTGAATTAGCGTAAACCTGCTGGCTCTTAAAAACCACAAGCCATCTCATACACACCAGACAAGACAGACTACTCACACAATTAAGCACAGAGTTATGTTCACACGACCACCATTAGGGTTGAATGTAAGCACATACACCATATTGACTTCAATACATTCACTGTATAAGAATATTTAGCCCCTGTTTCGTAGGAATTAAAATTAAATTTTTAGTAGATTTTGAAAGAAGTTTTTGAAATGTGTGGTTGAAAAGTTGTAGGGCACATGAAAAGTGTGGTTAATATTGATTGTTTGATTTTGACTTAGATTAAAATTTGATTTAAATCAATACCAAACAGGAATTTAAAATAAAATAAACATGTGACAAGAAATTTAGCATGCACCATACAATGCTTTTACGTGAATAAAAGTTTATTTGAATTAAAAATGAAATAAATCAATGAAGAGAAATTTATCAACAGGGCAATCATACTTTAACATGAAGAAAAAGAACCAGAGCCCTATTTCTTCGTAAATTTAGATGTAAGTAGATGTGCAATGAGGCATAGAAATTACTTATTTGCTTAAATGAATAAAAGATAGAGCAGCAACTAGACTGTCGCTGAATAATCTCAATTGTCATCAGCAGTCTGCATACCACCTCGCAATTAAAGTAGTCCCAAACATAGACAACTAATGCTTTGACCTAACACACAGTAGTGACATCGCAGAGATAAAACAACATCTAAATTTTTGTCATAGGCTTCCTCTGGTGCGCTGTTTGAGTACCTGATTCATTACCTCCATGGAAGCTAGTGTGTCAATTAATATTTAACATGTTGGGAACACTTGTTCAGCAGTTATTGTGACTCGAAGGGTTCTATTCCTTGTCAGGAGTAACATAATTGCATTACTAGGTTAATGAATTCCTTAAACTACATGAACACAACGAACATAACACGTATGTGCAGCCAGTAGTGCGTGCATTCCACACAAACACACACACATGCACAAATATATTCAGTAGGAGATCATATAAGAACCAAGCTACAACAACATAATGGATGACCGAACATTCACACATGGGGGGCTTGGCATTTTTAATTCACGCGGAATAATGACCTCGGAATAATGACCTTACATGTAAACTAACATTCCGAAAGCAAATTCAACGATGTACAGACTTTCAAGCACAAGATACAAAATATTAAAATTACATAGATAATTAGCTCTTACAAAAAACAGGGCGGATAGAAATAAATTTTAAAAATAAATAAATTCCATTGAATGAACACGTGAAGAAGTTTATCGATATCCAGTAATGAAACACTGAGTATAAAATCAGCAACATGAAAACCCAACACATGGAAAAAAAATTAAATAAAACCCATAAATCATGTGCTTGTGTGCATACCAGTACTTGACCATCTTGCAACCGGCGCACTGTTTCACGGTTCTACTTTCACAGACGACACAATGATCGGCGGCCGCCATCTTCTCCTTGTTGCGATCGAACGAGTAATCCGACTCAAAATTGTTGTCGACAACGAAGTACTTAGAGGCGGTGTTTCTCAGAAGTTGGAGCAAGCCAAAAGCCACCAAGAATGGTGCCACTATGAATTGCAGGTACCAATTGAGATCCACCGCCACATGCATTTAACAATCCCTAAATATAAACAATTTCCTAATCAATTTCAATTCAATATTGTGTTCGTGTAGGTTTTGGGTTTGGGTTTTCTTGGCTTATATATATATCTAATATGCAGAGAGAGGATTTTGGTTGGGGAAAGGTCGAACTGGTTATGGAATTATTTCATTTTTCTCCCTTTTGTTCTTTGAGATTATAGTCATAATTACATATTTTTAGGCTTTCCTGTTAAGGTTTCTCACTTTCTTGTTATGGTGAACTTTGGGGTTGAGCTGGAGAGGTTGGATTTGTCAAATTAGTAATTTATTTATTTTTATTTTAATTATTAAAAATTACTTAATACTTAAGGAATTGCTCGTAATTAAATTTTTTTAAAACAGTCAAACATACTCATGGATGGCAAAAATTTCGTGTTCTTCAACATGTATTGTTTTAATATTTAAAATAATATGTTTAATATTTGGAGACATGAAAAGATTATGGATCGTGGTAAAAATTAATTGAATTGATACTCGAAATTATTTTCCTAAATGTTTTTTAATTGGGAAAGTTAAGGATTAATTAAAGAATGGAAGAAAATATAATCAGGTAGAGATTGATATATTAACTATCTTAATTTAACAAATTAAAGTGAAATAAAGAATAATAAATTCTTCGAAATTTGTAAATAATAATTGTGATTGTGTGACAAAATTAATATTTGACTTTAATTTTAAATTATAATAAAAATATATACAAGATTTTGTATAGAAATATATTGGCTTGATGATAGATTGCATTAATCGTGCTACTTGTACATTAAGGAGTACCGAATAAGTGTCATAATAAACACGTGACTGTCTCCTATTGGGGGACAGGCGCCTCCTCCCCAATAAGGGGTCGCCACGTGTTTATTATGACACTCATTCGGTACTCCATTATGTACCACAAGAATAATTTTAGATTGCATAGATGTTAATTGTTATTATTAAATGGTATTGAGGGAAAACTGAAATTAAAATTTTGTTGGGTGAAGTTATTGGAAATCTCCAAAGGTATGCTTGTACATTACTGAAATTAAGTGTTTAATCAAGTGATTAAAGGAATTAACCAATCATAAGCGATCATTGAATGTTCAATTATCATGAAAGGGGAACTTGGGAAAGTGTCGTTGACTTTTATTTAGTATTTATATTATTGGATAAAAAGTTGTTAACATTATGGATCTAATTTCCACATTCTTGGTAATCCACTACATAGAACGTTGTTCTGAAGTATTTTAGATAATTAAAACAACGATCAACTATACACGTTAAGATTTGAGATTCTATTTTAAAATAACAATTTCGTAACGTTATTCTTTATATGTTAATTTATTTTATCCTCATTGAATAAAAGATTTACCCTTAATATACTTCGTACTATTGTAGCTCATTTAAGTTTTAGTCGGGTGAAATTTCGCAATGAACTTATTAAGATTTGAATTTATATCCTAAAAAAACAAATCTTATTAAGATGAGCGGTTAAAACTCCTATATGTTTGTATTTATTTCATCATCATTTGAAATGAAATTTACCTTTTAGCTTTAGGCTCTATTTGAGCCCCAATTTTTGGGAAATAAATATTTTAATAATGATTTTTTTTTGGAGAATATACATTTAAAAATTAGGGGAAAAAAAATATATTGAATTTACGTGTAAAATTATTTTATTGAAAGAATATATGATTGAATATGAATTTTTTAAAAATGGAGTTCAAACCGGGGCTTAAGTTGATGTTGATTAGATACGCCAATCTTGAAAGATTTTGATGACTTTCCCTTACTTACCATATTAGAAATTGACGAGTGTGTAAATTTTAGAGTTTATACAACAATAGCTAATGATAATATTTTAAGAATAGTTTCATTGCTTAATATGCCATCATTGACAAATTATATGGATATAATACATTTTATTATTATATCTTTTCATGTCACTGCTAAAAGAAAATAATGAGTTAGTTTGGGCACTGTTCATAAGGTTGCATGCCATCATTTTTTTCTTTCTTTCTTCTCTTTGACAACCCAATTATTGTTTATCTCATTATTATTGGAATCCATCTAGACTCTTCTATCGTAAGTCTTTCAATTCATTTCTCTCCAAGATTAGACCTTTCACTCCTCTCCCTAACCCCCAATTCAAATCCACCACCACCACGATCTATCGTGGTGACTTTGTCACCGGCACATCCGAGGTTACGATTGTCATCGACGAGGATTAGAATGTCATTTCTCTCACCATTTTTCACGCAACCACCCATGTTTTTTACTCCATTTGCCCACAAAACCGACATCCAGACTTATCTTTCTTCCTCTCTTTTGCTTTTCTTTCTCCAAGATTCTCTCTATAAGCTGCAATTTTTGTAGAATCATATATTTCTTAAGCATTGCATGAACTTCTTGACAACAACAGAGAGAAGTCTATACAGAGAACAGAAAGAAAAGAAGAATCACAAATGAAGTACAAAAAATGGCTTCAAAACATTCCCAAAAGGCGCGAAAGGCAAGAGCGTAAAGATGGCGACGACAATAGCTATTGAAAATTATACAACACGGGAGAGAAAAGAAGAAGAAGAAGGTGAAAAAAAAAGACATTCGAAAAAGACTTGAACACAAAATATCGTTGTTCTCAAACGATATTTCTCTCCTCTCACTATGCTTTTAAAGGATTAAAATAGCAAATAGTTCGTATGATTTATCAAGTCTCAATGAAGAACACTGAAAGCAAAGTAATTCTTCAAATGAACAAGTGAAAACTGAGGTTTTGAATATGTGAAGAATCAATAATATCTTCAAAATTTGGATAAATAGTATAATGTTTTTCATGTGTTTAGGGATGAATACTATCATGTATATATAGGTTTTAATCATCCCTACATGAAATGGTTACATCTCATCAAGAAAATGTGCAACAATTCACCAAACAATCACCAGAAAAATCACCAGAAATGGTTACATCTCATCAAGAAAATGTGCAATAATTCAACAAACAATCACCGGAAAAATTCAAAAGAAATCCAACCAACAACTAGATTTTAAAGTCATGCGGACGCATGGCTATAACGTTGGCCACCTCTTTAGGCGCTGAAGGGTCCAAAGGCCTATGTGGTCACGTAAGCCATTTACATGACATGATTTTCCCTTTTTCTTTTAATTATTAATTCATCCAAATTTGATTTTGAACAACAAGATTACAAAAATCCTCCACTTATTCAAACCAATGTCAATCATATAATCAAACATCTACACTCATGCATAAGGATTAGATATTTTTCAATTTGAATATAACCATAGTGTAAATCTCAAAAAGCATTATTGAAATCTAGCCACTTTGCTTTTTGCTTGGTATTACCATTAGCAATGAAATACTTGTGGACACAATTTTTATAATCCAATATAATCTTCATGCAAAGAAGGTTTCATTTTCCACTGAAATCCCACAAAACCAAATCCAACACCATTACTTACACTACATCACCAACTACATGTGCATTCACTAGTGTGTGTATATTCAACTATATTCCTTTCTTTTTAGAGACATGGGGCTATTTGAAATACGTATACTAATCAAAACAGTTGATAATTATACGATTCAATATTGATGTCAAAAAGACAAGAATCAATGCCACATACCGTTTGACAAAAGTATTTTTAAAAGAAAAACAATTAAGATCATTTTTTGAAAGATGATATATATATATATATATATATATATATATAAATATATGAGAAAGTTTTTTCTTTTGAATCCAGAATATATATACATATTAGTTGTATCTATTCACAAATAATAATATAATATTCTTCTAGAATATTAGTATATAACAGGGACGGATTTGGAGGGAGACTGTAGCCCGGTCCAGTCTAAGTCCAAATTCTTTGAGGATTTTTTTATATTTGTAATAGTCCAGTTAAAAAATTCACACAACCCTGTTACTTCCAAGTTCCAACCCAAGCCAGCCCAATTAAAAAATCCATCTTATTCCAAGTTTAACTAAACCCAACTTTTTTTAGAAAACCCAATAAGGCAATAACCCAATTGCCTCTTTGTTACCCAACCCAAAGGCCAAATTCCAAAATCTTAAATTCCCAAATCCCAATCGTGAATCGTCCCTAGTTCAAAGCTCAAACTCAAAGGTCAAAGCCTCAAGGCTCAAATGTTATGGGAAACTATTTGTTTTCATAATGTATTAAAGTGTGCCTTAATGTAGTATGAATTATTTAAGGATATACTTAGAGATCATTGCATTCACAAAAGCATTAGCCATCTTCTCGTAACTCGTAAGGCATTGTTTCCTTTTACTCATGATTGTAAATTATTAGTAGCAATTTATAGACACTAACTTTGAACTGACAAGTTAGCTACTAATTTAGTAATTTTGTTTCTGTTCAGTTTGTAGAGATTATAATCTAATAGTAGTGTATTAAAAATTTGTGAATGTATATTTTCTTCAGGTGTGCTTACAACCCGATCACTTCCTCAAATATTGTTGCCTTGTCACTATTTATCTTCCAGCCCCCCAATAAAAATTCCTGGATCCGTCCCTGGTATATAAAAGTTGTGCCTATTCAGCCGAAACAATATTATATATATTTGGATAGTGTTCTTTATGATCATCAACAACGTATTCATTAAGAATATAGATACATATTTAGAGTGTGTTTGATAGGCATTATTTTGAAAAAATGCATTTTGGAATAGTGATATGATGGGAAATGTGTGGTTGAAAAAGAAGAAAAAGTTATTGATGTGATAGAAAATATATTTTATTGAAGAATGTGTGGTTAAAAATGAGTAGAAAAATGAGAATGAGAATTAAAATGGGAATCAAACGGGGCCTTAGTTATGCTTATTCATGAGCATTAATATAATAGTATTTCAAAATATTGATTATAAATTAATACTTTTACGAAAGCAATAGAACAATATTCCATTGAAAAATTGGTACAAATTAACAAATTATATTTAAATACACAAATATAAAATATAAGTATTGTACTTTTCTTCTAGGATAGTAACTTGATTTATAAATTTGTAAATAATATTTCTTCATGATTTTAAATCATATGGTTTTTTTTTCAAGATTTTTGCTATTTTTGGGATCACAACATAATATTTCTCAAGAATTGAAATTTATAAAGATATGTTCTTCGGGAGCTGTAACCTAATATATATATTTTTTTTAAATAGTAATTTATATATAGTCGTTCATCAGGACAAAATATTCTTCTATTGATTTATATTTAAATTGTCTTCTTCAAAGGTAATAAAACAATATTCTTCAAATATATTTCTTGAGAAGCAACTAAATAAATTTCTTAACGATTTTAATGTCTGAATATGTCTTTCTTGAGAAGCAACTAAATAAATTTCTTCTTAATACTGATAAATTAAAAATTCAATAATCTTCTAATATTGATTTTAAATTTATACTCTTTCAAAAGTAATAATACAATTTTTTTTTTCAAGAATATTGATATATAAAAACCATGTTTCTTTGAGAGCAATAATATAAAACTTCTAGAATATTGATTTATGTTATAAAATAGAGAAGAAGAAGAAGAGAGAATTAAGTCAATAGACTTGTGTGTATTTTATTAATGACCAGAGCCCTATATTTATAGGTAAGAATCAGGGATACAATGATAATAATTTCTAGGGCTACAGGGGTATAATTGTCATTCACTACAAACCCTAATAAACTTTTCTTTTACAACACTCCCCCTTGAATGACACATTACAAAATATCTGCCTCGTTAAAACCTTGTTTGATAAAAACCTAATAGGACAAAAAAATCAAACGAAGGAAAAAGAGTACAGTTATTTTGGAGTATTAAAAATAAATGCTGCCTCATTAAAACCTTGCTAGGAAAACCCAGTGGGATAAAACCTATGCGAAGGAAAAAGAGTACAGCTACTCCCCCTGATGTTGATCACTAAAAATCTTTGAGTCGACGCATTCCAATCTCATGGACTAACTTCTTGAATGTAGATGTTGGCAGTGCTTTTGTGAATAAATCGGCCAAATTGTCACTTGAGCGAATTTGTTGAATATCGATGTCGCCATTCTTCTGAAACTCGTGTGTATGAAAGAATTTTGGAGAAATATGCTTCGTCCTGTCGCCTTTGATATAGCCTCCTTTGAGTTGTGCAATACAAGCTGCATTGTCTTCATACAAAATTGTTGGACTATCTTTTGTTGAAGTTAACCCACATGATGCTTGGATATGATGGGTCATGTTCCTCAACCATACACATTCTCGCCCTGCTTCATGGATTGCAATAATTTCAGAATGATTTGAGGATGTTGCTGTCAAGGATTGCTTCACAGATCTCCATGATATAGCTGTTCCTCCCCTTGTAAACACATATCCTGTTTGTGATTTAGCTTTATGTGGGTCAGATAGATAACCTGCATCTGCATATCCCACTAAAGTAGATCCCGACTTTTGGGAGTAAAATAATCCCAAATCAATCGTACCCTTTAGGTAACGAAAAATGTGTTTAACACCATTCCAATGTCTTTGATTTGGTGTAGAGCTATATCTTGCAAGGAGATTTACAGAAAAAGCTATATCGGGTCGAGTGCAATTTGCAAGATATGTTAATGCTCCAATTGCACTAAGATATGGTACTTCAGGACCAAGAACCTTTTCTCCATCTTCAAGTAGGCGAAATGTGTCTTTTTTCACATCAAGTGATCGAACAATTATAGGTGATGCCAATGGATGTGCATTATCCATATAAAATCGTTTTAAAACTTTTTCTGTATATGTAGATTGATGAACAAACAATCCTTCTGGGAAGTGTTCGATTTGCAACCCGAGACAAAATTTGATTTTTCCTAAATCCTTCATCTCAAATTCATTTTTCAAATAATTAGCAGTTTTGTTGAGCTCTTCAGGAGTTCCAATTAAGTTTAGATCATCAACATAAACTGCGACAATTGCAAATCCAATATTTGTTTTCTTTATGAAAACACATGGGCAGACATCGTTATTTTCATAACCCTCCTTCAACAAATATTCGCTAAGACGATTATACCACATGCGTCCGGATTATTTCAATCCATATAATGATCTTTGCAATTTAATTGAGAACATGGTTCTCGGGCATGTATCGTTTGCTCCTAGCACTTTAAGTCCTTCGGGGACTTTCATATATATGTCACTATCAAGTGAACCATATAAGTATGCAGTTACTACATCCATAAGGCGCATATCAAGTTTTTGTGATACAGTCAAACTAATCAAAAATCTAAAGGTGATGGTGTCCATTACGGGGGAATATGTTTCATCATAATCAATACCTGGTCTTTGTGAGAAACCTTGAGCTACTAGTCGGGCTTTGTATCTTGTAATTTCATTATTTTCATTTCTCTTTCGTACAAAAACCCATTTGTATCCTACAGGGATTACATTTTCAGGTGTTCGAACTACAGGTCCAAACACTTTTCGTTTCTCTAAGGAATTCAATTCCGCTTTTCGTTTCTCTAAGGAATTCAATTCCGCCTGTATGGCTTCTTTCCATTTTGGCCAATCATTTCTATTTTGACAGTCTTTAACTGACTGTGGTTCAGGATCCTCATTTTGCATAATATCAAGAGCCACATTAAAGACGAAAATATTGTCTATAACAACATTATTCCGTTCCCATAATTTATGAGATAACATATAATTTATTGAAATCTCATTATTTTCGGACACTTGTGGTTCTTCAGGAACCATATTTTCAATATTTGATTGATCAATCTTTTCTAATGTTATTTCTTCTGAAGTTTTTGGTTGGTTTTTCTCTTGTACTTTTCTTTTTCGAGGTACAGAGTCTTTTGAACCAACTGGTCGACCACGCTTCTGGCGTATGTTAGATTCATTTGCTACAACAGATTGTCCTGTATGGACATCAATTTTTGCTGGAATATTTTCTGCTGGTATATATGACTTTGTCACTCTTTTCGTGTCAACAAATATATCAGGTAATTGATTTGCAACTCTTTGCAAATGAATGATTTTTTCAATCTCTTGCTCACATTGATTAATGCGGGGATCAAAGTGAGAGAGAGTTATTTCATTCCAAGAAATTTTACCTTGTTTTTCAGAATGTAGTTTTTCCCCTCCCAAAGTTGGGAAAGTCATTTCATCAAAATGACAGTCTGCAAAACGTGCAGTAAATAAATCACCCGTTAAAGGTTCCAGATACCTAATAATGGATGGTGAATCAAAACCCACATAAATCCCAAGTCTTCGTTGGGGACCCATTTTAGTACGTTGTGGGGGTGAAATAGGGACTTGGACAGCACAACCAAAAACCCTTAGGTGAGAAATATCAGGTTCATGACCAAATGCAAGTTGTAAGGGTGAATATTGATAATAGGCAGTTGGTCTAACACGAACCAATGATGCAGCATGTAATATGACATGTCCCCAAACAGAAGCTGGTAGCTTTGTTTTCATAAGTAATGGTCTAGCAATAAGTTGTAAGCGTTTAATAAATGATTCTGCTAAACCATTTTGTGTATGGACATGCGCAACTGAATGTTCAATAGTAATCCCAATTGACATACAATAATCATCGAATGCTTGTGATCTGAATTCACCAGCATTGTCAAGACGAATAGTCTTGATTGAGTAATCGAGGAATTGTGCTCGTAATTTTATGATTTGAGCAAGTAGTCTAGCAAATGCTACATTCCTAGTGGAAAGTAGGCAAACATGTGACCATCTAGTAGAAGAATCAATTAATACCATAAAATAACGAAATGGTCCACATGGTGGGTGTATTGACCCACATATGTCTCCATGAATTCTTTCCAAGAAAGTTGGAGATTCAACATTGACCTTTGTAGTTGAAGGTCTAATGACTAACTTGCCTTGTGAACAAGCTACACATGGATAATCATTAGGTAAAAGGATCTTCTGGTTCTTTAAAGGATGTACATGTGAGTTGTTTATTATTCGGCGCATCATTATAGCTCCTGGATGTCCAAGTCTATCATGCCAAAGTATAAAACTTTTTGGGTCAACGAACTTCTGGTTCGTGACATTATTTGATTCAACCATTTTTATAAATGTATAGTACATGCCAGATGGGAGTGCATGAAATTTTTCTTTTATCTGCTTCTTGCCAGATATAAAGAAAATTATGCAAAGATATTCAACACTATTTTCTTGCATCGTCTCAATGTGATATCCATTGCAGCAAATATCTTTAAAACTAAGCAAATTTCTTCTGGATTTGCTAGAGTAAAGTGCATCGTCAATATATAATTTAGTATTATTTGGTAAAATAATACAAGCTCTTCCGGAGCCTTCAACGATATTCGATGCACCAGATATTGTATTAACATTATTTTTTGCTAATGTTAAGTCCAAAAAATATTTTTTGTCTTGAAGAATTGTATGTGTAGTTGCACTATCTATCAAACAAGTATCTTGACAATCCATCATCAATCTATAAATACAATAAAATACACATGTTTTAATAAAGATTTCAATTTATAAATTTAAAGAAGTAAACATGATTCAATAATATAAAATTGACGATACATAATAAAGTTTTCCCTTTTTTTTTTTGTGAAAAATAAAAACATATTTCTAACTAAATTTCTAAAATAAAGTGAAATACTATAAGCATAGAAAATAAATTAATCTATATCTTCCATTACACCACCCCCAATCAAGTGGTCAATATTTCCATTTGGATCGGCAAAGAAGTCAGAGACATCCAAATGAGTCACATCAATCGGACCATCATAATTAGCGAAATTTGTCTCAACTTTTCCTTTTCCCTTGATTGATTTTTGATAAAGATCCACAAGGTGTTTTGCCGTACGACAGGTACGTGTCCAATGCCCTTTCATTACACATCTAAAACAATTTTCTTCATGCACCTTTTTGGGTGTGCTACTTTCGTTTGCTTTGTGCCTTTTGAAATTGTTGCCTTGCTGATGATAACTTTGTTGATTATTTCGTCCATGATTTATTCCACGTGCACGTCCGCGTCCACGTCCAAATCCGCGTCCACGTCCACGTCTTGATATTGCATTTGCTTCAGGAAATGCAGTACCATTTGCTTCAGGCAATGGTATAGAACCAGTTGGACGTAACCCATGATTTTTCATTAGAAGTTCATTATTTTGTTCAGCAATAAGCAAACAAAATATAAGTTCTGAGTACTTTTTGAAACCACGCTCACGATATTGCTGCTGCAGGAGCACATTTGAGGCGTGAAAGGTAGAGAAAGTTTTCTCCAACATATCTCCATCAGTTATTTTTTCTCCACACAGGATCAATTTTGAAGATATTCTAAAAAGTTCAGAATTGTACTCACTTACAGTTTTGAAATCTTGCAAACGAAGGTGCATCCACTCATAACGGGCTTTAGGGAGGACTATAGTCCTCTGATGATCAAATCTTTCAGTCAATTTTTTTCAAAGAGCATGTGGATCTTTCTCGGTGAGATATTCAATTTTCAACCCATCGTGAAGATGATGGCGAAGGAAGATGAGTGCTTTTGCCCGATCCTGCAGGGATTCTTTGTTTCCTTCTTTTACTGTCTCTCCCAGACCTTTTGAGACAAGATGGATATCAGCATCAAGTACCCATGATAGATAGTTTTTGCCAGATATGTCAAGTGCAGCAAACTCAAGTTTTGTTATGTTTGCCATTTGATTAACTACACGATAAAGAAATACAATTAGTTTCGAAGAATACGGAATAATTGATTAAGTGGTCAAAATTAACATGACATAAGTTATGTGTTTTCCTTCAGGGAGAAACACTAATATAAAATAACATCTTCTTCGAAACATGTGCTACTTCGGGAGCACATTGTATTTTATTATTGTTTTTCAAGAGCAATATATCAATATTCTTCTGGAATATTAAAATTTATAATTTATGCTCTTCAGGAGCAAATAATATTCTTCAAGAATATCAATTATAATATTTTGCTACTTCAGGAGCAACAATAAATTATTTGTAATCGATAAATCTACTTCTAATATTCTTCTTGAATATTAATTATATAATGTTGTGTTATTTCGGGAGCAACAACAAATTATTTATAATACAAATATATAAGTGTATTAAATTCATAAACAACACTTGCATTAAAAAGAATATGGATGAGATGATTAATCAAACAGGAAACAAAAAGCAAAATAAATTAAGATATATATGAATTAAGGAAAAAAGAAGTTAATTAAACTATTTAATTGATTAATCAACTTATAATTATACAATCATGAATAATTATCTATTTGTGTAATGACCAACTATGTTTATAGAAACAAATCGGATCACGTATTTGCAATATAAATTATGCTAAGTCCAAAGTTTGAGGAAATCATATATTACACACAGAGAGAGATTGGTGGTGGATATTTTATATATATATATATATATATATATATATATATATAAAGCCCAAAGTAAGTAGTGATTGAAAATCGTGGCAGTAATTGATTCAATAAACCTGCAGTAATTGATTAGACGATGGCGGAATAAAATCACGCATTCCAACATATATTATCTGATAAATATGTAAAGTCACGTATTACCAAATTAATTTTGGTATACATGATAGATGATTATGTAAAAAAAAATAACTACCTTATCTACACTTTAAAGAATTGAGCTTTCGTGCTGATAACGTGTTATAAAATAGAGAAGAAGAAGAAGAAGAGAGAATTAAGTCAATAGACTTGTGTGTATTTTATTAATGACCAGAGCCCTATATTTATAGGTAAGAATCAGGGATACAATGGTAATAATTTCTAGGGCTACAGGGGTATAATTGTCATTCACTACAAACCCTAATAAACTTTTCTTTTACAACAATTTAATAATTTTTACTTCTTTAGGAGAAATAGTTAAATGAAAATATTTAACATATTCAAAAAATAATTTTTAAGATCCAATAGACATCCGATCTTATAAAATATAATTATAATATTTGTAAAAAATGAACTTACATGAGTTTTTAGGTTCGATAAATCCATAAAACTTCAAGAAATTCACAAACTATGTAGGAAATTCATATTAGATATTTCTAAAAACTTCGATTGTACAAAACACAAGCCTTAAATGAAAAGACGGTAATATTTTATACAATCTTATAAATAAAGATAATAATCATATTGATAACATGTCAAAAACTAGATAAGAAAATAGAGAGACAATAATCTTGTATATATTTTATCAGGAGCTAAAGTTCTATATTTATAGGTAAGAATTATGATTGTAGAAGCACAATAATCATAATAGTTGACTAAAGGGATATAATAATTATTTAATGTTTAGCCCCTGTTTGTCTACCATTAAAGTCGGAAAAAAAGTTTCGGAATAGTGAATTTTTCGAGAATGCGTGATTAATAGATAGGAAAAAAAATTTGAATGTACGTGCAATATATATATATATATATATATATTCTTGTCAGAATGTATAATTGAAAATAGGTTTGAGAAAAGAAAAGAATTTTAAAATAATGATGGACAAAGAGTTGAATATTTATAACAAGATTCAATGTGCACAATATATTTCATTGTAAAATTAGGAAGGTCGCATGGTTTAATTTTCACCAAGTCCAATTGGAGACACATTTTAAATAAATGGGCCTAAACAGGATGCTAGATCCATCTGGAGTTCAAACCCATAGTCTTCAATGGTCCTTGAACTGAAATTTAACCGCTAATAGACCCATTTTGCCCCTTTCTGAGCTTTACACAATTATCTGTCTTTAGGAACTGACAAAAATTTTGGGCAAAAATGATATTTACACCTAGAAAAAAAAATATAATTTCATATAAATATTGAAAAGTTTATAGTAGATTAAAAAAATATTGTACACATCAAACAGTCACATCTTTGTTAATTTTTTATTATTAAAAGTCACCTACTCTCTTCATATCGTAAACTTATCTAAAAATGTCACACGTCTTCATATTTAAAATTTATCTATAATATCACGTTACCATCCAAATGATATTCACAAAAATAAAAGGTGGACTTAATTTTTCCTCCAACTACAAGCTATGAGGAGTACAAGATGGGCTGATAATCAAGCTTAACAAGTCAAAATTTACCTAACAAAGATAAAAATGATTATAATATAGTCACGTGTAGGTCAAGATCTCACTATAATATTTTCTCGGCTCAAATGAGACTAACCCTATTTGATTATACCATGGAGTTAGGCAAATATTTTCCATTTTCTTGATTTTGGCGGTTCGATTTGCTAATTTTGCCATGAAAAATATTTGTCACCAATATTCTAGATATAACCCCTTGAAACACAAAAAAGTAAGAATTTATTTTCTTATGATTTTGGTGATAATTTATTTTCCACCTTGTTGAGTATTTTTTTCTTTTACTTTTTGACAATGGAAACATATTCTAAATACAATGATAAAAAAAATTATCGGTTTAATTGACAATTTGCATGAAAAACGAAGCCAAATGAACACCAAAAATTCATGAATTTGTTTTCTACTTTTTGACAATCCAAACAAATTTTAATACAAATTGTAAAAAAATTTATCCCAAAAAATAATCATTTGTATGAAAAACAATGTCAAATGAATTAGGTGAAAAATTATACCAATCAAACACAATTAATTACAATTCCCTTTAAAATAAATTCTAAGTAAATCACTTCCCTACCAAACATTTTATCTGCCATCCAGTTTTCATTTTTCTATCAAATGGACCCTAAATAGTTTAGGTGTGCTATCTAAATCAATTACGACTTTAAATTCATATCGAATAGATTTAATGAGTTTAAACTAACCATCTAATTTGACACGTCTAAATAGAAGGTAGGGTTGGGATATATAATTGGCAACCTACTGCTATCCCAAATAGAAAGAAAACTTTTTACCCCTCATGGGATGGTCGAGTTGGTGGAGTAGATGAGTACGGAAACCTTTGATCACAAATTCGATTCCCCCTACTAATACTTTCTCGATCGAGCCTATCGCACCGAATTTGTCTAGTGTGATTAACCTGATTGGTGTGGTTTGTTGGTTATTGCGTCAACTCGAGGATTTACCCAGTGCGCACTTAAAAGGTAGTAACTGCGAACTATCCCGTCATTTAAAAAAAAAAAAAATGAAAAGGCTCCTTGATTTAGGCTATTCAAATCAAGGACATGTTACCCAAAACGGTGAACAAGGAAATTCATCATTATCTGCCTATGCACCTTTCTCACTACATATTTATGTGTAGTGGATTTACTATCAATATTGGACTGCCTTGGGAAAATCAAAACTACTATGGGAGAAAAATACAAATATAAATGTGAGTTGGGGGTGGGGGGGGGGGTGTGACAATGACATGCATATTTTTTGTTCCAATTGTCTAATTACACTGCAATAAGTGGAGGGCTCAGCAAGAAATTCCGGAGTGGTGTTATCCACTATCAAAGTATCAATCGAGTTTTGGCATAAAAAGCTTCATCAATTTGATATTTTCTACTTAGATGTGTTTTAAATTGAGAAAAACTTTAGATTTATAGTAGTGGCAAATTCTAGGTTTAGATTTAGTTTTATTCTAGGTGTGTAAAAATGTTTGGACCTATAGGGTCAAAGGAGTTCAAGTTTTATCCAATCTTGTTCAAATCCACCTCATAGTTTGACGCCTCCAATTTATACTATAGTATTTTGGCATTAGTCTTTCTTTGAAATACAACCGTAAGACTTAAAAATTCTTTTTTTTAGTGATCGATAAATATGGTTTAAAACAAACACGAATACAGAATTTTGTCCTTCATCGTACAATCAAGAGACAATGATAACCAATATTTTATGTTGCTAACGCAGATTGTAACTCTCGTTGATTTCCACATAAATTTTGAAATTTGATATTTAAATGATCGACAAAATTCTTTTCTTTTTTTTTTCATTTTTTCTTTACTCAGTGTTGGGATTCAAATAATATTTCGTCCCTATTTGATGATCGTTATTGTGTAAATATAATGCTTTTGAATAGTGATTTTTTGTAAAAATATGTAGCTAAAAAGTAGGGAAAAGTTTTTGATTTATGTATTAAATATTTTATTATATGATTGAAAATGAGTATGAGAAATATATTATAAATGTAGTCAAACAGGGACGAAGTATCTTTTAGGGAAATTTATAATTTTCTATAGAAAGAATTATGAAATATTTGTCCCACGTTTGCTATTCTTTTGCAAAGTGAAGTGTCCCATCAAAAAATAAGGTTGTCCCACTGTATTCCGCAGTTTGAGGGCTTATGTTTTGCTATTTCTTGTGCAAAACATAGCCCTTGGGCCCACTCTATTTAGGCCCTATGGCCCAATAAACAAACTTGGAGTTTGTGTCGTTTGTGTGGATGTCCATGGGCCAAAAATGTCCATAATATTAGGTATATTTAAGTTGAGTGCCCACATGACATGATTGACACCTCGATTAATATCATATACATGCATAAGGCAAAATATTTTTTATTCAGATGGGACCCACGCAACTAATGTGAGGGCGGTGTCAACCATGCGATCATCCATAATGTTCGTTTAGCATAATTCATTTAAGTTATTTTTACATTTTTAATTAATATATGAATTATTATTACATTTCTAATTAATTTTTTTTAAATATTAACTCGATTTTACTGTTGGTTTTCCTTCTTTAGTTTGTCATTTTGTTAGACGGGAGGCAAATGATGTAGTTCATGCCCTTCTCATGAAAGCACTTTCTTTATTTGAAGACTCGATTGGTTTGGCCGTTTGGGGAACAACCTTTTATTGATGTAATATACAAAATAAAGCTTCTAAAAAAAATAGCACTATTTATAAGCCAAAAAAATAATATAACTTAATGAATGATACTATTTACAGTCGTTTACTACCCCAGTCATCATAAGTGGCATACATATGACGTTTGGTGATTTAATATATATGTTATTTAAGACGACTACGATAATAAATGACTGCAAAAAGTATTATAAAGTGATGGTAATGGGCCGAATCGGCTCATCTACACCCGAACTCGGCTCGTACTCGATGGGCTAGCTTGTGAGTTCACGAGTTCAACCGAGTCAAGCCGAACCCACGAGTTTTTTTTTGTTAAGGCCCCGTTTGATCCTGATTATTTGTAAAATGAGAATAAAAAATATAGTCGTTATGGATCCTACACAAGATATGGAAAGTCAAAAATGGTGGTTGAATGTGATTGATAACAGTCATATTTTTCATTTTTAGGGATGAAAAATGAGAAACAAACGGGCTTGTAAATATTTTTTTTGCAGATTTTCAGGCATTTTGTTAAAAAAAAAAATTCAATTTTTGACGAGTACGCTCGGGCTCATCATTTTACAAGTCCGACGGCTCACGAGCCGAGTTTTGACGAGTCGAAACGAGCTGGCTCATTCATTAGCTCAGCCCAATTACCATCCCTACCATTACTCTAGCTTAATAAGAAATAAACTTATAATCAAGTTAAATGACCTGGAGAAGTAGCAACTTGCTTTTTATATAAACAAATTGGTATATTCTTTTTTATTGTGAATCTGAACCTGGAATATTTTACAGGTACATGCATTTCACTCTTAAAAATAACTGGGAAGCCTTTTTAAGTTATTAAATAGGATATAAAGTTGGATACAAATGTTCGTACTTCATATATCAAAGGTTATATCCACGGTCAATCATTAGGCAGATTCAGGACCAGACTACAAAAATTTTACGTAAGGATAAAAAAAAAAATGCACATTACACAAAAAATTAAAATTAAAATTACTCATACAAAATATTTTATATCCATAGAAAACTGACATGGGTTGGGACGGGACAGGTATAAAGACTAGCCCAATTCCCTCTAAATCTCCCATTGGTCGGTCAGACTATAAGCGGCTGTTGGTTCTGAGATGTAAAATAAGCGGAAAATATTGTTTGTACGTGATAAATGAAAAAAATATAATTTAATTCGTAGGAGCGTAATTAAATCAAATAATATCGAATATAAAAGGTGACAAAATGCAATAAAATATACTACACAAACCATAAATAAAAAAATGAAGAAAATCAATCCGAGGCAAGTGATGATATTTTTTCCTTAAGATAATATTGTCCGTTACGGTGCTCATAGTTGACAGCACTTGTCTTCCAAGATACAATGGATTCAACTTGTGGTAGTTGCACTACAAATCAAAAGTTTCATCGAACTTTTGACGAATTTCCCTCTCTACAAAGGAAAAACTTTTGGAATGATTTTGGGAGAGTTTTGACAAGAGAATGATGTTATACTTGATGCACAAATGGTATAGGATGCATTAGAGACGTCCAAAGGGTCATATTGATAGAGGATGAGAGGTTGTGGGCGAAATGTTGCGAGCCAAAACACAACGAACACGAGAATTCATTTTCGCCCGCCATCTCGCTTGAGCGACACTTATAGAGAGTTGGCCACTCGCTTTTCGCTCAACGTCGTTTGAGCGATACCTTCGCTCGAGTTAAACACCTATCGCTTGAGCAACAGTGTTATCTAACTTCTTCTAAATTTCCTTTCAACTTTGGATCGCAATTTCTCATTCATTCGAAATTGATTTCGACACGCCAAATACACTCTTCAACACACACGAAAATCAAAATTTCCTTTTGAGGGTACTGCTTCCTCGACCCCGTGACCTTACCGGACAGGTTGATTCCTGTTTCGAAGCGACAGAACGACAAATCATTTGCATAAACAAATCAAGTCTGAATATTTTATTGAAGTTGACATGAAGTCACACTTTTCAATATTTGTTTTAAACCAATTCCAACAGCAGCATAGGTTATTGTCTAAGGCATGCATAGAAAGGTAGTAAAAAATAAACAGGATTGGGCCGAACTATTTGATTTAATTATGTTTTCACTTATTTATAGAAAACCTCATATAAAGTTGGCCTAATGCTTTCAAAATTTCTAGGTCAGCGCTGGTTATATATAAAGATAGTTGACCAATGGACAAACTCGTTTAACTTTCGTGGCCTAACCACTTGACTCATTAATTACTATTACCGTGCTAGATAAACATGAGTAATCAGCTTAGCCTAAAAAAATTACCACTATAAGAACTTCTGAGAATGCTTTTGATTGTCTACAATTGTAGATATATTCGACTAGACTTTCTTCGATCTCGTCTTTTTAAAGTTCTCTAATCAATTAAATTCAATTAACTAGTTCTCAATGTTCAAACATGCCTACTCGCTTGGACTTTGCACGATATTTGTTCACTGCGTAGTTTTTATTATCAAGTATTACAAGTTATGCTTTACATGAGTGTTACTTTTATTTTATCGATGAGCGAATAGTACATTCGAACATGTCATATCCTCCTCTAATAATGTTTACTTTTGAAGATGATTTAAAACTAAAGTTCTGTTTGATAGCAATCATTTTTCATGGAAAATTGAATTCATTTTCCATTTTTACACAAATGTGTCTGTTTGATACCAAATTTTTTTCATGGAATTTTTTTCCCACCCACCCCCAAGAGCCTATTTTCTTGGATTTGGATGAAAAACTTTTCCCACTACATTGGTGGGAAAAGTAATTTCAAGTGGTTTTTTTTTTTTTTTGACAATTGGAACAAATTCTAGTTCAAATTGTAAAAAAAATTATCCATTTAATGGACAATTTTCATGGAAAACAAAGTCAAACAAAATGGTATTCGATTTTCCTTCTTTTTGGCAATTGAAACAATTTTTAGCCTCAATTGTAAAAAAAAAAAAATTCTCTTTGATGGACAATTTTCATGAAAAACAAAATTAAACGAATACCAAAAGATTCAAAATTTCAAAAATTTTCGGGTCAAAAATTATATCAATCAAATACAATTAATCGACAATTCCTGATAAAAAAAATTCTAAGTAATTCAATTATCTGTAATTCATTTTCTTTCCATTCAAATTTCACATTCTTCCAATCAAACGGACCGAATTGATTCTAATCAATCCTTCTTAAAATTCTCCAAACAATTTAGTCAGAATTGGTGACAGTTGAGGGGAGAAACTTCCCTGCAGATCATGAGGGTGCAGTCGTCAATAATGGGGCGTAATTAAAAAAAAAAAAAAAAAAAAAAAAAAAAAAAGATGAATGGACATAAAATTCGGAGCTTGATGAAGCAACAAAAGTAACGTGGGTCGTTTTAAATACCAACAGCATTGGAACTCTAAAGCCTGGCACAACCTTGTACAGCACATACATACTCAATTCAATAATAGACAAATGTTTCTTTATATACAAATAAAAATATACTTTTTCTATACAAAATTACAAATTGATGGCATGGCATTATTGTCCACGTTTTAAAAAATAATTAATCCATTATCCACTCCTTATTTTATATAACTTATATAAGAGTAATAAATTGTTAGCATGTCCCACGTCCTTTGAGTACAACCAATTGATTTTTATCATGGTATTCGAGTGGTGGTATATACCCATAAACCTCGATAAATTGATAATTATTAATTTATCGATAAGTTATGTGAAGTCATTTTTAATCAATATTTAAAAAAATTCATTAACTTATTTGTAATACGTAAGAATACCCTTTTTTTTTTTTTTGTAATATTACTTAAGTCTCAAATACGTAATGACTAGCTCATCATTGTATTCTTTATACGTATTTATTTAGTTTCTTGCCAAACTTTCAAAGATTCGATGAGAAAGTCTAGTCTTACGGTAAGATGAAAGAAGAATTAAAATTATTCTTCATAAATTACCGAGGTTGTATTTATTTACCCTTCAATGCTATGTATTCTATTGACGACAATTAGTACATATACTTTTTTTTTTTTTTGGATTACGCCCTATTACTGGCACCCCCACCTGTCCGCCCCTAGGTCTTGGTGAGGGGAAAATCGAGAGATATGCCCGGAAATGGCTAGGGTTGGCTTGCGTTTCAACTGGCTTCATCTGAGGATTTGAACCCTCATCACCAAGCATGTATGTTTAACCCTCCAGCCGCCTTTTGCCAATCCGGATGTGCCCCTGGGGGCAATCAGTACATATACTTGGTAGCATTATACCTTGATGATGATGATAATTTGACTCCTATAAAAAAAAATTATTTCTTTTTTAAATACACCGTATTAAATGAACCTAATTGTAATGTTGCAAAAATTATTGCACATTCTTTACAAGATTGAATTGGATTAATAATGTATTTACCTTATCTTGTACTTCATGTATGATTATCAAAGTATTTCACGACATTTGCAACAGTTAATTTATTCTTTTCGTTTTGGTAGAACATTTGAAAATAACCTTCATGTTAATTCTTTGCCGTCAATGATACAATCTAATGCTCATGAATTGGAAGGTCCTTAGTGTAAATTGGGGAGTACAAAATTGAAAAGATGGAGGTCCTTTCAATGTAATTTTCCTCATATTCTTCAAAATAGAATTGATGAATTCAATTTCATTTTTCATAGATTTTGAACTATATTATATTAGTCTTGGAACATTGATTTGTTATAGAAATAAGATAATAACATTTTTTTCGTCCATTACAAATTAAGACGTGTGATGACTGATGAGTGGAATATATGCATTGTATTTTACGATATGAAACATTTATATGTCGTTCTTTTCGTGTTTCAGTTTTGTATTTTGAGTTTTGAATTCGTTTTGTGTTTTGGAGGTCCATTTTGAGATTGTTGAAAATTCGTTCTTTTGATCATTCTGAAAAATGATATCTCAAAACATCAAAATGGAAAACGCGTTTATTTCGAGAATTTTAAGAATGTTTGTTTACAATATTTTATTCAAGAACCACCACAATACTACCACAAGACCGCCACAAACACCATCTACCACCACTAAAGTGAACCAAAATTAACATCATCACCACCACCACCACCACCACCACCACCAACCACTGCCACCACCATCAACCAAAATTAACATCACCACAACCTACATCAACGGTTGCCATCCCAAAATCAACACCACCACCACCGCCATCAACGACTGCCACTACCACCAAAATGAACCAAAATCAATATCACCACACCACCACCAACCACTGCCACCACCACCATCAATCAAATCAACACCACCACCGCCATCGACGGCTACCACCACCACCATCAACCAAAATCTCCATCGCCACAACATCCATCAACACCGCACCACCAAAAACCGCTGTCACACACCACCACAAAGCCACCCAATCGAAAAAAAACCCCCAAACCACAGACAAATCAAAAAATCCCCAAACCAAAAAAGTCAAAAAGAGAGAGGAGGTAGAGTCGAATTGCAGCGTCGCGACCCAAGCTGGCAACATCGTTCACATCAGAGACGAAAGGCAGAATCGCGACCCACGCTGGTGTCGGCTTTGTGGTGGTCTCCTTCATCACCGGTTATAGAGAAGAGAGGAGAGATCTCCGTCCCCGACTTTGTGGAAGAGGGAAGGAGAGAAGGAAGTCGCGATTGGAAACAGTGGGAAGAGAGGAATGATTCTAGCTATAGTATTTGTTTTGCGCGTTTTTGAAATTTTTCGTGTTTTTAATTGAAAACGCCCAAAACGAAAAAAAGTCGTTTTGTGTTTTTAGTTATAATTTTTTTTTTTGTGTTTTCAAAAACGCGTTTTCAAAAATAGGAAAGAGAACGCGGTTTCAATATTTTCGAAAATCGAAAACAGAAAATGGCAAAGAGAATGGCACCTTATGTTTTCTATGCAATGCGAATCCTGTTTCTCCTATTTCAATTCTTTTATATCAACATTATTAAATAATTCTTAAACCTTCTTACGGTGTAACGGTGAAGATTCTCCATTGTCCCAAGTATGTGTCGCGATGGGAAACACTTTCAAAATATTGTTTAGCCTATACCAAATATTTTTTTTCCTACTTGTATTGTTCAATCTCTATCTCAAATTACGCTTGGCCAAGCATCGCTTTCAGTTAATTCAAAATAATTGAAATTTTACCTTTGAAACAAATATATTCTCTCTACTTGAAAGAATTATAGAATTGTGTAATTCGTACTTCGATTCAAATTATATAGATATAACTTTTCCTACGTTCAAAATGTATAAAACTCATATGCTTGTAGCACCTATATGGAATGAGATACATCACATGACTTAAGTAATATTACAATCTGAATAGAAGTACATGTTTGAATGCTTAAGCAGCTTCAAGAAGATGGATATGACCTTTTGACATCTTTTTTAATTTACAATTGAAGACTAACTGTATTTCGTTTATTGATTCATTATTAAATATTTTTAAAAGTTATACAAGAAATATCATACATATAACATCATATGCTTACGTATTGTAGTCAATTCCAAGCCTGAATAAAGGAAAAGATTTTTTCACTTAAAAATTCTTGTGAAAAAATTGAATTTTTTACTTTTACAATGTCTTTATAAATTTACGTATTTATTATATTCTAGAGAGTAGAGAGGGAAAGTGCAATTTTAAGTTAAAAAATTGAACTACAAGTGGCTTGCGAGTTGACGAGACTTGCCCTATCAAGGGCGAATAGGTGTGGTGAGCCGAGCAAAGTTGATTGTCAATTACTCGAGCGGTTCAACTCTGTCTATTTAACACTCCTAACAAGCACCAAAGCTCAAGGAAACCTAACCCATTAGAAAATCGAGATCTCTTCAATCTAAAATAGTTTACGTTATATCATAACAGACCAACGATATTAATTTAAAATATCCATCTTGACGAATTTCGAAGCTCGATTAGGGCAAGTTGATTTTTTAGAAGTTCTTTAAATCGTATTAGATTTCTAAAAGATGAAAAGAAATATGATGAGTAGAAAATTATCAATATAATTTATTATTATTTTTTTCATAAACATGTTTTGAGTTATATGCAGATGAAACAAGGGAAAATTGCAGCTATGATATCAAATTTTTCACTTTTATGCAGACTTGATCCAAAAATTTACTTTGTAGCACTCACGGTGCCTAACCATTCAAAAATTAGCACTTTGAGTCTAAATTGGTGGAAACCGTTAATTTGACTGTTAGTTGACCAGAAAATTAACTTTTGACTAAATTTAAAAGGGTAAAATGGTAACTTTATAATTTTTCAAATAAAAAAAATATAATATATTAATAATTAAGTAAAAAGCCAAAACACAAAACCCACCCACCACCACCATTTCCTTCTTCCCCAACCCCCTTATACCAAAACCACTAGTAGCAGTGGCTGACATTGGCACCACCGCCACTGCCACCATTCCTTCTCCTAATGTTGCTAAACAGTTACACACTTCAAAATTGATCATTCTCTTATCCGACAAACACATAAGAATTGCAATTATACATATTCTTTTTCTTCTTCTCCCATTTTGCCCTACCCCCACACACATCAAAACTAAATCCAAAGAATAATCGCCACATTCTGCCGTTGCCATCGCTAACAACACTAACACCCAAAAAAACGCGTCGTCGTATCCCGTCCACAAACCTTCATTTCTCTCCTCTACAGCACTACTTGTAAAGAAAATAACTAGCTACAGTAACTTGTAGAATAGTAAAGTGTATAAATAAAACTTATTCGCCGATCGAGTCTCGTGATAGCATGATGTCCTAAAGTGAAATTGATAGCCGATAACTGCTGCGACCTCTGTAGACAATCATTCCCAAAATACAACGATCAAATAAATTAATTGTGCAGCAATCACAAATGATTTTGAGAACTCTGAGGTGTACTCCAAAATATAGAAAATGAAAAACTCGAGTATTCCACAATATGAAAATTATAATTTGATTTTTTTTTATGTCTTTTTCCAAAATGAGATGCAAGTTTATATAGGCAGAATAAGGTAATTGTCTTTCCTATGATCCATCGTTATTTGCATTATTAAAAGAATGAGGGTAATAGATGATTAAAAAATGGTCACAAAATACTGGCTAGTTTGACCCCTTAAATAATTTCGAAAATAATTAAAATAAATAATAAAAAATAATTATTTTAATCAAAGAAGCCCAAGGCCCAAAGGCCTCTATCAAAGACATTTATATTACTGTGTGAAACGTGACCCGAACCCCGAACCTCCAACACAAATGCCACACTTCCTACCACTTGGGCACTTCAAGTTAATTAGTTATTTCTTTTACATATTATATTTATAGTATAAATATCTAACACTACTTACCTTTGCGTCTGCAGCTCCCATTTATTCAAGCCCATTAGGGTCAACTTCCATCCTCACCGCTCTTTCATCTTCTTTCGAATTGTTCGGGTCTATTCAAGCTTTTTGTAGAAAAAAGATTCAACCACGGGAAATTAGATTTGAAATCCTTAATATAGATAAATTTCAAAATATAATTCCTTTTCTAGGGTCTTGAGATTTTGAGTTTGTGAATCTATTTGTATGTTCTATAACTGATTTTAAGGTTCGAATTTTTTGTGATGGTTTCTAACCTCGTTGGATTTGAGATGGAGGGTAGGAAAATAACGACAAGTCCATGATCATGTTGTTGGCAACTTGTGGTAGCGAAGATGGTGGTGACGAATTTGTTTGGGGAAGATGGTGGTGCCAAATTTGAGCAAATTAGAGGGAGAAATGTCTCCCTGTATTAAATCTGTACCTGTAGAATAATTCTGGTTGGGGTGGGGTAAAGATAAAACCATTTTTTTCTGTTTCTTATTTAATTATTATAATTATTTTACGTTAAATTGGAATAGACAATTTTACCCTTACTTAATTGGTTAAAAAATGTTAGATTTAATTTTTTGGGTCAACTAATAGTCAAACTAACGGTTTCCATCTATTTGGAACTCTAGGTGCTAATTTTTGAAAAGTTTGGTATCGTGAATGCTACACAATAAAGGTTTGAATCAAATCTATATAAAAGTTTGTTTGGTACCGTTGCTGCAATTTTCCCATAAAACAATGTCGGACTACCCATCATATTTTTGTTTTGTTTTTAAATTATCAAAATTAAAGAAGCAATTATTTTATTTTGTATCAGTGTGGACCATTTGTTAACTAGTTACAACGGTCCACGTGCCGCCGACCACCATGGCTTTCGCCAAAAGATCCAAAAGAGAGTAATTTAAGATAATATTTTGTTAATTTAAGATTCTTCAAAGCCACTCCTTATTTTCCTTCATTTGTAACGCTATCTTGCATTAGATTTTTGTACGTACGTTTACACATAAATGTAAATGACACACGTGTCATGTGCGAACATGGTTCATTACTTTATTTTTTGTATCGACACATTTTATAGTCGAATCATGTTTACGGTACATTATTTTAGCGTTAATACAATTATAACATAACTTGAACGTGTAAATGTGATTCGCTAAAGTAACTTTAATCCTAGTAAGTTTGAGAGTTGTATTTGTTCATGCCTGGGCTGGTTGGAGGCCACAGTGCCAAGCTCGATACACTTGCCTTCAAAGGCAATCAACCCACAGCTCGGTGCCAAGCATTAGGATGACAACGGTTTGTTTCGAGATCGGTTCAGTCAAAATCATCATCGAACCCTCATTTTTTTTGCTATACTATAATTGCACCATAACCATATAAATTGGTTCGGTTCGATTCGATTCGGTTCGGTTAATAAATACAAAAATAAATTATTTTTTATAGGTCTAGTCGTCAACTTGAAAAAAAAAATGCAATACTAAACCAATTTAACAAATAATATCCCAAATAAAAATTCTAACAATATCTCAATTCCCAAATGCAAAATTCGAATTTAACAAACTATATTATCAACATAACAATACTAAATAATATTCTCGATGAGCTAGGTTAGTAACGTTAGTTGGACTTAGGCGGGTCTAGACCAGAAATAAATTTTGGAATGGACATAATAATAGAAAGAATAATGAAAAGTCCAATTGTCAAATTAATTTTTTTAATGATTAATCGGTTCGGTTCGAGGCGGGGCGACAGCGTAAATACCATATCATACCCGCCCTGCCCTGAACCGGTTCATTAAAATCAAATATCGTATTCACTTCGTTGCGCCATTGGTTCGATTTTTTTCGACTAATTCGATTCGGTTCACCCCAATTTTCGATTTGACAGTTTGAATTGTCATCCCTACAAGTATTTCATTGCAAGTCGTCTAGATCATGGATAGTCCATTTTTGTTTAGAACCACTAACGAGATGTAATTATAAATTATAGTGGTGCATCTATGAGAGCTTATGCTACTAATTCTTCCATAACATATAATTTTATAAAATGTAAAAGGTGATTTATATATTTTTCTTCCTTTCTTTACTGCATTACTTATTTTATCAAACATAATTTTTAATCTTACTTTTCTTAATGAATAAATTTCTTTTTAAAAATAAGTAAATTTGAGGAAAAATTAAAACGATCTCCCTATTTTTTCTGGTAGAAATGCTCCTCAACCTTCAACTGTAAGATTTTGAGTTTGACCCCTCAACCTTTTTAACGGTGTTATATTACATAAATTAAAATTCACAAGTGATATTTATATAAAATTAAGAAAATACTCTTTCTGTAAATTTTTAAAAGGTTAGGTTATCATTTTTCTTTTCCTTATTTCTGTGTACTCTCCAGCTTTTCTCGTCGGTCACACGCGCCGCCCAACCACGTCACTCGTAAAGGGCGGGGAGCAAAGCCTCCCTTCACCGTTTATAATGCTCTCTCTCTCTCTCTATATATATTTATATATATATATATATATATTACTCTTCCAGCATGCATGTGCCGACTCCCTCTCTATATAACATCGTTACAGGCAGACGGATTCTTGAGGTGTAATCGGAGAGCCAAGCTGAAAACATGCCATGAATCCAATTAGAAAAACACCCTGTGAAGGGGGGGAGAGAGAGAGTTGTGAATGGTAAATAATAGTATTAAAAAGGTCTATTTTCGAGCGTTTTTCTGCAATATTTTTCACCTAAGCGCACATGGCTTCTTGAATTTCCTACACATTTTTCTTAGCACATGCACTCCTCTTCTTTTTCTCTACATTTTTTACGTGCTCCAAATACTTGGCTATTATTTTTTTATTTGACCAAGAACTTCAAATAGATTCTTTCAGATCTACAGTAAAATGTTGTCTTCTGATAGAACTTAGCCTTCTGTTCTTCTCGAAACACAGATAAAAGTCAGCTTTTTTGCGCTCTTTATTTGAATTTCTGATACGGGCTTTTGTAATTTTATCTTAATTTTGACAGGAAAATGGATCTTTTGCATCATTGGTAATGTATAAGTCGAACTTCTCGTTGAATATCGTTTCGTGGAATTCTGTTTTTTCTGTGTTTTTTTTATTGAATTATTCTTTGAGGTTGTTAATTGGCCAACATATGATTATTTCTTCATTACTTACTTTCCTGTTCATGAAATCAGTATTGATAGATTTTGATGTTTGCTTTCCTGATATTCTTTGTGCTATTAGAATTTAGAGCCACTAAATTCAATCGACAATCAGTTATGCTAAATTTTCAGTGCAAGCTTGTCACTGCTATGAATTGAGCAGGGATAAACTGGAGCAAATTTTTCATCTTATTATTTTCATTTCCTGCCATCAGATTCTGCAAGAAGGGAATAAATTTTTTGCTTTTTGTTAGAAATAAAATTTCTTGTGTTCAGCTTATTTCTTGCTTATGTGCTTAACTCTTTTGGTGCTGATAATTGAATAAACTTATTACTTTTCAAATCATCTTGCATCGAGAAAGAATTCTCGTCATATAGTTTGTGTTTTCTTTTTGTTTACGCTTCCAATGATTTCCATGTTTCAGTAACCTCATCTGAAGCTTTCTCACACTTTGATTTTGAAACCTCGCTGTTGTGCAATAAAACATTGAGTTCATATTTTATTGCACTTTGGACACTGACAAGCTCTTATAGAATTTCAATTTGTATGTTAAATTCAGAAAGAACCTCCATGAACTTCAATTGGCGTTTAATCCATTATTATCTTCTGTGCAGGCTTCAATCTTTCATGAATTGTTTTGCTCCGATCCAGAAATCAGCGCATGGAATCATGTTTGATAGCAATTTGATCTTCATTAAACTTACAGTACAATTTTAAAGAAGTTTCCCGTGATATAAGTATATCAACCGGACAAGGCATGGGTTGTGAGATGGAGTCCAATCAATCAGAAGATACGGAAATTGTCCTCTCGTCAATGTGGCCTGAAAATATAAATGAAGCTGGGAGGCAGTTCAATGTTGAAAAGCCAGGAGCAGACCAGGATATGTTGGCTGAGGTAACAATAAATGAGGAACCTACAATAGTTGATTTTAAGCGTCTTTTAGACCTTACGAATTACAGCGAGAAAGGTTCATCGCAGTTGGCCTACTTGGTTAAGAATTGGGAATATAAACAGGCCAATGCTGTACGACTTCTCAGAGAAGAGCTTGACAACCTCAGCCAACAACAGCAAGCAGTTGAACTCAAGAAATTGGAGATACTGGAAGAGCATCGTTTCGAACAAGATGGATATGGGGGTGATAAGCATCCAATTTCTATTTTGGATGAAAATCTAAGATACTTCTACCAAGATGTACCTCGGAGAAAGAATCTTGTTATCTTCCAAGACGAAATAATACCAATAGATGCAGAATATGACAGCATAATTTACTGGAAGCAGAGAGCTATGCATTTAGAGAAACTATTAGAGACAAGTCTTCAGCGAGAGCGTGTGTTAAGGGATAAATTGCTGGAGAGTATTGAAAACCTTGAAAGGCAATCCTCTCCAGTGGAGGAATTATCTCAGGTTTTGAAGAGAGCAGATAATTTCTTACATTTTATCTTACAAAATGCGCCAGTAGTCATAGGTCACCAGGTATATCTCTCTCTATCTTTGATCGTGTATTCCTGTTTTCTCTCTTTTCTGGGATTATAAGACATCATTAAAATAGCAATTCTAGATTATGATTCAACTATTCAGCTTTTCCTAGGTGGATTTCATGGCTTCTATAGGCCAAACAGTTCAAAAGTTTAACGTCCCTCTATATTTCTTTTTGGTCTTTTTCCAAACTTCAGTAATCCATAGATTGTTACTCATAACTTTATATGTGATGTCAATGGTTAAAGAAGACAAATAACTGTTTGTGCGAATTTATAGCACTTCCATTTGCTTCGCCAAGTTTACCAACTACTTTATCTGATTCAAGAGTAAAATCTCGCCATTAATGATTTTTATTTGTGATTTACAAACCATTCCCTATTTTTCAGGATAAAGAACTGCGCTATCGCTTCATCTATAATCATTTTCCAAGTTTACGCGAGGAGGTAATTTACTCGCAGATGATTTATTCTAGTCTAATTAGCTAATTTTCTTAAAGTACACTGTCCCTGCAACTTCAGATTGTCGTCAGCTGTTGCTTGCAACATTCACCGCTGTTCTTAGGAGCAGTTGACTCTCTCATTGGCCAATTTTCTTATAGTTTTTCAAACCCTTTCTTCAGTATCTGGCAAAATTTGATTTGACAGGATATCATAGGCAAAACTGACGTGGAGATTTTCACTGGTTCTGGTGTAAAGGAATCTCAAGACTTCAAAAGAGAAGTTTTAGAAAGAGGATTGCCTGCAAAAAGGGAAATTACATTTGAGACTGAACTATTTGGGGCAAAGACATTCTTAATTTATGTGGAACCTGTTTTCAGCAAGGCAGGGGAGACTATTGGTATCAATTATATGGGGATGGATGTGACTGATCAGGTAATTTTAGTGGAAGAATTTTCTGGTAGATAGTATATATCTCGTCTAGAAAAAATCGTTTCTCCAAGTTGATTTAATTGACCTATACAAACATTGCTACCAGCTGTAGCCTGTATGATTGATGGCTAAAACTAAACAATCTTCAGGCCAGATGGGTTTTCAGTGCTCTGTTTTACTATAGGTTTGAGTTTCAGGCTTCTCTGGCCTGTCTTTTAAAAATTCATTTAGTAGCTTACAGTTTTTATCAATTTCTATGCATTATTTTAGCTTTTCTTTATGAAAATTATCTTTTCTTATTACAATCACAATCATACTACAGGTCCGGAAAAGGGAGAAAATCATAAAGCTTCGAGAGGAAATGGCTGTACAAAGAGCCAAGGAGACAGAGCTCTACAAAACAATCCATATAACTGGTTCATCCAAGCATCTTAGCCATCATTGTTTTCTACATGATCAGCTATACATAATAAGGGTCACTCATTTGTCCATAATATTCTTGCAGAGGAAACAATGCGAGCAAAACAAATGCTAGCAACCATGTCTCATGAGATAAGATCTCCCCTGTCTGGAGTTTTAAGTATTGCTGATATCCTTTCTGCCACCAAACTGGATAAGGAACAAAGACAACTGCTGAAAGTAATGTTATCTTCTGGCGATATGGTTCTTCAACTGATAAATGACATCCTCGATCTTTCCAAGGTGGAATCAGGTGTTTCCTCGAACCTTTTCATGGCAAATTCTTCCTTGTGATCAAGTATTGAGTGCGAGTTTCTATTGCACGCGTACTTTTAGTGATTCAATTTTCTTACAAATCTCTCATATATAGACCAAGATCTATCATCTATCAAAGTTTGATGAAAACTTTCATTTTGATTAGGAGTCATGAAATTAGAAGCTACAAAGTTTAGGCCAAGGGAGGTAGTAAGGCATGTACTCCAGACTGCAGCAGCATCACTACAAAAATCATTGACCTTAGAAGGACAAGTAGCAGATGATGTCCCGGTGGAGGTGAGGGACCTTTACATTGTCAATCAATAATATAGAGCTCTTTTTAGATGTACGAGTTTAGAGAGATGGACTACTGATTCTGTAGCCATATCACTTCTTAATGAACACAATGCTTCAATTTCAGGTTGTTGGAGATGTCTTAAGGATTCGTCAGATTCTCACAAACCTGATCAGGTGCTTAACACATTGTAGCTCAATATAGTGTTTGTAGTACTTGTAGGTTTTACAAGTTCAGTTTGTAACTTTCATATTTGCAGGTTCCCTTTTCTGTATACTTCTTTTTCTTGAGATGGTACCATTCACAAGAAAGTCCATCAAGCACTAGGATATCCCAAAACTTTTCATTCTAGATGGAATAGAGGAAAAACACATATATCTGAACCTTTTCTTGAGAAGGTGCAAAATACTGTGGTATATTTGTCTCTGTAAAATCGTATGAGATTATTATATAATTGGGTGTAACTTTATTCTAATGAAGTCGAACAATCATCTCATTCAATATTAATTCATTGGCGAAGTTAAATTATTTTATTACATTTTTTTGAGAAATTTCGAAACAAATCAGTTAAATAATGTAAATGATTCTATATTTTCATTTACCAGCAATGCAATCAAGTTTACTCATGAAGGCAAGGTTGGAATAAAGCTTTATGTGATACCAGAGCCACTTGATGCGATCAAACAAGTACCTGACCAGAATATTTCTTCTGATCAGTCACCTGTTTCAGTCAATGCAAATAAAGAAGATAAATGTTCAACAACAGAAGGAGTCCAAGAGAGTCACTCCAACTGTGAAGAAACAATAGTGTGGATATGCTGTGATGTTTATGATACAGGAATTGGAATACCAGGTATTTACTTAAAAATCTTCATTTTGCTCAAATAAATCCGTTGATACAATTAATGAAATTTTTCTAACATTGATCACTAACTTGCTATCTTGACATGGCAGAAAATGCTATATCCAATCTATTTAAGAAATACATGCAAGTTGGTGCAGATACAGCTCGAAAGTATGGCGGAACAGGATTAGGACTAGCAATCTGTAAACAATTGGTAATCTTGCTATATGTTGCACTAAGTTTCTAATTTAAATAAATTATGAGTAACCTACACGATTTTTTTATCTCTGCTATGTGCCCTCCATCTTACGTCTAACCAAATATCCAAGAACATCAAATCCTTTGCAGTTATGTCATCTTGTTTTAGTTTTGTTCCACTTCTCTCTCTTTTAAACTGTCGTACTAGGATGTGTATCTATATTGAAACCCAAGTAACATTTGAGAAGTATTGGCCTATTGAAATTTATAGATAATATGTAGTCAGTGTAATAGCTAGTAATCATTCACGCATTTACGCTTTGATGGTTTAATCTTCAAAATGTAAATCTTTTCATTTGTGTAATTTGAAATAAATTGTATTCAAACATATTTTACGACTGTTTTAAAAAATAATAAGAATTTACATGGTCGACTCTTTGGTAAAACATAAAGTTCCAGAAACAAATTGTATCTAAATTGACACGATCAGCTATGCAAGATTACATGTCCTTGACTAATATTGTTTACTTGTTGGGAAATGATATTTTTGGAAGTAGTGTAATTGTTTTTGAACATATTGTTGATATTAGCCTGACAGGTTTTTGAATAAAAAGAGAAGAAGATAGAAAGCAATTGAAAGAAACTGTAATCCTCGAATTATTCTCTTTATGAACTACAGTACTACACAATAGATAAATATTCTTATATCACTAAATTGGCAGCCTCACATTTTTATGTATATAAACAGGTTGAACTCATGGGTGGTCAGCTCACTGTATCCAGTAAAGAACAATGTGGCTCCACTTTTACATTTGTACTACCTTACAAGGTTTCACCGGCCTTTGATAGTTCAGATGATCCTGATGAAGTTTCAGATATGACCAACCATGATATCTTGGATGACTCTAATGATGATGATTTACATTCAGGGATTTTCTTGTTCGAACCACGTATTTTGGGTTCATTAGTTTTTTCTCACGGTTCTGGACTACACCCGAAACTCTCACCAAACAGTTATGGATTTAATGCCTCGCACAAGTGTAATGGAATATCAGAAGACTCCTTATCCCCCTATAGTAATAGTACACATAAAGAAGCCAGTTCAGATGAAGTACCTGGTGTTATGGAGATGTCTGAACCAGGGACTTCATCACAGCATAGCTCAGATTCTAGTAATCTAAGCACTCCGGCAACAAATACACGGATTCATAGTGAAGTGAATGATATTTTCCATTCTCATGTTCACTCCACCAGTTCCTTCAGAACAGGAAATCGGGTAGGTGAAACTTTGGAAACAATTAGCTCTCGAGTAACATGTCCAACACATGATCATTCCATCGAAAGTTTCAACTGTACTCCCATCAACAGTCCAGAAATCCCAAAAGCTGAGCTAAAACCTAAGATCCTCCTTGTTGAAGATAACAAGATTAATGTGATGGTGACAAAGTCAATGATGAAGCAGTTGGGCCACAACATAGATGTCGTGAATAATGGAGTAGAAGCTGTACGTGCGGTCCAATGCAACATCTACAATCTTGTTCTCATGGTATGCATAAAAGAAATTGAACACATATTATCTATAGTTCTGTATTAGTTGCATTAGTAAAATAGAATTGAAGAGAATATAGTTATTGATTAGAGTTCATGGACTGGCCGTTCTTTATCAACTAAATGCATGTTTGTACTCGACAAGATCAGACATTAAAATGAACAAAATTTTAATTTCGATTTCCAACTATATACTGTCCCTTTCTATCCAATCCTCCCTACCTAACATGCACTGAGGTTTCTCAAAGTGACTAGGTCAAGAATTAATTGTTAGCATCATATAAACATAGCATATAGCACTCCAGGAACTAAACAGTTGGGTGATTTTATGGTTTCATTCTAAAGTTAGTTTTTACATCCAAATCGGATAAAATTTATATAAGAAGCCTACAGATCTAAAATATCTTTTTGCTCTGTTTTCGATATAATTATGGCTTCCATAGTCATTAGAAATGGGAAACTTTTGCAGGATGTATGCATGCCAGTAATGGATGGTCTTCAAGCTACAAGGCTAATCCGATCATTTGAGGAAACTGGTAATTGGGATGATGCAGTGAAGGCAGGAATCGAGTTACAGTTACCTCTGCTAGATTCTTCAACAAATTCAGATGAACCGAGAAAATCCAGAAAGAGGGTTCCTATCATAGCGGTAAGATTGTAGTCCTCATCTTTATTCTTTAACCGTTTGATTACTCGCTGAAAAGTAGTACAAAAAATTCTGGAGCCATTTTTGAATTGTCCACACTCTTTCCGCTCAAGACAAGTTGTTCGACATTCTCTAACAAATTTAATTCGTATATTTGCAGATGACGGCGAATGCATTGTCAGAGAGTGCAGATGAGTGTTTTGCAAGCGGTATGGACTCATTCGTATCGAAGCCTGTATCTTTGCAAAACTTAAAACAATGTCTTCAGAAATATTTACAGTAATAACACCTGTGAATGTATGCATCAGACATTTACCATAGTATTAGCTGTGAATATGCATCTTGTATAGCAAATGAATGTGTTTTTCCCATTAACTTATGATGTTTTTTTTTCCAGTCTCCATTGTTAGTTTCTCTGTTTAGTATTGTAATCTACCAAGCGGCCGGCTCTGGCCCATCTGAACGGTGGTTGTCCATTTTAGCAACATGGTACAGTTAACTCGATAGCAACTGTAGTGCTTTTTATTGAATATATATAAATATTCAAGTCACTTTTTATCCACACGAGAGATTTACAAGTACTATTCACTTAATTCTATCTATTCATAATTTAGCCTCCATTTGACCCCGTTTTTTAAAATTAAAATGGGTGGAATAATATATATATATATTTTAAAAAAATGAGTGGTTGAAAAAGATGGAAAAGTTTTTTATTTACGTGTAATATTATCTTATGAAAGATTCTGTAACTGAAAATAGAAGAGAAAAAATGAAATTTAATTTAATGTGAGCCAAACCGGGGGGCTTAAAGTTTTTATAAACACTTTGTGAGCATGCTTTTTTTAGTTAAGAGAAAATTGTACTAGAGCAGGAGGGCTTGTACCTACTACTGTTGAAGCAAATTAGTCCTCAACCTATAATTATTAATATTTAAATCCTCAAAATTTTCTGCTTGTAGCACCTTTTGTTCCCATTTTGACCATTAAAAGTGGTGATTAGACATTGATTTCATTTAAAGTAAATAAGCATTAGTCTTGCTTCGCCTAGCTACACGACACTCGTATTTCTATCCCACAATCTTGTTTTCACAGTTTAGACGCTCCCATTTCGCTCGTCGCTACTATGACAACAACTTTGCTTTCTTCTCCTCTGGCTACTAAGATGTTGTCTCTCACGCGCCTGTGCATTCAACAACACTAACAAAATCCCCTCAAGAAACCAGCAACACTGCAATGCCCTTCGCTTACCTCTACCAAACACCATCACCGTTGGGGCTAGTAGGGTGAAAACCACAGTCGGGATGTATAAATTCTGGACGTGTAGATGTAATCTATTGTAGGCGTATTGGAGGCAACATGATGCATTCTATGTTGATAGTGATTTTTACATTGTTTATTTGCCGGACCTAATAATTATAATCATTCGTTATTTATAGAAAAATGAAAATATACATATTTAGCTAGCTCAATTTTAGGCATAATACCTGAACCTCTTCTTCTCCTGTATTTTCCATACAAGTTGCTATCTTGGATTAGACAAGTTATGCATTGTGTTGTTTGAGAAGCTTGGACGTGATGTACACAGTGAGACTGTGAGATGACCGATGAGATACTTTGTGGAATTCATGGGGAATTTCCTGGGACGTGTCTTCAATTACTTTCTCCATATAACCTCCATCAAAGCTGATTCCATCTCTTATTTCAACCTTCCTGAAAGTGTGAGAGCTAAGATATTTTCGGCCGAATTGCCAAAATAACTCCATTATTTTACTCCATCTCGAGGATTCAGGATCAGAGCTTCGTAAGACATGCCAATGTTCATGTGGGAACTTAATCACAAAGATTAGAAAACCTGAAACTTATCAAATACTTCACTATAACATAAAAGGGTGAATGAAAGGCTCAACACGTGTCAGTATTTCCCATCGGCCTAATTCATTTTTTTTTCTGCCGTCAAATTCACCCACTTTCTCCATTTTCCCACTCAATCAACCATACCTCTTCAACCACCCACCCACTCAACCAACCATACCTCTTCAACTAACCATACCATCAACACCATACCTCTTCAACCACCCACCCACTCAACCAACCATACCTCTTCAACTAACCATACCATCAACATCATTCATGTGGAGTGAAGTCCCAATCGAGCAAATCTAACAACAACTTCAACTGATGAGGTCTTTCTTTTCAAGATGCAGATGCAAATTAAGATGCAGATCGTCTCTGCAATTGGGTTGCAGAAGTTCGAGAAGCAACTTATGACACAAAGGATAATGTCATCGTATTTGTTGCTACCAAAATTGCAGCCAGAAGGTACGAAAATTCGAGAAAAGATGGGTCATCAAATTTTAGATATTAAGAACAAGATAATTAGTCTCGGAGTTTACATACTTTTGGAATAGAACCCACAGATAATGAAGGAGAAAATCCGGGTCTTGGTGATGCAAGAATTTGGGATCTGGGGTTCGTGCCTCCAAGCCACATGGAGACACGAATCGTGCCTCCGTGTGCGACGGAGACACGCTATGTCTCCATGTGGCATGGAGGCACGATTCGTTTCTCCGTGTGCGACGGAGGCACTGACCGTGTCTCCGTGTGTGCAACGACGCAATGACATTTCATTTCTTCTTCTCCTTTCCTTCCATCTTGTTGTGAGTTTTTCCTTTTCTCCTTTTATTTTGCACCATAAAGACTGTTAGTTTTTCTTACTTGCCAGTGAGTTGGTTGATTTGTTACATCATGGTACATTCCATTTGATTAATGGGTGTTTTTTGTTGGTGTGATATGTGCAAAAACATATGTTCTGCAAAGAAAGAGAAAAGAACCTATAGTTTTTGTAAGTGTTCTAAGTTCATTGTTATAGCTGTAAAATGGAGGTGCTTGGCTAAACCCTGATTCACATCTTTCAAAATTGTGGCTCCAATTAAAAATGTGCTTGAACTGAGTGTGGTGTGGTGATATGTAAAAATTGGATTGATTGTTCTCAGCTGGTTCTCATACTTAAGTGTGTGCTTGTTCAAGTTATGGATACATTTATGCTTGTTTATAATGGTTCTTCACATCCTTGCCATTTTTTTTTATCAATGTTAAACATTTGATTTGTGTGTTTGTTTGATAATTTGGATCTTGGGGGGGAATAAATATAGTCTTAATGTTTTTACTTTCCTGATTGTATGCACTTGATTGTACAGAGGATGTAGTGATTAACTAAATAACTTTTATAGAGTTTATTTTATGTTTTTAATACTTTATTTGATGTCGATGTTGTAGGTACGTGGTTATCGTCGGTACAATACAATGTGTGGCTTTATTCTTGTTGCATCGCATTTTTCCTATGATAATTTGTCCAGATTCTTAATAATTTTCGCATTTTATTTTCATTTTGTATTGGGTAGTATTTTTTTTTATCACATTCTTGATTGTTTTTAGATTTACAAGTTTTCTGATTCTAATACGTGAGAGGAAATGGATTATATGTTTCAGTGGGCAATTGTACAATATGATTAATAATTTGTGGTGTATATGGATTGTAATTTTTTTATCATAAAAATGTTTAATCAATTGAAAATATAGATGTTCTACATTGTAATGCAAAATGGAGATTTCTTCTGCAGTTTTTATAAATGTTAAACATTTCATTTGTGTGTTTGTGATAATTTGGATCTTGGGGGAATAAATATAGAGTTAATGTTTTGCTTTCCTGATTGTATGCACCTGATTGTACAGAGGATGTAGTGATTAACTAAATAACTTTTATAGAGTTTATTTTATGTTTTTAATACTTTATTTGACGTATTAAAACACAATATGACCATTTGGCAGGGATCTACAATGCCTCTTGTAGCCGCTACTATATTTTTTGGGGCTAATGATGCTGCTCTTTTGGGGAGAACTGGTGAAAGGCAATGTGTGCCTGCTGAAGAATACAAGGAAAATCTATGAAGAATTGTTCAACACTTAAAGGTTCGAATTTGTAAATTTTTTGGCTCAAACATCTTAAGCATTTCGTTATGTTAATGGGAAAGCCAATCTACATTTCCTATCAGCCCATAGGTCGACTTTGATGGCTGTTAACTGAAGCAAAAGGACCCTGCCCTTTTATTTGGTTATGTTAAAATATTATTCTTTAATATATGGATAAGAAAATGAGAAGCATTTCTTAAAGTTTGTAGGAAGTGTAGTGTGTGCTAACAATGCATATAGATTCAGCCAAGTGGAGATAGGGGATATCTCCATGCTCAATGGAGATAGGGGGCTATCTCCATTGAGCATGGAGATATTCCCCCTATCTCCATTGAGCATGGAGATATCCTAGATATCATTAAGCTTAATGGAGACATGTCACTGATGATATTGTGCATCATGGTTATCGAGCTAGCAAAGTCGGAGGAGGTTATTGAGCAATCGGATGTAATTATAATACAAAGAATCCCATAAGTGAAGTATTTTTGTTCATACCGTATTTTCATACCATTTGTTAAGTGAAGAATCCGGTAAATATGACCATTGATGTTGTTATTGCAGATCTGAAAAGCAAAGTAGTTATGATTAGTACCCCTGAAGAGATTACACAAGTGAGTGGCTCAGGAAGAATTTTTTTAGCTCTTTTGAATGAATTTGCTAGAGAAGTAACCACTAGGTTTGAAACATTGCTTTATAATAATGTTTGAAGAAAATAAGGTTGTGCTTAAATTTGTTGTTAAGACATAAAAAAATATTGATAAAATTGAAAAGGAACGTGCTTGCCTGTGTGTTCCTTTAACTTTCAACCATTCACTTTGTCCAATGTAACCTGGTTTTCACAATTTCTGAGATTGATTCCACGAAGTTAAGAAATGCATGCTTGAAATTGTTACTGGTTTTTTATTTGGCACACCATTCTTGTTACTTTCTGATTATTAATCACATCAACAAGCAATTTCTTTTCTTTATTTTTTTTAATTTTTTTTTGCTCTAATTCGTGCATTTGAATTCTAGGTGGCCACTATCTCTTCGACCCTTTTTCAGTAAATGAATTAGAAATTTGACGGTGTAATTGGTTTTTGGTGTGATTTTGTAGAAAGAAATGCAGAGTTTTACCTACAAAATGGAGGGAAGATTTTTTTCAGTCTGAAAGTGATCTTATCATTCTATCTCAGGTATTTTTTTTTTCCTTTAGACTTGCTTCATAGCTCTAATCAAGAAAATATTTTGGGGTTCCATAATTGCTCTTTTTATAATGAGAACAAATGAGAAATTTTGTATCTTTAACAGAGTCGGTCAATGTTTTGTTAATCTGAGTTGCCCATACTCCATTTTATCTTGTTATAATTGTGTAGATTGAATATGTGTACTCATTAGTAAGCAATGATTTTGTTGCTGCAAGTCATGTATATATGACTTAAGCTTGTAAGATGACTTTAACATTAATTAATTATAAAATAGCTAAAATTTCTTCTACTTTTGAAAAAATCTAGAGCATCAAGAATTCCAAAATAAAATCATTTCTATCTTGTAGACAATAATCAACTAACGTGCAACGCACGTTTTCATCACTAGTATTATTAAATTATGTTAGCCTTGATGGTGGAAAATTGCCTATTGCCTTAAAGGACTTCATATCTTTATCTCGATTCATAATTTCTGGAAAAAAATTGAGGTTTGTAAGGTTCTGTATTCTTGCAAGTGAGTGAACGGAAACGAAACTTACTATGTGAAAACATTGTTGTTGAGAAGGCGAACCAGAAAATCGTGCCAACTTGATGTAAAGGAGGGCCTCTGAATTTTCATTTATACGGCGTTCAAAAAGCTAGATCGAGAAACTGATGCAAAAAAATGACTCAGAAAAAGCTTGTAAATGACTATGAGAAAAAGCTTGTCAGCCAAAGGTCCCATGCCAATGGCTTCAGAAATACCCTGCGCATTACTTTTATTATCTTTGATTGGTACTACCATGGAAACACCAGATTCTGTATAAGGCAGAGTTAAGTCCACGTACTGAGACCTGTTTTGCTATAGTGGTTCTGTCTAAATTTAGGATCTTGAACAGTCTGCTTTTTTTTTTCTGAAACCTTCTGTTCCATTGAACAGTGAAGTGAATAAGCTTGTTTGTTCTTGGACCATGAGGTTTTACACCTATTACTCCAAGCATGGACTCTATTTCAGAAGAATCTATTGAATTTAATTCATTCGTGATGCCATCAGTCATGATCCATACAAAGGTTTTGCTCATCATTCCAAGTTGTTTTGCCGTGTTAAAGAGCCGCGAACCAAGAGGGGTCAGCCTATGGACAACGAAAACCAAGTTTCCGTTGTCATCAGCAAGTATACTGCTGCATTTTCATGAGCAACGAAATTCACCATGGAAAATGCATTCTATGTACAAAGTTGTAGCTGAAATTAAGAGACGGAGAATAGTTACATTTCTTCTAGACTTGGATGTATTCATTTAAATCTTGTCTTGAGTACTTCACTTCATGTGTAGTATCGATTTATTTCTTGATCAGAAGTGCGAAATGTGCACAATTTTTCTTAAATGATTGGCAACAATACTTGAATTCAGGTCTTTTTGTTGGGATCTCATATCATGTAAACTAAGTTATTTTTAATAGTTTAAACTTTTAAACGAAATTATTCATATATCTATGTATATACCTATTGCAGCTGCACGAACATCTGTCTTGGAGTCCCGATAGTGGATGGCCAGCCTAGTCTTGTAATGAGCATTGGTGGATTAAAAGTCTTCGAGTGCAATTGAAATGGAACTCCAACCCCACCTTCCCAATCAATGTATCCATGTCCAGTACTACCACATTTATCGAAATCGATGTACATTGAGAGGAAGAAGAAGAAGAAGAAGAAGAAGAAGAAGAGAGGAAAAATTCCATGATATGAAAGTTTCCTCTCCATCTGAAGTAGAAAATTAAAAAGACGTTCTGAATCTAGGGTTTGATCATAAACTTACATGTTCACTATCAATTAGCGAATCTGAAAACGACACTAAACCACATATCAGCACTCAATGTATCTTCTAATCATCATAAGGAGTATGATTAGATCACACAAAATATAATATCTTCTTTCAGTTTCATGAGATATCACTACCTTAGGACGGGATAATATTTTTCTCCTTGTATTTCATTAGTAGAAGGCGAGACTGAACCCTCTCCTAAGTCTGTCTTTATTTATTCTGTTATTAATAAATAAAAAATAAATAAAAAATTTACTTGATATTTTCCAATTCATGTTGACCATTTTGCCAATTTTTTGGATATACAGTGGTCATACATGAGACAAATGATAACCTAACAGGTAAAGTGAAGGAAGCTACAACAATGATCAATATGATTAAAATATAAAGTGAAGAGCAGCTTCCCAACCTAACACTTCAAAAAAGAGACACCATGTACAAAACACACACAAATAGACACAAGAAATAGTCTTTTACAATTCAAATAAACATCTATAAGTTAAAATTCTAAAAGTTACATACAGTTATAAAGGCTGATATTAAAGTAAATCACCTTAACCGTCACAGACCATACATACTCTTTATGTTTTTATAATTTAGCTCTATTACTGTTCTTTGTTCATCCTTTTCCATCAAGTAGACAATCAGATAAAAGCACTGGATAAATAAAACCATTTTCTTAACCCGAGCCACTATTCGAGGATCCCTCTTCGTTAGCCAAGAACCGGACAACGACAGTAGTGATGTTATCAGCGCTTCCTCTCTGATAAGCTTCCTGCATTAGCCTTTTAGCCGCTTCTTCTGGATCTTGGATTGGCTTAATCATGGAGACGGCTTCCTGAGAATCGAAAAAAATGATTATTATGAATTATTCCTGCTTCTTGAGGAGGAAATTTATGGGTGTCCTTGAAATTGAAGGCTCAAGTGGTTTAAAGAACAAGTGAAACGTATTCCAAAAATTGGATAATTGGATATAGATTAAATAAAAACTTAAATCGAGAATACGCAAACCTCATTAGTCACCACATCCCAAAGTCCATCGCTAGCTAGAATAAGAAACTCTAGGGTATTGTCAACCTTTTCCTCCTGAATTTTACACCAAGAAAGGAAACTAGCAATCAATTGCCATTTATGGACTATAACAAACTAACAGTGTCACTCTTGATAAGATTTTACGTGTAATAAATCATGCGAGAAATATCATCAAGAATTTAAAAACCTCCAGGATAAAACGAGGATTGAAAATATTGCACATTTTGGAATTCAATGACGACTTTTAATTACAAGAATGTGTTCAAGACTGAAGCTTACTCTACGTATTCACAAGATATTTAGACAGGTACATCCATGCAACATAATTTCTTTCTGTCTCTTTCTAGTATGTATTGAAAATCTGTCATTTTCTGGGGGAAAAAGAGAAAAATTTATGATGATTGGGAGTACAAAATCCCAAAGATCCCAGACAATCATCTCCTGTTTGATAATGAAAACCCAGACATTTCTTTCATTTATATCTCTGTAGATACTTGGTCATATTTAATGCATCGATGCAAGTTTCTGAACATACCTGAATTTCTGGATCAGCAACCACAAACTGCTTCAACAGCCTGTCACCAAAAGCACGAGATACAGCAAGAACTCCTCCAACTCTCCAAGTTCCTGCAGAAAATATGAGCAAAAAGTGGTGCGAAGTTATACCCAGTGGCAGAAACACGGGATAATCAAGGATGAAACTCGCCATGCAATAGCATGCACCTGCCCACATCACAAAACCTCCAGCCTCTTCAATACGTTGACGCTCATCAGTTTGGTCTGGCTTGTGATCCCGAGAAACAGCAAATGCTGCAAGATATAACAGCACACTTTAATCTGATGTATAAAAAAGTCCAGCAAGTAGATTAGCATAAACTCTCTGAAATCAACCGTGTACACAAAGTTTTTTAAATAAATTCAGCATCCTAAGAGATTGGTATAGTCCCATAAAAAATAAAGAGCAAGCCGAAAATAAGAGGGGAGCAATTCTTGATACTGCAAAACATCAACATATGAATCATTGGATATTTATGCATGATGACTTGTCTATCCTATTTCACCGACCAATACATTTAACACTGCAGACTTCAGTTTTCAACATTTTCTTCAGTAATTTTTGTTTATAAGTGTTTTAGCAATATCAACAAATTTCATAAAAATGCTGTAGGTAAGTTTCTATTTGCATTAGTACTCAAACTTTCCCCAACAGAACTCATTTGGCAGTCAATTCCAAGGGTTTCATAGTCAACTTTAGTTGGTTTCTTATTAAACTCAGCAGAAACAGATTTCTAACATCCTATAAATAGATTTTCACATCATTATTCAAAAAAAGAAATTTTAAATCCCAGCAAAAGCAATCACCATGAGCATACTATTAAAATTGAGGCCACAGGAAGATCCTAATTACTGTCTCCTTCACAACCAATGAAGGTTCATACTAATGTATATCTATCCGATGCATTACAAATGCACTAGCAGTTTTGCAGTAGGTAAATGACGATGGATTCTTCATTAAAGTTTAGACTGTATTGTCTTATTATTGGTCTAGACTGATGCTAAGAACGAACAAAGTTTCTGATTCTCACCGTTACCACCCCTGCAAATAACAGCTCGGGAGTCCCCCACATTTGCAACCAACAAACGGTTCCCAACAAGGATAGCAGTGGAAGCAGTTGATCCAGCATCTCGATTCTGAGTGTTCTCTAATTTCAGAAATTCCGAGTCGGTATGGCTATATGCATCAACTGGAAAGGGTCCAAAGTAGGGAAGGGAAATAAAAAAAAAAAAAAAAAAAAAAAAAAAATAGAGAAGCAAGTTCATAAGCAGAAGGTAGAATGTGAAGAAGGCAATCCTATGGACGTTGTAAAAAGCCAACCTATAGCTGATTTAGTGTCAGAAATAAATTTTGGGTGCCTGATCAGATTACTGAAAAGGTTTTGTTTAACATATTCTGCGGCCCGAGCACCCCCATGGCCTGAAAGTGTAAAAGCAGATACAAAGTTAGATATGGGATACTGTGGAGTAAAAATGCAATTTCAGACTAATCGTAGTGGTGCAAGGTGGGGGCGGGGCGGGGCGGGGCAGGGCGGGGCGGGTGCTTGAGAGGCTTACCATCAAAGACCCCAAAGAGACCGACTACTTCTCCATCCACACCGTCAATCCTTGTCTCGTAGAAATCCTCCATTGAAGACCTTTTACCAGGAGAGCTTGCATATCCATAGCTGAACTTCCCGTTCTGACTGTTTGAAGGAAAAGTTAAACTAAATGTTAGACCACATACCATTCAACCCTCATGTAGATATGCAAAATCCTGATGATTTCCCAAAATAAGAATGGAGAAAAGCAAAATGATTTAGAAAAATGAGTATAGCAGCAATTAAACCTAAATATTGAAAATTTATAGCCAATTAACGCAAGAATTGCTCAACATTTAGTATTACCATTAAGGTTGAAGCATTTACTCAAATTATAACAAGCATGACTTTCTTAAGGTTCTCAATGCAACCAGTCAATTATTTTTTAAATGTAAAAACAAATCTTTATACATATGGAGAAATTAAAAAATAGAAAAAATAAAAATAAAAAACACTTAAAGAATTCATGAGGTTGAAACAGACATGATTCTCTATTAAATTTTCATTACAAAAGCATCTCTTTTTTAATATGCCGGGTATCTGGTGGAAACAGACACGATTCTCCTTTTACGTTCAATGAACAAAGTCAATTCCTTGAATAAAAGCAAGTAGTTAATTCCTTTCCAAGAAACTGTACTACTGCATGCCATATACGATAATAAAAATGTTAATCAACCTCTTCACATCATATGGAAACGTAATATTAAAGGTTCTACATTCACAATACGACAAGAGTTGAAATGGCGTGAAAGACACGACAGGTAGAGATTTGACCAATAATAACCATGTCACTAAAGATTGTACAGAACGAAAATGCAAATTCCATCCAGCAGCATGAGATTGATGATATATACATTCTCTTAATGAACAGTGTCAAAAACAACAAGAACGCAACAAAGATTTCTTAAACTACTAATCATATAACTGCATACCATATTTCAAATTGGTGACCAATCACAAGTCACAACCAACCCGCTATAAACCCATGATTTTTTCATCATGCAAAATTTGGAACACATACAGATTATAAAGGATCACAATAATGTCCCCCTAAAAGAGTAGATAATCAATTCAACAATAAGATTGACAAACAGGATGCAGCATTAATATGAATAATTTCTTATGATTTCAACATTTGCTTCCTTATTAATCACATATAGGAACTTTAATGAAATGTTAGCTCATTAATTGAACTAAACCAAAAGGCAATTTTTGAATCATCAGAAACAGATAATTCAGATTAAACAATAAATTACAAAAACAAAAAACGAAAAACAATCACATATGCATCCTAGAATAGGCAGATTAATACATTTTGCACCAAATTAAGAACAAAAATAACAATATATATATATATATATATATATATATATATATAAAAACATGTACATATGTATATATTCGTGCAGCAAAATAAGGGGGAAAAGCAGATCACCTGAGGCCACCGCCGCTAACTGGGGCATCATCAGCATGGACTTGGCTTGATTGGGACAAGACTGAGTTTAAATACCCCATATTATCTCTTTATCAGGCTTCTTAATTTTAAATCCCTTAATTGCTTCAATTTTGATTTTCTCAAATATATTGATAAAACAAATCTTACAAAACCCGGAATGGGAAAACACTTATTATGGCATAAGATGAGAACCAAATCAAGAAAAAACCAAGATCACAGCATCTGAAATAGGTTCATTCCCAATTATGGATTAATTCAACCTGCCCATAACAGAAAAGAACAAAAAAGAAACCACATTAAGCGTCATATTCAAGAATAGATCTAAAATGCTTGTATAAAAACAGTGATATAAATACAACAACCAAGAATCCATCTTTATTTTTTTCGAAAATTCAGAAACCCTTGATTTTGTATCACAATATAGTTTATCTATGTGAAAAATTGACTTGTATTTATGATCAATATGAACAGCCATCAAGAACCATTTTTGCCCAGTTGTTTGTCTTTTTTTCTGGGCATCAATTGAAGAACCCCTCATATGATTCACAATAAAATTCAAGAAACTGATTCAACTGTGCGCTTTTCCTTGTGTATTCAAGTTATAACATAAAAATATATACAAATGCTGTATTTTGTGTAGATTATATTTTTCTTATAGAAGAGATAAAGAACGGGACCTGAAAAAATGAGAAGAATGGTCGTGAGAAGGAGAAAGAGAAAGAGAGGCACCAGAGAAGAGAGACTTAAAAGAGAGAGACAGAGAGAGAGAGAGAGTTGAGGTTGTAATTATAATTTGTTATTATTGGAGTAGTTTTTCAATCAGGTAATAATAGTCAAAGAAATGAATGATGGCAAGTTTTTAAGTATTCTTAATTTCTTCATAATATGTCTGTCCAAAAAAACATCTTTTATTTGTGCATTTCTCTATTTTTCTATAAATTTTTAAGAAAGAAAGAATGAAGAAAAAGGCTTGTTGTTAGTAAATGGTTCTGTCATGCCAATGAAAAAGGATGAGGTTTGTGGGGCCCCCTTTAAGCTGAAAAATGAGGTAAGCAGGGGCTAGATGAGGTTGTGTGGGTCTACTTTTAGCCTACTATGAGATAGGGTGCGATTGTGAGAATTATTTTGATGAATGATCTAAGAGTCTGTTTGATACAGATAATTTTTTTATAAAATTGACAATTGAATTTCAGAATTTTCTAAATTTTTGGTATTTGATATACTAAATTTTTTATAGAATTGAATTCCCACCATTTCTTAGGTACAACCTATTAATGCACATTTTGCTTGGAAATGATTTTCAACCTATTAGGTGATTTTTGTTTTTCATCTTTTTTTTTTTTTTTTTGCCTTTTTTTTGTTGGGCAATAGGAACAAATTTTAGACTCAATGGTAAAAAAAAAAATTCATTTAATTGACAATTTGCATGAAAAGTTAAGTCAAACGAACACAAAAAAAATTTGAATTTTTTTTTGAATTTTGCAATCCAAACAAATTTTAATGCCGATCGTAAAAATTTATCTCTAAAAATATTAATTTGCATGAAAAATAAAGTCAAACGTATTAGGTGAAAAATTATACCAATCAAACACATTTAATTAACAATTTCCGGTAAAAAAATTCTAGCCAATTCAAATCCCCAGAATTCATTTCTTTTCCACCCAAATTCCACTATTGCAATGAAACGGACCCTAAGGCTTTGTTTGAAATGGGTGAAAAAGGAAAACTAATTCATTTTCATGCTTAATTTTGGTGTTTGATTGCATAACTTTTTCATGGAATTCATTTTCACCCACTTCTTAGGTACAACCATTTAAAACACATTTTTCACTTTTTATTTTCTCATGGTTTTGGTGGAAAAGTATTTTTCATTTTTTTTTTTACTTTTTGACAATGAAAACATATTCTAAATCTAATGGTAAAAAAAATTTATCCATTTAATTAACAATTTGCATGAAAAATAAAGTCAAACGAACACAAAAAAAAATTCAAAATTTTTAAATTTTTTTTTTTTACTTGTTGGCAATCCAAACAAATTTTAATACAGATTGTAAAAAAAATTTATCCCAAAAAATAACAATTTGCATGAAAAACAAAGTCAAACGGATTAGGTAAAAAATTATACCAATCAAACACCATTAATTACAATTCCCTCTAAAACAAATTTTAAGTAATTCAATTCCCTGCAATTCGTTTTCTTTCCACCTAAATTTCACTTTTACTATCAAACGCACCCTAATATACACACATTGTAAATATTATTCATTTAAATTATGACAACTCAAATATTATAGAATAAAATTCATTCATTCACTTCTTCTGATTCTTTTTCTTACCTCCTCAAGGTCTCATAGAGGGAGGAGGGTGAGAGCCTTAAAAATAAATAAATAAAAAATAAAAGGTGAGTTGGGGCTGAAAGTATTTGTGGCAATGGATCGAGTCGAGTTAGCTTGGCTCGTCAAAGTGTTGAGTCAAGCTCAAGCTCGTTCGGCTAGTGCTCACGAGCTTATGAACAGAGCCGAGAGCTCAAGATTTTTTTTTTTTTTTGACTTTTTTGTTCACATTTTTTACGAGTTCACGAGCTCATAACTTTAGGCTCGTCGAACGAACCTCCCGCTCTGTTCGGGTTAGGGCTCATTCCGAAAAGAGCCCAAGCCGTCCATGAGCCGAGTTTTGACGAGTCGACGAACTATTCAGCTCTTTTGCCACCCCTAACTAGGAGTGAGGGTGAGAAGTGGTCAAAAGACGAGAAATATATATGTATGTGTGTGTGTGTTTGTGTGTGTGAGACTATCTAATATGCACACTTATGACTCTATTTCAAATATAGAATAGAACTTGATCGCTTACCTGTTTTCCTTAATCTCTCGATGTGTCATGGAGTGAGTCGGGAGCCCACTTTTACCCAAAACACATTAAATAATGTTATTTAATATTGTTGGTGCTATACAATATTAGTCTAAATTATACTAAATGACAATAAGTGAAAAGAACAACTCAATGAGTCATATGGTATTACTTTAATTGAACATATCACATTGAATCAGCAAACTCATATTTAATAGAAGGTTTTTTTTTTTTTTTTTAATTTAGTTGAATAAATTCTGATTCAATCATATCTTATTATTATTATTATTATTATTATTATTATTATTATTATTATTATTATTATATACGTGTAATACTACAATATACAATAATTTGAAAAATGGGTTGGGGATTGGGGTAGCGACGGGTCGGAAAGGGTCAAAGGACAAAAATGAAGTGTAACTAAAATTTTGGTTGCCAAACACTCGGCATTCATGCAGGGAAGGTGTGTGGATGATATGGATCTCTTCTATTCTAGTCGTACACGCTAGTGCAAATCAAGATCAATGATTTTATCAATCAATTTTTTTTTATTATTATTATTATTTCAAGAATTCTGTATATTATATATAACCTTCAAAATCAAGATTTTTACCATTATATAAAAAAATAAAATTTAATATGTTTTTCAAGATTAAATAAATTTTACGGTTGTTAATCTACCGTAACCTTTCTCCTGTGTTAAAATTGAGATATTTGGAATCAACATTGTTACAATTAATTTGAATTTTTAAAATTGGAATTGATATTCTAAATACTTGCACTGAATTTTATGTTATTTGCTTTATTATTTATTCAGTTAGTAATATTAATCTCATTATAAAATTTCAATTTGGTCTACATGTATAATTTTTTTTTTATTATTATTATTATTATTTTTTTATTTATAGTATTGATCTCATAGAGATTCTTTACACAATTTATGATGATTTTCTATAAGGCATTTTTTCAATAAATCATTGAAAAATAGCTTACTTTGATATTTGTGTCAAATGCCTATTTTTTTTATCTAATAAAACTCAAAAATTGGATTATTGTTATAAATGGTAAGTTTATTAGGGGTTATTAGTAAATGACAATTATACCCATATAACTCTAGAAATTATTACCATTGTATCTCTAATTCTTACCTATAAATATAGGTTTTGGTTCTTAATAAAATATACACGAGTCTATTGACTTTTATTCTATTTTTTCATAACACATTATCAGCACGAATTCTTTTATTGTAATTATTTGTTCTTAAATTTTTTTTATTAGTGGTCGAATATGCACCCTTCTCTACACTGTTGCAATTTGAAGTCACATGAAAAGTGTCCTTGAAATCAGTGGCAGAACTACATGCGGACCAGGTTGGTCAAGTAACCAACCAGGTTTTTCATTTTTTTTAGTTTTTTTTAAACTGTAGAAAACCTATTATTTTGAAAATCCAATTGTAATGGCCCATTGGCCCCAAAATTTGTGGGTTTTTCTAACTAAAACTAACCTAAATACAAAACCCACAGTCATAGGTCTATAATTGATAATCCATTTGATAGGGAGAGAGAGAGAGAGAGAGAGAGAAGAACGACGCAACTCGCACGACTCGCACCACCGTTCAAGCGAAATCTGCCGACTGTCGTGTCAAATCTGAAATCTGACGTGCGCCCGTGTCGTCACTGCCGTGCCGCCCTTCCGCCATTCTGCGTCCGCCACCGCCAGGCGCCAGTGACTACAGAGCTAAGTAAGCTCTTTATTTAACCTTTAAAATCTCGATGGAATAGACTATGGAGCTTTTATTTCAGTGTTGCTGCCTGTTGGTTTTGATATCTTGTCGTCTTGTCGGTGTGCCTGTGAATATGAATTGATTCAGTGATTTCGTGCCCTAAGTTAGGGGTTGCTAAGTTCAGTGATTCAGTGATTTCGTGCCCTAGTTATTTCTGTATTGAAAATGACGTCATTATGGAACGTTATCAATGTATGAGAACTCGTAGAGACAATTCTAATAAGATATCGAATAGTTAAATTTTTTCGCCTCCTTTTTGGCATGTTTGATTGTGCCCCACTAGTTTAAAATTTTTGCGTCCGCCACTGCTTGGAATTGATTGGAGATGAAACTGCAAAGGCATGGCTGGTATGAATTATTTCACTGTTTCAATATTTTTGTGATTAACCCACTTAGTTCAATGCTACTATTAATTTTCAATCATCGTATTTAGTCTTGATGTGTGCATATAATTATCTTGTTTTTATTTTTGTCGAGGTCACATATAATTGTGCATATCCAGAATTTAGTTTCTTTCTTGTTTATTGCTTGATTAATTATCTTGTTTATATTCTTTTCCCTTCTCCCCACAAAAGGGGTCACAATGACGAAGCTTGGGCGACTGTTTACCAAAAACAGAGGTCTTAGCAAAGTCGTAAGACTATGTATGGGGCTAACGTCTGCCCAGTGCCAGTATAATTTATGAATTTAGTATTCGCATATTTGTCTATTATAAAATTGTTGATGCTCTTGAAGTAGCACAAGATTATAATTAATATTTAAGAAGAATATTAATCGTAGATATATCTATTATAAATAGTTTGTTGTTACTCTTGAAGTAGTACATCATTATAATTAATATTTTAGATGAATATTACTTGATCCTAAAAGGTATTAATTATAATTTTTAATATTTCAGAAGAATATTGACATATTGCTCTTGAAGAAGTAATAGTAAAATACAACGTGTTTCCGAAATAGCACATGTTTTGAAAAAATATATTATTTAGAATTAGTGTTTATCCCTGAAGGAAACCCACGTAAATTATGTCGTGTTGATATTGATTACTTAACTATTATGTATTGTTTAATCATATTTTTCGATACTAATTGTATTTTCTTTTACTTTATTGTGTAGTTAATCAAATGACAAATATCACAAAATTTTAGTTTGCTGCACTTGATATATCTGGTAAAAAATATCTATCATTGGTACTCGATTCTGATATCCATCTTGTGTCAAAAGGTCTGGGAAAGACAATAAAAGAAGGAAATAAAGAAACTTTACAAGATTGTGCAAAAGCACTAATCTTTCTTTGTCATCATCTTCACGATGTGTTGAAAATTTAATATCTCACTGAAAAAGATTCATTGGTACTTTGAAAAAAATTAACTGAAAGATCAAAATCCGCTATGAGTGGATGCACATTCATTTACAAGATTTCAAAACTATTAGTGAGTACAATTCTGAACTATTCAGAATATGTTCAAAATTGACATTGTGTGGAAAAAAAATCATTTATGAAGATATGTTGGAGAAAACGTTTTTCACATTTCACGTCTTGAATGTGCTCCTGTAACAACAATATCGTGAGTGTAGTTTCAAAAAGTACTTAGAACTTACATATTGCCAGCTTATTGCTGAACATAATAATGAATTGTTGATGAAAAATCATGGATTACGTCTAACTGGTTCTGTACCATTGCCTGAAACAAATGGTACTGCATTTTTTAAAAACAAATGCAATATCAAGACAAGGACGTGGATGTGGTCATCGACCCGGACGTGCACATGAAATAACCATGAACGAAATAATCAACAAAATTATCAACAAGGCAACATTTCAAAAGGCACAAAATAAACGAAAGTAGTATATCCAAAAAGGTGCACGAAGAAAGTTGCTTTAGATATGGAATAAAAAGGCATTGGACACGTACCTATCGTACAACAAAACATCTTATGGATCTCTACCAAAAATCAATTAAGGGAAAGAAAAAAGTGAAGACAAATTTGGCTGATTATGATGATCTGATTGATGTGACTCATTTGGATGTCTCCGATTTCGTTGCCTATCCAAATGAGAATATTGACCATTTGATTGGGGGTGATTGATGAAAGATATATAATAGTTTATTTTCTATATTTCTAGTATTTTCCTTTACTTTAGAAATTTAGTTTGAAATATATTTTTACTTTTCGTAAAAAATAAATGAACTTTATTATTCATTGTTAATTTCACAGTATTAATTATGTTTTCCATTTTAAATTTAAATTCAAGTTTTTTTATATTTATATATATATATATATATATATATATATATTTGTTATAGATTTATGATGGATTGTCAAGACACCTGCTTAATTGATAGTGCAACTACAAATACTATTTTTCAAGATAAAAAATATTTTTTGGACTTAACATTAGAACAAAATAATGTTAATATGATATCAAGTGCATCGAATATTGTTGAAAGCTCCGGAGAGCTTGTATTATTTTACAAAATAATACAAAATTATATATTGATAATACACTTTATTCTAGCATATCCAAAAGAAATTCGTTTAGTTTTAAAGATATCATATTGAGATGATGTAAGAAAATAATGTTAAATATCTTTACATAACTTCTTTTGTATCTGAAAAGAAGCAGATAAAAAGAAAAAAAAATTCATGCACTCTCATCTGATATGTATTATATATTTATGAAAATGGTTGAATCAAATAATGTCACGAACCAGAAGTTCGTCGATCCAAATTTTTTTATACTTTGGTACGATCGACTTGGACATTCAGGAGCTATAATGATGTGTTAAATAATAAACAACACACATGGTTATCATTTAAAGAACCAAGAGATTCTTTTACCTAATGATAACCATGTGTAACTTATTCGCAATGTAAGTTAGTCATTATACATTCGACTATAAATGTCAATACTGAATCTCTAACTTTCTTGAAAAGAATTTATGGTGATATATGTGTGTCAATACACCCATCATGTAGACAATTTCATTGTTTTATGATATTAATTGATTCTTCTATTAGATAGTCATGTGTTTGCCTATTTTCCACAAGGAATGTAGCCTTTGTCAGACTACTTACTCAAATCATAAAATTATGAGAGCAATTTCTTGATTACTTAATTAAGAATATTCGTCTTGACAATACTAGTGAATTTAGATCACAAGTATTCGATGATTATTGTATGTCAATTGGGATTATAATTGAACATTCAGTTATGCATGTCCATACACAAAATGGTTTAGCTAAGTCGTTTATTAAGCATTTACAATTTATTACTGGACCATTACTTATAAAACAAAACTCTCAACTTATATTTGGGGTCACGCTATATTACATGTTGCATCATTGGTTCGTATAAGACCAATGGTCTATTATCAATATTTACTTTTACAACTTACATTTGGTCATAAACTTGATATTTCTTACCTACGAATTTTTTGTTGTACTGTCCAAGTCCTTATCACCCCTAGAACGTACTAAAATGGATCCCCAACGAAAACTTAAGATTTATGTAAATTTTGATTCACCATCAATTATTAGGTATCTTGAACATTTAATGGTTGATTTATTTACTTCCTAACTTTAGGAGGAGAAAAACTATATCCTAAAAAATAAGGTAAATTTTCTTGGAATAAAACAACTATATCTCACTTTGATCCCCGCAGCAATCAATGTGAGCAAGATGTTAAATAAATCATTCATTTGCAAAGAATTGCAAATCAATTACCTGATATATTTGTTGACACAAGAAAACTGACAAGGTCATATATACTAACAGAAAATATTTTAGCAAAATTGATATCCCTGAAGGACAATTTGCTATAGCAAATGAATCTTATATATGCTAGAAGAGTGTCGATTAGTTGGTTCAAAAGATTTTGTACCTCGAAAAAGAAAAGTACAAGAGAAAATCAACTAAAAACTCTAGAAAAAGTAACATTAGAAAAGACAATATCAATCAAATATTGAAATATGGTTCCTGAAGAACCATAAGTGTCCAAAAATAATGAGATTTCAATAAATTATATATTATCTAATAAATTATGGGAACGAAATAATGTTGTTATATATAATATTTTTGTCTTTAATGTGACTTTTGATAGTATGCAAAATGAGGATCCTGAACTATGATCTGTTAAATATTGTCAAAATAAAAATGATTGAACAAAATGGAAAGAAGTCATATAGGTAGAATTGAATTCCTTTGAGAAACAAAAAGTGTTTGAATTTGTAGTTCGAACACTTGAAAAAATGTAATCAATATGTGATACAAATGAATTTTTGTACGAAAAAGAAATAAAAAATAATGAAATTATGAGATACAAAATCGACTAGTCGCTCATGATTTCTCACAAAGACCAGGAATTAATTACGAGGAAACATATTTTCCTGTAATGGATATCATCACTTTTAAATTCTTGATTAGTTTGATTGTGTCACAAAAGTTTGATATGCGTCTTATGGATATAGTAACTGTCTATTTGTATAATTCACTTGATAGTGACATATTAATGAAAGTCTTTGGAGGATTTAAAATACCAAGAAAAAAAGATACATGCCCGAGAACCATGTTCTCAATTAAATTGTAAAGATCATTATATGAATTGAAACAATCTGGACTTATGTAGTATAATTGCCTTAGAGAATATTTATTGAAGTGCGGTTATAAAAATGACGATGTGTGCTCATATGTTTTCATAAAGAAAACAAATATTGGATTTGCAATTGTGACAATTTATGTTGATGATTTAAATTTAATTGGAACTCGTGAAGAGTTCAACTAATCTGCTGATTATTTGAGATGAAGGATTTGAGAAAAACTAAATTTTGTATCGGATTGCAGATTGAACATTTCGCAGAAAGATTATTTGTTCATCAATCTACATATACAGAAAAAATTTTAAAACATTTTTATATGGGTAATGCACATCCATTGGCATCACCTATGGTTGTTCGATCATTTGATGTGAAAATGATTCATTTCATCCCCTTGAAGATGGAGAAAATGTTATTGGTCCTAAGTACCATATCTTAGTGTAATTGGAGTATTAACCTATCTTGCAAATTGCACTCGACCCGACATAGTTTTTTCTGTAAAATTCCTTGTAAGATATAGCTCTACACTAATTCAAAGACATTGGAATAATGTTAAATATATTTTTCGTTATCTAAAGGGTACTAGTGATTTGAGATTATTTTATTCTCAAAAGTCGGGATTTACTTTTGTGGGATATGCAGATGTAGATTATTTATCTGACCCACATAAAACTAAATCACAAATTAGATATGTGTTTACATGTGGAGGAACATCTATATCATGGAGATCTGTGAAGCAATAATTGACAGCAACATCCTCAAATCGTTCTGAAAATATTGCTGTCCATGAAGCAGGGCGAGAATATGTATGGTTGAGGAACACGACTCATCATATCCAAGTATCATGTGGGTTAACTTCAACAAAATATGGTCCAACAATTTTGCATGAAGACAATGCAGATTGTATTGCACAACTCAAATGAGACTATATCAAAGGTGACAAGACGAAGCATATTTCTCCAAAATTCTTTCATACACATGAGTTTCAAAAGAAATGACGACATCGATATCCAACAAATTCGCTCAAGTGATAATGTGACCGATTTATTCACAAAAACACAGCTAACATCTACATTCAAGAAATTAGTTCATGAGATTGAAATGCGTCGACTCAAAAATTTTCAGTGATTAACATCAATGAGAATAGTTGTACTCTTTTTCTTTCTCATAGGTTTTATCCCAATGAATTTTTTTAGCAAGGTTTTATTGAGGCAACATTTATTTTTAATATTTCAAAATAGTTGTACTCTTTTTCTTACATTTGATTTTTTTGTCCTATTGAATTTTTATCAAATAAGATTTTAACGAGACAAATATTTTGTAATCTATCATTCAAGGGAGAATGTTGTAAGTGGTAAGTTTATTAAGGTTTATTAGTTAATGACAATTATATCCTACAACCCTAGAAATTGTTATCATTATATCTCTGATTTTTACCTATAAATATAGGACTTTGATTCTTAATAAAATACACACAAGTCTATTGAATTTAATTCTCTCTTTTCCTTTTTATCTCTTTTTCATTACAATCATATCTTTTTTATAATTGACCAATTCAGTTTGATCTAGTTGACATGCATCCTGCTGTGTTTATTCTTATTAGTCAACAAGTGATGCACATTATATATATATTAAACTTTCAACATTCATTGTAATATCCCAAAATCATTGTTGTTTCATTTGAAACATTCAAGTTATAACATTTCAATGGTAGGTATTCATTTTATATTGTACTATATTTTCAGTGTATAATTGATATAAATTTTGTTCTTGCACCATTTTTTTGTAGTTCATTTAATAATTACACATTAATTTTTAAATTTGCACGCCTCTCAATTTTCCTACAGTATTACAAATAAAATCTATCGAAATATATAATACTGGTTGAATAGATTAATCAATTAATTAATCAATTACGACAACTTTTTTCAGTTAACCCGTGAGGATCACATCAAAAATAAAAAGAAAAAATGTAAATTTTCTTATGTTGATTACTAAAATTAGATAAGAAAAAAATAAATACCAACAAAATATAATTACTCGAGACATCTGCATTCCCAATCTCAATAGTGGCCATTCCAACTCTATTTTTCCTTCTAAAATATATATGGAAAACTTTTCTTCCAATTTTAATTTTCGAAAAACTTATCTTCAACAATTGAATAAATGCATGAATATAGTTACCAATCAATTAATATAATTTAAATTGTACAATTAAAATAGACTAAATACACACAAGATAAAATAATCCACGTCATGAGACTTTAATTATGAATTTTTTTTTTCTTGTTTGCTTTTAAAATACATTTTTTACCTCACTTCCGTTGGGAATAATCTCAATTGTTGAATCGAAACATGATTGGTGTACAATCTTGTGTGATTATAGTACCAACAGTGTAATTGGTGTACTATTTTGATTGAAAAAGCATATAGATTTTCAAACTGTCCAATGACAATAATCAACATGACATGTTGTCAACAATATTGTCAACTAAGATTGCATACCAAACATGGTTCTTGTTGAATAATGAACAAAAGGCTGAATAATGAAAAGAGGCATAAGTTTCAATCTTTAAATCTAAATAAAACCTTGACTACTGAATAATGTCTCCTTTCTTTAATTTTCTTCTCTGGTTTCTTAACACCCTTGATACTATAATTACACATTATGGTAACAACAGGGATGGATCCAACTGCTCGAGTGAGCTAGGCAGGAGCATCGAGCAGTATCGTCCAATATAGCGAGATTGTTTACTAATATTTAATTAATTCATATTAAAAGAATCCACATTCAATATATAAATACACTAAAACATAAAATCATATACATATGAAAATATAATTCAATACAACCTAGAATAAATAGAAAAAAAAAATATATTTTTTGAATCATATACGTATGATCAAGTTTCAAATTTTTATGAACTTAAGCAAGACAAGATAAAGTTTATATGTAAAATATTGATTAAATGATAAAGACAAAATTTTTAAAATGGTGAATTTTAGACCTATTTTTCACCCCCAAAAAGAAAATTATTTTTTGAACTCTTAAAAGAATAAAGATTAGTATTTAGATTGTTCAAATTTGATTTTTAAAAAATAAATTGAGAAAATCGAACAATAAAAGTATATATATTATGAAATAATAATTTGAGTCAATAAATTTTTAAAATAGTGATTTTTAGATCTATTTTTTACCCTAAAAATAAAAGTAATTTTCGAACATTTAAAATAATAAAATCGATACTTAAATTGTCCAAATTTGAATTTTACAAAATAAATTAATAAAATTTAACAATAAAGGTATATATTATGAAATAATAATTTGAGTCAACAAATTTTTTAAGAAATTATTTTAGAAACAAAAGTTAATAATTTGAGTCAACAATCTTTTTTAAGAAATTATTTTTAGAAACCAAAATTAATAATTTGAAATTGTTTAGTTATTATTTATTGTTTTAAAAAATTTAAGGAAGAGGAGGAGGTGAGGAGAATCAAACCCCATACCTCATACATGTAAAGAAAGGAATTTACCATTAGAGGAGTAAAACACTCCTATTGATGTTAGTGAAAAATAAAATTATGCAGAGTTATTTAATTATTATTTATTATGTTAAAAAAATTAAAAGAAGAAGTAGGTCGAGTGGGAATCGAACCAAGTGCCTCTCACATGCAAAACAAGCTCTCTACTGTATGAGCTACAACCACTAACATTGAAAGGTTTGCAGTTAACATATTCAACTTTAAATTTTCATTAATATGTCATTTTTTTCTCGACGAAAGCAGCGCGGCCTGCCTCGCGGGCTCACCAGGTGCTGGCTCCACCACTAGGTAACAAGCAATGACAGAGTAGATAGTTAGTTTTAACTCGAGACGTCAAAATACTTGTGGTCTATTCTAGACAAGCTATGTTGTAACAACCCAAATCTTAGAATCTGAAATTTGTACAAAAACAACAACGTTTTTTTTCCTTTCAAAATTCGGGTTAAATTAAAAAATTCTTAATTTCCTTTTTAATTTGTAGTTACCCTTACGCTTCATTACAAGTTCTAAAATTTATTGAAAACAAATGATTTAAGGTAAATAACTTTAATTTGTTAAATAATGAAACTGAAATGGAGGATTAAAATGATTGTTAGCATGCATTAACGAAATCAAATTCAGCAATGCGCTACCCAACGATTAGCTTAGTTGGACCATTTATCGGAATCATAATTTTATGAAATTTTTATAGTATTTTCTAAATTCATTCAAGTACAACAAAGTAAAAATTCAGAATTTTCTAATATCATTTAGGCACTCAAATTTACATTCAAATATTTGACAAAAAATTGTTCTCGGGTAAATTGAACACAATACACGGAAAAAGGGGCATAACTTATCATATCGACCTTCAATTAACTTGATTCCAAAGCCGACGGACAAATGAATCATAGGACTTTCAAACCCTACTAGGTTTGTCCAAAAATTCAAAGAATTCTATTCGGGACGACGAGACAAAGTTCGAGTAGTAAGCTGAAAATTATTGTTTATATTTATCTAAAGTTTAATCTTAACTTCCTTAGAAACTTTAGTTATATTCATAGTTTAACCAATTAAAAGTTTCAGTGTTCACATCAAGAAAAAGAATTAAGTAGTCTTAGGCTATGTTTGATGGTCTAGAAAATGGGTGAAAAATGAAAATTAATTCCAATTCCATGCAAAAATTTGTGTTTGATTGAAGATTATTTCCATGAAAATTCAATTTCACATTTGCCCCCACTTGCTCATCAATTCAAGGATTTGGTGGAAAACAACGCTTTCTGGGTTCTTTTTTGGTTTTTGTTTTTTTTTGTTTTGACAATTGGAACACATTCTAAACTCAATGGTAAAAAAATTATCCATTTAATTGACAATTTGCATGAAAAACGAAGCCAAAAAAAAAATCAAATTTTTTTTTAATTTTTTTAAAACTTTTTTGACAATCAAAACAAATTTTAATCTAGATTGTTAAAAAATTTATCTCAAAAAGTAACAATTTGCATGAAAAACAAAGTCAAACGGATTAGGTAGAAAATTATACTGATCAAACACCATTAATTACAATTTTCTCTAAAACAAATTCTAAGCAATTCAATTCTTTACAATTCGTTTTTTTCCACTCAAATTCCACCATTGCAATCAAACGCACCCTTAAAGAAAGATAAACTGACATCTTTTAGAAGTTAAACATAAGTTGCGTAACTAGTAAGAACTAGAAACTCTTTAAATGTGATTAATTATACAAATGAAGTACATTTCTCCCTTTAGATCCTTCTCAATCCACGTAACATAGAAGATGTGAGCATTAAACTCAGTCGAAGTAACATCATTCGTATATATATATATATATATATATATATATATATATATATATATATATGAAGGAATTTAACATTTCACATAGATGAACACCGGTAAATTTATGATTCCAAAGAATCCATTGGGATCGTAGAAATCGATTATGGTCATACATAAACCTCTTTATTCATAACTTCTAAACTAATACACATGATAAGCATACATATATACATAATGAATAAAAAGGGTAATTACTTATCATCACCTACCTTAATTTTCATAAAATATAAATGAACAAAATGTGTAGAAGCCTTTCTCTTCATATTCTTGCTATTTCTTTGAGCTTAACTTAATTAAACAGAGATTTTTGAGAGAAAAATAATAACAAATTCGAATTTGAGGAGAGGTGTGGAAAAAAAATTGTCTTTTCTCTTCATGTAACCTCAATTTTTAGTGAAAAAATAAAATGGGAGAGTTATATCATCATTAGCCTTATTAAATTGGATCTTTAAGTAGGATTTAAAGAGTTTAAGTCTGTAAAAAAATAATTCTTGTAAAATATTTTATAAAACATTTACGTGATGAGAAATGAAGGAAAATAAATTATTTATGTAACTTATAACCTATTTCTATGAATGTCCACTAATAAAAAATTATTCCATCCAATTAATTTGATATAATTGTTCTTAATGTGTAAAATGAGGAGTTTTTAACTCCAATATTTTATAAAAAATTTGCATGGTAATTCGAATCTTGCTTGCCTATGCGAAATACCATGCAAATGACTGTTGTGATAATCCAGTTATTCATTAGATCTTTGTAATCAAATTTATTTAAAGTTAATGTCTTAAATATTTAATTTTTTAAATAACTTATGATTTGTACTTTCATTACCTTAAATGGGTTGAACATTCATTGCTCGTTTCTTAAATAGGCTACACCAACTGATTTAAAAATATAAAATTGGGGACTTTACATGTGTAGACCTGTATCTAAAATATACAAAAAAAAAAAAAAAAAAAAACTTGTAAAAAAGAATTATATATAGATAACCGTTAGCCTAGCTTGGGCATTACAAGACTAAGCACGACTCAATTTACATCTTTACAGATGTACACCCTCTTTTATGTTAATTGATATTCTCAAATCGAATAAATATACAAACATTAACTAATATATAAAGGTTTGTATTACTCCTCTAAACATGATTGATCTTTTAAGATTGAATTACAAGTCTTATTATGGTTAAGGACGACAATTCCAACCATTAAAACAGAAAAACGCGGTTGACTGAATCGAATGGGGCGAAAAAATCGAACTGATGGTGCAATGAGGTGGTTATGGTTTTGATTTTAATGACCCGATTCATGGTAGGGCAGGTATGATATTTAGCGACGGTGCCCCGCCCCGAACCGATTACCCGTTAAAAAAAAATAATTGGACAATTGGGCTTTCCGTTATTTTTTTCCCAAATTAATTGGACAATTTTAACAATTGAGTTTCCCCAAAATTCTGGCCCAATGAACATTATTAAGTGAAACCTTAAAACTCATTAACCTTAAATCTGAAAATTGGAAACAAAAGTTACAAAACACTCCTCCATTCAAACTCATTTGCAAGTCTTTTACATTTACTAATGACATTTATAATCTCAAAGACGGTGTTGCTGTTGCACTCGAACCCATGAATTTGTTAATAAAGTTTTTAACATAATTAATGGTTGAAGTAATAATGATACTATTTGTTAATAGAATTTGTGATAGCGGTAATGTTTTAAATGCAGTTAAAACATTGATGGTTAGCTCAGTTCCTTGTTGCTAGATGTGAATTGGAGATCCTAAATTTTTAGACTAACATCACTTTCATGTGAAGCCTTTTGAATCCGATCAAGTATCATACCCATTCTGTTCGTTCTGCGTACTCATAGAGGAACAATGCTAGCATTTGAAGAGTTTCCACCGTCAGTATGTTTTGAACCACAAAATGTAGTTCTCCTCAGGGACTTAGGCCATCCACTGAAAAATTCATCCAGAACTAACAAATTTTTTTGGAGCAACATCAACAATTGATATATTTTCCATAAATCGAAGAAGGAAAATGACAAGACAGAGAGTTGAAGTGGCAGCAGAAACAATGTATAAACCCCAGAAGCTATTGAGACTCAACCTTTCCAGTTTAAATTCTGTGTTTAGGATGTGCATTTATGGGAAGTGTAAATAACAATAGGTCTGTTTTTGAGTTTTATTTGGTAGATATTGGTGTGTCTTTAGGAGGATTGGAATGTCGAAATTTAGTTCGTTTAAGAATTTGTTGTGACAGAGCCCCTGAAAAAAGTATTTGATGGTAGCTTAGTAATTTTTGAGCTATTTCACCATTCTCGATCATTTACAAGTGCATTGGTGCTTCAATTTGAACTAATTTTGCAACAAGTTAAAGCAGAATATGTGATTTAAAAGTTATTGAACGAAAAATAAGAAGTGAAAAAGCCCTCTTATTTGTTGTGTTATTTTTCTCTGCTAGTAAGAGTCTTGACTTATGTTGATAATATTATTTGTTAAATTCGAATTTTGCATTTGGAAGTTGGGATATTGTTTGCATTTTCATTTGAAATATTGTTTGCTAATTGATATTAAGTAAATTGTGTTTTTGTTTTTATTGACTTTTTATCATCATTTTTTTTTTTCAATTTGATAGTTGAAGTTTAGACTTATAAAAAATAATTTATTTTCGTGATTATTAATCGAACCGAACCGACTTACGTGGTTATGGTGCGGTTATGGTATGATCAAAAATTTGGTAGTACTGTTATGATTTTGGATGAACCGACCTTGAATCGAATCGTTGTCATCTCTAATTATGGTATTAGAGACAATTAAACCCAGATGAACAATTGAATCCGACTAAAACTTGAATGAACCACCATCTCGGGGTATGTTAATTGTTAGCGATAAGATTTACATATGATAACTAACCACATATAAGGGTTTGATATACTCCTTTTAACAAAGTTGATATTTTAAGATAGAATTCAAGTCTTAATATTTTATAAAGGGTAATTAACAGAAATGGTCCCTATCGTTTCAATTTTGGCATTTACATCCTCATTTCATACATTTCTTGCGATAATGGTCCTTTCCGTCCGTTGACGTTAATTCCACCGTTAGAATTACTATTGGCTTTGATAAAATTATTCATAAATTCATTAAAATTATTTTTTTTGGTCTTAATTTTCGGGCTCAATTCGAGATATCAAACGAAGTCGAAATATTACATTCTTAATATCATTTTGAAGTACTCACGACCTAATATTTCATGATGTTAATGATGTGTGAAACGACCAATCGTAGCAAAAGTTACGGCGCGTCAAAGTAGGCCGTTCCGAACTAATATTTCAAAAATTTCGATAACAATCTAACTTTAAATTTTTTTTCGACGATTGTGCGCTAGCCGAATCCATAAATATTCTATATCCTCTCGAATCTCATTTCGAGTACTGTATCATAAATATATCGAATGATCTAAATGAGTATCGAAAATAGTTAAACAGACGTCAAACGCGTGTGTTAAAAAAGACGTCAAATTTTTGAATTTATAAAAAATTAAAAAATTTAACGTCAAATTTTTTTTTGAATTTTTTAACGTCAAAGAATTCAAAAAAAAAAAAATTGACATTACAATTTTTAATTTTTTTTTTATAAATTCAAAAAATAAAAAAAAAAAATTGACGTCTTTTTTATCACACGCGTTTGACGTCCGTTTAACTATTTTCGATATTCATTTAGATAATTCGATATATCTATGATATAGTTCTCGAAATGAGTTTCGAGAGGATATAGAAATTTTATGGATTTGGCTAGCGTAAAATCGTCGAAGAATTTTTAAAGTTAGCTTGTTATAGAAATTTTTGAAATATTAGTTTGGAATGACCTACTTTGACGAGCCGTAACTTTTGTTATGATTGGTAGTTTCGCACACCATTAATGTCGTGAAATATTAGACCGTGAATATTTCAAAATGATATTAAGAATTTAATATTTCGTTTTCGTTTGATATCCCGAATTGAGCCCGAAAATTAAGACCAAAAAAAAGTAATTTTAATGAATTTATGAATAATCTTATCAAAGCCAACGGTAATTTTAACGGTGGAATTAACGTCAACGGACGGAAAGGACCATTATCGCAAGAAATATATGAAATAAGGATGTAAATGTCAAAATTGAAACGATAGGGACCATTTCTGCTAATTACCCTTTTATAAATGTTAAGAACTTGAATGTTCAAGGTTGATTGAAAGGTTAATCGGAGCTTTAGTGAGCATTACACGGATGTCAATGCACTATATGCTTGATGGAGAAGGTGATATTCATGTTTAAATTTGGAGGTGATATTCATGTTTAAATTTGGTGTTAGGTAATAACGACTCTGCGGTTCAACTCTACCTCGATATAGGTTCAAAGACTAGTACATCAAGGACTCATTCTCAAAGTGAACTCTACAATATTAAATACTAAAATAAATAAATTAAAATCATATCGATATGCTATTCGAATATCTAAGCCAATTAACACATGTTTGCTAGTAAGTGTGCCGATAGCGCTTGTTTGCTGCGCATTCTTGTAAAAATAGAAATGAGAAATGAAAACATTTGACACATTTTCCTAAACCAATTGTGTGAGGCAAGTCAATATTGTCATGCTAGTGGCCCTCCTTGTAACGGCTCTATTTCTTCTAAAAAGGAGACAGAAATATAGTCCAAATTTTAAAGTCAATTCACTCTTCGACGGAAGTTGTAAGACCTTCCGTATTTTATGTCTACTTTCATGATAGGGATTAAAGACTTATTTATGATTAAGAACACAACATTACACAATATATATATTCACAAGTACTAGAAAAAATTTGACCAAATATTCTCACATGTGAACAATTTTCCTTCCTCAGTTTTCAAAAGGTTGCTGGATTCCACATGTAAGAATGAATTATACATCCACGGTTGTTAAACTAAATTGTAATATACAGATGTAACACCCAACACGACGAAAATATTTATATTTTAAAACAACTATCTATATGCAAAGATTCAAATCAAAATAATAATATTTCAAGAATAAATAGAAGCAATCTATCATAATCGTTAATCGTGATATGTACTTGAAAGTAAATAGTTATTTTTCATGTAAACCGGTTCTAACTCATTTTTAATTGAATAAAAAAATATTCCTCGAAAGAATGTCTTCTCGAGTCATGAACATTATCTCAATTCATAATATCCAGTCAAAAAATAAATATCAATAACCATCCAGTAAATAACAATTTATTTTTAATATTCCTTGTTACAATGTATCTTAATTTTTTATTAATATTTTTTTAAGAGGCATTTTCAAGAATGTCCACTTTTAAGGATGTGAGTTGAAAAATGTTTATTTTTCAAATTTAATATTAAAATACCTATTATGCCCTTTAATTAAAAAAGAAACTTCCATGAGAAGCTACATCAAAGTAATATTCTCGACATTTGAATCCCATTTTACATTTCAAAAGTACACACGTCAAATCACAATATTAAATGTTCTCGACATTTCAAAACACCATTCTTGACATATTAAACGTCTAGAATGACATTTTTTCCAAAACATGACATTTCTCTACACTTGAAATGTCGTTCTAGACATTTATGTGTCATGCGAAAAATAACACTAATTGTTATTTGACATCTTGACATTTGAAATAAATGGAGTAGGTTGTGTCAAAATTTTACAGGCCAATAATTTTTTTACAAAAATGTCCATTTTTAGGACTCGTGTGGAATCATAAATTGTTTATAAGGGTGTTTTGGTCTAAATAATGCCAAAATAGACATTTTTGCAAGGATTTGTGAAAGTGGCCATTTTTACAAATGACTAGTTAAATTCGGACATTTTGTGAATTTTTTTTTTTTTTTTAAATTACAATTTTAATGAAAGTCAAATCACCACAATTTCTTGAATCCACAAACACACTCTTAATAAGAAATCGAACAATTTATCTACTACTTATATTTAAACGAATAATTTTACTACTAACGAGCCAAAGAGGATAGGAAAGAAATAGAAGATTGAAACATAAGAAAGTAAATAGAGTAGGTACATTTTTAATCTTTCAAAAAGATACAGAAAAAAAAGGTACTTAATAAAAATATCAAAGATGGTGCGACACTTCATTATTGGCAACATTTTGTGCTATTTGAGCCCATTTTCCAACTTTTAGCAACTCCAACAAATTGTCTATCAACCACGCCATGCACCAAAAAATGAAATGTCTCAACCTAGATTATAATAAAATAAAAATAGAAGAATTTTATTTAAAAAAAAATTTTGAAATTCGGTCAACTGTAAAATACATGTCAACACAATTTATGATAAAGAAATCCAATAAGATTATTTGAAAGATGATTAATACATAGATAGTCTTTTGCCCTCCCATTATTCAAATATGATAGTCTTTTGCCCTCCCATTATTCAAATATTAAGCCCCATGTTTGTTTATCATTAAAATAAGAACATAAGTTTTGAAATAGTGAATTTTTGAAGAATGGAGTTGGCGAGCTCGGGTGGATAAAAATCATCAATTATTTCATTGTTTTGCTGTGACAAGACAACCCCATTATGTATCCCCTCATCCATAAAATTCAAACCCTTGCCCATTAGGGCTCCATGCCCTACACTGTTAGCACGAGGAAGACTTGGTGCTGCATCAATTCCATGGGAAAAAAATTATGAGTGGATCCAACAACATCACCAATTCACCACCTCGTGTGCAATCATTCCTTTGACCTTCATAGTCCTTGGGACAGTCAAACCCATCTTGGAATCAAGGGGATGTTGGAATATTGTTCAAATGACAATGAAGAGTGATTTTGAAAGTGATGAAAGTGATCAATCATGAGAAAAACAAGTAGAAATAAAACGAAATAAAACAACGAGGCCGGAAATTGGCATGGGCGATTGGCCGGGCTTAATTTTGGGTGATCCCTAAGCCTCTACAAAAAAAGGCAAAACATTTTTTGTTGAACTGGACGATGATCCAGTTTTGTACTGGGTAATTGTTCAGTACATAAAAAATCTAACCGTTGGCTGTTTGAATCTTGGTATCGTTTTAAAGTGTTTCACACAATTTTGGTTTAGTTTTTGCACTTTTTCATGTATGGTGATTGTAGTTTTCTATATTGGCCGTTTTCATGTTAAAAAACATACCACAAAAATCAAATTAATTTCATTATGTCCAAAATCTAAGATCAAACCAAGTTTTTTATAATTTGGTTCTTTAGTTCATTTTTCCAAGTTTTATTTGCTTAATTCAAACTTGAATTAAGATTTGTTTATTTCTACAAACTATTTGCCATAAAACTTTCAATCACTTACCCCGTTGGCCGCAAATATCATTTGAGGACAACGATTTATAATCTTGTTCAAACCTTCCATTTTGGTGATTTCTTGTTGCTAGTTTTATTTTCGTTTTTCATCAATTGTGTTCAACAATCTTAAACAATATCTTCAATATGGAGAACAAGACAATCATGGCTACGATAAAGATGATGAATCAAGACCTTGTAATGCTTGATAGATTCGGCGGGTCAAACTTTACAAGATGAAACGACAAGTTGAAGTTTTTTCTTACAACCTTAAAGATCTTTTATATCTTGGATCCGGACTTGGTGCCATTGCTGGAACCAACCCCAAGTAACATTGATGAAACAAGGGCAGAAATGAAGAAGAGAGAAAAAGATGAATTGATATGTAGAGGACACATTTCAAATGCTCTCTCCGATAGTCTCTATGATCTCTATACAAATAACATTTCGACAAATGAGATATAGAAATCGTTGAAAACCAAATACAAGGTCAAGCAGGAAGATACCAAAAAGTTTCTTATTTCTAAGTATTTTGATTTAAATTTTTTGGATAACTTGCCTTTGTTATGACAAGTCCATGAGTTGCAAATCATTGTCAATAAAATGAAGGTCGTGAAGATTGATCTTTTCGAAACTTTCAAAGTTGTTGCAATCATTGCAAAATTGACATCTTTATGGAAATGCTATAGGAAGAAAATCCTTCACAATTCTCAAGATAATTTTTTGGAGGAAATTCAAAAACATCTTTGAATTGAGGAAGAGTCAAGGGAACGAGATGAGAATGAACATTCTCTTATGGGCACTTCCAAAGTCCATGCCCTGGATCACCCGAACAAATACAATAAGGATCTCAAGAAGAGGAAATCCACAAATCCCAACAAAGATAACAAAAACAATAAGAAATTCAAATTCTTTTGTTATGTGTGTAGCAAACCCAGACATTATGCTCATGATTATAGACATCGCAAACAACCAATGCACAGAAGGTAAAGCAAACTCAGTTGACAACATCATTTCTATCGTGACCATTGTAAATTTGGTCAAAGGAAATGTTCAAGGATGATGGTATGATACTTATGTCACCATACATGTGTGCTATGATAGATGCATTTTCAAAATTTATCAAGAAGTGGATAACGAACACATTCAAACGGAGAATGAAGTTCAATCAAAGGTTGTTGGCAAAGGAAGTGTAGACTTACAATTTACATCCTGCAAGACGATCACATTAATAAATTTATTACATGTACTGGGTATGAGTAGAAATCTTGTCGGTGTTGATTTGTTGGAAAAATCGGAATAAAGTCCACATAAGAGTCGGAAAAACTTATACTTTCCCGTAATAGTGTATTTTTTGAAAAAGGCTATTCTAGTGATGAAATAGTCAAATTTTGTACTATTGACAATAATATCAATAAAATTATAAATTTAAATTATGTTATTGAGTCTATTTCTTTATGGTATGATAGATTATGACATGTTAACTTTTTAACTTTAAAAAGAATAATTAAAACCGAAATGATTTCATGTGATAATATAGAATATAATAAATGTGAATTATATGTTAAGTCTAAAATGATTAAGAAACATTTTCATAGTGTTGAAAGGAAGTCTAATTTGCTAGACTTACTTCATTCTAATATATGTGAATTAAATGGAATGTTAACTAGAGGAGGTAATAGATACTTCATAGCATTCATAGATGTTCATTCTAGATTTTGCTATATCTACTTTAATAAAATATGAACATGAAGCTTTTAACATGTTTAACATATACAATGTCGAAATAGAAAATCAATTAAAGAGAAAGAATAAAATTCTTGGAAGTGATAGGGGAGGTGAATATTTCTCTAGTGAATTTAATCTTTTTTGTGAACAATATGACATAATATATCAATGTACATTTTTTAGAAGAATGAAGAGGTTGAAAGTGATATATCTTACCTAAGAATGACAATTTGGCTCGCCGGCCGCTCGTGGCTCGGCACGAAAAAAGTCTGAGTTGAGCCCTATTTTGGGGCATCGAGCCGAGCCCGAGCCGGCCCGGGAGCCACATGGGCCGAGTCATATATTAAAATCTCGCATTATTTTACTCGAGTTGAGCCTGAGCCTCGAGTTTCAGCTCAACTCGACTCATTGACATCCATAATCTTAAGGAAACGACTTTAATTCTACTTGAAGATCTTTTTTTTTCCCCAGGTATTCTTTATACATGGAAGTGCCTAAAGTTAAAATATATATATATATATATATATATATATATATGTATATGTATATATGTAATGATTTTGCTTAAAGTTATTTTCCTTAGAACTGCACGCGGTCCACTGTGGCTTCAATTAACTATGAGCAAGAAAAAGTAATAGGTTTGTTCTTAATTTGAATAATCTTTTGATATTATTACACGTTAAAAATAGATTAGTATTACTATAACTCTCCTCCTCGAATATGGACCGTCTTAAAACATCACTGGACGTCATCGAATGGACGTGGAACTAAGTTCAATATCAATCTCTATTAACTCAAGTTGCTAAATTCAGATAGTAAGCATCAAGAAAGCCTCTACAAAGTGGATTAGTAAGCAAGCAAGGATTCTCTACCTTTAGAGCCTATCGACATGATTTTTGAAAAGTTATAAGAAACTTTCGAGATTCAAAAGTTACTTTGTATCCATCTGGTTAATTTTATAAAAATGTTACATTTAGTTAGAAGAGTTTTAGAAGAAGACGAACTAACATGGCTCTCTACAAGCGCTTCCAAAAGAGATAGCTATTTAAAATTTTGGTTTTCAAACACTAGCCCTTGTTTGACAATCATTATTTGAAAACTCTTTAATTCATATACTAATTTTCAACCACGCATTTACATAATAAAATATTTTGCACGTAAATCCAAAAAATTTCCCTACTTTTTAACCACACATTCTTTAAAAAATCAATATTCAAAACTCCATTTTCTCAAAATAATGGCCATCAAACTGGGACAAAATAATGTAGCTTTCTCAAAAGGCTTGCCAAATTGTGAACGCTTGATCACATGTCAAAGTGCTTTCGACTAAATGGAGGTAGTGCTTATGGGAATAATCACTTTCTATATTGATGTAACTCATCTCTATAAACAGTAGTTGTCTACTTCACACAAACATATGCAATGAGTTTACAACATATTCAAACTCAAAACAGGCACTTTAGCATGCTAAGAGCTACACTTAATTTACAATTGTGTCATTGTCGTTAATTCTTTCATTTTGAATTCAAATATTACTAACTTCACTATTGAAGTAACAAACATTTATTAATGGTCATCGATTATGAAATTTCTACGTCTGCAACAACTCGAATCAGTTGAATGGATCCACATTAAGTTAATCCCAAACGTTCCGAATGTAACACATAAACTCTTAATTTATAATAATTTTATTAATCGTTCATAATTTTATGAGTTGTGCTACATGTACAACCAGATTGTACAATCACTCACATGGAGGGGGTCCCACAATTTTTTTATTCATCGTAGACCCCTCTCATGTGAGTGGTTGTACAACCGGATTGTACAATCCGGTTGTACAACTAGAATAACTCTAATTTTATAGCTAACCATGACAACTCCGCTAACAAAATAATTGATCGCACTAAACCGTATCTTGACCTAACACAAGTCACTTTACACTTGTACCTATTTAACATAATTTGTCTACAACAATAGATTATTTTTGGTTATGCTACATTTTGTATAGTGGAATGCTTGTTGTTTAAATCCAAGTGTATCTAAAAAGGCAGCCATATTAAATATTTTTTGTTTTCTTTTGCAACTTTTAGCCGTGGAACATTTGATCTCACACTAGTCTTGCCCAACAAATCCGCTATATAAACAATGAAATAATAAAAGGAAGGATTTTGTAATTTGTACCGTACGGTGCTGTCCCTCTAATAGGGAGTGGGCCCACGATTAAAATAATCGTGGGCCTCACCCCCTATTGTGAGGGGTCTGTGCACTATGTGATATCTGTAGCTCCTTCCTAAAAGGAACCTTATAAAAATCTTGTAACATATCTGGGAGGATTGATCCCTTCTTTTGGTTATATTCTACTCTTGATTTGACTTTTCTTTCTCTTGAAATTAAATTTCCGAGTAAGTTATGAGTAAATTTAAAAAAAAAAAGTTTCGCATTCTTCAAATTTCATGCACTATGTCGCTCATAAATTCGAGACATATAAAATGGGAATTGTTTTTTTCAGATTTTTTTTGACATGATGTGAAAATTTAGGAGGTTTCATTTCTTTGTTATTTGATTAATATTTGATTAACAATTTTATAGAATAATGAAAAACATGCGATAAAAAAGTGTTCTCAATTTTTAATATGGCACGCCAAAGCCAGACTAGGTGTCAAAGTCCAACAAAGGGAAAATTGCAGTGTTGGTCCCAATATATAGGCATTATAGAAACTTGATCCTCGATGTATTTTTCTTGGCATAGTAGTCTCCATAGCTCTTGAATATTGTAACAATTCACAATAATAATAATAATTATTATTTTTTGTCAAAAATTCTATTAAAATGGCAAGTATAATACTGGAAGCATTATTGTATGTTGATGATTTCTGTTTTGAATAAATTATTAAACCCGGCTTGAAGTTGAAGAGTCCTTTGAATTCAACAAAAATCTTGAAAGTAGAATAATAAGTTTCGAGGCATGTGACTTGAGTACGTTGTTTCCTTAGATGATATTTGCCTCAACTATGGCCTCACTACTACAATGTATGGATACCGTTGGCATGGTTTAGGTCAAATACAAATTTCCATCAATAATTTCTTAACCATTCTACTTCTTTACTACAAGATGCAAGAGCTATAAATTCAGCTGTCATAATCGATTATTTATACAAGTTTTTTTTTTCGAGCCCCATGATATAGCACCTCCACCAAGTGTGAATATTGACCCATGATGATGCATTATGTTGTCTATCATCTAACTAACATCTTTAAATCCTTCTAAAACTAGATAATAACCTTATACCATAATCTATAGTTCATCTTCTTATACCATAATGTATAGTTCATCTTCAATATTTTAAAACTCGATAAATTGCTTTCTAGTATATTTGACTTGGATTACTATATACCTACTTAGTTTTCCAACAAAAAAAATGCTATGTCCGATCATAGCATACACGAGGCATTTAATGACTTGTTCTTTAAGTATTAGAATAAAATCTAACACTAGAGTAAAAAGACGTAGTTATTGACTTCCAATCGTAATGATCAAACTTTCTCAATACATTTGCATTGTACTAGGATTGAGTAAGAATGACTTTTTGATCTTTTCTAATGATTTTAATACATAAAATCACATTCGAAAGTCTCATATATTTCATATAAAAAAATTTAATACTTTCTAAGTCAAATTCAAAGATTAACATCCATTTACATATAGGCACTGTTGGGTTTTGAAACCCAACAAAATTGGACTATGATGTTTAAACTGTTTAATTATTTTCATAGGATTCGGTAGATGAGTGAAATGTTTGCCGAACACCACAATGATTTCTTAATCCAAACAAACCTTCAATATGGTTGCCCAATAATATTAACCTACAGAGGATAGAATAATGGTGGCTGCAATTCCACAAAGGAAGTGAGAAGAAAGGAAGCAATGGTTCAACACAAAGTCACCAAGAATCGGCTGCCTTCTTTTTCTCTCTTGCAAAACATGGTTTCTTTACAAACAATGGGCTAATATATATTGTTTTGGGGAAATTTTCATAAATAAGAGGATAAGTATGGTCAATTTCGATAATAAGAAAACAAGTTTTAACTTTCAAAAATCAAATTTTTATTAAAATTTATTTATGATTTAATTAATTAAATATATAGAGGTCACGGATATATACAACTTGGTCACAAATTCATTTATTAGTCACATATTATCAAATTAATTAGTCACAAATTATTTCGAGGTCACAAATCAAAATTTTAATGTCACAAATTATTTTACGGTTATGATTCAAAAATTTCATCGATCACAAATCGCAATTATTATAAGTCACAACCTGTTAGACAGTCACATATTATCAGATTATTGATCACAAATTAACAATTTCTTAGATTACGTATTATTTCTTAGTTACAAATTATTCAAATCATTGGTCACATATTTTTTAGTGGTCACAGATTAACCAATTTAGTGGTCACAACCAATCAAATAATCTGTGACCATCACCCACCGTCTCCACCGCACCATGCAACCACAAAAATTTTACAGGTCAAAATTTGTTCCATTGATCACAGATCAAAAATTTACACATCGCAATTCATTTATAGATCACAGATCACAAATATTATAGGTCACAATAGTCACAAATTATTTTTTTTAGGTCAAACATTATTTTTTGGTCACAATTTATCTTTTTCATTGGTCACATATTATTTATTGATCACAGATTGACCAGTTCATTGGTCACAATCAACCAAATAATTTGTGACTACCCTCAATACTTGCGACCATCATTTCAACGCTGCCTCCAATCGCACCACCACCACATTGGTCACAAATTAACCAATGGATTGGTCACAAATTTCAATCAACTAATAAAATCTTCACAAACACCTACACCACATCCCACCGCTCCAAAGCACCGTACCACCGTCAACCACAATCAGCGACGTCGTCCACCGCCACCATAGTCGACATCACCACCACTACATCATCAACAGTAACACCACCACCATCGTAGCAAGCGTCGCATGGGAAACTCCACCAATCCACGACCTCCACGAATCCAGTCATCCACCACACAACCACAAATCAACCACAGCACGGGGATTCCACAAATCTACCAATCCATCACACTACAACCACAAATCAACCACGTTGCCACAGCCACTATGACCGCCACCATCGTCGCAGCCGATACACACCTATAGCCATCGGGCGGCGGTGATAGATCGCTGCAGGATGGAGCTGCTGATGTTGTTGAGTTGCAAGTCGTCGGCGATTCAAATTTTCCACACAAGCTTAGCCTTCATCTTCAACAAATTTTCCACTTCAGACGTCGACGTCCTCGATGGAGCCGACCTTTGCACTTCGACTCCACGCGAGGAACTCCTTGCCAAACGGTCGCCTCTCCTCCGGCGATTCGCGACACTACACCATTCATCCAAATATCTGAGCGCTGCACCATCCAAACATCTGCTTCGCGCTCGCTAGTCGTCGTCGATTCGGTGGGTAACGGAGACGGTTGCGGAGGGTTGGTGTAGAGAGAGAGGAGCCAGTTGTGATGTGTAGAGAGAGAGAGAGAGGAGGGTGGGAATTAAATTTAGGGTTTGTGATGTGTGTATTGTAGTATTTATATTTAGTAAAAATATTTATTTTATAAAAAATATTAATTAAAATAAAATATCTGATTTTTGAAAGGCCCACCTGATTTTAGAACACGTGATTTTAATGCTAGGGAATTGTGTAATTTCCAATTGTTTTAGGGCAAGAGCCAAACACAAATTTGGGCCAAGACATAGCACAAAGCGGGCTAACAAATTAAAGGGTCTAACTAATGAATGGACCATGAGCAACACTAATTAATAGTTGCTTCCGGTGGCCCAATTTATTTTCGGGTCAAGTCAATCAATTGTGGCGTCGATAAATATTTTACTCATTGGGCGAAGTCTACGGAATTAATCCAACCATTTAAATATTATAGCTTGGAATTATTGGATATCAAACCCCAATATTAAGAATTACAACATTCAAGTTATAGGAGAGAGAAATTCAATAACTCAAGCAACCAGATGAAACTCAGATTTCCTTCCTTATCTGAACTCCTTTCAACCTCACCATTGTATTGCTTCCCCCTAACTTATGTAAGTCAGTGCACACACACACTAAAGCAACTCAATGGTGAATTGATTGGCTTTAAACATAACAATGTATTTTCAAAACATAACAATGTATTTTCAAAAGACGTCACTAGGTTAAAAAGTAGTTGCAACACCAGCAAAGTCTAGTTCTTGGAGTAGTTGTGACTTAAGTCTAGTTTTGATAAAGAGCAACAAGATGTTGCTGGTGGGAGTTTGTGTGCTCGTGCCTCGTGGTGGTTTGACTGAGATTTAATAAATTGGACAGAGAAAATGTACTATTTTATTTATTTTATTCATAAATAAGGGTATAATTAGCCTTTTCATAAAAAAATTGATGAATGGATTTTGTCCATGATGACCGACGCCGAACAAAAACACCAGCCCAAAACAAATAACTGGGGACTCTACTCGGCTAAGAAAATATGTTAGAGACAAAGTTGCAACAAGTCCTATAGATTGTGGACCAACAAAACAATTGTACTATATTATGGTTCTCTTGTAATTTCCGAGAATCCCAAGGGCACATGCGTAACCGCCTCTCCCTTCAGCCCCACCACTGACTCCAATCTCCCACCACCACCTCTGAGCTGCGGGCCTCACGAATCCAGGCGGAGATTCCAATTTCGGTGCGCAGAGAGACAAAAGTTTGTTGAACAAGGAAAAACCCAAAAAACCAAATAATGTGCCCGATAAAACACAAACAAAAGCACCACCACCACCGCAGCACCACCGCGACCTCAAATACGGCCGCCGCAACCGCCACAGTGGAAGACTGGAGAGAGGAATCGATAAATGGGGGATCCTTAAAACACGTAGACCTCCAGAATGGATCCAACGGCTGGGCCTCGCCTCCGGGTGAAATATTCTCTCTCCGGGGACCCAATTACTTTGCCAAGAAATCCAAAGTGCCGGCTGGTGATTGGTTGCTGAACCCGGCCGGAGTTGATTGGCTACGATCCAATTCCAAGCTCGATCATGTTCTTTCCAGGCCCGATAACCGTGTAATGGCTGCTCTGAGAAGCTCGAAAACCCCGGAAAAATCATCAAAAACCTTCATTCTCGCGGTAAATTTACAGGTTCCCGGCCGGGATAATCACAGTGCGGTATTTTACTTTTCCAGTAAAGTGGATGAGCCCATTAATCCAAATTCACTACTTCATCGATTCATTCATGGGTCTGATGCATTTAGGGATAGTAGATTCAAGATAGTGAGTAAAATTGTGAAGGGACCTTGGCTTGTGAAAACTGCGGTGGGGAATTATTCCGCTTGCTTATTGGGTAAAGCTTTGAAATGTTATTACCATAGGGGACCAAATTATCTGGAAATAGATGTTGATATTGGTAGCTCAGCTATTGCCTCAGCGATTTTGCGCCTTTCTTTGGGATGTGTCACCGCGGTGACTGTGGACATGGGGTTCCTGGTGGAGTCGCAGTCTGAGGAGGAGTTGCCTGAGAGATTGTTTGGGGCGGTGAGGATTTGTCAAATGGAAATGAGTTCTGCAACCTTTGTTGATAGTGCTACGCCTTCCAGTAAAGTCTTGCCAATGAATAATGGAGGAAGTGAAAATGAAGATGATTAGAGGGCTTGTTATTACTCTGATTAAGTAAGTTTCTGAATTTCATATTGGCAATGGTGCACAATGATCAGTTAAATTGAAATCCATTTTCAATGGAGAGTAATAAAAGTGGATAATAACTGTTAGGTGAAACTATTGAGTAATTTTTCTGCACTTTGAAAATAATTTCTTCACTCTCAACTAGAGTTTAAAATTCTAATTGCTGCTTATTTTTCCAGTTGCTGTGTGATAAAATGGTTTCAGATGGAAATGCAAGAAATTGCTGGCAGCATTGTTATAAATCTGGAAGATAATATGTATATCGTGGTTTTGCAAATGGACCATGAGGTGCCATTTAAAAACTAATTTGGAACACGAAATTTGTTTTCAAGAGCCAGTTCTTTCTATGATGCCATGATAAGCTGGCATTTGCTTATGGTGTTTATTAATTATTTATATGTCCAGGCCTATTTGTCGCTTGTGTGATCCGACTTGCTTTGATAATAGAAATGACAAATTTCAGTATTATTTTCAGCCTTTCTTGGTTAAATATGTGTTAGAAGTTGGGTGATCTTTAATGATTCTATTGGGAATGTTCTTATTTGCAGAGGAAACCATAATCCTTTGTTAGTTCCCTCACATTCTTCTGATAACTATTTGGAAGAAAATCGTCTGGTTGCTTGTGAGTGGTGAAAACTTGCAATTGGATTGTTGGCAGAATAGGTTTCAGAATTCACCAATATTCTGAATTGTATGTTTCACTTTTCCTTGAAGGTGACAAACCATTCTTTAGTTGTGACATGATTAAAAGGTTTTCGCAACTAGCATGGGAATGTATTTTATAAATGACCCGAGTTTAAGTTCAACGTTATTGATCCTAGCTTGCCTCTTACTAACAATTCAAGAAAGAAACCAAATGTGGCAATCAATATTCATATTTTTGATCTTATGGGTGTGTGCCGAATTATTACTCTTTAGTTCTGCATGTATTTTTTGTTTGTTTTGTTGCTGTTTGGTTTTGAGTAAAGATTGGATTATGGGATTGGATTGATTAATTGATTGCGACGTGTTTTTGTTCATTACCGTATGGGATGTTTTAGCTTCGGTCGGATTAGGATTTGTCTATTCACAAACCTAGAGGCAAGTCATGGCCAAAATGTACTTTAACATCTTGTCTTGGACTAGAATTTAAGTTACAGAAATGAATTTGCATTCCTAGAGTCTATACTTCTATCTTGCACAGAAATGAATTTTCCTTTGCTGGTTTGTTTAACTTTCTGGCAAGTTGTGTTCGTGCTGCTCGACTATGTTGTGAAAATATCTATTGGTTGTAGTCCCCTCGAGCAATCATATGGTTGATGAGATGTCATTTGTGTTGTAATTGTGTACTCGTGTTGAAGTAATAGCTGAGCACACTATTCCATATGGAGTCTTTGTGTGAACTTGGTTAGGGTCCTTGAGGATGAATATCGAACCTAAGGTGGCACTATATTGGTGGTGGTTGGTGGTGGAGATGTTGGTCTTTGGAGGAAATTTGATGCTTGAATTAGTTGAAAGGGTTCTTGAATTTTTAAATTTTTGTTTACAAAAATGCATGTTTTGGTCACTCTGATTATTATGGAATTCATAATTTTTCAATTACACATTTTACATACTTTCGACAAAATTTATTAAAAAATTAATTTTTATCTAAATCAAACAGGAGCTAGACTTATAATTCCAAGTCAGTCAGCCCTGGGTTCGTCTTGCTCATGTGTGGTTCCATGTCCGTGCCTGTGCTCGACCTTGTATTTTTCTGCATTGGTCGTGGTGGGCATTAGGTGTCCGTACAGGGCCATACCAAAATGTGAGCTAAAATTCTGTGAGTTGACTTGGTTCATGTAGGCCAATGTTAAAAATAATTATAATATTTTTAATAAATCAATGAGTTAATCGGATTGATATGCACCTAATCTACATTATTGTATTTGGAATTATTGATTTTCTGGCTACTTAAACATTGGCCTAGTATGATCCAAATAAAAATTAGTGTAAATCAAGATTAATTTATTGTCACCGTGATTAAGAAATATTTTGCGAAAAGTGCTTATTGTTTGATTTCAGCACAATATGGCATAATAGTTTTTCCTTTAATTTCCCAACTTCCAAGTCAAGATACCAGCAATGCCTTACCACCACCGTCATGTTGGAATACGAAATAAGAATTAAATAAAAAATATATATCTTATTTTTTTTTTTTTTTTAAATTTCAAGATAGTTACTAAATATTTATGTGTATGTCATAAATTATAATCAATAATTTACTGAAATTCGATAATCAAATCTTGGCATTTGATTTCAAGTACTTGATGTTTCAACCCTTAAATCTTTTAGGGTTTATTTGATTACTTCCATTTTTCAAGGAAATCATTTTTCATTTTCATGTAATTGTAGTGTTTGATAAGATTTATTTTCTTGACAATCCATTTTCTACTTTCACCCCACACGTGCATCTTTTCCAAGTTTTTTATGAAATCCTTTTCCGACCACTTTGGTGGGAAAAGCCTGATTCTATTTTTTTTTTTTTTTTGGGCAATTGAAACAAATTCTATCTCCAATTGTAAAATTAAAAAAATAAAAAAAAATTATCCGTTTAATTGATAATTTTCATGAAAAACAAAGTTAAACGAATGGTATTCGATTTTTTTTTTTTCGGTAATTGGAACAAATTCTAATCCCAATTGTAAAAATATACATCCATTTAATGGACAAATTTTTTTAAAAAAAAAAAACAAAGCCAATCAAACACGGAAATATCCAAAATTTCAAATAATTTCGGGTGAAAATTTATATCAATCAAACACAATTAATCGACAAGTCTCGGTAAAATAATTTTTAGGCAATTCAATTTCCTATAATTCGTTTTCTTTCCATTCAAATTTCATTTTGTAATCAAACCGATCCTTGTGGTATTCATTGAAATCAAAACTAGATAGGCGCGCGTGAGTACCTTTTATTAAATTAAATCAACAAGCCAAATTATAAATTGAATGGACCAAGAAAAAAAATTCTATTTTTTTCTAGGACAACGGGTCACGTTTTTTCAATGGGGAATTCGGCCTCCATAAGGCTGATATAAATAATTCTCCAAGTCAAATTAGATTTCAATCGATTAATTGTAAATGTAGTCATTGACTTTAATTATAATTATTATTGTTCAAAAAAATTTCAAACTACCATAGGGAATTGATTGGACATGAATTATTAAACCTCCTATAATTAAATCATATTTAGTCGATATTAGACAACTCAAACTAAGTCTCTTTTTATTATCCTTGAAAATTTTAAATTTTTGCTACAGTATTATTACCCATCACACATTCATACAATAAAATATTCACACACAAACCAATAAAGATTCTTTACTTTTTAACCACACATTTTCCAAAAAATATTATTCAATAACTCATTATTTCTAAATAAATTCTATCGAACAGGCTCTAATTATTAGTATTTGCTTTTTCTTTTCTTTTTTTAATTAAATGCTATTACTACATTTTCGAAATATATAAGATTACAGAAGCTAGTATATATATCTGTAATACTTTTTTTTATTTTTTTTTTATTTTATGATATGCCTTATATGTGTTTTATTAGGTTTGAGATTTGATAATTATGTACGAGCACAAATGACAATTTTGTTCCTCTAATTATTCTCATTAACTTAAGTATCATTTTCTTCAGCAATCTTATGAATTAATCCTGGTATCAAAGTTTAAACGTCTCTAAACATTGAGCTCAAATTTGTAACTTTAACAAAAAAAAAAAAAAAACAGTTAAGTAGTCACTCTCTCTGTTTTTAGGATAACATTTCCCAACACAAACTCTTGTTCTTTACTCCGCTCATTCTTGAATTCTCACTCATCGAGATATTTGATTAATCAAATTGATTTCACCTATTAATGAATTGAAGAACCATTAAACTCACTAAAGGATATACATGACTGTGTCCATTGATTTAGATGAATACTCAATGATCAAATGTAATCCGGACGTCATGCTATAAAATAAAACTTGACACGTGGTTATTTCAATACTCTCTAAGTGTAACAGTGTCACCTTTAATTATTTATATGATAAGGACAAATCGTAAACCCAAATAACGAATTTGTCAACATTACAACATTTTTAGTACAATGTGTCAATCCTTATACATTTGTTGTGGACAAATTAATATTTATGATTAAATGTGAGTTGTATTACACCGTGTTTCTCATGCAAGCATACAACTTATATTCTCACAGATGATTGATAAATATATTTTATACGCTTATTCATGCTTTTAATCTTGTTAAATTACGATTTATTTGAGGGGTTTTCTACCAAATTATGTGAATTGTAGGAAAATATCAAGGTTGAGCGCAACTGGTGCAAAAAATGTGATGATTTTGAGCTTAATTGGAGATTAATTCGAGCACTTAAATTCTACCAAATTATGTGAATTGTAGGAAAATATCAAGGTTGAGCGCAATTGGTGCAAAAAATGTGATGATTTTGAGCTTAATTAGAGATTAATTCGAGCACTTAAAGATCATCTGAGGTTGCAATCAATCAATTGTAAGAAGTCTTGGATGCAATTGGATAAATTCATGAGATTAAAAGGGGGGGGGGGGAATTGACAAGTGGAAAGTTTGGGTTTCAAAGTGGAAGTTTTGAAAAGTTGGAGGATCAAATTGTAATAAAAGAGAAATTGGCCACGACAACCCACAGGCACAGCAGCTGAATTTACCTCTATGCTGTGGGTGGCAAGCGGGTTCGCAATTTGAGGTACCTGCGTCCCGGTCTGGTTGGGCGGTTTTCACATTTTTTTATTTTATTTAGATTTGATTTTAGATGGAAACTCTTATATGAGGTGCAATACTATATAAAGATTTCATTTAGATAAGAAAATGGTTCCACACATTTGAGAATTAGAAAAATCACAAAGAAGAAAAGCAAGAAGAATGAAGCAAAATCTGAGGCAAGAAGAGGATCTTGGTACAAAATTCATCCAATTTTCTACGTCTCACTTCAAAACCCGATTACGTACTCAATAATTATTCATTATTTTTCTTCATCTAGTATGAGTGAGTAATATTTTTGTTAGGACGAACAATATATTTTATTGAAGTCATTTTAATTCGATTTTCAAGATTCTAATTCTCAATTTCGATGTGTTGATTATATTTGTGATTGTCAATGCTTTGAATTACTTGACTAATAATTCAATGACCTTGAGAATTTACAACATTTGAGTTGTGAGTTATAGGTTTAGATCACATAAAAATACATTTTCTAGTTAATGCGGTCATGGTATGGACTCTTAGAAATTTTAGGCATTTAGCTAAGGTGCATTTTGATTCACATAGAACTATGGAATTGACTTAATTAAATAGAATCAATTTGAACTCAGGAAAGGTAAATTAAATATGTTAAAAAAATTTGGCCAAACACTACATTAAGTTAATAATCTTGATTAGAGAACCGCAGGTTGTCGATAAATGAAATTGTATGCCCTAATATCTCCTTTGTATTCAAAAAGCTAATTTAATTTTTGTGTGCATCTGATAACATTCAAATAGTTAGTATAATTTAGATAAACAATCACCAAATTATCATTTATTTTCGTCAAATAAAAGTTAGAAATAGTATATTAAAAATAAATAATAGTTTCTGAAAAAAATTATTCGGACTCAAAGGTCCATCATATTACTTGTTTGATATCATATACTTATGATAGAAAAAACACAACTATGATCATTAATTGACAGTTTTATTAAAATGTTAAAATATTAAATAAATGCAACAAAAATAAAATAACAATTTATATTAATCGTGGGAACGATAACATTCAAGTAATTGGTATAATTTAGATAAACAATCACCAAATCATAATTTATTTTTCGTCCAATAGAAGTTAGATATTGTAAATTAGGCACAAATAATAGTCTACGTGGGAACGATTATCTAGACTCAAAGGTCCAATATATTACTTGTTTGATATTGTACACTTGTGATAGCAAAACACAGCAATGATCATTGACAATTTAATTAAAATTTTAAATATTAAATAAATGCAATAACACAAAAGAAATTAAACAACAATTTATTTGTTATGAATATTATTTTATCACAACAAAAGATAATATATGAGCACACAACCCAACACATTCCACTTGATATTGCAAAACTAATGTTTGACCAACACTAGCATCGTTGACACTTAGACATGATTGGTATGCGTTATTAATAGTTCTACATTTTGTTCATACATTTTCCTTAAAATCGAGATACCAAGATCAAGTTATCATAGAGTAGCGATTTTTTTCTGAATCTATCGCGACTAGGAGAAAAATTGGATAAAATCTTGAATTTGAATAATTATGCAGGCATCTCAAAATTGCGACGATCAAATCTAAACTTGGATTGATTTTGAAGAAAAAGAGCAATTTTCCTGCTCACATCCATTACACATAAGCTTAAGTTATACCTATGCATTTTATCATAAAATTTCTTTTGAGACTTGCATTTTCTTTGACTGAATCTTTCAGTCTAAATTTATTGTCACACACTATATTAATTTCTTTCTCTAGATGTATGCCTACTTTCTTTAACATTCTCCAGGCGCAAATCCTAAATTCCCTCCTGCAACATCATACACCACCTCCAGCGTCGTCTGCTGGACATTTCCGAGAATGCCCACATCCGAGGCATCACTATTTGCCGCAAATGCCAAGCATACACGGGACGAGTTAACAACAATAAGTATTCCCGAAGGCGCTAAATCTACTTTCACATTGCCACCGAAGATAAAACTAATCTTCGGAATGCTTATTGTGGTATATTTGCTAAGATCATAGCACGTATCCAATATCGAGTAGGCTGGTGCACTTGGATACTTTTTCATCTGTTTCTTGAACTCAGTGCTCAATGCGCTGTAGGCTGCAGGGGGGAGTCGAGTTATGACTGTACCGGAGTCTATGATCGTGCCTGGAGTCTTGAATATGGATGGTCCAATAGACAATTGAGTCGTGCCTACATTGATTCCTAGAATGTCGATGAAATAGAATGATGTACCTCGTGAGCTAGCAAAAGGGGTGAATTTCACATTGCGTGAATTTCCACTCTTTCCAAATGTCAAGTGTCCGGTTGAGGATGATGATGATGGGAGACAGTATGAGAAGTACTTTCCATATGTTTGAGCCGTTTGAGACACGATGGAAAGAGCGTCCCGGCCAAGGCCTAATAAGCCGGCCGTGCTTCCAAACAGGCCTTGGTTGTTTTGGCCACAGCCAAAGTAGAAGTTTGGAACTACATCTGATGATGATATGGTCAATGTATCTCGACTAAAGAACCCTATAGAGAACGATTGGTCACCATATTGTATGCCATACACACATGTTTTGGTGGAGCAACCGGGGTTGTTTCCGGTGGTCGAGGAGAGTTGAGAACATTGAGTCGAACTACACGAGACATTTGAATATGTGGTCGATGCAACAGGGTTGAAAATTGGATCTTGCTGTTTATAGCAAACGCGCGCGCATGGTTGACATTGAGTCCATGTTAGGTCACTGCCAGTGTCAAAAATCAAGGATAGCGATTTCTTGGGTGTCCCAAGGCCAAGGGTTACAATGTAGTTTCCCGAGCCAAGTGCTTGACCAGATTGCACCGGAAGGGCTGCCTTCTTATCCTTAACTCTGTCCGTCTCCACATTGGGATTGATCTTGTACTGGATCGAGTCAACACGAGATTGGTCATGGGTGAGTATCTCATCGAGGGATAGGGTGGCCTTGTCTTGGCTGTGCTTAGAACACGGACCATGCCTGTGGAGAACTTTCAATGTGGATGGCCTCTTGCTGGGACCTGGTTAGTGCATGATCAATTAGGATTAAAGAAAGACGAAAACTGAAGTTGTTCAAATACGCGTAGGTTAATTAAACGGTATTTACCTAACGATTGGGGTTTCAGAGATTTAGTTTATAAGGGAACCCGCCTAATTGTGTATCCTACCAATAAATTTTTACATAGCGACAAGTACAATATACAAAGTCAATGGATTAGTTTAGCCATGCATATCAACCATGGTTAGATAATGGTTTAGTGGGGTCTTCTCTAGTTAATAATTGATCAAAGGAAAAGTACTAAAGAAGCAGAACCATTACCACATTCTGATACTTTGTTAAAATAGTGATTGCTTCTAAAAGTAGGAAAAAGAAAAAAAAGAAAAAAAAAAGTCATGTTAAAATTAGGAGGAGATAAGCCAAGGCTTTAGGAAACAAATCGAAACTTCGTGTTCGAAAATCATAGTAGTCGACATAATTAAACGATAAGTTTTTATTTTTTTAATACTGTTCAATACTATAGATTCTATATTAGACCCCGTTTGTTTTCTATTAATCATCCATAAAAATGAAAAATATGATCGTCATCAATCACATTCAGCCATTATTTTTGACTTTTTATTTTTTTATTTTGTATGGATCCATAATGATTATATTTTTCATTCTCATTCTATAATTAATGAGAATCAAAGAGACTTTAATCTTTTAAATGTAGCCCCTGTTTGGTTCCTATTTTTTCACCATAAAAATAAAAAATATGGTCGTTATTCATCACATTCATCTACCATATTTGATTTTACATTCCTTGTGTGAGGTCCATAAAGACTATGTTTTTCATTCTCATTTTACAAAAAATGTGTATCAAACGGGACAGTAATAAAGTTCCAAGAGTGGAGGTGTGGGCAGATGGCATAACGAAAAGTGATTTTGAGAATGCAATACCCCCAACCCCTAACCCTCCTACCCTGGCCCACCTACCCCTATCATTGCAGGCTAAACGAAAGTAGGTTAGACTTTTACATTATTAAATAATATTAAAAAGAAAAAAGGAAAAAATTAATTTATTATACTACTATTTATTTGTCTAATTTGGCCAAAAAAGGTACAACTACAATTATTTTTTGAAATGTGACTTGGTTTGAAATGTGATATCATGTTGCAATCTACTGAATTTAGCAATCTCTTATCAAAATTAACCTGTTGCAGTCTTGCAGAAGCCAACTTGATACTGGGATATTAGTTAGTGTAAAATTTGTAATTATTTGCAAATATTAAAGTACAAAAATCCTTATGGTAAATATGAAAGTTTAGTCATGCTTTAAATTTACTTTTTATTAATACTTATATTCTCAAAAAGGGTCTTTTATTGGTAAGAAAAGTAACTTTGCGGATTGAAAAAAAAAAAAATAAGTAATTTAAAAGTAAGTTATTCCGATTCCCAAACAAGCATGTAGTATGTGAGAAAAATAGAAGCCTAGGCTAGGGTAAAAAACCGTTAAACTCGATCTCCCGTACCCTTTACATCTTCTTGATCAGAATCCTCCAACTAGGGTTCGACCCGACCCACAAAACACAAGATTACATTATCTTTAAGAAAACTTGAATTAAAAATACTTATATTCATTAATATCAATAAATAAACATGCATTCACAAGGTAGAGATATATATAGAATTTATATGTATAACCTTTGGTGGAGGGGCTGCAGACTGAAGCTGGCTGTAGAGAGCTGATTTCAACAGTATGATAATGGCTTTCTATGGCTTTTCTTCCTTCAGAAGCATGACTTTTAATCAGTAAAACTGATAGAAAAGTGAAAGAAATAAGCAGAAAATTGAAGAGAGAGGAAGAATTGAGACAGGCCATCAAGAATTCAAAAAACTTTTGCTTGTAAGTTTATTGCCAAACGACCATCATATATATAGATAGAATTTCGAGCTTCCATGTCACCCAATATGATAAATTTATTCTTTAGTTTTTTACTTTTTATTTAAATATTAAAAAAAATATGATTGGTTATTTGGGAAAATTGATGGGGAGGTTTTGTTTAGTGTACTTTTAATTTTTTAATTTTTCAATTTTTTTTTTATTTTTTATTTTTGGTTGAAATTTTTGTGTATTTACAAGTCTATGTGAGTATATTCAGGGGCCATATGGGAAGTTAAGTAGGTACATCTCTCTTTTAATTACATACCCCACTTTAGATAGAAAGGATAACCAGTCATTGTGATTTGATTTGATTTGATCTTATTCAAATTTCAAGAGCTCGGATCAAATAATATTAATCTCTATATGGACTCAATTTCTTAAATTTATTTTTCTTCAGATTTGTTTTCAATCACAGTTCACGGGACCTATGACTTGTATCAACTACATATTTCATCCATTTTATTTTAATCTAATAAAAATTTATTTTTTCTAAACCGAACAGGGCTTAGTTAGTATTAGTTGTGCAATGTATACTGTATCGAATGTGATCAAAGAGTTCATCAATGGTCTTGAATAATTATGTTCAGTCTAACGTGTCAAATATATGTTCGGTAGATGCATGGATGCGACTCTCTTTTAGTACATACACGACTTTAGTTTCGTACCTTAAATACATTGTTAGGCCAATAAATTTAAAGACCTAGTTATTAGCATAATTATTATTCTTTTCATATTGGATTATTCAAGCAATAATAGTTTGTATATAAGGAAGATAGATTCCAACCCATAACAAATGACAACTTGTTTAATTTAATTTCAACATTATACTCATTACAATCAGGACAAAGACAAATTCATCAACATAAAATATTATCTTTATCGTACAACTTGTTTCTTCTTTTTGGAATATTCATTTTTGTCCAAAATCCACACCTCCAAAAAAAAAAAAAAATGCGAGAGAGAGAGAGAGAGAGAATAAAGGAGAAAAATACTAAAACAAATCATTCTCAGAATATTTTATTTTTTAAATTTACTTTAATTTATTATAATAGGCCAAAGTTATAAGACGCAAACATTCAATAGATTGTGAAATGTAAAAACTATTGAGACTTAGACTTCTATCTTAAAATATAAACCTCACTAAAATGGGTCATGAAAATCTTGATGATTACTGTTTTTACATAATACGCTATACAATGTAATAAGAATTGTATTAAGATAAAATCCACATAGAATAAAAATAGAAATATTAATCACGTATAAGTATTTGAACTACTTCACTTAACGAAGTTGATTTTTTAATGCGAAACTCGAAGATCCAATATAGTATCAGAGCTCATTCAGCTCGAATGAACAAATTTGATATGTTTAAAGTACAAATCAGCATTTGAATTTCAAGAATGATGTGTTCAAACGTTCCACCGTGTTGTAGGACATATAAATGGTGTGTGTGTGTTTTTATTTTTTTAAACACACAGTGCACCTAGTAGATGTACAAAGGCACTAGAAAAACGCGTTTTTAGTCCATGATTAGTTTTGGAAGTGGGGCCGTTTGGTGGAGCTTCAACCAAGGAAACAAACAATTATTATTTTTGTAACCAATAAAAAGATTTTATTATTATATAAGTGGAAGAAATGCATGTGAAAAAGTCACAGTCCACATTATTACTTTGGGATGTATCACTACTGTTACGCATGCACCTTCGAATAGATTGTGTTATTAACAAATTTATTTATCTCATTTACTATTCTTTGAATAAAGTTGAATGTACTTATGCTTTCAATTCAAAAATTTGATCCCTTCGACCAGTAATAATTTAATAAAATCTTCGATAATGTACAAATTCATTTTTCAAATCCGAAGTTTGATAAATGATATCGATAATTTTTACCTTTCTTTTCCTCTTGAATCTAGTGGTGACAAAAAAGCTCGCAAGCTCGGCCCGCAAAAGTCCGAGTAGGCTCGTGGCTCGGGCCGAGTCCTCTTTAGGGCAACGGATCGAGCCCAACTCGGCTCGTAAGTTTAAAAATATATAAAAAAATTGGTAGGAAGAAAGGAAAAATGAGCCGGCCCGACTCAGAAAAAGCTTGAGCAGAAGCTTGGGCCAAGCCTCTTTTTCTTGCTCGGCCAGGGCTCGCACAAAAGCCCGAAGATCGGGCTCAAGCCGAGTCCAAATCTTTAATTTCGGCCCACGAATCGGTTCGACTCGACTCGTTGACACACCTACTTGAATCACTAGCTTACTTGTACTTGTTTGGAGATGCTATTGCTAGAGTTACGGACTTATGCTTCATTCGTTAGAATTAGAAGGTGTTTGGTATTAATTTTAAAAATCAATTCTCATTTTTAACCACACATTCTTCAAAAATAATATTTTTCATTACATCAATAAATTTTCCTCTTTTTTCGACCACACATTTCCCATCAATACCAAACACCCTCTTAGCCTTTTTTCTATTTCAACTCTTGATGAATTTAATATGTTCGTACTATCTAGTCCGATATGAACAAGGCTAACCGCCTAACCCTATTTGATTTAACTTACAAAATAGACGGTAAAAAATGAAATTAAAATCAATAATTAATTTTAATCACGCGTTTTTTGAGATCCATAACTTTTTAAATACACGTTTTATGATTTAGCTTTTTGCTAGTATACTATGACCTCGCGAACAATTTTTTTTTGGAAAATTAATAGGGTGGTGAAATTTATGTTTTTGTTGTTATTGTTATTATTTTTGTTCCTGTGCATTGTGTTAGAAGCTTCTCAAAACAAATCTCCAAGTCAAGAAGATGAGTGAGAAAAAAGTTGCAAATGGTCAACCAAAGTTGGTGTTGCTCCTCGATTATGTTAAAACAGCTCAATTTTTCTTACACTAATTTACATACGTTCACACACATTAATTGGTGACTTTGAACTATAGGGTTAGGAGTGTTACCCAAAAAAAAAAAAAGTTGGAAAGGGGTTTTCTATGTGTAATCATCGATAAACTTTCATAGTCAACTAAAAATATGTTTGGAAGGTATTCATATACGATTTAAATTAAAAATAAATATAAATAAATGGTTGATAAATGAATAGTACTTGTAAATTTTATGAAATATGTGGAAAAAAATAATTTGCAAACAGTATCCAAATAGGGCTTAGAGATTCAACCACTCTCATTTTGAATAGGCTCTAGCACATCAAGTGTTAAATTATGGAGCTTGATTATTGTCAATTAGTCTTTGCATGAATCGTAAATAGGGAGCCCTGATTTTCACATCACGTGTTAAGTTTAGGAATTTCATACTTGTAATTTCGATTTTGCCTTATTTATAAGACAAATAGGGATTTGTCATTAGTGTTTTTAAATGATCATGAGAAAAAAGAGAGGTTAGAGAAGATAATGTGTTCAAATTTTCTCTTTTAAACTTCTTTTTGCATAGTGAATTATTAAAGGTAACTTCCTATAAATTTTGCGTATTCTTATGTGTCTATTTTCTTTCTATGATTTTACTACTCACAGTAGTATAAAATTAAAGTTTTTAATTTTCAACGTCAAGAATATTGGGTCATTGGTTAATGGGCACTTAGGTAAGTCAAAGAACATCATAACCATGCCATATTAATAACTAACAAATATAAGATTTTCATGAATTGTATATCTAAGGTTTGTTTGATTTAAATTTTTAAAATAAATTTTATGAAAAGTTATTTTTTTTTTTTAAAGTAAAAAGATTAAAAAGCATGAAAAAATTATGAGTACACGCATAAAAAAATTTATTGGAAGAACATATGACCAAAAATGAGTTTAGAGAAAAGAGTTTCAAACAATTTGTATCATAAAGAAGCCTAATATTATGTAAATATGACGTTTATGCACGTATACCTAGCTACCCATGTAAGATCAAGATCATTTCATTGTTGCTTTCATCAGTGGGGTCATATTTGAGAAAAGTCATTGGTACATGAGCGTTGACACGCTTGTGTACCCGACCCCACCTCCCTCACAAATGAGGTAGGCCCCACGCCCAATTAATGTGCAGGGCCCATTTTCATGTGAGAGACAGGAAATCCAGAGTGTAAAAGTCCGGGTACCTGTAGCTCGATTCATCATATTTCTCCATTATGCCACCTAAGACGGCTATTTGTTTTTATTTTATTTTTTTATGAAACCCTTCATTTTGAGGTTGTTACCATCTAATGCTTAATGGTGATAAGTGTGATCCATTAACTAGAATTTAATTTAATCTAATCTTTTCCAATTTGATGGAAAAAAATTATCTATGTTGTCAAATAATATGTTCATATGACTAATATATAATATTTTAATAAAAGTTCATGAAATGTGTAGTTAAAAAGTTAGGGATCCCATGAAATATATGTTTAAAATTTATTATTGAGTTTGATATAAATTTAAATTTAGATTTTAATATTCATCAAACAGGGACTTACTAATTAAATATCTTTTAATGATTCCATTATGGGATAATGGTTTTTGATTTTTGAGATTTAATTAAGTTGATTAGATTTTAATATTCATCAAACAGGGCTTACTAATTAATTATCTTTTAATGGTTCCATTATGGGATAGTGTTGAGGCCTGCCCAACCCATTAGCAACACTATCTCATCTGCTTGACCTTAAAAAGATTCTTTCAAAGTCAAGGAAAGAAGCCATTGTATGTACTGCCAGAAAGTGCCCCTCTTAATTATTTATGCAAATTTTTTTATTATTTTTCATTGTATCGAGTTAAAATTTGTTGTTCTTCTAATGCAATTTTTACACTTGGAACATCTTATCTTAAAAAATGGGAAGATGCCAAGGTGTAATATTCTAACGTATCAAAACTGTATTGTGAAAAGTAGACAGTGAGACAAGTTTGGGACATTAGATCCGATCTGTTAATGTACTTTGGCTCTAGGGGCATGTTTGATAGCAAATGATTTTTATTTTCATTTTTCATCTTCACCCAATTTCTAGTGTTTGATACCAAAAATTTTCTTGGCAAAACCTTTTTCCCATCCACCCCCCCCCCCCCCCCCCCCCCCCCCCACGTGCCCGTTTTCTTGCTTTTTGGGAAAAGTCTTTCCATTTTTTTTGACAATTTAAACAAATTCTAGACCCAATTGTAAAAAAATTATCCCTTTAATTAACAATTTTCATGAAAAACAAAGTCAAACGAATGATATTCGATTTTCCTTTTTTTTTTTTTTGGCAATTGGAACAAATGTTATCCCCAATTGTAACAAATTCTAACTAATTAATGGACAATTTTCATGAAAAACAAAGCCAAACGAATATCAAAAGATTCAAAATTTCAAAAAAATTTGGGTGAAATATTATACGAATCAAATATAATTAATCAACAATTTTCGGTAAAAACAAGTTATAAACAATTCAATTCCCTGTAATTCATTTTCTTTCTACCCAAATTTCATTCTTGCAATCAAACGGACCTTAAATTGTATTTAATGACAAATCAACTAATAGTTATACTGGGACTTTTTGTGAATTAATTGGAATTAAAATCAAATATTTACCCACATTATATAAGAAACAAAACTAAGTCTTATTTTCAATATATTTAGGGTGAATGACTTTTTTGTTACATTTTATGAAAACTATGAAGCACCTAAACTTTTATTTGTGCATTAATTGGGATTAAATTCGACATCTCATAGATGGGAATTTTTTCTGTTATATTTAATAGGTGATTTAAAACAACTAAATTTTTAATAACCTTCACCGACTATAGCAAATCTTTAAAACTGTGGACCAATATGCATCAATAAAGCAAAATTTTAAATTATCTTTTTATGTAAAAAGATTCTACTTATTGGAATTTGCAATAGATCCAAAGGAATTGATAAAACATTTCTAAAACAGAATTCTGCCACTTAGACTTGATTTATTAGATAATCGAAAACGGAGGATTTTGAATACTATTCGAAATTCAGAAGAACTGCAGGGGGTATTGAACAATTGGAAAAACCTGGGCTTTTAGGATAATATTGCTCAAACTGGGTAATTGACAGGTTTTTTTTTTTTTTACATTTGTTGCGTTGGCAGTGCCTGTATGTATGTATTTTTTTTTTTTTTTTTCTAACTGTCCAATAAAATGTTGGGACGTGTCCCCCTATTTTTAAATCATATCAATGACCCTATCATTATAGCAAGATTGAAAGATTTATATTGACTTACCCGTAATACAATTATTTCATAACTTTTCATGTATTCTCTCGACCCACATAATCAATCCTAATGAGGTACAAACTATGTATTTATTAGTGGCTTTCGCTAGAGGTTTAAACAAAAAATACTTTTCTCTATATAAAAAAAATTAAAATCTTTGTTCGTTGTGTTGAATAGTCTTGTTGCACTTGTTTAGAGAGGTTTAAGAAATTGATAAAAATTTAAATCAAATTTAATAATTAATTTTAACTACACATTTTATGAGATTCGTAAAATTTATCAACTTTTTAACAATACATATCATTCATTTATCAAAATTTATTAAAAATCTAATTTTTAACTATGGGCTTTGTAGTATGTACGAATTATTTGAGCTATTTGTCGACCACACAAAGCTATGTTTTATGAAGAAAAAAAATGAATATAAAATTTAAAAACTTCCATGATTAGAAATAATGGTTCTACATGAAAAATAATTTTTTTCTTCTTCTTAGTATTAGGCACATTTTGTTGTTTTGTGAATGAGGGTGGTGGGTGTAGGGTGGTGGGTGTAGGTCATGGAGATAATTGATATATATTACTAAATATGAAGAAAATTATGTCTCTTGTTTGTCTATTCTAATAATTTGCTAAACCATGTCATCATAATCTAGAAAGCTTACATCTCACAGACAAAATAGAGTGAGGCAAGAATTTTAAAAATTCAAAAGTTATTTTTGAGATTAAAATTTGCTTTTTTTTAACTTATTTGAATAATTTTTTAGAAGTATTCTGTCTGACTAGAGTAGTTTTTTTTTTTTCTAAAAACGTAACCTTCTCGAAAAGTTCTTCTACAAGAAGTAGAAGTAAAAGTGGAAAACTTGATCATTACTTATTTATATTTGCATCTTATACCTAAGCTAGGAATTGCAATCGACGTTATTTATTCTTCAAAATTGAATTTTCATTAATGGATAACAATAAGACTTGAATTGAAAAATAAAATTATTTGTTTTAATACAATATTGAACTACGCCATCTAAAACTATAAACTTTTTCACAAAGAATATGTGAAAATTGCTAACTTGTTTCGAAGCATAAATCATTATTTTAATGAGGAAACTTAGATTAATTGGGCCAAGGATAAGAAATTACAATATTTATTTTTAAAAAAATAGTCAAAATCATCAATTTTTTTTTTGCTAATTCCATCATTGTCACTTGATAATTGAAGGGCATCAAGCTTAACCAAAAACTTTGATTTTATAAACCGTGGGTCTCACAATTAATCAATTAATCCACATATATTTCACCAAAATCCTTGGAATCTCGCGAGCTGTGGACCAGTTCAGATATTTCTTATTGGTATAACATAGCTGGAATCTCAAATGAAAGTAAGATCAGCTGGAATCAGTTGGAATCTTGATTGATTTTTAGGTCACATTGGATGTTTGTACAAGTTTATAGATAAGAACTTTATCTTTGGGAATGGACCATTGCCTTTTTCCTTCCATCTTTTCTATTCTCACCCTTGATATGCCCCCCGAATCTTTTATGACGATAGTATCGACCGTTGTTGATGTAGTTTTACGATGCTTAATATATTGTGATGATACCAAATCCGTAGGAAGCCCTTCGAAAAATTGCTTGTCTCGGTTTTGGAACTCATTGTGAGAGTTTCTTGTTGGATCGGAAATCCAATTTTCTCGTAGTGTTGATGACATGTTTGAGGAAGTAAATTCGATACGATAAAGTGAATAACCTACAAGATAAAGCTACTTATACATATTTTTTTGTATACAATGGTGTCCACACACTCACATAACAGTGCAGTGAACCCCACCTCATTTAAGTGTGTAAACATCATTATGTACTCTAAACACGTCTCTTATGTAAATATGCAAAAAAACATTTCACACAATAAATTAGGAATGTTGGTATGAACTTTAAACAATAAAGTCATATTGCATTATCAGAATAATTGATACTTGATGGGTACTGCCAGACCAAAAGGGTTCCAAAATGAATATTTCAATTATAAGGGTGAAGTGAACAAGTAACTATCATGTTTTGCCAAAAATCAACAAACAACTGGCAACTTTAGCCTCCTATGGGAAGAATTTGTAAATGGTTGGTGTTGATGACCAAAAATGAAGTGGTACTTTTAGATCAATTTAGAGAATTTTTTTTAATAAATCATCATGTTATAATTTCTGGATAATATAAGGGCGTAATTTGCAGGAACTTGAATACAAGTGGTATAGACAGGTTTTTAACAGCTCGGTCCTTCCTTTTGGAACTTTGCCAGTTTATGTAGCCCTCTAGACCGGAGCTTGTCGACTTGTCGTTATAATCATAACAAGCTACAATGTCTGATCGAGCATGTGCATCATCATCCCTTTTAGAGAGATTTGATTGGTTGGAGAGTTCGATTGCGACATCGTCATCAAGATACCTTGGTTGTTGCCCTGTACCTTATGTAATAATGCATTTTCTTTGATTGATTTTTGCAGTGGCGTTGCTACCCAAGGGGAACACCTTTTCAATCATGTTAAAATTATTTTTTCAAACGATGTCTCTTATGTGCAGACCTTTGCGGGTGGAATCTTGGGTTGACCTTTTGTGTTGTCATAATTGACTTTAATGAAAAGGATCATTTGATCAAGTGGACACCCAAGTGATCCGACGTGTATGATTATGTCATCCCCATCAGTTGATTATATATAAATAAAAATGAGTAGTGGATAAAAGTTGATAGTACTTGGAAAGTCTACTAAAATGTGTAGTTAAAAATAAAGTCTGACTATTTATAAATAATTTATATTAATTCTTCTTAAACCTCACTCAAACAAACGGAGCAACATGAATTCTCGAAATATCACAAATCACCCAAATAAAACAATTCACCTTCAATAAACAATCTCGCGGCTTGATCGATGTTTGGTTGGAAAATTAAAGGTGGTCGTACTATAACATCAAATTATTGTGGAGCATAAGGAAAGATTCGATACCTTCGTGTTTTCATGAGGGACATGAAAGTTTAACAAATGTATCATTTTGTTAGTTAGCCAAATTTGGCCTCCATTTCACCAAACTTCATTTTTAATAACACATTTCATTGTGAGGTCCGTGCAAGACAGAGGGATGAGATGATCGGGGCAGTGGAAGCTATTGACATGGGAGGACATCAGACGTTTAAAACATGGCATTAGAGTTTTTGTTGAAGCTTTACAAACTAAAATTAATCTTTTAATTCAATATGAATGATTTCAAGCATTTTGTTTTGCTTGTGGCTTAAACGGTGTAAAATAACCCTAGTGACATTAAAATTTCTAACAGTTTCCCACTTACCCCTGAAAAATATCTACGAGTTGCTACGGAATTTATGGAAATCTATCACATATGTGGTCATCACTTGCTTATTGAAAAGTTAATGAATTTGATGATGTTATCTACAAAAGGGAAATTCCACTTGTACGTACAGTCCCCTCACATAAATAAAAAATTTGTGGGCCCCCTCGCTATGAGGGGGCTGTAAGAATGTACAGCAATAATTGTTGTACACTAAGCAAAGTTCTCTGCAAAATTTCACATGTGACATGAGTTAGACGTTAGTTGTCAAATCACCAAAATCTCGATTGAGTGATAAGCCTAAAATCTATTTTGTTAATAAAAAACGAAAATAAATTCTGAACGTAACACACAGTGGCCATCTTTAAAAACCTCAAACCCCCACATGATGAACTAGGGTTATTCGTCCTTCACAGGAATTTAAGTAATGGAAATGGTACTCGCAATTCAACCCAAATATGGGTGATCCAATGTGGCACCATCTTTCAATTGTAGGCTATAACTATTCAAAAATTAATTAAAGGTAAATAGATTTTTCAAAACGATATTCATTTCTCTAAGTTATTTTATTTTATACACAGTTACTTAGCAGGGCCCGTCTTAATTTTTCACGAAAAATATTTTCGTCTATCGTCACACATTTCCCATTTATGTTCCATGCAACCTATAGAAATTGTAATGGATCGTGATCACCCTTTATTTTCATTTTCTACTTAAAAAAATAAGAAAAACAATAATAATTTAATCAAATGCAATTTAAGTTGATTTTAGCTCACCTAGAGGATAGAGATGTTTACATGGTCCCTGCCACAACTCTTAATCTTTGTTCAATTTTAAGATTTTTAATTTAAATTACTTTTTTGATTAAATAAATAAATAAGTAAATGGAAGAACAAGATAGAAGATGTAATACTTTAATCCCAGTCTGTTGCCATCGCTAAGCTCACCCAAACATGTTGATACTCTCCTTAATTACCCAAAGGAAGTACATATATTTCAAAATTACTTTTTAGCATCTTAAGGTAAAACGTTAAAATCCACTACTCTTTACTGACTAACCTATAACGGAGTCTGTAATTTATTTATTTGTTTCTCAAGTCTGAGAATATTACTGTTACCATTTTCAAAAAATTAGAACCGACTTATATAAAAAAAAATTACAAAAATGCTACTTGTATATCAAGATTTGTACATAATGGTGTCCTCCCTCTCACATTGGGGGATCCACTCGATTATTTTATTCGAGTGGACCCCCCTCTCATGTAAGGATGATGTACACCCTTAGGTACACCTTAATATATCAGTAGCAAAATCGAAAAAATTATTACCGTTAAAAAATCAAACTTTAGACCTCTCTCTCTCCCCTCGAAAACCTCTATTGAACTCTTTCTTGTCTTCAAAGTAACAAGACATCAATCAAAATTTTCTCTCCCTTTTCAGCCATGACAATGTCTAACAACAATCGTAAAAGGAGAATGTGGAGAAATCCAGTTTTGCTTGAGGTTGCCGCATCAAAAGTTCGAATCCTGAAATATGAATTTGACTCTTGAGTAAGTGCAAGTGTACAAGCAGTCTTCCATCCTGTACCCTCGGAGACATAACCTGTGATTTACCTACTTCACCAAGGTCCAAGGCATGGTAGGTGGAGACACCAATAATAGGGCGTAATCCAAAAAAAATCTGAAGAAGAAAACAAGCGTCGGCGGAAGATCGAAATTCGAAAAATCGACAATAGAAACAGTCTACAAGCTACCTTCTCCAAGAGGCGAATGGGTCTTTTCAGAAAGACGGCGGAAACGAGCCTATTGTGTGGCGTAAATATTGCTATCCTCATCCAATCTCCGAGGAACAAGTTTTTCACTTTTGGCGAACCGTCAGTGGAATCCATTATGAACCGATACCAATTTCTTCATTATTCGTTTTCTATTCATTCGAACCCGATTGCCCACAATCTTGTGGTTCAAGAAAAATGTGAAAATGATGAGGCAACGAGGGAATTTTGGCGGGAGTATGAAAACTTGGAAACTATGGAGTAACAGGAAATTGAAGAATTCGAAGAAAAATTGAATAGATTAAGAGAGAATGTTTTGAATCAAGTAGGAGAGATGGATAAACAAATTGCTTAGTCGATGATTCCACTTCCACAAGATTTTGATGCCATATGAATTTTGAGTTACGTATTAGGACCTGTTTGTTTCAGATTAAAATCTGATTTTAATCTAAGTCAAAGTCAAACAATCTGATTTAAAAATTTGTTGTTTCACTTCAACCATGAAAATTGTGTAGAGTTGAGGATATATAATTGACTTAGGATTACATAGTATTGGGCGAAAATATAATGTTGTGGTGTGAGTGGTGATAATGGTTTGTATATTCTTAGAACTTTTTGATTCAGAAATAAGTTCCATTTTGTGATGATTTTTGTATTTTCTTGTTATACATTTTCCTTAAATCTGTAAGCAAGATTTGCAGAAGGGACATCTTTTTGTATGTGTTACGCTTTCTCCTTAAATCAACAATTCTTGTTAAATATTACTTCTTCCTAAATCTCACTTGAACAACCGGAGCCACACGAATTTTCAAAATATTACAAATCACACAAATAATTTGTTCATGATGCCTCATGTTTTGTGGTAAGCATATGGAATTTGACAAAAATTGTGTTTACCTATTAACATTGTTACATAAGATGCAACCTCTAGAATTGTATTTTCAAGTTGCAATAGTTTAAGATGTTACATACTAGTGACATTGTATATAGAACTCACCTTCAATAAACAAGAATTCTTTTCTCGTAGAATAGAAAATGAATGGACAAATTTCATTCTTGGTAACTATATTTTCACTCTAGTATCAATCAAGTAATTATACTTCAATTTTGTTCAATTCAATAACTACATTCTAATATGATCTGAATTGGGTAATCATACTTTACTTGATTTCAATCATTTAATTGCACTTAATTATATTTCAATTAAAATAACTTGCTTACTGTTGGGTATTGACACTTAGTTGTCAAACAAACTAAGTTGTAATATTTGTGGTTTCTAGTTTAAGTCTAGTTTGGTAGAAAACCAACTAAGACATGTGATGAAATATATTAAAATATTCAGCAACTAATACATAAGTTAAGGGGAGTGACATGTAGATTAGGTAGTGGTAGGCTGCCATATCTTTCTCTATATACATGCTCCATTGTGGAGCTCGAGAAAAACAAGAAATCAATAGAAAATACACATCCAAAAGATATTAAGATGTAGTCTCTCATCTCTTTCCTTCCACTCCTCTGTTGGTCGAGAAAACCAGCAGAGTAAGGTTTAATGTTTATATGTTTTATGGTTATTGTTTATGTTTTCTAATGTTTATATTTACTGTCATCTTTCCCCATTTGAAACCACACAAGTTTATTGAGTTGCTTAACTCTATTTTGTTGATCTAAAGTTGTGCTCCAACTCCCTAGATCAGCCTTGTTCTTCACCATGAAGATGGTCGTCCTATAGAAAGATGAACCACTTATTTTTACACTATTGAACTTAAATTCCGCACAACTGGAAGAGCTTCGACTCTTCCAGATTCTACACTTACAGATTTGTACTGTGAGCTCACGATTTTTTTTTAAAAAATGTTATGGGTAGAAGTTAAGTTTTGATCAATAATTGCGTAGACCCAAATGATTCTATTTACGAAACATCCGAAGTGTAGTTGATGATTCGAGTACTGAAATATTTAGACCAACTCACCTAACGCCGAGACCTACTAATGAGTAGTGGTGGCTTTACTCTATAGTTGTTTCCATTGAATTTAGTAGATAGCAATAAGACAAATTTAGTTATTTCCCTTGCAATTTTACATTTATTTAATATCAAATATAATTATAGGGGAAAAAAAAGTTTGGTGTTAATTCGTCTCCCTCAAACCCTACGAGGTTTTAGAGGTAGAGTTCAATTCACCTTAGGCGTCTTTGCTGGTGATCACTTGGTGCTCGACAAGGGTTTTTCTCGGGCGATCAACTTCTTCTTTGGATGCAAACTACCATCTCTTATATATATATATATATATATATATATTTTCAATTCAGGTCTTATTAACATTCTAATATTTGCAATACACAAATCCCTTACAACGCTCTCACCTTAGAACAGAATTGCATCCAACTAATGATGATGGTCCTCTTCACAAGGTATGACATGAGGTTTACGATAAGGGCATCTCACGGCTTAATCGATGCTTGGTTGGAAAATTATAGGTGGTCAGACCATAAACAAAGAGGGTCAATCCGACCCAACCCAAATATGGGTGATCTAATGTGACACCATCTTCAATAAGATATTAATTTCTATAAGTTGTTTTATTATATACACCGTCTCATAGCAATGCTATTTAACTTTTCACGAAAAATATTTTCATCTATCGTCTCATGTTTCCCATTTATGTTCCATGCAACTTGCAGAAATTGTAATGGATCAGTGATCACCTTTTTTTTTTTTTTTTTATTCATTTTCTACTTAAAAATAAGATAAACAATAGTTTAATCAGGGATATAGCCACTTGTACATCACATTTCTATATCTTGCTTAACATCATTCTTGTTGGCAAGATTTGATTGATGAAAAAAACTGTTTTTTTAACTGTCAAATGGTGCGTTGCCACGTGTCAAAGTAGGAATTTTGGGGTGCACTATGATGTATCCTAAACAAGATTGCTTAATCAAATGTAATTGGCAATTGAATAGTCATTCTAGTAATCACACTCACTGAAGATTTTTTGTAAAGTTACTCAATCGCTCTCCTTAACATGGTTGTTTAATCAAATGCAATTTGCAATGGAATAGTCGTGCCTACTAATCACACTCACTGAAGAATATTTCTAAAGTTAGTCAATCTCTCTCCTTAACGATGCAAGGGAAATACATATAAATCATAATTACATATTAATATCTTACGGTAAAACGTTAAAATCCACTACCGTTTACTGACATAGTATTGGGCGAAAATATAAAATTCTGGTGCGAGTGATGATACTGGTTTGTGCATTCTTAGTAGTTTTTATTTAGAAATAAGTTCCAAATTTTGTGATGGTTTTTGTATTTTCTTGTCATACATTCTCCAAAAATTTGTTGGCAAGATTCGAGGAAAAAACATCTTTCTGTATGTCTTACGCTTTCTCGATGATTACATAAATTCATTGATTAGCAAGAGGAATTAATTTATAACAATTATCACTCATTGAATTTACATATAAGCAGACACAATTTACCCAATTGTAGTGAACTTCATTAAAAATAATGTTTTTCTCTTTAGCTTGTTGGAGAATTGGGCAAGTTTTTCTCTTTTAGCTTCTCATGGGTTTCTTTCAGTGGCTCTTCACGGCTATTGATGATTGTGATTTCCAAAATTTTCCGTCATTCGGACTAAAAGCATTCGAGTAAAAGTAAGCATGTAACTTTTTTCTCCCCGATTAAATGGAGTACAAGGTTATTCTCTATTGTGAGAAATACTCAAAAAGTATGACTTGTTCTAAAATCGCAAGTTTTACTTTGATTTCTTGGCAACTTATGTTGGAGTTGAGATGATTAGCCCTCATATTGAAAATGTATGTTGATTGGAGGAATTCTTCAAATATTCTAATTCTAAAAAAAAAAAATCTGAAGAAATTAGGATCCAATAAAAAGATGGTGATTAAGCTTTATTACATCTAAAATTATTACCGTTAGAATTTTGAAAATCAGCACCTAAGCAATATTACCGTTAATATTTTCAAAAATTTGCACTGGCTTACATCCGATATTATTACCGTTGAAAACTCATACTTTGCACCCCCATCTCTCCCTCCGAAAACACTCTGTAAAACTCTACTGAACACTTTCTTGTCTTCGAAGTAACAACGCATCGATCAAAACTTTCTCCTTTTATAACCATGAAAATGTCTAACAACAATCAGGAGAAGAAAACAAAGGGTCGGCGGAAGATTGAAATTCGAAAAATCGACAACAGAAACAGTCTACAAGTTACCTTCTCAAAGAGGCGAACGGGTCTTTTCAAAAAGGCGGCGGAAAGGAGCCTACTGTGCGGTGCAAATATTGCAATCCTCGTCCAATCTCCCGGGAACAAATTCTACACTTTTGGCGAACCGTCGGTGGAATCCATTCTGAATCGGTACCAATTTCTTGATGATTCATTTTCTACTGAGACGAGCCAGACTGCCCACAATCTTGTGGCTCAGGTAAAAAGTGAAGATGACGAGGCAGCGAGGGAATTTTGGTGGGAGAATGAAAACTTGGAAACAATGGCGTTGCAGGAACTTGAAGCATTTGATGAGAAATTGAATAGATTAAGAGAACGTTTTGCTTCAAGCAGGGGAGATGCATAAACAAATTGCTTCAGTTTCTTAGTCGATGATTCCACTTCCACACCTGTAGTGTTTTGACGAAGATTTTGATGTTGTATGAATTTTAAGTTACGTATTACGTATATAACTAGACAGGATTAGATTTTAAACTTTTGAATGTTGTCTGATGTCAACACAGGTTGGCAACTTAACCATTCAGTTGTATTTTTCGATGACGATCGACTCTATTTTTCATGGAATGTTTTGATTGATTCAGGATAAATTCTTTGTTGTTTTCTCTGGTTTTCGGTTGGAAAGTTTGCGTAATTTGTCGTCTCCCTTCAACCATGAGAAACGCATAAAGTTTTTGATTAACTTGGCGAAAATATAAAATTCTGGTGCGAGTGATGATGTCTGTGTATTCTTAGCAGTTTTTGATTCAGAAGTTTGTTCCAGATTTTGTGATGGTTTTTGTATTTTCTTGTTATACATTCTCCTAAAATCTGTCAGCAAGATTTGAAGAAATGACATCTTTTTGTATGTGATACGCTTTCTCTATGATTACATAAATTCATTGATTAGCAAGAGGAATTAATTTGTAATAACTATCACTCAATAAACTTTATTAAAAATAATGTTTGCTCTCTTTTAGCTTTTTGGAGAATTGGGCAAGTTTTTCTCTTCTAGCTTCTTATGTGGTTTCTTTCAGTGGTTCTTCACCGCTACTGATGATCATGGTTTCCAAAGTTCCCGACATTCGGATTAAAAGCATTCGAGTACAAGTAAGCATTTAACTTTTTTCTCATGTACAAGGTGATTCTCTATTGAAAGAAAGACTCAAAAAGTATTGTTCGTTCAAAAATCGCAAGTTTTACTTTGATTTCTCAGCAACTTAGGTCAGAGTCGGGATGATTTGTCCCCATATTGTGAATGTATCGGTGCTGATTGGAGGAATTCTTTCTTGGGTTATCATGTGGCCTCTTATAGAAACTAGAAAGGGTCATTGGTATACTGATCTTGATCCAAAAAGAATGCAGGGGCTTAAGGGATACAAGGTGCATTTCCCGGATCTTTAGTACCGCCTTTTGAACTTTAAATTACAGTTTTATGTTCTAACTTCTTCATTTATGTAGGTATTTTTAGCCATTGCTTTGATACTGGGTGATAAGTAATCCAATTTCAGACGAGAGCACCTTGCCATTGATGGGATTTATAACATGCTCATGACCCTTATCGAGTATACAAGCAATAGCATGAGGATAGGGAATCCTCGATAAGTCCCACATTTGTCGTTCCTGGGCATTCTCGCTATACTTTTCCAACAATGTCACCAGAGTGTGTAACACGGTTGCAAACAACATTTGACACCGTTTATTTAGTTTAGGTACCATCGCAAATAATAGCATGACAAGAAAGTTTGCCACAATAATCTTTACAAAAGAGATATAGAGAAGATAAGCAAGACATAAGCACTAGGTTGATAATGTTTCGTTTATTTACAATAAGAATACTGACTGAATATTGGATCAATTATATGGAGAAACACTACGTAACACAATTTTTATTCAAGTAGAGTCGAGGGGAACTTATTGATGATTTTCTATAGAAATATACAAAATAGTAAGTACTGCCTCAAAAACTAATTAACTGCTTGACATTATTCAAAAACCATGATTCCGAGCTATCTCCAACCTAGTCCCCGAAATCAAAATTTTCGTCATATTCATCTTCATACCCGTAAGACATCGCATCATTATGATGACCGTATATAACATCATCTTCGCCACAAGTGATCTGCTGTTGATCATCATCATCATCATCATCATCACCATAATTGCCATCTTCAGATCTTTGCATTTTGGGTGTGGTAATGCTTTCGTTCTGTGAATAGTCATTTCTCCAAGAATCAAGTTTCAAATCGACGTCGTTTGCTGTACCAGAACCTTGTTCCTGAAATGATAATTAACAAAGTTACGGGAAACAAGAAATGCAGAGAATCCTTGATCTAGTTACATGTTTGTTTCACACTTTCCGACCCAATGAAAACGAAGCCAAAACAAGAGTGTAAACTATGTACCATATCATCACTTAGGATCCTCAAAGCATCATAATTGATTCTCGAACTTCTCTTCTGCAAAAACAGGATTCATGTCGACGTCAATACAAAATATGCTTGTATTGTAAAATACAATACAAACATACTCCAGCTTGTAGGGACTGAAATCATCATACAACAAGAACTTAACAAATGACGAAAGACCATAATTTCCCTATTACCATCAACCATGGCTTGAGTTTTACATCGTACTGTAGCAAGCAGATAGAGAACAGACAAAAACTCTCATTGAAGCCTAATTTATTACCTGCTGTTCCAATTTCTCGGTGGTTTTAACAGCTTTCCTTGCAGTGGTAGTTTTCTTTATTTCAGTTGCTGGTTTTTGTTTCTTAACCTGAAATATATCACCGATTTAGACAGCAGTCAAATTTAACCCCGATTGAAAAGTTGAAATCTTACAGTGAGGGAAACGTAGGAAAAGGACCTAAAGACAATTCGCAATATCATAAGCTGTCAATGTTCACATCAATATCGATAAAATGTTAAGGGCCCTGTCAATATTTCAACATCAGCTAAGAAATGTTTAGAAGACTACTAAAATGCTTAAAACAGGTTTTCTTGTAATATCGGATAACAAGTATATAGGAGACCTGACATCACTGTACTTAAGTTGCATGGCATCAGCAGAAAATGCAAACACAGAGAAAGCGAGGTGGAAGGAAGAAAATAATATGGAGCCATGCACAGTAGTTTATGGGAGAATTTTATTCACATAGTGCAGCCAGATAGTTCATTTATGAAGAAATCTGGTTTCACTTTCTCTTTAAATTAATTTAGGGTTTCTTCGGTAGAAATTAAAATCCAATTTTAATTGAAAATATAGTTGTTATGTTTGACTTTCATCTCACGCATGGACCCACTAACGGCTAATTAAAATCTTCACCAAACACACTCTTAGTTAAGATAAAGGTGCTCCAATTACTGCCTCATTGAACATTACTTCATATGCTGGAATTAGCTAAGAATTAATTCTTTTAAAAAATTAGTTTTGGAGGCAAAACTAAATTCTTCAAGATGCCTAAGTCTTGGAGGTGAAGCTAGATATTTCAAAAACAAATTCTCCAATCAAATCAATCTGGTCATATTTTTTCTTTAAATGTTATTAATAAATACGAAGGATATATGCCAAACTGACAACCAAGAAAAGGGATGCTTTAATTTCTATGGTCTAAAAGAAATATTGATCGCATATTGTGACTTGAAGAAGAGAATATCATAATCTCATCTTACAGAGACTATTTTGCACAATCTGAACTCATATTATATTTTATCACATAATATGATACATTTTCCCGTAATAATTCAAGGACAAAAAAGATCAAACATCATGACAGCAGGACAAATACGTATAGTTCAATAATTCTATCGGATAGCACCTATGTGAAAGCTAGAAGCCTAGAATCTATAGATGGTATCTAAACGTGTCACAAAAACACATTCAGAGAGAGTGAGCATCCGAATAACATAACTCTCCACCCTAACCACCTTGTAGAATAGAAAGAAAATAAAATAATAAACAGACAAAAAAAGGAAGGAAATAGGAAAAATATGCCTGTACAGAGGAACAAGGTAAGAGAACACAAAGCACACCTTAATTGAGCTAAAACAAGATGAAACATAAGGAAACATTGAGGTGAAGCAAGTCTGGTAAGATAAGCCAATAACCTCAATAAAACCAATTATAGACTAGAAAGTAGAAATTCTGCCAAATTACTCCAAATGCAAGGCAGATCTTGAGGAGTATTAGTAAACAAGGCCTTACCTTTACATGTTCTTTATTCATGGCTTCCCATAACATCCTTTTCAAATGCATCTCCTTTTTGTTGTTAAGATATCCAACAATCTGAAGATCATAAAAAATTGCTTAAATGCATCTCCATCTCAGGGCTCTAGTGATGAATGCTTGATTCCCTTTCATATTCTGAACTATCCATCCTTTTCTTTTTCACGATATGAAATTTTAAATGACTTATCAGCTGGTGAAAATGTTAGATATTATCAACGAACAAAAAAATTTCATTAACAGAGTTCAGCAAAGTACAGGACTAAAAAAGAAGCATTAGAAATTTCCAGGGTGCACATTAGTTTTGATTATTCAAACAAAGGTAAAGGTATTCTCATGGAAAGCATGAAAGTGAACTTACCATTATAAAAAAACACTTGCAAGAACCATTGCCAGACTTTAAACAAAAAATTCTCCAATTTATACAACAAAGCATATACCTCAGAATCATCAATATCGGAAAGACTTTCTGAACCATCAGATTTAGTTCTACTTCTTTTCTTGTACCTTTGTTTTTTACCAGAAGTATTCTTATTGAAGTCCTGATGTACGGCTGAAGCATCTGAGACATAAAGAAATTACATCAACTAAAACTTCTGCAGCAATCCATTGTCTTAGCCCAAAAGATTCTGCATAAGAAATTTCATACACACAACTCATGAGAACAACATTAAAGATTACCGCCAGATGCTCCCAGTTGCAACATTCCAGGTTGGGTAGCAACTCCACCTCTGCGAGAAGTCCCAACTTCCACTGTCTACAAAACAGATCACATAAATGAAAAAATGTGAGATTTACAAGAACTGGGATCTATTTTATATGACTTCTAGTTGAATGAAACTTTGCAAGGACTTTATCAGCATGATCTTACAGTTTGATATAAGAATAGAGTTTACAATAACCGGTGAAGGAATCAGCTCTTGATATCATTTTTGAAAAGGAAGTTTCTAAAACTCTTTAATTGAAAAAATAATAATACAAAGGAGAACAATAAAATAAAATAAATTGAAGACGCCAATGTGACTGATCTTCAAGCAAATAAGTAATTCGGGCATTTTGGCTAACCAATTTGGACAAAAAGGGTAAATGATTGCATATATACTATGAAATAGTAAGATCAATGCTTAGAACACGCAGCAGCAAGGGAATGAATCTGGATTTTCCAATACTATCACATGAACATATGTTTCTAATTGAATAATCAACATGTATACACTTATCCAATCGTAGCAATATTTAACTATTTCAGACGCTCAAAATTCATGGAAATATACGAATTAAAGAAAAAAAAAAAAAAGGGAAAGAACGAAATAACGCATACCGGTGGTTCCAAAGGGTTTTTGGGACTTTGTGTAATATCCATTGTTACAGATAAATTCCACTGAAGCTTCAAGAAAATACGCGCAGATTGTACGAGAGTTCTGGAGGTGAAAGAGGAACCCTTGATAGGTTTATAAAGGTCTGGGTTAGAACTTGAATTGACCAAACTATCCTTGACCTTGAATTGTTTGGATTGAAGAGAAAATTTGCTTCATTTTTTTTAAAACATTTTTATTGGAGTTTTTCTAAATAATTACTTTTCTAATCTTTATTTTCAGGATTTTGCTAACAGTGATTAGTCTGGATGATTTTAGAGGGTATTTTATGCAATAAAGTGATCTCAAAAAGTTGTGACATTCTTATAGGAGTTGAAGAGAAAATTTCCTTCTTACCACTTGAATTAAGCTTTGATTTATTATTTTTATGTAAAAGAAAAAGCAAAAAATGGAGATGAAATATCGGGAACCAAATTAGATTACCAACACTAAATCATCTTGTAATTTTAACCACACAATTAATGAGATTCATAATTTTTTAACCTCACATTTTTGTTGGGAAATGAAATAGATCGAGATAATACATATGACACGATATGAAGTATATGATCGCAAATAAACAATAAGATAAAAAATAAAAAATTAATTGATAGATGAACGAAGTATTTTATTTAATTGACTAATATGAAAAAACAAAAAACAAATACCCTGGAACATGATTGTTTAACCAAATGCAATTGGCAATTGAATAGTCATGTCTAGTAATCACACTCATTGAAGATTTTTTGTAAAGTTACTCAATCGCCCTCCTTAATGCGATTGTTTAATCAAATGCAATTTGCAATTGAATAGTCGTGCCTAATAATCACACTCATTGAAGAATATTTGTAAAGTTAGTCAATCACTCTCCTTAACGACGCAAGGGAAGTACATATAAATCATAATTACTTATTAATATCTAAGGTAAAACGTTAGAATCCACTATCGTTTGCTAACATAGATAGTATTGGGCGAAAATATAAAAATTCTGGTAAGAGTGATGATACTGATTTGTGCATTCTTAGCAGTTTTTATTCAGAAATAAGTTCCAGATTTTGTGATGGTTTTTCTATTTTCTTGTCATACATTCTCCTAAAATTTGTTGGCAAGATTCGAGGAAATGACATCTTTCTGTATGTGTTACTGTTGGAATTATAGGTCAAAAACTTTACAAAAAAAAGCTCTAAAATATTAAATGTCGAGGAGGAGGCAATAACCGAATTTTACAAAGACTGTATATATAGCTAAAATTACATACAAAACAAAAGTGTTTTTAACCTTAATCATATCACCTATAATACTAGACAATACTTAACATTAGTACTTAACAGCATACTCTATTAAAATAGGTCGTACTAAGTCTACCTTTACACCACAAACAAAGTTAGACATAAACTAAAATATTGCAACTAAATAGAAACGAAAATATACTAGTTGGTTGACAACTAAAGTGTCACCTAAATTCAGCACTCATCTTTGACACTTTGGTTGGAAACTATCAAAAAAATTCTACTTCATGCTCAGGCCGTTTTTTTTTTTTTTTTTTTTTTTTTTTTTTGTTTTTCGGTGACTGCAAGCTTTGAAGTATCTTTGTTTTCCATTTGATCCAAGCTCCTATAGTTGCAACTCTCTTTCGTAGTTGGTCAACTCTTTTTAGCCTTGAATCAACCACATACAAAGAGATTTTCCACTTGCATCTTTCTTCAGTTTTCTTCATGATTCAGGTCTTTTTTTTTTCTTTTTTCTTTTTTTTTTTGGCATTTTCATAACTGATTTGTTGATGTTTTGATCAGGCTATTGCTGCTAAATTTTTTTGCATATCATACCCGATTTTCCAAGTTTTTCAGTCATTTCCATCACCATCTGAGAGCTTCATTTTCCCAGGACTGCTGCTGCTTTTTGGCTTACCAGATATGGATTTTTTCACATACCATATGTGCCATTCACTTGAGCTTACTAGATTTTACACTTTCTTGCTTAACCGGATTCGCTTCTTTTCTGCACATACCATATATTCTCATCATATAACGTATTTCAACATGAACTTACTGGCTTTCAATCTTTTTTCAACACATACCAAATTCGCTCTCATCACATGTGGATTTTCTCATTTTTCAGCATACCAGATTTTTTTTTTCAGCCGTTTACAGCAACTTCATCTTTTTTTGAGCACTTTATCAGCCCCTATTATTTTCTTCTTTTTTATGACCCCTTAAGATTATTGAAACTCTGATACCACTGTTAGAATTTTGGTTCGAAGAGGAATGAAGATTTGAATTTACCGGATTTAGTTTCAACTTACCGGATTTGAGTAAATTGAACTTACTGGATTTTCTTGACACTTACCGTATTTGGTGTGTTTATCGGATAAGAGAATACCGAATATTTCTTCACTTACCGTATTTCACTCAAAAATCAATACCGGATTTCAATAGAGCATACCATATTTGGTTTTTGCACTTACCGAATTTCTGTTTTGTTGCATGCCGTATTTGAATTGCATACCATATTTGAACTTACCGATTTTTCAACACTTACCGTATTTGACAGCTTCTTACCGGATTTGCTCAACACATACCAAATTTCATCTTTTTTACACATATCGGATATGGAAAATCTAAACTTACCGTATCTCAACCTAAACTCCTGCATACCGGATTTTGAGCTTCTTCTTCAACATCATATACCGGATTTCATCTTTGTTTTCTTTAACCATTTTACAGCAACTTCTTCTTGTTCCTTTTTCAGCGTCTTTGTAGCACTTTTCTTCTTCATTTTCTGGCACTTTTCAGGCCCCTTAAAAACATATAAGCTCTAATACCATGTTGAAATTATGGGTCGAAAACCTTACAAAGAAAGGTCTAAAATATTGAATGTCGAGGAGGAGGTGATAACCGAATTTTACAAAGAAAAAACAAGAACATAAACTCTAGTTTTCTACCAGAAAATCAGAGGAGAAGAGAGAATTTAAGGGTACATTTTGATATCTTCACTTCTCCTTTTCGAATATTACAAAGGCTGTATATATAGCGAAAATTACATACAAAATAAAAGTGCTTTTAACCTTAATCGTACCACCTATAATACTAGACAATACTTAACACTAATACTTAACAACATACTCTACTAAAATATGTCATACTAAGTCTAACTTCACACCACGAACAAAGTTAGACATAAACTAAAATATTGCAATTAAATACAAACGAAAATATACTAGTTGGTTGACAACTAAAGTGTCACCTAAATTCAATAGTTACACTTTCCCGATGATTACATAAACGATCTTGCTACATGTACATTCGGGATGACATCCCGGATGACATTCTCCCTCACAATAGGGGGGCTATGATTATTTTATTGAAGCGTGGGCCCTCCCTTCTTGTGAGGGAGAATGTCATCCGAGATGTCATCCCAAATGTACAAATAGCAAAATCCTTACATAAATTCATTGATTAGCAAGAGGAATTAATTTATAACAATTATCCCTCATTGAATTTACATAGAAGCAGCGGAATTTACCCAATTGTAGTGAACTTTATTAAAAATAATGTTTTTCTCCTTAGTTTGTCGGAGAATTGGGCAAGTTTTTCTCTTTTAGCTTCTTATGGGGTTTCTTTCAGTGGTCTTTCATGGCTATTGATGATTGTGATTTTCAAAAGTTCCCGACATTCGAACTAAAAGCATTCGAGTAAAAATAAGCATGTAACTTTTTCTCTGATTAAATGGTGTACAAAGTGTTTCTCTATTGTAAGAAATACTCAAAAAGTATGGTTTGTTCTAAAATCGCAAATTTTACTTTGATTTCTTGGCTACTTATGTTGGAGTCGAGATGATTAGCCCTCATATTGAAAATGTATCGGTGTTGATTGGAGGAATTCTTCAAATATTCTAATTCTAAAAGAAAAAAAATCTGACGAAATTAGGACCCAATAAAAAGATGGTGATTAAGCTTTATTACATGTAAAATTATTACCGTTAGAATTTTGAAAATCAGCACCTAAGCAATATTACCGTTAATATTTTCAAAAATTAGCACTGGCTTACATCCAATATTATTACCGTTAAAAACTCATACTTTGCAGTTTGCACCCCCGTCTCTCCCTCCGAAAACACTCTGTAAAACTCTACTGAACACTTTCTTGTCTTCGAAGTAACAACGCATCGATCAAAACTCTCTCCTTTTATAACCATGAAAATGTCTAACAACAATCAGGAGAAGAAAACAAAGGGTCGGCGGAAGATTGAAATCCGAAAAATCGACAACAGAAACAGTCTACAAGTTACCTTCTCAAAGAGGCGAACGGGTCTTTTCAAAAAGGCGGCGGAAAGGAGCCTACTGTGCGGTGCAAATATTGCAATCCTCGTCCAATCTCCCGGGAACAAATTCTTCACTTTTGGCGAACCGTCGGTGGAATCCATTCTGAATCGGTACCAATTTTTTGATGATTCATTTTCTATTGAGACGAGCCAGACGGCCAACAATCTTGTGGCTCAGGTAAAAAGTGAAGATGACGAGGCAACGAGGGAATTTTGGTGGGAGAATGAAAACTTGGAAACTATGGCGTTGCAGGAACTTGAAGCATTTGATGAGAAATTGAATAGATTAAGAGAACGTTTTGCTTCAAGCAGGGGAGATGCATAAACAAATTGCTTCAGTTTCTTAGTCGATGATTCCACTTCCACACCTGTAGTGTTTTGACGAAGATTTTGATGTTGTATGAATTTTGAGTTACGTATTACGTATATAACTAGACAGGATTAGGTTTTAAATTTTTGAATGTTGTCTGATGTCAACACAGGTTGGCAACTTAACCATTCAATTGTATTTTCGATGACGATCGACTCTATTTTTCATGGAATGTTTTGATTGATTTAGGATAAATTCTTTGTTGTTTTCTCTGGTTTTCAGTTGGAAAGTTTGCGTAATTTGTCGTCCCCCTTCAACCATGAGAAACGCATAAAGTTTTTGATTAACTTAAGATTACATAGTATTGGGCGAAAATATAAAATTCTGGTGCGAGTGATGATACATGGTTTTTGTATTTTCTTGTTATACATTCTCCTAAAATCTCTCAGCAAGATTTGAAGAAATGACATCTTTTTGTATGTGATACGCTTTCTCGATGATTACATAAATTCATTGATTAGCAAGAGGAATTAATTTATAATAACTATCACTCAATAAACTTACATATAAGCAGACAGAATTTACCTAATTGTAGTGAACTTTATTAAAAATAATGTTTGCTCTCTTTTAGCTTGTCGGAGAATTGGACAAGTTTTTCTCTTTTAGCTTCTTATGGGGTTTCTTTCAGTGGTTCTTCACTGCTACTGATGATCGTGGTTTCCAAAAGTTTCGGACTGAAAGCATTTGAGTACAAGTAAGCATGTAACTTTTTTCTCATGTTCAAGGTGATTCTAAATTAAAACAAAGACTCAAAATATTGTATGTTCTAAAATCGCAAGTTTTACTTTAATTTCTCAGCAACTTATGTTGGAGTTGGGATTATTTGTCCCTATATTGTGAATGTATCAGTGCTGATCGGAGGAATTCTTTCTTGGGTTATCATGTGGCCTCTTATAGAAACTAGAAAGGGTCATTGGTATACTGATCTTGATCCAAAAAGTATGCAGGGGGCTTAAGGGATACAAGGTGCATTTCCCGGATCTTTAGTTCCTCCTTTTGAACTTTAAATTACAGTTTTCTGTTCTAACTTCTTCATTTATGTAGGTATTTTTAACCATTGCTTTGATACTGGGTGATAAGTTATCCAATTTCAGACGAGAGCACCTTGCCGTTGATGGAATTTATAACATGCTCATGACCCTTATCAAGTATACAAGCAATAGCATGTGGATAGGAAATCCTCGATAAGTCCCACATTTGTTGTTCCTGGGCGTTCTCGCTATACTTTTCCAACAATGTCACCAAAGTGTGTAATACGGTTGCAAACAACATTTGACACCATTTATTTAGTTTAGGTACCATCGCAAATAATAGCATGACATAAGCAAAGGTCAATAATGTTTCGTCTATTTACAATAAGAATACTGACTGAATATTGGATCAATTATATGGAGAAACACTACATAACACAATTTTTATTCAAGTAGAGTCGCGGGGTACTTATAGATGATTTTCTATAGAAATATACAAAATAATAAGTACTACCTCAAAAAACTAATTAACTCCTTGACATTGTTCAAAAACCATGATTCCCAGCTATCACCAACCTAGTCCTCGAAATCAAAATTTTCGTTATATTCTTCTTCATATCCTTAAGACACCGCATCATTATGATGATCGTATATAACATCATCTTCGCCACAAGTGATCTGCTGTTGATCTTCATCATCATCATCATCATAATTGCCATCTACAGATCTTTGCATTTTGGGTGTGGTAATGCTTTCGTTCTGTGAATAGTCATTTCTCCAAGAATCGAGTTTCAAATCGACGTCGTGTGCTGTACCAGAACCTTGTTCCTGAAATGATAATTAACAAAGTTACGGGAAACAAGAAATGCAGAGAATCCTTAATCTAGTTACATGTTTGTTTCACACTTTCCGACCCAATGAAAACGAAGCCAAAACAAGAGTGTAAAATATGTACCATATCATCACTTAGGATCCTCAAAGCACCATAATTGATTCTCGAACTTCTCTTCGGCAAAAACAGGATTCATGTCGACGTCAATACAAAGTATACTTGTATTGTAAAATACAATACAAACATACTCCAGCTTGTCATCATACAACAAGAACTTAACAAATGACGAAAGACCATAATTTCCCTATTACCGTCAACCATGTCTTGAGTTTTACATCGTACTGTAGCAAGCAGATGGAGAACAGACAAAAACTCTCATTGAAGCCTAATTTATTACCTGATGTTCCAATTTCTCGATGGTTTTAACAGCTTTCCTTGCAGTGGTAGTTTTCTTTGTTTCAGTTGCTAGTTTTTGTTTCTTAACCTGAAATATATCACCGATTTAGACAGCAGTCAAATTTAACCCCGATTGAAAAGTTCAAATCTTACAGTGAGGTAAATGTAGGAAAAGGACCTAAAGACAATTCGCAATATCATAAGCTGTCAATGTTCACATCAATATCGATAAAATGTTAAGGCCACTGTCGATATTTCAACATCAGCTAAGAAATGTTTAGAAGACTACTAAAATGCTTAAAACAGGTTTTCTTGTAATATCGGATAACAAGTATATAGGAGACTTGACATAGTGACATCACTGTACTTAAGTTGCATGGCATCAGCAGAAAATGCGAACACAGAGAAAGCGAGGTGGAAGGAAGAAAATAATATGGAGCCATGCACAGTAGTTTATGGGAGAATTTTATTCACATAGTGCTGCCAGATAGTTCATTTATGAAGAAATCTGGTTTCACTTTCTCTTTAAATTAATTTAGTTAAGATAAAGGTGGTCCAATTACTGCCTCATTGAACATTAATTCATATGCCGGAATTAGCTAAGAATTAATTCTTTTAAAAAATTAGTTTTGGAGGCAAAACTAAATTCTTCAAGATGCCTAAGTTTTGGAGGTGAAGCTAGATATTTCAAAAACAAATTCTCCAATCAAATCAATCTGGTCATATTTTTTCTTTAAATGTTATTAATAAATACGAAGGATATATGCCAAACTCACAACCAAGAAAAGGGATTCTTTAATTTCTATGGTTTAAAAGAAATATTGATCGCATATTGTGACTTGAAGAAGAGAATATCATAATCTCATCTTACGGAGACTGTTTTGCACAATCGGAACTCATATTATATTTTATCACATAATATAATACATTTTCCCGTAATAATTTAAGGACAAAAAAGATCAAACATCATGACAGCAGGACAAAGACGTATAGTTCAATAATTCTATCGGCTAGCACCCATGTGAAAGCTAGAAGCCTAGAATCTATAGATGGTATCTAAACGTGTCACAAAAACACATTCAGAGAGAGTGAGCATCCGAATAACATAACTCTCCACCCTAACCACCTTGTAAAATAGAAAGAAAATAAAATAATAAACAGACAAAAAAAGGAAGGAAATAGGAAAAATGTGCCTGTACAGAGGAACAAGGTAAGAGAACACAAAGCACACCTTAATTGAGCTAAAACAAGATGAAACGTAAGAAAACATTGAGGTGAAGCAAGTCTGGTAAGATATGCCAATAGCCTCAATAAAACCAATTATAGACTAGAAAGTAGAAATTCTGCCAAATTACTCCAAATGCAAGGCAGATCTTGAGGAGTATTAGTAAACAAGGCCTTACCTTTACATGTTCTTTATTCATGGCTTCCCATAACATCCTTTTCAAATGCATCTCCTTTTTGTTGTTAAGATATCCAACAATCTGAAGATCATAAAAAATTTGCTTAAATGCATCTCCATCTCAGGTCTCTAGTGATGAATGCTTGATTCCCTTTCATATTCTGAACTATGCATCCTTTTCTTTTTCACGATATGAAATTTTAAATGACTTATCAGCTGGTGAAAATGTTAGGTATTATCAACGAACAAAAAAATTTCATTAACAGATTTCAGCAAAGTACAGGACTAAAAAAGAAGCATTAGAAATTTCCAGGGTGCACATAAGTTTTGATTATTCAAACAAAGGTAAAGGTATTCTCATGGAAAGCATGAAAGTGAACTTACCATTATAAAAAAACACTTGCAAGAACCATTGCCAGACTTTAAACAAAAAATTCTCCAATTTATACAACAAAGCATATAACTCAGAATCATCAATATCGGAAAGACTTTCTGAACCATCGGATTTAGTTCTACTTCTTTTCTTGTACCTTTGTTTTTTTACCAGAAGTATTCTTATTGAAGTCCTGATGTACGGCTGAAGCATCTGAGACATAAAGAAATTACATCAACTAAAACTTCTGCAGCAATCCATTGTGTTAGCCCAAAAGATTCTGCATAAGAAATTTCATACACACAACTCATGAAAACAACATTAAAGATTACCACCAGATGCTCCCAGTTGCAACATTCCAGGTTGGGAAGCAACTCCACCTCTGCGGGAAGTCCCAACTTCCACTGTCTACAAAACAGATCACATAAATAAAAAAATGTGAGATTTACGAGAACTGGGATCTTTTTTATATGACTTCTAGTTGAATGAAACTTTACAAGGACTTTATCAGCATGATCTTACAGTTTGATATAAGAATAGAGTTTACAATAACCGGTGAAGGAATCAGCTCTTGATATCATTTTTTAAAAGGAAGTTTCTAAAACTCTTTAATTGAAAAAAATAATAATAAAAAGGAGAAAAATAAAATAAAATAAATTGAAAACGCCAATGTGACTGATCTTCAAACAAATAAGGTGGTTTCAGTTTTGTGCTTTGAGTTTTGAATTCGTTTTGTGTTGTGTTTTTAGTGTCTGTTTTGAAATTGCTGAAAATGCGTTCTTTTTGTTATTTTGAAAAACTTTTTCTTAAAATATAAAACTGAAAACGTGTTTACTTTACAATTTCTGAGAATATTTTTTTAATATTTTATTCTAGAAATCTAATTATTCAATTAATTTTAATAGTTTAATGTTAATTGATTGATGAAAAAAAATTAATAAGATAACGTTGCTAAAATTCTCTCATCTAATTCAAATGTTTTGTCATAATTCTATGTTCTATCTAAAAAAAATGCATATGTTGTCATCATAACATTCTTCGTACAACGATAACAAATTTTTCGAGCTATTTGATTTCAGACAAGGAAGCTATTTTTCACTTTTATGTGCAACTTAAACTAAAAAATTGTAACATAACAAGCAAAGCATAGTATTTTTACAAATAAGTAATGACCATTAAAATTAATTCGTCTCTATCCGGTCCAACTCCATCCCCAAAATGCAACCCGTCTCCAAAATGCAACCCGTCTCTGTTTGAACATAAACACGTCTCCTTCCTGCTATTCCCTTCCATCCTGATGGTTCCATTGCACTCCCCATTACCAAGTGGGCTTTTGACCACTGTCACAGCCATCTGGGTCTGAATTGGGCTATCCAAGTTAGGAGACATGAACCATAGAGAAAGACCACCAATGGTTCTTCTCACAATTGGCAATAGAGATGGCAACAAAAGAGAGCTTCTCTATCACTCTCAAATGAATGCCAAACTCAGATTCCGATTGCGATTGAACCAGATAATAATCCAATCCAAAAGTAATCATCAATCAGCAAGCCAAGATCCAAACCACTGCCAACCAAAAAATCCCAAAATCCAAAGAAATTGGGAATTCACAGCCTCAAAAACACATCAAGAATCATTATTTCTTAAAGACTCCTCTTTTAATGATGTGAAAAACTATTATCTACTGGAACACTCACCTACACAAGAAGGTATGTGCTCTAACAGAAGGGAGGGTGAATTGCAGAAAACCACAGAAAGCAATATCTGAAACCTCAACCTCAAACTATCTCAAGAATTAATAGACAGCTTTTGTTCACAGAAACCACAGCATTTGAACCAAATATTTCGTCAAATAAAAATTCAAACAAACAGAAGATGGCGAATGTGTTCATCGGTGAATAATTTGCTTAATTTGGTGGAGCAGTTCTACTCATTTCTCAGCAGTCCTACTCATTTTTCTTGTAACATTTAAAGTGCCCATCCCTCTTACCTTCCTCTCTCTCTATATTCTATATATCTCTTACTTAAAATTTCTGGGCTGAAGTTCAGTGATCTAAGGTGGCTCCGCCACTGCCAATACTTATCAGAAAAATGGAAAACTTAATCCTAAAATAGTTCTTAAAACAAAAATAATTTCTTAAGAAAAAAGTGTAATCCAATAAAATGATTCAAGAACCAACCCAAAGCACTGATTCACACAATAATCACAAAAATAAATACAAATTCGAAAAAAAAAAAAAACTTACAAGAAGTCTAGATATGAAGGATTATTGCTTCGTTACCCTGTTTCCCTACAATATGTAGACCTTCCAACAAAAAAAAAAATCCCACACCATTCGAGCTGTGTAAGAATAAATCCCACTTGAAACCACGAATCTACATTAAGCAAAATAGGTACAGATAAGTGCAATTACTATAATTCCAGTTTCCACACCATTTGACCTATCAAAAACTGATTCTGAACCTTAACGAGGAGAAAAAGCAGAAATCGTAGGGACACACACACACACACAAAGAGAGCCTTCGATTGAGCCTTGAGACGGAAACGACAGCTTCAGATTAAGTAGAAAACGGCCGGAATTTCGTAGATCGGGGGTAGAGAGAGATGATGTGTGAGGGAGACAGAGAAGTGAGAGAGGGATAGTTTGTTTTGGGCATTTTTCGCATTTTCTATATTTTGCCTGAAAATGCCCAAAATGTGGAAATCAAGTTTTGGGTTTTCTTTGAATTATTTTTTTTGTTTTCAAAATTAATTTTCGAAAATGAGAAAGAGAATGCGTTTTCACCGTTTTGAAAAATCGAAAACAGAAAACGGCCTGAAAACAGCAAAGAGAATGGAGCCTAAATAATTCGGGCATTTTGGCTAACCAATTTGGACAAAAAGGGTAAATGATTGCATATATACTATGAAATAGTAAGATCAATGCTTAGAATACGCAGCAGCAAGGGAATGAATCTGGATTTTGCAATACTATCACATGAACATATGTTTCTAATTGAATAATCAACATGTATACACTTATCCAATCGTAGCAATATTTAACTATTTCAGACGCTCAAAATTCATGGAAATATACGAATTAAAGAAAAAAAGGGAAAGAATGAAATAACGCGTACCGGTGGTTCCAAAGGGTTTTTGGGACTTTGTGTAATCTCCATTGTTACAGATAAATTCCACTAAAGCTTCAAGAAAATACGCGCAGATTGTACGAGAGTTCTGGAGGTGAAAGTGGAACCCTTGACGGTTTATAAAGGTCTGGGTTAGAACTTGAATTGACCAGATTATCCTTGACCTTGAATTTTTTGGATTGAAGAGAAAAAAATTTTAAAAACATTTTTATAGGAGTTTTCTTAATAATTACTTTTCTAATCTTTATTTTCAGGATTTTGCTAACAGTGATTAGTCTGGATATTTTAGAGGGTATTTTATTCAATAAAGTGATCTCAAAAAGTTGTGACATTCTTATAGGAGTTGAATAGAAAATTTCCTTCTTACCACTTGAATTAAGCTTTGATTTATTATTTTTATGTACAAGAAAAAGCAAAAAATAGAGATGAAATATCGGGAACCAAATTAGATTACCAACACTAAATCATCTTGTAATTTTAACCGCACAATTAATGAAATTCATAATTTTTTAACCTCACATTTTTGTTAGGAAATAAAATAGATCGAGATAATATATATGACACGATATGAAGTATATGATCGCAAATAAATAATAAGATAAAAAATAAAAAATTAACTGATAGATGAACGAAGTATTTTATTCAATTGACTAATATTGTAAAAAAAACAAATACCCTGGAACATGATTGTTTAATTAAATGCAATTGACAATTGAATAGTCATGTCTAGTAATCACACTCATTGAAGATTTTTTTTGTAAAGTTACTCAATCGCTCTCCTTAACACGATTGTTTAATCAAATGCAATTTGCAATTGAATAGTCGTGCCTAATAATCACACTCATTGAAGAATATTTGTAAAGTTAGTCAATCTCTCTCCTTAACGACGCAAGGGAAGTACATATAAATCATAATTACTTATTAATATCTTAGGTAAAACGTTAGAATCCACTATCGTTTCCTAACATAGTATTGGGCGAAAATATAAAAATTCTGGTAAGAGTGATGATACAGGTTTGTGCATTCTTAGCAGTTTTCATTTAGAAATAAGTTCCAGATTTTGTGATGGTTTTTCTGTTTTCTTGTCATACATTCTCCTAAAATTTGTTGGCAAGATTCAAGGAAATGACATCTTTCTGTATGTGTTACTGTTGGAATTATGGGTCGAAAGCTTTACAAAGAAAATTCTAAAATATTGAATGTCGAGGAGAAGACGATAACCGAATTTTACAAAGCAAAAACAAGAACATAAACTCTGGTTTTCTGATAGAAAACCAGAGGAGAAGAGAGAATTTAAGGCTACGTTTTGATATCTTCACTTCTCCTTTTCGAGTTACAAAGACTATATATATAACCAAAATTACATACAAAACAAAAGTGCTTTTAACCTTAATCATACCACCTATAATACTAGACAATACTTAACATTAGTACTTAACGGTATACTCTACTAAAATAGGTCATACTAAGTCTAACTTTACACCACAAACAAAGTTAGACATAAACTAAAATATTGCAACTAAATACAAATGAAAATATACTAGTTGGTTGACAACTAAAGTGTCACCTAAATTCAGCACTCCCCCTTGACACTTTGGTTGGAAACCATCAAAAAATTTCTTCTTCATGCTCAGGTCATTTTTTTTTTTCTGTTTTTCGATGACTGCAAGTTTTGAAGTATCTTTGTTTTCTATTTGATCCAAGCTCCTATAGTTGCAACTCTATTTCGTAGTTGGTCAACTCTTTTTAGCCTTGAATCAACCACATACAAATAGACTTTCCACTTGCATCTTTCCTCAGTTTTCTTCATGATTCAGGTCTTTTTTTTTTTTTTGCATTTTCATAACAGATTTGTTGATGTTTTGATCAGGGCTATTGCTGCTAATTTTTTTTGCATATCATACCCAATTTTCCAAGTTTTTCAGTCATTTCCATCACCATCTGAGAGCTTCATTTTTCCACTGCTGATTTTTGACTTACCAGATATGGACTTTTTCACATACCATATGTGTCATTCACTTGAGCATACCAGATTTTGCATTTTCTTACTTAACCGGATTCACTTCTTTTCTGCACATACCATATATTCTCATCATATACCGTATTTCAACATGAACTTACTGGCTTTCAATCTTTTTTAAACATATACCAGATTCACTCTCATCACATACAGATTTTCTCATTTTTCAGCATACCAGATTTTTTTTTTTCAGCCGTTTACAGCAACTTCATCTTCTTCTTTTTGAGCACTTTATCAGCCTCTCTTTTTTTCTTTTTTTTTTCCGGCCCCTTAAGATCATTGAAGCTCTGATACCACTGTTGGAATTTTGGTTCGAAAAGGAATGAAGATTTGAATTTACCGGATTTAGTTTCAACTTACTGGATTTGAGTAAATTGAACTTACCGGATTTTCTTGACACTTAACGTATTTGGTGTGTTTACCGGATGTAAGAATACCGAATATTCCTTCGCTTACCGTATTTCACTCAAAAATCAATACCAGAATTTTGAAATACCGGATTTCAATAGAGCATACCATATTTGGTTTTTGCACTTACCGGATTTCTGTTTTGTTGCATATCGTATTTGAATTGCATACCATATTTGAACTTACCGATTTTTCAACATTTACCGTATTTGACAGATTCTTACCGGATTTACTCAACACATACCGAATTTCATCATTTTTACACATACGGGATATGGAAAATCTAAGCTTACCGTATCTTAACCTAAGCTCCTGTATACTGGATTTTGAGCTTCTTCTTCAACATTTTATACCGGATTTCATCTTAGTTTTCTTCAGCCATTTTACATCAACTTCTTCTTGTTCCTTTTTCAACTTCTTTGTAGCACTTTTCTTCTTCATTTTTTGGCACTTTTCAGGCCCTTAAAAACATATAAGCTCTAATACCATGTTGAAATTATGGGTCGAAAACTTTACAAAGAAAGCTCTAAAATATTGAATGTCGAGGAGAAGGTGATAACCGAATTTTACAAAGAAAAAACAAGAACATAAACTCTGGTTTTCCACCAGAAAACCAGAGGAGAAGAGAGAATTTAAGGGTACATTTTGATATCTTCACTTCTCCTTTTCGAGTATTACAAAGGCTGTATATATAGCCAAAATTACATACAAAACAAAGGTGCTTTTAACCTTAATCGTACCACCTATAATACTAGACAATACTTAACACTGGTACTTCACAACATACCCTATTAAAATATGTCATACTAAGTCTAACTTCCCACCACGAACAAAGTTAGACATAAACTAAAATATTGCAATTAAATACAAACGAAAATATACTAGTTGGTTGACAATTAAAGTGTCACCTAAATTCAATAGTTACACTTTCCCGATGATAACATAAATTCATTGATTAGCAAGAGGAATTAATTATAACAATTATCCCTCATTGAATTTACATACAAGCAGCGGAATTTGCCCAATTGTAGTGAACTTTATTAAAAATAAAGTTTTTCTCCTTAGCTTGTCGGAGAATTGGGCAAGTTTTTCTCTTTTAGCTTCTTATGGGGTTTCTTTCAGTGGTTTTTCACGGCTATTGATGATTGTGATTTCCAAAAGTTCCCGACATTCGAACTAAAAGCATTCGAGTAAAAGTAAGTATGTAACTTTTTCTCTCTGATTAAATGGTGTACAAGGTGATTCTCTATTGTAAGAAATACTCAAAAAATATGGTTTGTTCTAGAATCGAAAATTTTACTTTGATTTCTTGGCTACTTATGTTGGAGTCGAGATGATTAGCCCTCATATTGAAAATGTATCGGTGTTGATTGGAGGAATTCCTCAAATATTCTAATTCTAAAAGAAAAAAAATCTGACGAAATTAGGACCCAATAAAAAGATGGTGATTAAGCTTTATTACATGTAAAATTATTACCGTTAGAATTTTGAAAATCAGCACCTAAGCAATATTACCGTTAATATTTTCAAAAATTAGCACTGGCTTACATCCAATATTATTACCGTTAAAAACTCATACTTTGCAGTTTGCACCCCCGTCTCTCCCTCCGAAAACACTCTGTAAAACTCTACTGAACACTTTCTTGTCTTCGAAGTAACAACGCATCGATCAAAACTCTCTCCTTTTATAACCATGAAAATGTCTAACAACAATCAGGAGAAGAAAACAAAGGGTCGGCGGAAGATTGAAATCCGAAAAATCGACAACAGAAACAGTCTACAAGTTACCTTCTCAAAGAGGCGAACGGGTCTTTTCAAAAAGGCGGCGGAAAGGAGCCTACTGTGCGGTGCAAATATTGCAATCCTCGTCCAATCTCCCGGGAACAAATTCTTCACTTTTGGCGAACCGTCGGTGGAATCCATTCTGAATCGGTACCAATTTCTTGATGATTCATTTTCTATTGAGACGAGCCAGACGGCCAACAATCTTGTGGCTCAGGTAAAAAGTGAAGATGACGAGGCAACGAGGGAATTTTGGTGGGAGAATGAAAACTTGGAAACTATGGCGTTGCAGGAACTTGAAGCATTTGATGAGAAATTGAATAGATTAAGAGAACGTTTTGCTTCAAGCAGGGGAGATGCATAAACAAATTGCTTCAGTTTCTTAGTCGATGATTCCACTTCCACACCTGTAGTGTTTTGACGAAGATTTTGATGTTGTATGAATTTTGAGTTACGTATTACGTATATAACTAGACAGGATTAGATTTTAAATTTTTGAATGTTGTCTGATGTCAACACAGGTTGGCAACTTAACCATCAATTGTATTTTTCGATGACGACTCTATTTTTCATGGAATGTTTTGATTGATTTAGGATAAATTCTTTGTTGTTTTCTCTGGTTTTCAGTTGGAAAGTTTGCGTAATTTGTCGTCTCCCTTCAACCATGAGAAACGCATAAAGTTTTTGATTAACTTAAGATTACATAGTATTGGGCGAAAATATAAAATTCTGGTGCGAGTGATGGTAGTGGTCTGTGTATTCTTAGCAGTTCTTGATTCAGAAGTTTGTTCCAGATTTTGTGATGGTTTTTGTATTTTCTTGTTATACATTCTCCTAAAATCTGTCAGCAAGATTTGAAGAAATGACATCTTTTTGTATGTGTTACGCTTTCTCGATGATTACATAAATTCATTTATTAGCAAGAGGAGTTAATTTATAATAACTATCACTCAATGAACTTACATATAAGCAGACAAAATTTACCCAATTGTAGTGAACTTACATTAAAAATAATGTTTGCTCTCTTTTAGCTTGTCGGAGAATTGGACAAGTTTTTCTCTTTTAGCATCTTATGGGGTTCCTTTCAGTGGTTCTTCACCGCTATCGATGATTGTGGTTTCCAAAAGTTTCGGACTGAAAGCATTCGAGTACAAGTAAGCATGTAACTTTTTTCTCGTGTACAAGGTGATTCTAAATTAAAACAAAGACTCTAAAATATTGTTTGTTCTAAAATCGCAGGTTTTACTTTGATTTCTCAGCAACTTACGTTGGAGTCGGGATTATTTGTCCCTATATTGTGAATGTATCGGTGCTGATTGGAGGAATTCTTTCATGGGTTAACATGTGGCCTCTTATAGAAACTAGAAAGGGTCATTGGTATATTGATCTTGATCCGAAAAGTATGCAAGGGCTTAAGGGATACAAGGTGCATTTCCCGGATCTTTAGTACCTCCTTTTGAACTTTAAATTACAGTTTTATGTTCTACCTTCTTCATTTATGTAGGTATTTTTAGCCATTGCTTTGATACTGGGTGATAAGTTATCCAATTTCAGACAAGAGCGGCTTGCCGTTCATGGGATTTATAACATGCTCATGACCTTTATCGAGTATACAAGCAATAGCATGTGGACAGAGAATCCTCGATAAGTCCCATATTTGTCGTTCCCGGGCATTCTCGCTATACTTTTCCAACAATGTCACCAAAGTGTGTAATACGGTTGCAAACAACATTTGTGACCGTTTAGTTAGTTTAGGTACCATCGCAAATAATAGCATGACAAGAAAGTTTGCCACAATAATCTTTACAAAAGAGATAGAGAGAAGATAAGCAAGACATAAGCACTAGGTCGATAATGTTTCGTCTATTTACAATAAGAATACTGACTGAATATTGGATCAATTATATGAAGAAACACTACATAACACAATTTTTATTCAAGTAGAGTCGCGGGGTACTTATAGATGATTTTCTATAGAAATATACAAAATAGTAAGTATGGTCTTCAAAACTAATCAACTCCTTGACATTGTTCAAAAACCATGATTCCCAGCTATCTCCAACCTAGTCCTCGAAATCAAAATTTTCATTATATTCATCTTCATACCCGTAAGACATCGCATCATTATGATGATCGTATATAACATCATCTTCGCCACAAGTGATCTGTTGTTGATCATCATCATCATCATAATTGCCCTCTTCAGATCTTTGCATTTTGGGTGTGGTAATGCTTTCGTTCTGTGAATAGTCATTTCTCCAAGAACCGAGTTTCAAATCGACAACAAAGTTATGGGAAACAAGAAATGCAGAGAATCCTTAATCTAGTTATATGTTTGTTTCACACTTTCCGACCCAATGAAAACGAAGCCAAAACAAGAGTGTAAAATATGTACCATATCATCATTTAGGATCCTCAAAGCATCATAATTGATTCTCGAACTTCTCTTCTGCAAAAACAGGATTCATGTCGACGTCAATACAAAGTATGCTTGTATTGTAAATACAATACAAGACATACTCCAGCTTGTAGGGACTGAAATCATCATACAACAAGAACTTAACAAATGACGAAAGACCATAATTTCCCTATTACCGTCAACCATGTCTTGAGTTTTACATCGTACTGTAGCAAGCAGATGGAGAACAGACAAAAACTCTCATTGAAGCCTAATTTATTACCTGCTGTTCCAATTTCTCGATGGTTTTAACAGCTTTCCTTGCAGTGGTAGTTTTCTTTGTTTCAGTTGCTGGTTTTTGTTTCTTAACCTGAAATATATCACCGATTTAGACAGCAGTCAAATTTAACCCCGATTGAAAAGTTCAAATCTTACAGTGAGGGAAACGTAGGAAAAGGACCTAAAGACAAGTCGCAATGTCATAAGCTGTCAATGTTCGCATCAATATCGATAAAATGTAAGGGCCCTGTTGATATTTCAACATCAGCTAAGAAATGTTTAGAAGACTACTAAAATGCTTAAAACAGGTTTTCTTGTAATATCGGATAACAAGGATATAGGAGACCTGACATCACTGTACTTAAGTTGCATGGCATCGGCAGAAAATGTAAACACAGAAAAAGCGAGGTGGAGGGAAAATAATATGGAGCCATGCACAGTAGTTTATGGGGAAATTTTATTCACATAGTGCTGCCAAATATTTCATTTATGAAGAAATCTGGTTTCACTTTCTCTTAAATTAATTTAGTTAAGATAAAGGTACTCCAATTACTGCCTCATTGAACATTACTTCATAAACCGGAATAAGCTAAGAATTAATTCTTTTAAAAAATTAGTTTTGGAGGCAAAATTAAATTCTTCCATATGCCTAAGTTTTGGAGGTGAAACTAGATATTTCAAAAACAAATTCTCTAATCAAATCAATCTGGTCATATTTTTTCTTTAAATGTTATTAATAAATACAAAGGATATATGCCAAAATCACAACCAAGACAAGGGATGCTTTAATTTCTATGGTTTAAAAGAAATATTGATCACATATTTTGACTTGAAGAAGAGAACATCATAATCTCATCTTACAGAGACTATTTTGCCCAATTGGAACGCATATTATATTTGATCAATAATATAATACATTTTCCTGTAATAATTCAAGGACAAAAAAGATGAAACATCATGACAGCAGGACAAATACGTATAGTTCAATAATTCTATTGGCTAGCACCTATGTGAAAGCTAGAAGCCTAGAATCTATAGATTGTATCTAAACGTGTCACAAAAACACATTCAGAGAGAGTGAGCATCCGAATAACATAACTCTTCACCCTAACCACCTTGCAGAATAGAAAGAAAATAAAATAATAAAGAGAGAAAAAAACGAAGGAAATAGGAAAAATATGCCCGGACACAGGAACAAGGTAAAAGAACATAAAGCACACCTTAATTGAGCTAAAACAAAATGAAATGTAAGAAAACATTGAGGTGAAGCAAGGCTGGTAAGATATGCAAATAACCTCAATAAAACCAATCATAGACTAGAAATTCTGCCAAATGCAAGGCAGATCTTGAGGAGTATTAGTAAACAAGGCCTTACGTTTGCATGTTCTTTATTCATGGCTTCCCATAACATCCTTTTCAAATGCATCTCCTTTTTGTTGTTAAGATATCCAACAATCTGAAGATCATAAAAAATTGCTTAAATGCATCCCCATCTCAGGGCTCTAGTGATAAATGCTTGATTCCCTTTCATATTCTGAACTATGCATCCTTTTCTTTTTCACGATATGAAATTCTAAATGACTTATCAGCTGGTGAAAATGTTAGATATTATCAACGAACAAAAAAAATTCATTAACAGAGTTCAGCAAAGTACAGGACTAAAAAAGAAGCATTAGAAATTTCCAGGGTGCACATAAGTTTTGATTATTCAAACAAAGGTAAAGGTATTCTCATGGAAAGCATGAAAGTGAACTTACCATTATAAAAAAACACTTGCAAGAACCATTGCCAGACTTTAAACAAAAAATTCTCCAATTTATACAACAAAGCATATACCTCAGAATCATCAATATCGGAAAGACTTTCTGAACCATCAGATTTAGTTCTACTTCTTTTCTTGTACCTTTGTTTTTTACCAGAAGTATTCTTATTGAAGTCCTGATGTACGGCTGAAGCATCTGAGACATAAAGAAATTACATCAACTAAAACTTCTGCAGCAATCCATTGTCTTAGCCCAAAAGATTCTGCATAAGAAATTTCATACACACAACTCATGAGAACAACATTAAAGATTACCGCCAGATGCTCCCAGTTGCAACATTCCAGGTTGGGTAGCAACTCCACCTCTGCGAGAAGTCCCAACTTCCACTGTCTACAAAACAGATCATATATATAAAAAATGTGAGATTTACAACAACTGGGATCTATTTTATATGACTTCTAGTTTAATGAAAATTTACAAGGACTTTATCAGCATGATCTTACAGTTTGATGTAAGAATAAAGTTTACAATAACCGGTGAAGGAATCAGCTCTTGATATCATTTTTGAAAAGGAAGTTTCTAAAACTCTTTAATTGAAAAAAAAAATAATAAAAACGAGAAAATTTAAATAAAATATATTGAAAACGCCAATGTGACCGATCTTCAAGCAAATAAATAATTCGGGCATTTTCGCGAACCAATTTGGACAAAAAGGGTAAATGATTGCCCATATACTATGAAATAGTAATATCAATGCTTAGAATACGCAGCAGCAAGGGAATGAATCTGGATTTTCCAATACTATCACATGAACATTTGTTTCTAATTGAATAATGAACATGTACAAACTTATCCAATCGTAGCAATATTTAACTATTTCAGACGCTCAAAATTCATGGAAATATACGAATTAAAGGGAAAAAGGGAAAGAATGAAATAATGCGTACCGGTGCTTCCAAAGGGTTTTTGGAACTTTGTGTAATCTCCATTGTTACAGATAAATTCCACTGAAGCTTCAACAAAATACGCGCAGATTATACGAGAGTTTTTGGAGGAGAAAGTGGAACCCTCGACAGGTTTATAAAGGTCTGGGTGAGAACTTGAATTGACCAAACTACCCTTGACCTTGATTTTCTTGGATTGAATAGAAAATTTGCTTCTTCAATTTTTTTTTTTTTTTTTGTCTTTTAAACATTTTTGGAGTTTTTCTTACAAAATTACGTTTCTAATCTTTATTTTCAGGATTTTGCTAGCAGTGATTAGTCTGGATGATTTTAGAGGGTATTTTATGTAATAAAGTGATTTTCAATGTAAAAATAAAAATAACAAAAAGAGAAATATATACACCTAGATGGTTCATGTTATGAAGATGCATTCTCTACTTTGATATTTTTCTATTAAACAGCATAAAAGAAATTCATACACTTGTATATGTAAAAATTCACATAAAAAAAGGTTGAACCCCAACCTTGAGGGTCCCACACCACCCCTATTCTGAAGTATTATGAGGGAGGTAAATCGAAGGTTATACCTACAAGAGTACATGGTGGAAGACTGTTTGTACACTTGCACTTATCCAAAAGTCAAATTCATATTTCAGGATTCGAATCTCAAACAAAACTTGATTTCTCCACCCTCCCCTTACCACTTGAAGATGTGTCCTGGGGGCATGTGAAAATTCACATTAGCTTGATCATGTGTTTGCTGACCCTCGTTTCTCAAAATTCATTTTTTTCCAAACTCATTTTGATCACATAATTTGTGGGATTTATAATTTTTATCAACTTTTTAATAAGACGTTTCACCAACTTTTGAAAACTCAAGGTCAGAAATTAAGAAATAGAAGTAGAGTTATAAGAACGTAAATAAGGGGACAATCTACAGCAGCTCAAACTCAATTAGTTTTTTCATATGTAAAATTAGATTTTTATTAAAAAATTATTCCAAATATTAACCCAATGTAAAATAAAATTATCATTCCGTGTAAGTAGGGTGTAGATAAGAAGATATCATAGGGAGCATGGATAAAGGTAAGGATATAGAAGAAGAAACCCGACGCAATAAATTCGATTTTTGATCAAATTAAAATAAAGGTCCAAATCGTCTTTTAAAATAAAAAAGAAATTGAAATGATTTCTATTTTGAAAAATTGGCCAATAAAAACCTGAATAATTCGAGTTGATCGTTCCAATGATCACTGAATTTAGGTCTATATCTTTGATTAATCACTGAAGTTTAAAATGCCTAGTTTTGGTAATTGAACTTAGATTTATGGCTTCGATTGTTCATTGAAATTTAAAATATCGAGATCCACTAAACAGTGAGTAATCAAAGATACGAACCTAAATTTAGTGATCAAAATCTAACATTTTAAACTTTAGTGACCAAAGACATAATCTAAATTGGATTCCCGTATCCGCCTCTTTTCCCCGCCTCACTGCAAAAACCCCAAAACTCTGCTCTCCCAATTCAAATTCGAATAAGGAAATTGAGCTCCTATTTGGTAGTCATTTTTCTCAAAATGTATTTTTTTTTCAACCACACATTTTTCAATAAAATAATATTACATGCAAACCAAAAAAATTTCTTTAATTTTTAACCACACATTCTCCATCAATCAACTATTCAAAAACGTATTTTCTCTCCAAAAATGACTATCAAACACGGCTGAACACAATCAGTGCGTGTAAATGGGGCATCGCAATCTTTAAAATCAGCAGCACCGAGCAAAGGACGGGCTTTTAAACCGTTTCTCCAAAGCCAATCGCGACATCTCCATGGTCCACAACAAGCTCCAAAAGAAGTTCCAGCAAGTTTACCCCGACCATGTTTTTTCTCTATTTTTCACATTTTCTGGACAAAATTCTTCAGTAATGCATTTTTAAATTTTTGGGCATTTCCTTTTTCTTATTGATTTTGTTTTTTTCTATTAACGAAAATCCGTTGTTCGAATCTAAACCTGAACATTTCTTGTTGGGGTGCATATTTTCACCCTTCCATGCTTATACATTTATGGGTTTTTTTTCCTGAGTATGTATATTTTTCGGGCTAATCCCATGAAGCTCGTGTCGCGGTTGAAGAAAATTGATGACGAAGTGTCATCTTTAAAGGACCAGTGTTGCGAGCTACTCACAGCCAAACAGGCATGCGTGCGTGCGTGCACACTCGCACACGAGTTCGTTTAGATGAGCTGATTGTAGATAGATATACAGTTTTCCTCGATATTCTTTGTTGGTTAAAGGTTGATAATTTTGGGTTTGAGAAATTTTAGGAAATTAAATTACTGGTATACTTGATGGTCTGATGGATTCTTTTTCTTTTGTTGCTAGTAGCATTTTAGCTTACCAATTAGGCATTTGTAACTTTGTTCATATATTTCCAACTGCAACCATTGGGATTGAATAAATTAACATGTTTTTATATATTTTGTGTTCATGGGATTCAAAATTATCTTTAAATTATTACGACTGTAGGATTTAATTGATAAAGCCAGAACAATCTTAGTGGGAAACAGATCAATGGTGCAGAGGTTGCAAGCATCAACGGGCATTCCTGTCACCAATGAGGGTGATGATCCTGCTAATACAAGCTTCAATCAGGTAACATATGAGCTCTGTATTATGTGATCAATCTTGATTCATATGTTAATAGAATGTCTTCCTGCAGTTAAACATCGTTCACCTAAGATCGGTGTCATTAGTTCGGAAAATACTTACTGGTGTTTTAAGCTTTTGCTAGGTGTAACTTTATCTCCCTCCAACTGGAAATTCTTTCGATTATATTGTTGTTTTTGTTTGTTCCCCTTGTGCGTGGCCATTTTTTAAAAGAGGCTCGCTGGAGAAGGGTGTGGAATGGTTCCATGGTAGTAAGTAAACGGAGTCTGAAACTTACCAGTACACATCAATAACAAACAACAAGAAGCTAAATCTTATTCGTTACCAGTTTGCTGACTGTTGAGATAAAATTCATCTCCCCCCTCCCCTCTATAAGATTACCCCTCAATTTTTCTCCTTGTAATTGATAGATGTAAACTGAGTTTAGGTTTTATGATATAATTATTATCAAAGGGGGCGGTTGCATTTCAAAATGGTGTCTGAAGAATTAGTATCATTTGCTAGCAAGCAACCAAAATTGATGTGGTGAGGTTGTTTTGTATGTGAGTACCATGGCATAAAGCATTCTACTTTAATGCTCTCTATCAGGCTCACAAAATTTTTGACCTGTGTCATTGTCGGTGATGGTATTTGTGAAGAACTTTGGTCTGTTATGTAATCCTTTTAAATTTCGTTGTACAGGTAATTGACAAGTGGACGACTCATATCAGATCCAGAACAGGGTCTAATTTTTATTTGTTTTTTGATCTTTGATGCTGCCAGAGTAAACGTTCGTTACTTATCTATATGAGGTCAATCTATAATAAGAACAATATGGTTATTTCGACGTGTTCATTCTTTAAGACACTAAGTAAGAATTGGTAATTGTTGCATTAGATAACTTAGGATAAAAGGCTGTGAAGTTATATCCTGTAGCATAATGGTTTGAGCGAAAAGTTTTGTTAGCTCAATCTCCCAATATAATGTTATAGACATGTCTGATAAAAGAATAGGTAAAGCTTCCTTGATTAGCAACACTGGAGAATGTACGGTTGACACAGCCCTCTTTTGAGCCTAAATTTTCACACAAAAAAAAAAAAAAGATTATCTAAATATTGATATTTTGAAAAATGTGTAGTTAAAAAGTAGGAAAATTTTTGGATTTACATGCAAATTATTTTGTTGGGAGAATGTATAGTTGAAAATGAATATGAGAAAAAAAGAATTTTTAAATAATGGGGCACAAACAAGGGCTTACACATTAGGTTTTCCCTGATCCCTTCTTTTTCTCTATAACAACAATTTTGGCATGCATATCCTTGTTAGAACTTGAGATATTTACCAGAAAAATAGGTGGTATACTGTCTTTTTACCGAACCTGGTTTTGACAGTTTGAAAAATTTTCAATTATGCAGAGGACGAAATGGAGTCACCCTCTGATGATATCAATCAGTTACTATTCTCGGCAATTGTCCAAGACGACTAAATCGTTGACTAATTTTCAGTGACAATGATGATCATAAAATGGAAATGTTCGTGAGATGTTTCTCTTATATTTTGTATCACTCAAATATATCAAACTACCCGTGTTAGTACTTTTTGGGTTGTTCTAATGACTTGGCTGAATGAGCTAATCTACAGTTAAATAGAAACTCTCAGATTGTAGTGATACTTGTACAAAGAAAATGCATAGGCAGTTTTATAGGTACTGAGATAACAGCACCTGATTGGTTATTTAAATTATGTTTTTTGGTCCAAAATTCAATGAAATGTTACCATGTGACATTCTATGAACTTATATGTACATTTTCTTTGTACACGTAGCATTGTTCATCACAATGCCTACTTGCTTAGAGTTCAATAACACCACAAAACGGTAACATCAATCTGTATAGTCTATATATTGAGCACTTCAGTGTTCATGCTAGGAATCAATTGATGTTTTGTTGACATAATGAAATAATGGAACTGTATAAAATTTATAAACACAAAAAATGGAGGTGGAAAATTACTGTTATATACCTGAATAAAGTATATGTCAAATAGGCTAAGCTGGCAAATGCCACCACATAACTGATTTCAAAATGTAACCACAGAAATTCATCTGTTCAATGAAGCAGCAACTTTGCACAATTACCACAAAAATCATGCTACTATTTGGCAACTGGAGGTTCCCCAAGCCATTTCGCACGGAAGCCAGTTCCTTTGCAGTCAGAACAGCATACAGAACCCTAAAACATCAAATGAAGTCTCTCATTAGCTGTGCATATGATCCACTTGAGAATTGGTTGTATAATAACGTGCAGATCTTCTGGAGTATACAGTACTCGACAAAATAATATTATAAAGAAAAAAAAAAGCTACAACCTCGTTCATCATATTATTCTATCAAATATTGCATGCCTAATACGCTCTTAATGGCTTATTTACCTTTCCTGCACAGATAACACAAGCTGTGTTTCTTGAAGGGACTTGACACAGCATGTTATCGCCAATAATAAAGAAACCAGTTCCACTGCACCATTTACATTCGACATTCCCATTTGAATCACAAGAGGAACAAGCAACAGGCCTTGGTTGCTGCATGAATAAGGAGATAGGTAATGCCAAATGGGAGGGGAAAAAAAGGGAAGTCCATACAATATCTTGAAGTAGGCTTTATAGAACACAAAGAATGTAGCCCTAATATGATAAACCTCCGTTGTCACGAAAAGTAAGTTATGTTAGTGAAAAAAAGTAACCTCCGTTAAGCAAAAATCAAAATATTACTTTTAAGCACAACCAAACACCATATCTTGACATGGGTTAATTTTTTAATAGGCCTACCACCTAAGTCCAAAAAGAGTCTGATACCAAAGTAGACTCAAGACATGTCAATGAAAGAAACATCAATTAGAGATTCTTGTGATTTGAAGTCGTTCACATGCTGACTTATCCTCCCACAATGTGCCTAGAAGAGTGTGCATATAAAAATGTTGACAACAACTTGCAAGACACAAAACGATATTTGTATATACTATATACAAAAGAAGGCATTCCTGCCACCCAACTTTTGAATTTTATTGCACCTCAATCACTCACTGTAACAAAATCAATAACAAGTATGCATTGTATAACGAACTCCCATCCTGAAATTAAGATGGATGACCTTCTCTAGAGTAGGCCAAAGCGACCACACACTAAATTATTAACCTAATGGTCCTAATCTCTCTCTCTCTCTCTCACACACACACACAGAGCGACCATGAGGTCACACTTGGACATTAGAATTTTTTGTGATTCATTGACTGCTAAGATTATAAACAACCTGAGAAATGAAGAGCATCAAAGGTATAAATAGGATTTAATATCGATATCAGATAATCCAACAAAGACTTCTACAGGAGACCCATTTGATCTAGAATTCTACATACATATATATATATATTCTTCTATAGTTTCTCTTTTGTAACAGTCCGTTCCTTGCACAATAGCACCATGTCCCATTTTTAATTATTTGTATGCTATTTACAGGTTAGAAAACTACACATATAAACTAAATCTGAAGCACGATGGCGCTACTCCATCACCAACTCATTGTTTGATTAACTGTGATGAGAAAGAAGAATCTCCAGGAACCTTCAAATTAATAAAATCATATTTAACATAACAAAAGGTAAATATCATGCCTAGTCAACCATATTGAGAAATGATAGTTGAAAGTTTTTTTTAGATATAAGAAAACCTCCCCAAAATTTCGGGTTGCTCGGATTCCATTTAAGCAGGTTTCAACAATATTGTTTGAAGACATGCTATGCAGTGGTATTGATGTAATTTTAAAAATATCCTGACACCAGTATCTTGTGTGTCGAGAATGTGGTGGAGATGAGTGTTCACATGTTTGATTTGAAGATCTTGAGCGTTCTTAGAATTACATTTGGACTTGGAACACAAGGACATACTAACAATGTGATCCTAGATCAAAGTGGTCTCCTCCATTCATTTGAATTTTTTCTTGCTAAATCTACTATCAGTGTGGCATGTTTGATACACTGTGGCTAAACTCCCCTTGCTGCAGGGAAACCTTCAAGCACTAAGCAAGCAACAACTTTAACGGCTAGGGAATACTTGGCTTCTCAAAAGAGTGGTCAGTCTCCATACAAGTCAGAAACATGTGGTGGGCATCTTTGAGATTGGTGGCTCCAAATTGGCAGTCTCTATGTCCTATGGCTAAGAAAATCATGGCCAACTCCTCCAGCCCAAATGAGTTACCTTGGCACCAACTCTACATTTCTCCTATGCATTGCAAGGGGTAGCCTTGCTGTGGGGCTTCACTGGACATGTTGTGGGGCAATGTCACATATAGGGCAAGTGTAAGATTCCATTGTGCGAGAACATCCAAAATTGTATTTAAGATGATTAATTGATTAATTACGATGGCAGTTTAAGTAAGCCTTGGATTAAATTGTCACCCTAGTAGGGAGAAGGCAAGGCACAAACTACGAGCACTAAGGAGAGCCACAAGCCTATGGGGCTCGCTGGGAGTGACTACCATGAGGATCATCTCGCAATGCTCCCATGTGATTGGAGATGCAAGCAATCAACCTTGATATTGAAGAAAAGAGTTGGATATGCAGGACCTATGCCAAAGGTGCAATGCCGTGGGGATTGGAACCTCAATGAAGATGATCACCTTGAGTCCTTGACTATGTGATTGACAACAACTACAAAATATTTATCTGTCCAGGTGTTCACACTAATATTCATTATAGGCTCAAAAGTGAAATGAGTAATCAGTGAGACAAGATGTGGGGAAAGGCTGGTGACTAGGACATGTATGGCTCTCTCTATCTCCCTCCCTCCCTCCCTCCAATTATAGTAATAATAACGGAAACAACAATGCTATACATGAAACCTTTGAACTGCAAATCAATCAATTTGACCACTAGGAAATAACAAGTGTGCATTTTTCTCTCCCAGCAAGAAAACTTTGCGAATCTCCCCCCTTGACTTTCTCTGTTAGCTGAGTTCTCTTCAAGTTCTTTCTACTCTGTTCTTTAAGAATTGAAATTAACTGCTACTTGAACACATTAATTTTCATTTTCCAGCATTCCGCTCTACTACTAGTTTCTTTATATAAGCAAGCATAGCATAAAACACCAATTATTCTTTTTTCACATTTCTCAAGATACAAAATAAATCACAATATAAGCCAAAAAAAAAATGTATTAAAAAAAAAAAATTTATACCTGAGAAATCAACCAGGCACGTTCCATGCGTTCAACAAAATCGGGAGAGCTCCCATAAGACTCCACCTTTGAAGCCCTAATTCTTCCAAAATGATACCTAACCCTTTTTGGCGTTATAAATTCCACTTTTCCTGGTGACATCACAGTTTTAATCGGACATAAATTTATGGGTCTACAACAAAAAGAACAACTACTTGACATCTTTGTAAATTTGTTCCTTTTCTTCCACAATTTTCAGTAATGATTTTTAAGATTATACAGAAAAAGGAGACTGGAGGCTCGTGTTTTTTAATTTGATACAAAGTAACCAGAGAAGAAGATTTTTTTGAGGTTTGAATTGGCTTAATTTTTGGAATTTTAGTTTTTATAACCCTAATTCCTTATGGCGCAGTTACTGAAATTTCCGTCGGGTTTACAAAGAAGAAGATAAACAGCTCTGACCCGGCTGTGGCTAGCGATCTGATCGGACCCACTTCTTGTTCATTTATCCTCTTGTCAACTTTTGGCCAAAACCCTTTGGATGCTCGATGTTTGAGTTAATTAAATTGTCAATCATCAACATTTATCTTCTCGCATTACTTACTCATTCAAAAATAAAAATTACTCACTACTCATTCATTTTTACATAACATTAACCATTTAGAAAACACTCCGTAAAAAAGAGAATAACTGAAGTTGCTTTAGTTCTCGAATCTGAATATCTCGATTCTCAAATTGGAGTAATCGGTTATACCACATCCAAGAGGGAACTTGATTCATGACCATTTTAATTTCGTTCCAAAATTGTCACCCTTTATCATCTATCTAAATTATATTCGTGTATGTGACAAAGAAGTCATACGTAAAAATTAACGTTGTTAATATTTAAATTTAATTAAATGATTAATCACTAAAGTAAATACTTTAGGTTACTATTTGCTCGTTAAAAAAATAAAAATTTATTGATCGTTCACTCATATTTGCTCAATGTTACACATCCATTATCCATCTAAATTTTGTATGTATACCATTCAATTTTTTTATATGATTTTTGGATTAATTTTTTGCAAATTACGTTGCTCACTCTATTTTTCTTATTTTTTCTTCTACAAGATTTTATTTTCAATTTTATTGTTCGATATGTTTATATTATTTTCGTGATTTTGGACGTTATCATAACATGGATCATAGACAATCACCTAAGTAGCCTTTTATTTGAGATAGCTTTGCATCTGCTCTCTAATTTTCTATTCTGTCAATCTGAAAATAAATATGTATTTTATCATTAAAAACATGAAAACAAATTCATTAAAAACATCTAGAAGAAAACATTAATGTGAAGAAATTAGTTATCATCCATATTTTATTTACTGCTTTAAATACGAGTTGTAAGTTTTAGGATAATTAGTTGAATTTCGAACTAAATAAAGAGTTTTCAAAAGTTTCTCAAAATAATTCTCTCTTTATTAGTATTTGATCTTTCAAATCAACAGGTTCAAACTTTTGTGAGATTTTGTTCTTTTCTAAAAGCTTTCGCTACGTCATCTAGTCATGATACCAAAAATGCTGAATGTACAGAACTATTCATGCAAGAAGTTTTACAGAAGAGTCACATGGATGTGAGTCCCACCTGATTTAAATATTATTAAAAAAAAGTGGGCCTCACATATTTGTGTCTTCCCTGTATTTTTTCGTTCATGTACCTGTAGAATCGTTCTCATGATACAAGCTTGTCGTCTTATACAAAATGGTCATCGCTATCATGAATTTTCTTTTTGCGTGCGACAAGCCAGGTTGGTCATTCTTATGGAAGAACCTTTTATATGGGAGAATATTGGGATTTTTTAGGATCACTGGATCCCAAGACCTCGTACCTTTTTACTAATAACAACATGCATGGATGGATTGCAGTGTTGTGGGGGTTAATTGGGAAGAATGGGGAATAGACAAGCATAAGTTAGATTGGTTTCGTCTGCCCAATGTTTTAAATTCTATTTTGTCCATCTTGCTAAACATTAATTATTGGGCTGATCGAATAAAAAGAATGAAAAATATTTGATGTTAAGTAGTTATCGCGTTCTTGTCAATGAGCTTATGGTAGCGGCATTTTCAGCGCGCTTGATGGGACAATTTTTGCTAGTTGATGCTGAGACAATAATTCTTCATTCAAGCCTTATGTATGCCAGAAGCCATGACTTTCTAGCATATTTATAAAAATAGTTATTAGACCCAACTCAGGCAAGACACTGAGTCATCAGGTCACTGGTGGAATCGATGGATCACTGGTCAACAATGTTTTGCTTGAATTACGCTAGTGTTAAAGAAGAGAATTGAATGAGAAAATTGTCTATTGATTATTGATTGCAGATAGAATTATCGTTTAAGTAGGTGTACAAATAGATATGTAAGGAAAGTTAATGTAAAAGGAAAACTGAATAAAGCAATCCTAAAATAAGCTAAATACTAAAGTGTTGATATGGTAGGAAATCTTTCAATACTCCCCCTCAAGTTGGCGCACGGAGATCTGTAATGCCCAACTAGCATGAAAAATGTTATATCCCAAAGCTTTGGTGAATATATCTGCAAGTTGCTCATTTGATGATGTGTAGACAGCTTTGAGGAGGCCCGAACGAATTTTGTCGCGAATGATACGACAATCAATTCCAATGTGTTTGGTACGCTCATGAAACACAGGGTTGTGTGCAATATACAGAGCAGATTGATTATCACAATGGAGAGTAAAAGGCTCAGGATGGGAAATACTGAAATCAGTGAGAAGCTGTTTTAACTAAGTAAGTTCACAGGTGGTGACAGTCATGGCACGATACTCAGCTTCAGCGGAAGAACGAGAAACTGTACTCTGTTTCTTAGTGCGCCATGAGATGGGACTGGTGCCTAATTGAATGAAGTAGCCAATGGTGGAGCGACGAGTGGTAGGGCAATTGGTCCAATCAGAGTTCGTATAAGCTGAAACATGAGTACTGATGAAGGGAAAAAGATGCCTTGGCCCGGACAGCCTTTGATGTAGTGGAGAACCCTGGTAGCAGCAGTCATGTGGGGAACCTGAGGAGCATGTATGAATTGACTAAGTGTGTTGACTGCATAAACAATGTCTGGTCTGGTGATGGTTAGATAGATCAGGCAACCAACAAGGCGATGATAAAGGCCAGGATCAGGGAGAAGGTTGTCATCTTGAGTGCTAAGTTTCAAATTTTGCTCCATAAGAAAAGGAGCAGTGCATGCGCCAAGTTGTCCGCTGTCAGAGAGAATGTCAAGGACATACTTGCGCTGATTAAGGAAGATGCTCGTAGGAGAGCGAGCAACCTTGAGTCCAAGAAAATATTTCAGGGAACCAAGGTCCTTTGTCTTGAAATAAGTGGAGAGCATTTTCTTGAAAAGCTCAATCTGAGAGAGGTCGTTACCAACAACCAAGATATCATCAACATAAACAAGAATGAGAACAATACTGGTAGAACTAGTGAGAGTAAACAAAGAATGATCCGCCTGAGACGAGTGAAAACTTGCAGTAAGAATAACAGAGCTTAGTTTGAAAAACCAATTACGGGAAGCTTGTTTTAGGCCATAGAGAGTTTTGCGAAGACGACAAACACGAGTCTCTCCCTTAGGACAATAGCTTGGAGGTGGGGTCATGTAGACCTCTTCATCAAGATCACCGTATAAGAAGGCATTATTGACGTCGAGCTAATGAATAATCCAATTTTTGATAGCTGCGACTGCTAATAAGCAGCGGACCGTAGTTATTTTGACGACCGGAGCAAAAGTCTCACTGTAGTCAAGACCTTCAACCTGAGTGTATCCTTTGGCAACAATGTGAGCTTTGTAACGCTCGATGGACCCGTCGGCTTTGAGTTTGGTTTTGAAAACCCATTTGCACCCAATGACTTTCTTGCCAGAGAGAAGGGGCTCAAGAGTCCAGGTAAAACTATCCTCTAAAGCATGAAGCTTAGCAGTCATGGCCTCACGCCAGTGAGAGTGGCGGATAGCATGAGTGTAACACGAAGGTTCAATACAAGATGTAAGAGCATTAAAATAAGTAATGTGGGAGGGAGAAAAATGGAAATATGAAAGAAAAGCAGACAAAGGATGAACACTACCTGAAGTTGGTGAAGCAGGTGGAGATGCAGTGGGCTCCACATGTAAGGTGGGACAAACATAGTCGTGAAGATAGGCAGGTTTAGTAATAGGGCGAGGAGCTGGTGGAGAGGGATCAGAGGAAGGGGCGGGGGTCGGGGAGGTAGGAGAGGCAAGAGATTCAACAGAGGTCGGACGGTCAGGGGACAGAATTGGGTCAGGAACGGGAAGAGGAATGGTAGGGGTGTGTAGAGGAGGTGTGTCTTGAAGATCTTGGAAAAGGAAAGTGTGTTCGTGAAAGGTGACATCTCGGGAATAGAAGATGGACCGAGTCTGGAGATTGTAGAGTTTGTAGGCTTTATGCGTGCTCGGATAGCCAAGGAAGACACATTTAGTAGCACGGGGAGAAAATTTATTGCGATGAACACTGAGGGTTTGTGCATAACAAAGACAACCGAAAACACGAAGGTGAGTGTAAGTGGGAATTTTATTGAACAAGATTTCAAAAGGAGATTTATTTTGGATAGAGCGACTAGGAGTGCGGTTGATGAGGTAAGCTGCGGTGAGCACACAATCACCACAAAAAGGTAGAGGCAAATGTGCCTGAAAACGCGAACTGCGGGCAACATTGAGAAGGTGCCGATGTTTACGCTCCGCGACGCCATTTTGTTGGGGAGTTTCGACACAGGTACGTTCATGGAGGATGTCTTGTCTGTGGAGGTATGTTTGAAATTGGTGGGAAAGAAATTCTTGTCCATTATCAGTTTGAATAATTTTTACGTTGGTATTAAATTGGTTGCGAACAAGGGCGAAGAAGTGTGTTAAATGTGTATAAGCTTCAGATTTAAAACGCATAAGATATATCCATGTGGTGCGAGAAAAATCATCAACAATTGTGAAAAAATAATGAGCGCTACATAAGGATATCGTGCGATAACCACCTCAAATATCACAAAAAATGTGATTAAAACGCGAATAACTTTTATCGCTATAATTGGAAAAACGTAATCGAGTATGTTTCGAACGAGCGTAAATATCGCAAGCAGAAAGAGTACATGGAGAATAAAAAATATTGGGAATGGTAAAACTGGAGGGATGACCTAGACGTTGATGCAACAAAGTCTTATTGGCAGTAGTTTGAGCAACAAAAATGACGGGAGCTTCGGGACGATAAATGTAGAGCCCATCGCATAGATCACCCGCTCCAATCGGCTTCATCGATCGAGAGTCCTGAAATAAACAAGAATTAGGGGGAAAAAGTAATTAGACAGGAGTTAAGATAAGTTGAGAAATAGAAATTAAATTAAAGGACAAAGTAGGAACAAAATAAACATTCTCTAAAGTTAAAGTGGGAGAGAGAGGGCAAGAGCCTAAGCCCACGGCTGGGACCTCTTGATCGTTGGGAAGGCGAATACGGTGAGGGGTGGTGAGTGGCTGCAAATCGGTGAGTGAATCACGGTGGTGGCTCGTCGCGCCACTGTCCACCACACAGTGGAGGCTTCGATTGAAAGCAAAAGGAGGAGGGGAGAAGATATTACCAGCAAAGGAGGCAGGGGATGGTGCTATCGATATAGACGACGGTGCAGGCGGATGGGCTAGAAGATTGAGGAGTTTCTGATACACCTCCGGAGGAAGGGAGACCAGATTCGAGGGCTGCTGCGGAGGGAGAGAAGCCAAATTTGCAGTGGTCGGAGACGGTCCCAAGATTGAACGCCTTGATTTGTAGGTGCGGGGCTCACGGCCCGGAGGATAACCGATGATGGTCCAGTAACCACCCCGCTTGTGACCATTTCTACTACAAGCAGAGTACTTCGGAGGAGAGCATGAACGAGCGGTAGTGCGAGCTGCCATTTCTATGGACTCGGATGACAGGGGTTGGAGGTTGAGGAGCCTCTGTTGCTCTTCTTGGAACAAGATGGAGAAAACCTTGCTGATAGACGGCAGGGGATCCATGGCCAGAATTTGGGTACGAAGATGAACAAATGAGTTGTTAAGGCCAAGGAGAAACTGGAAGACACGTTCATCGTCGGCCTGTTTTTACAACTCTTTGAGTTCAGTGGCAGTTTGGAGGTGGCTAATTTCGTCCCATAGTTGCTTAATTTGGTTGAAGTAGTCATGGATAGAGGTAGTGTTTTGGTGCAGGGAGGCAAAAGTGCGTTTAAGGTGGTAGAGACGAGCATTGTTTCCATGGCAGAAGCGGGAAGAAAGGTCGACCCAGACATTGCAGGGATTGGTGTGATATTCTAGTGAATCGGCGAGGGAAAGGCTGATAGAATTTAGGAGCCAGGTAAGAACCATATCTTTCATTTGGTTCCATTGAGGGAATTCGGCTGTGGTAGGTGCAGGAGGTTTGAGTGTGCCATCGACGAAACCAAGTTTGTTCTTGGCGTTGAGGGCTCGAGTTATGGCTTTTTGCCATTTGGGGTAGTTGTCGCCGATGAGAAGGCCAGTGATGAGAATTAAACTGGGAGAGTCGGAGGGGTAGAGAAGATAAGAGGAAGGAATAGTTGAAGGAGTAGTTGGGCTGTTTGTCTCGGCCATGGAGGAGTTGCAGGATCGTGTTCTGTGTTTGTGTTTTGGAATTAGGCTGATACCATGTTAAAGAAGAGAATTGGTAGAGAAAATTGTCTATTGATTAATGATTGCATATAGAATTATTGTTTAAGTAGTGTACAAAGAGATATGTAAGGAAAGTTAATGTAAAAGGAAAACTGAATAAAGCAATCCTAAAATAAGCTAAATACTAAAGTGTTGATATGGTAGGAAATCTTTCAATAGTTAGTTTCCACAACAATGTTCCCCATAGATCAGCATCGAGAGTGATTGCAAGGAGGATACATTTGTTCTTGCCCCTTGGAGTCATCTCCATTTTCTTCCCCAAAATTATCTTCACAACCAAGAAAATTGTTATCTTCTTTAAAGGATGAACTCCTCGCGTTTTCATCCAACACATACCCTGCAAAGCCAACAGTACCGACCACAAAAGCAATGTCTTGCTCAACCATATTCCTTGCTTTGGCATTTGAATGGAACCAACTACTGCTAGATCATCAAGATGAGGAGCTTAAGCACTCGAGATCATGAGGAGAGGAAACGTTAGTACCAAACGTTGGGGCAACAAGATTTAACGATTTAACATGAATTGCGGTTAGGTCTTCAAAATTGGAGTCATAAATTTTATCTTTGAAAAAGTCCACCGCAAGATAGACAATTGCTAACTACAGATTTATCCCAATTTTAACGACTTGATTTTGAAGATAATCTTTAAAAACTACTTTTGAATTTGCAAAAGGAGTTGATAAGTGTGTTTTAAAAGCTTATTTTTACAATAGAACTTGAATTATATTTGGAAATTTGAACGAATTTCTACGTATTTTAGTGTTGTTATTGTAGGTCAATCTCTGACTTGGAGGCGTTTGGAGCAAAATGAAGGATTTTTGAGTAAAACTAGAGCTGATTCAAAACAATTAAAGGCTAATCAAAATGCATAGGATTGATATGAAGCTTTAAGAGTGCAAGTGGAAAATGTCAGAAATTACGAGAGTGAAATTCAACTTATAGAAACTTGAGAGCAAATTTCAGGTGACTATGAAGGATTTGGGGCATAAATGTTTCCTTTTGGAGGTTGTAGGATCAATATTGAAGACTAGGATAAAAAGAACCAACATTGGATGAAAAAGTTGAACCAAAGCGCAACGATAAGAAAATTGAAAGGACAAAAAATGAAATTTGATGAAATAAAAATTTTTGAAAGAAGACCGAAATTAATATTTTTTGAAAGTTCAAGGACTTGTTTTGCACTTTAATGTTGAAAAGGGGGGGGGGGGGGGGGGGGGGGGGGGGGGGGGGGGGGATGGTGCTAGCGTAAAGAGGAAAAAAAATAATGAGGAAAATATTCAACACATTAAAGGGTATATTCATTCAAATTTCACATTGTGTGGTCCAACCGCGGTAAGCTAACCACGATGAATGTCAGCCGGTCTATCAAGTTGGTATTTTTATTTTTTACTTTTGAATTTACATGCGAAATTAATTTAATGAGAAAATATTTTATTGAAAATGATTTTTTTTTTTTTTTTAAAAAAAAAAAAAACATTTTTAAGAGAATGAGACTCAAACAAACACTAAATATTAATTAATCCAGTATATAAAATGATTAATTTAGTTAATTAGGATTAATATTGATATTTTATTTATAGATAATAAAATAAAAATGGAAACAAAAATTTGACTCTAAAATCAATCTCAAATAGGGCCTAACTAATATGAAATCTCATGTTTTAACAGTTGCAGCATGCATGCTGAGATTTTGGGAATTAGTCAAAATGTTTCGCAATCATTCTTTATAATGCACGAATAAATGTCAATAAAATCAAATCCCTTTTAATCGTGCTTTGAGTCCGTAAATTTAAAATTGATGATTATATTATTATTTTGACTAAGTATACAGTCAAAATTCAATTTAAAATTGATGATTATATTATTATTTTGACTGAGTATACTTTTTCCTCGAAAGTACCAAATCAAGTTTATCTTTCTTTTCTCTCTTTCGTGTACGTTTTAAGTTTCTGCGGTATGTTTAGACGATTCTTAGGCATTTAGATTACTGTTCCCAACTAGAGCCTGATCAGTCACTCTCTTTACTTCTTTCTCTTTTCTTGTTTACCAACCTATGACTAATCAAACCAATGGGCCGCAGCCACTAGCTATTTGCCACACTATTCTTGGCTGGGTTCCTCTTTCCCTTCCCGTGGGTTGCATATGTAATACTAAAGAAAAAAGCTGGATGGCCAGAGGTTCGATGCCAGATCGATGACCGACTCCTCACATAGCGATGGGACCTGCATGTATAAAATATTTTTAAAAATTGTGGCCATCCCCCCTATATGAGGGATCGATCAACAAATCTGGCATCGACCCCCTGGCCATATAGCAAGGCTGAATACTAAAACTAGGTATTATGCTACTTAATCAGGGGCACCACCTCAGCCCTTGATTGAGTAGCAGGGCCCTAAAACTAGAGCCCTATGAATTTTCTTCTCTCTCTCTTTGTTTTTTTTTTTTTTTGGTTATAATTTATCTCCCCACTTTAGCTATTAATAAACTAAAATTAAAGTTATGGTTATCCAGTTAAACAACTCTCATTTCTCTTTCCAACTTAAATAAATCATCTTTCTTTCCTTTTTTTCCTGCTTACATAAGCATCTTACTAATTAAATAATTTTTGGACTCTTAGCTACTTTGAATTAGTCAACTTCAACTTAATCTAGGAGTGACAAAATACATTGGCCAATCCCTGAAATGCCCGAACTCAACAATTTTTTTAAAATATTATTTAAAATATAAAAGAGACGATAAATAAATATTTTAATCCAAACATCGCCCCCACTTCTTCCCTTTTCCATTCGTATCCCATTCTTGTCCCACTTTCCAAAATTTTTGATGGGATGGGACGACAATGGGTTCCTAAGTCATCAAAAAAAAAAAAAAATAATCAACATTTTGTAGAAATTTGTCCGACCTATTTCTTATGTATATTTCTATATCAACATTTGTTCGGTCTTCCAAAATATTTAATGACTTTTTCCACAATTATAAGGAAATGCAATTTGTATTCTTTACATATTGATTGACAACAGCCTTCATCGGATAATTTATTTATAAATACGATAGATCTTGAAAGGTTCCTGAATTGAAGTAGGAGATGGAGACATTGGAAAATATGCTTTTTGAAGCAGCAGCTAAAGGAAATGTGAATTCTTTGAAGAAGCTGCTTCAAGAAGATCCAATAATTCTTGATAGAGTTATAGTTAATAGTTTCTCTGATAGTCCTATACACGTAGCAGCAATATTAGGACATAGCGATTTTGTGAAGGAGATCTTAAGACGAAGACCTGAATTTGCACGAGAATTGAATTTATGTCAATCAACGCCTCTTCATTTGGCATCGGCCAAAGGTTATATCGAGGTAGTTAGAGTTTTGTTATCGGCTAATCCCTTAATGTGCCTAGTTCGTGATAGAAATGAGCTGACGCCTCTCCATCTGGCAGCCATCAAAGGCCGGATAGAAGTCATGAAAGAGTTGGTTCATGCAAAACGTGATGCAGCTCGAGTTATTGTGGGTCAAGGGCAGACTATTCTACATTTGTGTGTGAAGTACTATCAGATTGAGGCCCTAAAGCTCTTGGTGAATACCATTAGAGATCAAGATTTCACAAATTGTAAAGATAGTGATGGAAACACTATCTTACACTTGGCAGTAGCTGACAAACAAGTTGAGGTATGCCAATAACTCTATTTTCTTCATTTTATTTTCGAGAAATAACGGAACTTTTCGTGCCAGATGTTTATAAATGGAATTAACCATTTGGTAGGTAGAATTTAGAATCGAAAACAAAAGAAAAGCTATAATACAATGTTAAAATATTGTATACTAAACACGTAAATATTTTGAAATGTCTACAGACAGTTAACTTTTTGCTTATGGAGTCTACAACGGAAGTTAATGCTCAGAATCTTAGGGGCATGACAGCAATGGATATTCTGATCCGTAGTCGAAGAGATGTGAGGGATGAAAAAATTGAAGAATCTCTGAAGCGTGCTGGAGCATTTGGATCAATGGAAAAAAATTCATTAGTCCAAATTAAAAGTAATATAACTAGTCCAGGCTTGAATTTGTCCTTCGATCACTTCGATTTGTCCTCAAACGTGAAAGAGAACCGTAGGAAAATGATGTTTAAACAGAAAGATGATTGGTTGGAGAAAAAACGAAGTGCATTAATGGTGGTGGCTTCTTTGATTGCAACCATGGCATTTCAAATCGGAGTCAACCCTCCAAGCAGACTATTGCAGGATAATAAAACAGTAAACTCGAAACGTAATCTCAAATTAGTACCTCAATATCACGAGGTATTAGAATATCTTTTTGTCAATAATCCTTGGAATTTATATGGACCGTTCTTGATTGCAAATACAATAGGACTCATCGCGTCACTCACTATCATATTATTATTGATGAGTGGTTTACCGTTAAAGAGGAGAATAGTTATGGGGATTTTGATGGTGATCACTTGGATTGCACTTACAGCTATTGCGTTGACTTATCTCATATCAATAATTGTAATAACACCAGAGAAAGAGAAACAAAAACGATCATATGTTCTTGCGGTTGTGTCTGTAGTTGTTGCATGGGTTGGCCTCATTGTTCTCCTACTCGTTGGACACACGATTCGGTTGATAGTCAAGATGATTAAGTTGATAATCAAGATGGTCCGAAAGCTAATAAAATGTCTGGGCCCAAAATAAAGGATTCGAGGTTCTGGAATTGCGAGTCATGGCACTGTTTAAGGGGTTGTTATGCTATGTCTAGTAATTGGAGAAGACAATATGGAATGGTACTAAAACTGAAATCGAAAGTACATTCTTGTTTATTCAATATTATAAATAGAAAAACGTCTTAATTGTTTGCACTACAAATACTTTACGTATGACTATGTTGTAATTTCATTCCAATTATTGTGTATCACGTATGGTCTATGTAATATACAAATATAATATTTTATTAATCTATCTGTGGTATAAATTTCTCTCCATATCCCCTATTTTATTTATTTCAACGCGTATTCAATCATCTCGTTTAAAAAACTGTAGCCACTAGAGAAGAATCATACATAGTTATTTAATAAACTTTTTTTTTTTTTTTTTAATTCGTGGACGACGATAGTATTTGATCTTAGGACCTTTACAATATTAAATCACCTGATTCACCTCATTTCAAAGTTTAAACTTATAGATAATGTCCTCATTTCAAAGTTTAAACTTTTAGATAAGATAGATCAACAATAAGATATCATACCTTGACCTAAGCATACCTTTAGTTTGTAATACCAATTAAGAAATGTCAAGTTCTCAAACTTTAAGGGACTGTTTGGGAGGTTTTTTTTTTTTTTTTTTTTCCCCACCAGTCAATTTTGGGTGGCACCGTTCATGTATCGTTGAAAATATTTGTTCTTATTAGTTTTTTTTTTTTGCATGGTGGTTTAAAAATTACCCAACGGCGTAGCGTAATTTTGAACAATCGAACTAACTAGTTTTGAAGTATAAATCATTACTTCCCTAACTGAAATATAAATCATTACTTTCCTAATTGAAATATAAACTAACTAGTTTTGAAGTATAAATTGAACTTAATAAATAATATATTTTGAGTAAATTTAAAAAAAAAAAAAAAAGAATTGAATGAACTGTTCGATCTTATATTAAGAGGTTTTGACTATTGAAACTTAAATCAAACCATTTAAAATTATTTAGATCGGTTTGAAACCGAAAGGTTAACTAGTTAAAGTGGAACCAAGCCAATAGTTTAAAAATAAAATTTAAATTTTGTCTGACGGGTTAACCAATTTTTTGTTCACCCTTCTTAGCACTACTAGGACTATCTCCTAGTAATATAAGATAGTTTTTACATCATCTTCTAGGCAACAACGTAATGTTTTTAACCAATATAAAAATCTACTAAAAATATGATTTTGATATAAAAGAAATAGGGGCATATATCGAACCGGTCCCGAATTTTTGGATATTTTGTAAGTGAAACCATTATGTCAAATTTCAATTATGGAACCTGCACTGTTTTGTGACTCAAATTTCATGTGATTTGGAAGTTTGATTCATGGAGGAAGCCTAGATAATTTGTTGGTTTGGAAGTCCAATTTAATAAGAAATCAAATTTCATCATGGATTGGGAGTTTGATAGGGATAAGGACTTTGGAATGGATAAGGAAGTGTTTTAAAAGTGATCGGGCCGAATACAAGTGCAGCAAGCGTACGGATCAAGTAGTACAATAGAGCTTTTAAAGCCCAAGTCGATCCCACGAGAAGTGTTTATCCAATTACAAGTGTTACAAATTAACGACGTTGATACACACATTTAAACTTGATTTTAACAGCGAGAAAATAAAACAAAAGACTCGATTTAAATTTTAAAAAGACAAAATAAATGATGAAAAAGGTTTTTGATTTGGAAAATGTTGGAATTTATGCTTTCACTTAACCATTGTTTCATTAGTATTAAAACCGATAAAATACAGATGCTAGTGCTACGAAAGTGTCAGATTAGACCCGATTCTCCAATTTTAGTTAACAACCTCTTCCGAACGAAATTAACCCTAATTGATTAACATATCCACTATATCTCTATGTGGATACAATTTAACCAATTGCATTAAATTGTTGTGAGAATACTCTAAGGGTCACCTAGGGTAGATGTATATTTCTATAACACATAAACGAGTATAGTCGAAACTATACAAATATAGGGTTTTAATTATCTTGATCTAGCTAGTACAACAATTTCTCAATAATTGCACCAACCATTTAACCATATCATATATTGATCAAGTACATGATAGTCAATAAAACACAATAATTAAAACATCTAAAATTTGGTAACACATGCATCTTGCCATACAAAACAACATACTAATGAAACTTTTGGTTAAGTTACTACATAAATTCCAACATAAAACTATTTAGCTCATTATAAAAGTAGTGTAACAAAGAGATTTTTGTTCCAATAAAATACAAACATGGAAATTAAGGGAAGAAATTCAAAAGGTTAGATACAATCCTTGTAGAATAGATTTGAACTCTTCCATTTGGTTTCCAAGTTCTTCTTGTTGCTATCTCCTTGATACACCACCTTCACCCTTAACTTAACCTGCAAAAACAAAATAAAAACAAACAAAAACAAAGACAAATGAAGAAAACCAGAGAGAGTCTCGTGAGAAAGGGAGAGAGAGCTTATGAAGATGAAGAATGAAGATGATATTCAAGATAAGCCTCCAAAATGACTAGAATTCTATCTATATCCCTCTCTCCACTAAGTTTTTTTTCTCCACTAATCTATAAATTATAATATATATAATATATAATAATAGATATAGATAAGGTTAAGCATTAAAAAATTCGAAAGCTATCAAAACTTTGGCCAAAGTTTGAGAGAAATGTTTTAAACCGTCATTCCAAATTTCCTCTAAGCGACCGCTTAAGTTAACCTGGGCGACCGCTTGGGCAAATCAAAATGCGATCTGAATTTCCTGGTGGCCACTTAGCGACCCTTAGTTCAATTCACGCGGTCGCTTAGTTCATCCCATATTTGCTGCTCAAGTCTTTGGACATTCTAGCCATAGTGTAATCTGATCCCTCATCTTTGGATTAGTACAATTCAGTCCTCAGATTTTGAACTTCATTTCATTTAGGTCCTTACTAAATTGCAGTCAAAGTCCTCCATTTTTTGGTCAAGTGCATTTTAGTCCTCCACTTCACAAAATTGCACACTTTTAGTCATTTTGCTCCTCTTTAGCTCGTTTCTTCGTCTGGTCAGGATTTTTGCCTATAAAATCAAATAATACACAATTATGCATAGAATATACTCAATTTCATCAATAATTATAACCCAATAAGTGCTTAATAAGTGTGTAAATGCACACTTATCACACCCCCAAACTTGAGCTCTTGCTCGTCTCGAGCAAGATTAACTTCTAACACACAATCATGCAACTGTGAAAATGATCAACATATGAGATGACTTGCCAGATATATAAAAGAAGTTTTAAAATTGTCTATCAATTCACAACCATGCACCAAATAATGCTAACCAAAATAAGTTTAGTTTGTCCAATGTTCGATTAGTGTGTGTGTGCATAGTCACTTTCAATCAGCATCTAAAATAGGAAACAATCATCAAGACAGAAAAGGAATCAGATTAGCTCAATCACAACCCTTAATGGTCAACTATATCCTTTCCCGCTCGTGAGATTCACACCTCCAAATATATGTTGCATTCTCACACCCCGGTGTACATTTATAGGTTGTTCTCAATCACTCTTTTCTTTTGAGTTTACACAGGTCAACTAGCAAGTATTTCAAATGAAGATAGAGTAACTGAACATGTAAGACCTTACAAGATAATATAAACACTCAACTCTCATATGTTTAAGATTGGATAACTATTTCGCTCAATATCATTCAAATGACAGAGTTCTATCATAAGCTTGCATATTTTCTCATTTGCCACCACTTAGATCACATGCATTATATAAATCATAAGGTCTTTCCAGGATTAAAAATGTGGCTTTAAGTTAAGGTGCGGAAAATATTTAGATAAGTGACTAAGAAGCCTCATATATCAATCGGTGGAGTAAATGTATTCAACTTAGCTTAACCTAGATAGGATCTGTACACAATCTCATCCCTCCAAACAATGACTTCTCACTCATCATCAATGCAAGTACAATTACCCTTTTTCTTTTGAATATCAGGAGGAATCATATATATAGACATATAAATCAGTCTCCTCCACACATTTTTTTTTCTCCTGTCCAATTTTTTTTTTTTAATTCCACATAAAACTATTTACACCAATTATAGCACCACATTTGATATTGATACCCCCAAACTTATTTTTCTCACTCACCCAACATTCAATATAATTAACAACACTTCACTAGTTTTAGAGACTGGATAAAGATATTGTTTTTCTGGTTATAAGCTTGTAATGTGGGTAAATCAAAGAAAATGTCAACAAGGCACAAAGGGGTTGATCAAAGGAAAAATTAATTCAGGGTAGGCTATTTGGCTAACGTGGTTATAACAAAAATGACATTAATCATATTCATGCCTGCATGTGTCAATGTGATCTTGAAGAGAATCAATGCAAGTTCTAGAGAAGCACAATCATGGAAGAATGTCACATATGAAGAAGTAATGAGACTGTAATGAATGTGTTAGTCTGTAGGCTCAACGTCTCACCAGGTTTTGTATCTACACCGTCCAGTTACTACATCTTCAATGAAACTACTCAACTAGTAAATACTCGATTTACATACACAGTCAGGTAAAGTGACAGAGAAAATTAATGTCCCAATCATTTCCACATCTAGATGACAATGAAACATGACTATTGTGCTCAATAAAACTCAAAATCTCACATGGACAAGCAATTTTCGAAAATTTTTAGCCCAAATAGCATATTTGGTTTGCGCGCATGCATGGTTTATGAATTTATAACAATTTCACGCTCACACATTCCTATGCCGGAAAGGCCATCTAATATGTCAACACACAATCACCAGTTCACACACAAACACACAAACACCCCCAAACTTAAGACTCACATTGTCCTTAATGTGAAAGAAAACAAGATAAAGAGGGTGGGGATAACGAAACTTCCCTGAGTTGTATCTGTAAAGTGTACCCATGCTTATACTGGACTTGTGATGGAAGTGAGTGACTGAATCAAAAATTTGGTCCAGAACCTGAAACATCCAAAAGTGGCTGGGATATCAAAAATTCCCTACAAAAAAAATAGTTATATTAGTTCAGCAATATAAGAAGTAAAATCATTAAACACATAATAACAAAAAGTTAAACAGTAAGAAAGTTGGGTTGCCTCCCAACAAGCGCTTATTTATAGTCATTAGCTTGACTATAGGGCATTTTTACTCCGTTTCAAAAAGAACGGAGGATTTTTCTTTCAAAAAGTCACCTCCCAGATATGGTTTTAGTCTTTGCCCATTGACTGTGAAGTTCCCATTCCCTTCATGATGAAGCTCAATCGCTCCGTTTGAAAGAATTTTAACGATGGTGTATGGACTCGACCATCTAGAGCGAAGCTTTCCGGAGAACAACCGGAGTTTAGAATTATAAAGTAGAACTTGTTGCCCAACACTGAACTCCCGCTTCAGAATATGTTGATCATGCCATCTCTTCGTCTTCTCTTTATAGATTCTGGCACTCTCATATGAACCAAGGCGGAGTTCATCAAGCTCGTTTAATTGGAGCAATCTTTTTTCACCAGCTAATTTCATATCGAAATTTAAAGCTTTGATTGCCCAATAAGCTTGATGTTCTAGTTCTACGGGGAGAAGACAAGCTTTTCCAAATAGGAGTCGATATGGGGACATACCAATTGGTGTTTTAAAAGCAGTATGGTATGCCCATAATGCATCGTCCAGTTTCCTAGACCAATCTTTTCTCGATGCATTAACCGTCAACTCGAGAATTCTTTTCAACTCTCTATTTGAAATCTCAACTTGGCCACTAGTTTGTGAATGATATGGAGTGGCCACACGATGTTTCACCCCATACTTGGCCATGAGTGAGGCGAAGAGGCAATTGCAGAAATGTGAACCACCATCACTAATGATAGTTATGGGTGTGCCATAACGAGAAAAAATACTTTTCTTCAAGAAATTTACCACCACCCTAGCGTCATTAGTAGGTAGAGATGCCGCTTCAACACACTTTGATACATAATCAACCGCCACCAAAATGTATTGATTGGAATATGATAACGGGAAAGGCCCCATTAAGTCAATACCCCACACATCACAAATCTCCACCTCCAAAATAGGATTCAATGGCATTTCATTGCGATTAGAGATATTGCCAGTACGTTGGCATTTATCGCATTTGGAGACAACAGTGTAGGCATCTTTGAATAATGTGGGCCAATAAAATCCCGCTTGTAATACTTTTGATGCGGTTTTGGCGGCACCAAAGTGACCACCATATGGGGACGAGTGACATCGGTCAAGTATTTGTTCCATTTCCTCTTCTGGAACACATCTCTGGATAATCTGATCCGGTCCCTGTTTAAAAAACAAAGGATCTTCCCAAAAATAATACTTGATATTAGAGAAGAACTTCTTCCTTTGTTGATACGAAAGATCTGGGAAAATAATGCCACTTACGAGAAAATTTACATGGTCTGCATACCATGGTGTATGAGTGACATGTAACAGCTGCACAATTTGCATTAACTGCTCATTGGGAAATACCTCATTAATTTCTCCATCTACCACCTCCTCGGCCTGTTCAAGTCGTGACAAATGATCGGCGACAACATTTTCGGTCCCCTTTTTATCGCGAATTTCTAAATCAAATTCTTGCAAAAGGAGAACCCACCGAATCAATCTTGCCTTGGCATCTTTCTTTGCCAAGAAGTATTTGATAGCCGAGTGGTCAGTATAGACGATGACTTTTGACCCAATGAGGTATGACCGAAATTTATCAAATGCAAATACTACTGCGAGCATCTCTTTCTCAGTAGTAGCGTAGTTCAATTGTGCATCTGTCAAAGTTCTACTTGCGTAATAGATCACATGCAGGATTTTATTTCTTCTTTGCCCTAAGATTGCCCTACGGCATAGTCACTAGCATCACATATCAGCTCAAATGGAAGATTCCAATCTGGAGCTACGATGATAGGAGCCGTAATGAGTTTCTCCTTAATTATGTTGAAAGCGTCCAAACATTCCTTAGAGAAATTAAATGCAATGTTCTTTTCAAGTAGGAAGCAAAGAGATTTCGAAATTTTGGAAAAATCTTTAATAAATCTCCTGTAAAATCCAGCATGTCCTAAGAAACTCCTAATTCCTCTCACGGTGGTTGGTGGCGGCAATTTTTCAATCACTTGAATTTTTGCTTTATCGACTTCAATACCTGCCAGAGAAATGCGATGGCCAAGAACTATGCCATCTTGGACCATGAAATGGCATTTCTCTCAATTCAGGACCAAGTTGGTCTCTTTACATCTTTTCAGTACCTTATCGAGATTTTTCAAACATCCATCGAATGAACTCCCAAATACTGAGAAATCATCCATAAAGATCTCGATGCAGTGCTCGACCATATCGAAAAATATAGCCATCATACACCGTTGGAAAGTAGCCGGTGCATTACAAAGGCCAAAGGGCATTCTTCTATATGCGAAAGTTCCATATGGGCATGTAAATGTAGTCTTTTCTTGATCCTCAGGGGCTATTGGAATTTAATGATAGCCCGAATACCCATCTAGAAAGCAGTAGTGTGAATACCCCGCCAATCGCTCAATCATCTTATCGACGAAAGGAAGATGGAAGTGATCATTTCTAGTCGCATTGTTGAGTTTGCGGTAATCTATGCACACTCTCCAACCTGTCACAGGTCTGGTAGGTATGAGTTCATTGTTTTCATTTTTCACCACTATAATACCACCTTTTTTCGGTACGACTTGTACAGGGCTTACCCATGGACTATCAGAAATTGGATAGATTATGCCTGCATCAAGCCATTTCACAACTTCTGCTCTCACCACTTCTTTCATATTCGGGTTTAATCGCCTCTGATGCTCAACTGATGGCTTATAGTCATTCTCCATCAGTATTTTATGCATGCATACAGATGGGCTGATTCCCCGAATATCTGCAATCGTCCATCCTATAGCTTCTTTGTGTTCCCTCAGTACCCGAAGTAATTTCTCTGTTTCTACCTCACTCAAGGAATTAGAAATAATAACTGGGAGTGTAGATGATTCTCCCAAATAAACATATCTCAAGTGAGGAGGAAGAGTTTTTAATTCAAGTGTGGGGGCCTTTTGACAGGATGGAAGCGGTAGTGAAGAAGTTTTTTGTAATTCCTCAAAATATGGTGTCCTTCGAGAAGGTGTAGTGTTCAAATAATATGTCATGTGCGCAATTTTTGGGTCTTCATCATCGATATGCGAAGAACGCACTAGGCATGTCTCAAGAGGATCCTCATAGCGTCCGTAAAGTGATCCAGCAATCAATTGATCAACAACATCAACCCGAAGACAAGTATTGGGTTGAGAAGGGTACTTGAGGGTTTTCAAAATGTTGAACGTGACTTGTTCATCTTGCACTCTCAAAATGATTTTTCCCTCTTGTACATCGATCAACGCCCGCCTAGTGGCAAGAAACGGTCGTCCCAAAATTATTGGGATATCTTCATCTTCCTCCATATCTAGAACAATGAAGTCCGCAGGGAAGATGAACTTGTCCACTTTGATCAATACATCCTCGACGATACCCCGAGGATGTGTAATCGACCGATCAGCCAATTGTAATGATATCGTAGTGGGCTTCACTTCCCCTATTCCCAACTTTCTAAAAATTTGCAATGGCATCAAATTGATGCTTGCTCCAAGATCACACAGGGCTTTACTAATGTTTACATCGCCAATGGCACATGGAATAGTAAAACTACATGGATCCTTGATTTTGGGTGGTAACTTGTTTTGAAGGATAGCGCTACATTCTTCCGTTAATCGTCTAATTTCCTTTTGTTAGAAAGGATATCTTTCATGAATTTGGCATAGCTCGGCATTTGAGCTAGTGCATCAGCAAACGGGATGTTTATATGTAGCTTCTTAAATACCTCCAAAAACTTACCAAATTGAGCGTCTATTTTCTACTTTTGAAGCCTTTGTGGAAAGGGAATAGGTTGTACATAAGTTTTGACCACTGGTGGAGCCTTTGATGTTGATGCTTCCTGGTCATGCTCCTTGGATTCCTCAACACTTGATTGAGGTTCATGTACTACCTCTTTTTTTTTCGATTGGCACCTTGTCAGTTTGGATTTTTGGGAGTACTACTGTAGGTGCAGGTAATTTACGCCCACTCCTAGTAGTAATTGCCTAAACATTCTCTCTAGGGTTTGTTTCGGTGTTGCTAGGCAACGCCCCTGGCGGCCTTTCAGAGAGAAGTTTCGCAATTTGGCCCACTTGTCGCTCCAAATTTTTCAACGAGGCATCATTGCGCTCTTGATACTGTAGTTGCTGATTTGCCAATTTGGCAATGGCCTCTTCCCACCCCTCCTTCTTCTCTTGTGGTTTAGGGTTTAGCACATTTTGGTTGTTCCCATACGAGAAGTTAGTGTGATTACGCCATCCAGGATTATAAGTTTGAGCATACGGATTGTACCCTGGACGTTGAAAGTTTTGAGCGTATGCCAGTTGCTCGGTGGATCCTGAACTACTGGAAAGTAATGGACAGCTTGAACTCACATGATTAGCTCCGCACATATCACAGGCCGGTGAGGATTGGATCATATGAGCTGGACGAGAGCCAGAAGTGGATGAAGTGTAGAAAGACCTTCTATCTTTCGCGTTAGAGAGTCGATCTTTGATAACATAAGATTGTATGCTTCACTATCTCTAGCTCCACCAACTCCCCTTTGTACACCTCTATCAGGCCACATGACACTCTTCTCGCTCATGATCTCTAGTAAATCATATGCTGCTCACATGCTTCTATTAAGGAGTGACCCATTTGAAGATGAATCCACATTGGACCGGTAAGGTTGAGTCAAACCAAAATAGAAAATTTGGACTTGTTCCCCTAAAGAAATCTCATGATTAGGGCACTTTCTGAGCATATCTTTGAATCGCTCCCACGCCTCATGAAAAAGTTCCGTATCATGTTGACAGAAAGTGGTGATATCGTGTTTAAGCTTGACCACACGAGCAGGTGGGAAAAACTTAGTTGTGAATTTTTGTATCAACTCTACCCAACTCGTGATACTCCCTGGAGGTAGAGTGTCTTGCCTTATCTTTCAGAGTATGGACAAACAACCTCATTCGAATCGCCTCCATATTCACACCCTCATAAGTGAAATTACTCACCATTTTCATGAACCGTGCAATGTGATTATGTGGATTTTCATCTAATCTCCCATAAAATGATATGTTACTGGAGAATATATTAATAACATCCGGGCGAAGTTGAAAATTCGGATGTTCATAAGAAGGATAAATGATACCACCTTGATTTTCAACCACGGGTCGGTTTAGGTAATCCCTGAATAACATGTCTTCCTCATTTATACCAGAATTTTGAACCCTACCCGCTTGGTGATCAAAACCAGGCGGTACACCTTCCCGAGGTGCTGGTTCATGATGAATTATCGGTTCAAGCTTACCTTCTTGACGCTCCATTTGTTGTTGTTGTCTCTTCAATTTCAGGGTCAAATTGAAGAAGATTGAGACTTCGCGATCGATTCAAAAAACAGTAAACGATTTAAAAATTTGACGACAACAAAAACAAAGTAACTTTTGGATTTAAAGGGTAAAATAAAATAAAAATTCAAAAGTTCGTTAAAGTGAAAAACAATTAACTAGTAATCAAATTTAACACTTCCCCGGCAACGGCGCCAAAAACTTGATCGGGCCGAATACAAATGCCGCAAGCATACAGATCAAGTAATATAATAGAGCTTTTAACGCTCAAGTCGATCCCACGAGAAGAGTTTATCCAATTACAAGTTAAGTGTTACAAATTAACGACGTTGATACACACATTTAAACTTGATTTTAACAGCGAGAAAATAAAATAAAAGACTCGATTTAAATTTTAAAAAGACAAAATAAATGATGAAAAGGGTTTTTGATTTGGAAAATGTTGGAATTTATGCTTTCACTTAACCATTGTTTCATTAGTATTAAAACCGATAAAATACAGATGCTAGTGCTACGAAAGTGTCAGATTAGACCCGATTCTCCAATTTTAGTTAACAACCTCTTCCGAACGAAATTAACCCTAATTGATTAACATATCCACTATATCTCTATGTGGATACAATTTAACCAATTGCATTAAATTGTTGTGAGAATACTCTAAGGGTCACCTAGGGTAGATGTATATTTCTATAACACATAAACGAGTATAGTCGAAAACTATACAAATATAGGGTTTTAATTATCTTGATCTAGCTAGTACAACAATTTCTCAATAATTGCACCAACCATTTAACCATATCATATATTGATCAAGTACATGATAGTCAATAAAACACAATAATTAAAACATCTAAAATTTGGTAACACATGCATCTTGCCATACAAAACAACATACTAATGAAACTTTTGGTTAAGTTACTACATAAATTCCAACATAAAACTATTTAGCTCATTATAAAAGTAGTGTAACAAAGAGATTTTTGTTCCAATAAAATACAAACATGGAAATTAAGGGAAGAAATTCAAAAGGTTAGATACAATCCTTGTAGAATAGATTTGAACTCTTCCATTTGGTTTCCAAGTTCTTCTTGTTGCTATCTCCTTGATACACCACCTTCACCCTTAACTTAACCTGCAAAAACAAAATAAAAACAAACAAAAACAAAGACAAATGAAGAAAACCAGAGAGAGTCTCGTGAGAAAGGGAGAGAGAGCTTATGAAGATGAAGAATGAAGATGATATTCAAGATAAGCCTCCAAAATGACTAGAATTCTATCTATATCCCTCTCTCCACTAAGTTTTTTTTCTCCACTAATCTATAAATTATAATATATATAATATATAATAATAGATATAGATAAGGTTAAGCATTAAAAAATTCGAAAGTTATCAAAACTTTGGCCAAAGTTCGAGAGAAATGTTTTAAACCGCCATTCCAAATTTCCTCTAAGCGACCGCTTAGGTAAACCTGGACGACCGCTTGGGCAAATCAAAATGCGGTCTGAATTTCTTGGTGGCCACTTAGCGACCCTTAGTTCAATTCACGCGGTCGCTTAGTTCATCCCATATTTGCTGCTCAAGTCTTTGGACATTCTAGCCATAGTGTAATCTGATCCCTCATCTTTGAATTAGTACAATTCAGTCCTCAGATTTTGAACTTCATTTCATTTAGGCCCTTACTAAATTGCAGTCAAAGTCCTCCATTTTTTGGTCAAGTGCATTTTAGTCCTCCACTTCACAAAATTGCATACTTTTAGTCCTTTTGCTCCTCTTTAGCTCGTTTCTTCGTCTGGTCGGGGTTTTTGCCTATAAAATCAAATAATACACAATTATGTATAGAATATGCTCAATTTCATCAATAATTATAACCCAATAAGTGCTTAATAAGTGTGTAAACGCACACTTATCAAAAAGCATTAGGACAAAATCGGGGGCCCTAGGACGTTGTGCCACGATGCCAGCAGCGCTAAAAAGAAACAGAACAGCCGGCAACACAACGCCGACCTCTAGGCGTCGTGGCACCGCGACACTGCCTTTGTGGAAGGAATTTCATTCATGTTTGATTTTTTACGTGTTTTTATATTCTACTTCATCCATAACTCCAAAATTTGGCTCCTATAAACATTTCACATTGTGTAGGCTCTTCATAGACTTAAGAGGGACTCAAGAGAGGCTAACATAACAATTAGGTCATTGTTGCATATACTAGAAACTTGAAAGAATTGTTTAGAGATTAAGATAATTAAATCTTGTAAAGACAATTTTAGTTTCTTTGTATAATAAATTCTCTTCTTCTTCCAACAAATTCTTGGTTGTTGTATGATCCATTATTTTCATATTGCCCATATTTTCTCATTCTTTAATTATATGGCCAGATTCTAAATAAATTGGTATCAAAGTTGTTCCACTTTCAGCAAAGAATTTTAGACCTGGTTTGGATTATAAAAAGTGGTATCAAAGCTAAAGGGTTTTGGTTGTTCTTGGGTGGTCCAAATTGGTTATTAAAGTGAGGTTGGAATAAGGTTGATTGTTTCAGGGTTGACAACTATGAAATTTGAAATTCCATTTTGGATCGCAACATTAGTTTTTCTTTGTAGATGATACAGATGTAAACAGTTCCTGCTCAATTGGTTCTTGATGATGCTTTGTTGATGATAGATAGAATGCTTGAAACAATGATTGCGGAGGAGAAGCAATGAAAGGATCAAAAAGCCCTATCACAAATACATCAAAGACACTATTGATGATCCAGGATGCAGGAGTCACCAATGTAAGGCCAAAACGAGACCCGTTGATTATCGAAGAAGAAGCAATGATGCGATCGAGAGCAAAACGAGTCAAAGAGGCATTAGGGATGCTCATCAAAGACACTATTGATGAAACCATGTTCGGGACGTAAAATGGAACAAGTTTCATGTTAGGGTCAAAGGCCGAAAAGACTTGGGAGAAAACCCTGGCCAACGGGACTCCAAAGGGGTCTACCAGACGCGTCTACCGGACGTCCGGTGTCCAAGCCATGAAAACCATGAGAAACTCTGCCAAATCGGACGCGCATCGCCTCAACCGGACGAGCTCTACTGGATGTCCGGTAGAGAAGTTCTGTGAAACCGGACGCACTTACCGGACGTTCAGAAGGGTTGTCCAGTACCAGCGAATTTTGTGCGATTTATTTTCTTTTTACTAGAATTCTAGTTCTTTCCATATTTTGACATTATTTGTTTCTTTATGCACATTTTTTGCTAGGTTTAGAGCTATAATATAAATACTTCACTTTTGTTACTTTTGGAACTGTTGACATTGAATTAAATTGAAAGGTTTTTTGCTTTCTCCTTTGTTCTTCATTGAACAACAAATCGAACTTCCAAGATCAATTCTTGTGTGTTCAAACATTGGTACGAGAGTTCTTCATTGTGTAATCATGGGGTTCAACGCATCTTGTTATCTTTGAGTTTTTTGGTTCACTTCGTTGGATTTAAGTCTAAAATCGGGTTTCTTGGCGTTCTTGGGTTCCGCATGTTATTCCAGCACAAATTTTTTTTTAGATATTTGAAGATCTAGAAGGATTTGGAACCACATTAGATTATCGGGACCATGGGGTTGTAGTTGTGGGAAATAAGTTTGGTGGTCGAGATGATATTCATTAAAATGGAAGGAAAAATAAAATTTCGGTGTTATATTTTATTTCTTTATTTGCACAAAGAAAGGGACATAAAATAAGAAATAGAGAGGCTGTCACATTCAAGTTTGTTACTTTGTTTTTCAGATTTCCCAATTAGCTTATGTGAGTGAGAAGCATTTGGGGAAAAAAAATGAAATGATAGCATATGAGGGTGGAAAGAAAGAACTAAAATTCAAGTGAGGAATGTGATCAATTAAAGATGGTTTTGATGTGTATAAATACAGTGACTGTAATAAGCTAAAGTTACCTTCATATCTAAAATAAACATTATTTAATCCATCCAAACTCTAAAATACACTGACTTGTCGTCCATGATTTTCTTATCCACTTGTTATAATACAAATGAAATACTCTATTCAAAAAATCCAAATTATATGTGACAAGATAGTAATCCAAATGGAATAACATAAATCTCCAATTGTAACCTAAATATATCGTCACATCATTTTGACATAATATCAATCATATCTTTCTTTTATCACAATCTCCAAAGCCTTCTCACAATCATATAACCTTGTTACATGAATAACATCATACATATGGCCTTAAACTTTTAATCACATAAGGTCATGTAAGTTGCACCAAATAGTTCATCATATCTATCTTGTTGACTTTTTTTTTTTTTTTTGAATAAATACCGTCATACCAAATGAACAATTATCGATGAGACTGTGCACCCACCTTAATAAATATTAATACATATATTTTTACTATTTACTTTTTTCTTCTTTAATTCAAGTGGCTTAACTCCCATCTACCTTGTACACATATATAATAAATGATAACCACTCATTATGTTACACATTTCTCCACAAAATTCCATGATCCTTTTTTTTTTTTTTTTCTATCTTATGCTTCCTTGTTTCTGATTCTACGTCACTTGCCCTTTCTATACTCGAGAAATGAAATCAAAGCTATTCCTGAATACACATATCCATATAACTCTATTTCCGAAGTCACAAATTACTCCAATAAGTAATAATTATGAAGTTTATCGCTGTTTTTCTTATATCCCTTAGTATAATCAAAACTCATAAGTAATTGAAAAGATTGGAATCACTTAAATGTTAATCCCATCAACGCTTAAGGTGTACAATAACACATTGTTATCCATCCATCCATAAATCATCACTTCGTCTTTCACAATTTCTCATCCTCAAACAAGTTCATATAATTTAAAATAAAGCACGCTAGTCCCTCCAAATACAATTTTCTCAAAATAAAATGTTGGCAAATCAATACTTACTATAATTTATAAACAAGTTCCCAAAAGAAATATGAAATAAATAAACTGACAAAATGGGTCATACAGCTAATGTAATGTGCATGTCTCAACCCCGTGGATCGACAGGCTCCAAGGCTGCTCAACTCTGCTATTATCTGCTCAAAAAAAGATGATAAAATATGAGTTTGTAACTCGGTGAGTGGACAATTTGCATATAAGTATACTTTTCTCGTTTATGCATATTTTCTGAGATTCTTACTTTATTAAAACTTTGAGAATTTCTGAAATCTAGTAACACTTTCAAACTGTAACATAATTGCTTTCTAAAATTCTTTTTCCTTTATTCTAGATAAATAGCTGTAAAGTATAACGAATATAAATTATTTGATATCTATGAAAATCTTTGAAATACTATTTTTGTTCAATACTATAAGCTGAAAGCTAGATAAGATAAATTCTATAATCTGAAATCTGATTAGCTATAACCTGAATAAACTAAATTTTGTAGTCTGAAATCTGATAAGCTGGATAATACTGAATCACACCAAAAAGGTACCTCGGAATAACCTTACTCATGTATCGGTTAGTACTGATATACATGGCAAAGCTATTCAATTCTGAAATTCTGTAATTCTGGTCATACGCGCACAAAGCTATAATCTGGTCATACACTATGGAAACACATTCACAATAGTGCAGAGCGGGTAAATCACAATAACTGGTCATACACTGTGGAAACACATTCACACAAGTGCAAAACGGATAAATCACCATAACTGGTCATACACTGTGGAAACACATTCACATCAGTGCAAACAAGGGTAAAATCACTTGGGTAATTTCTGATGGTTTTAAAAATAACTTGAAACATGCTAAAATATGTAATACTCATATAACATGCCAATGAAATGATTTAACTGAATTAAAATTAACTTTTAAAAAAAACTTGCTATAAAATTCACTCTATTTTGAAAAATCATGCTTTCTAAATCAATCATTTGAAATAAATAAGTTTTGCAACTTATATGATTTACTATAAGAAATCTAATAAACAAATATTTTATATAAACTTGAGAACTAATATAATTTAAATAAATGCTTATTTATGAAAAGTAGATATTCACTCACTGGTCTATGAACAGAAATTCGATTAAATTGGCTAGCCTTTCTGGCTTTTCACGTCAATACCTGAAATATGATACCGAATAACCCATTTAACAACTGCCGTACCAAATATTCTTAACATATAATCATGAAATATTGAACTTGACTTCTCGGCACTCAAATATATTCTTTAATTTCCTTCACAATTGAAACTAATTCTACCTTCTATTCCATTCACTAAAATCTAATTCATCAAAATAATCTTCATTCCAAACATAAAAACAATTCCTTCTTCCAAGCTAGTGAAACTAATAACCATAATTCAATCAATTTAATTTTTCATATTGTACCACAATTTCATGCTTTCAAATTTGTATTTCATCATCTCTATCATTCCCACAAAATTCCTTACTTAATAATCTCAATTGAAAATCTAGGGTTTGCCAAAACTCAAATCTCTTACCTTGATTCAAATGGAAATTAAATGATCCACAAGCTTGAGCTCTAAAATGTACCCATATTTCATAAATTTGAAAATTTATGCCACAATATGAAACCCTAGAAATTTAACATCACAATATCATAAATAATTTACTTCTTAATCTCTTAAAGAACTATATAAATTGAACCAAGATAAGGACATCAATACTTACCTTCTTCTCCCTTCTTTTTCCCTTTTCTTTTTCCCTTTTTCTTTCCTTTTCTGCGTTTTTCTTGCCTATGCCAGTTTTTCTCCCCTTTTTTACTATGTGTTTGTGGGTGTTTTTAATTGAAAAGGGAATAAAAAAATGATTAAAAAGGTCACTTGTAGTCCACTTATCCGAAAATTACCAAATAGTCCCTCATCTTCAATTTAAAATAACATTTGGTCATTTTAACTTCTATTAACGGAAAAATAAATCCCAAACTTTAACGTATATCCAACTTAACCCTTATATTTTGCCAATTTATAAAATAAATCCCAATAGAATAATTTTTCTCATTTTAGTGCTTATTTGACTTGACTTTGACTAAAAAAAAAACTTGGTTGTAACAATCTTACCTCCTTAAAAGAATTTCGTCCTCGAAATTCAATCAACTAGGATTCCAATATATGAAGATATAGAGCGCATAGCATATTCGATCATCATATGCCCATAATGTCTCTTCAATTGAATGCCTTATCAACTTTATCAAGCACACTAATTTAACTACACATAACTCAATCTTTATTGTTCTCGAATTTTCCTTGATCTCTTTTTTGTCGATATCTCTTCAACTGCACTAAGAGGAGCTCTCTTTAACTGTACTAATAATCTCAACACATAAGTTAAAGATGTAACCAGTTACTCAACCTCAAAAACTTAAGAAACATTAATGAAGATTAGATAAATCTATTATAAACCTGGTAAATGAACAATTAAAACAATACTTTGAATATTATCCTAAGGATCAATATATGATTTTCTCGACTTGTCATTTTACCAGATCTTAGAAAAATTCAGCTATTTCCCAATTTGATGTTCAAGATATTACTTTTCATGTTCTCCAATCTTGACATTATGTCATGATTTAAACAATTCTCTAATTGAATCCTTTTTCTGTATTAATTGACCTAATAACTTTCATCTCAATAAACAAGTCTTTGGAATATGCCAATATCATATATATAACCTCAATTATCGTCACTTGTGTCTAGTTCTTATGTCACCTCCATGAAAAATAAATGATTATCTAAATTCTTTTAATTAAGAAATAAGTTTATTCAAAAATAAGTTCCAGATTTTGTGATGGTTTTTATATTTTCTTGTCATACATTCTCCTAATATTTGTTGGCAAGATTCGAGGAAAGGACATCTTTCTGTATGTGTTACGCTTTCTCGATGATTACATAAATTCATTGATTAGCAAGAGGAATTAATTTATAACAATTATCACTCATTGAATTTACATATAAGCAGACGGAATTTACCCAATTGTAGTGAACTTTATTAAAAATAATGTTTTCTCTTTAGCTTGTCGGAGAATTGGGTAAGTTTTTCTCTTTTAGCTTCTTATGGGGTTTCTTTCAGTGGTTCTTCATGGCTATTGATGATTGTGATTTCCAAAAGTTCCCAACGTTCGGACTAAAAGCATTCGAGTAAAAGTAAGCATGTAACTTTTTTCTCTCTGATTAAATGGTGTATAAGGTGATTCTTTATTGTAAGAAATACTCAAAAAGTATGGTTTGTTCTAAAATCACAAGTTTTACTTTGATTTCTTGGCAACTTATGTTGGAGTCGAGATGATTAGCCCTCATATTGAAAATGTATCGGTGTTGATCGGAGGAATTCTTCAAATATTCTAATTCTAAAAATAAAAAATAAAAAATTCTTAAGAAATTAGGACCTAATAAAAAAATTAGAGTAATTGGCGCAAAACATCCCTATCTTTCACGTTTGTTGTGGAAAACATCCATACCTTTCATTTTTTGGCACAAAACGTCCATACCTTTCAAATTCTTTAAGTTGAACCTCATTTTCACCATTTTTAACTTAAAATGACCAATATACCCTCCTATTTAAATAAAACAAAAGAAAAGAAAGGAAAAGAAAAATAAATAGCAAAATGTAACATAGACCCAAACTTTTTAGAAAATGCAAATAACCCATCAAACTTTACATTCTTCCCACATCTCCAAGGGTTTTCTGCTATTCTGAAATCATTAGTGGTGTCAAAATTTTCGAATTCAGCATAGAAAATGCATGAACAGTAGCCTCAGTTTGTGTGCAACGTGGCACAAAATCCAATGTTATATTTTCGGCCAAATTGGTAGTACCCCCTAACGTTTTTAGGCCTTCTGGATCCAATGGTGATGTCAATTTGTTCAAATTCTGCCCAGAAAGATTAAAATCAGAGCGTCGGCCGAAACTTAGAGTGGATAATCCATAAATTGGTTTGATTTGTTGAGTAATTGGTGCAATTGATTCATGGGGAAGAGCATTACCAACCTAAATTGCAGTTTTTAAGCTTGAATTTGACGTTTGGAGCAATGTAGAATCATCAATTAAACCGTGAGAAGTCGGGATTTCGAGCTGATGAACTACCCCAACTAATTCGCCCATTTCCAGACCAAATTGGTGAAGACCCATGGGTGGAATAGCTTCACAATGAAGGGGCGAAGCCATCCCAGGTGGTCCGCGATCATGGGGACCACCACCGGCGTCGAAAAAGGCAGTTTTCGGCCGCGACAATGTTGTTTCGAAAATGGCTCTCGATTTTGATTTTCTTGTCCGTTTGCTGTAATTCGAACGTCAATGGACGTTGCTTGGAGAGATCTAGTGACCTATAGGGTGTAATTGCAATGGGCATCTATGGATTGGGTCGACTTGGGGAGAAAGATGTGCGTAGAGACGATTTTTTGGTTGAATTTCTGGCCGATTTTGATTTTTTTTTTGGGGCTGAATTTTGTGTAGGGTTGTTAGGGTGGTAGTGCAAAAATCCGGAGGCCATGGTGGCCGGAAATGGGGTTCCATGTTTTGTGACACCTATGGTGAAAATCTACAAAGTCTCCTAAAGTTTGTTCGGTTATTTGCACTTTTTTAAAAGTTTGGACCTATAGTTACATTTTGTTCTTTATTTTTATTTTGTTTTATTTAAATAGGAGGGTATATTGGTCATTTTAAGTTAAAAAATGGTGAAAAGGATGTTCAGCGTAAAGAATTTAAAAGATAGGGACGTTTTGTGTCAAAAAATGAAAGGTAAGGATTTTTTTACAATAAACATGAAAGATAGGGACGTTTTGCGTCAATTACCCAAAAGATTGTGATTAAGCATTATTACATCAAAAATTATTACCGTTAGAATTTTGAAAATCAGCACCTAAGCAATATTACCGTTAATATTTTCAAAAATTAGCATTGGTTGCATCCAATATTATTACCGTTAAAAACTCGTACTTTGCACCCCCATCTCTCCCTCCGAAAACACTCTGTAAAACTCTACTGAACACTTTCTTGTCTTCGAAGTAACAACGCATCGATCAAAACTCTCTCCTTTTATAACCATGAAAATGTCTAACAACAATCAGGAGAAGAAAACAAAGGGTCGGCGGAAGATTGAAATCCGAAAAATCGACAACAGAAACAGTCTACAAGTTACCTTCTCAAAGAGGCGAACGGGTCTTTTCAAAAAGGCGGCGGAAAGGAGCCTACTGTGCGGTGCAAATATTGCAATCCTCGTCCAATCTCCCGGGAACAAATTCTTCACTTTTGGCGAACCGTCGGTGGAATCCATTCTGAATCGGTACCAATTTCTTGATGATTCATTTTCTACTGAGACGAGCCAGACTGCCCACAATCTTGTGGCTCAGGTAAAAAGTGAAGATGACGAGGCAACGAGGGAATTTTGGTGGGAGAATGAAAACTTGGAAACTATGGCGTTGCAGGAACTTGAAGCATTTGATGAGAAATTGAATAGATTAAGAGAACGTTTTGCTTCAAGCAGGGGAGATGCATAAACAAATTGCTTCAGTTTCTTAGTCGATGATTCCACTTCCACACCTGACACCTGTAGTGTTTTGACGAAGATTTTGATGTTGTATGAATTTTGAGTTACGTATTACGTATATAACTAGACAGGATTAGATTTTAAATTTTTGAATGTTTTCTGATGTCAACACAGGTTGGCAACTTAACCATCAATTGTATTTTTCGATGATGATCAACTCTATTTTTCATGGAATGTTTTGATTGATTTAGGATAAATTCTTTGTTGTTTTCTCTGGTTTTCAGTTGGAAAGTTTGCGTAATTTGTCGTCTCCCTTCAACCATGAGAAACCCATAAAGTTTTTGATTAACTTAAGATTAAATAGTATTGGGCGAAAATATAAAATTCTGGTGCGAGTGATGATACTGGTCTGTGTATTCTTAGCAGTTTTTTACTCAGAAGTTAGTTCCAGATTTTGTGATGATTTTTTGTATTTTCTTGTTATACATTCTCCTAAAATCTGTCAGCGAGATATGACGAAATGACATTTTTATGTATGTGATACGCTTTCTCGATGATTACATAAATTCATTGATTAGCAAGAGGAATTAATTTATAATAACGATCACTCAATCAACTTACATATAAGCAGACAGAATTTACCCAATTGTAGTGAACTTTATTAAAAATAATGTTTTTTCTCTTTTAACTTGTCAAAGAATTGGGCAAGTTTTTCTCTTCTAGCTTCTTATGGGGTTTCTTTCAGTGGTTCTTCACCGCTACTGATGATTGTGGTTTCCAAATGTTCCCAACATTCGGATTAAAAGCATCCGAGTACAAGTAAGCATGTAACTTTTTTCTCATGTACAAGGTGATTTTCTATTGAAAGAAAGACTCAAAAAGTATTGTTAGTTCTAAAATTGCAGGTTTTACTTTGATTTCTCAGCAACTTATGTTAGAGTCGGGATGATTTGTCCCAATACTGTGAATGTATCGGTGCTGATTGGAGGAATTCTTTCTTGGGTTATCATGTGGCCTCTTATAGAAACTAGAAAGGGTCATTGGTATACTAATCTTGATCCAGAAAGAATGCAGGGGCTTAAGGGATACAAGGTGCATTTCCCGGATCTTTAGTACCTCCTTTTGAACCTTAAATTAGAGTTTTATGTTCTACCTTCTTCATTTATGTAGGTATTTTTAGCCATTGCTTTGATACTGGGTGATAAGTTATCCAATTTCAGACAAGAGTGCCTTGCTGTTCATGGGATTTATAACATGCTCACGACCTTTATCGAGTATACAAGCAGTAGCATGTGGACAGAGAATCCTCGATAAGTCCCATATTTGTCGTTCCTGGGCATTCTCGCTATACTTTTCCAACAATGTCACCAAAGTGTGTAATACGGTTGCAAACAACTTTTGTGATCATTTAGAGTGTGTTTGATGTTGATTTTAATGAGAATGAAATTTTTGGAATAGTGATTGATGAAAAAATGTGTGGTGGAAAAATGATGAAAAGTTTTAGATTTGTGTGTAATAATATTTTATTTGAAAAATGTGTGGTTGAAATGAAGAAAGAGAAAAAAAAAATGAGATCGAGAATGAGAATGAAATGGGGCCAAACGTAGCCTTATTTAGTTTAGGTACCTTCGCAAATAATAGCATGACAAGAAAGTTTGCCACAATAATCTTTACAAAAGAGATATAGAGACATAAGCAAGATATAAGCACTAGGTTGATAATGTTTCGTCTATTTACAATAAGAATACTGACTGAATATTGGATCAATTATATGGAGAAACACTACATAACACAATTTTTATTCAAGTAGAGTCGAGGGGTACTTATAGATGATTTTCTATAGAAATATACAAAATAGTAAGTGCTTCCTCAAAAACTAAATAACTCCTTGACATTGTTCAAAAACCATGATTCCCAACTATCACCAACCTAGTCCTCGAAATCAAAATTTTCGTTATATTCATCTTCATACCCGTAAGAAACCGCATCATTATGATGATCGTATATAACATCATCTTCGCCACAAGTGATCTGCTGTTGATCTTCATCATCATCATCATCATAATTGCCCTCTTCAGATCTTTGCATTTTGGGTGTGGTAATGCTTTCGTTCTGTGAATAGTCATTTCTCCAAGAACCGAGTTTCAAATCGACGTTGTGTGCTGTACCAGAACCTTGTTCCTGAAATGATAACTAACAAAGTTATGGGAAACAAGAAATGCAGAGAATCCTTAATCTAGTTACATGTTTGTTTCACACTTTCCGACCCAATGAAAACGAAGCCAAAACAAGAGTGTAAAATATGTACCATATCATCATTTAGGATCCTCAAAGCATCATAATTGATTCTCGAACTTCTCTTCTGCAAAAACAGGTATCATGTCGACGTCAATACAAGGTATGTTTGTATTGTAAAATACAATAAAAACATACTCCAGCTTGTAGGGACTGAAATCATCATACAACAAGAGCTTAACAAATGACGAAAGACCATAATTTCCCTATTACCGTCAACCATGTCTTGAGTTTTACATCGTACTGTAGCAAGCAGATAGAGAACAGACAAAAACTCTCATTGAAGCCTAATTTATTACCTGCTGTTCCAATTTCTCGGTGGTTTTAAAAGCTTTCCTTGCAGTGGTAGTTTTCTTTGTTTCAGTTACTGGTTTTTGTTTCTTAACCTGAAATATATCACCGGTTTTGACAGCAGTCAAATTTAACCCCAATTGAAAAGTTCAAATCTTACAGTGAGGGAAACGTAGGAAAAGGGCCTAAAGACAAGTCGCAATATCATAAGCTGTCAATGTTCGCATCAATATCGATAAAATGTAAGGGCCCTGTTGATATTTCAACATCAGCTAAGAAATGTTTAGAAGACTACTAAAATGCTTAAAACAGGTTTTCTTGTAATATCGGATAACAAGGATATAGGAGACCTGACATCACTGTACTTAAGTTGCATGGCATTGGCAGAAAATGTAAACACAGAAAGAGTGAGGTGGAGGGAAGAAAATAATATGGAGCCATGCACAGTAGTTTATGGGAGAATTTTATTCACATAGTGCTGCCAAATAGTTCATTTATGAAGAAATCTGGTTTCACTTTCTCTTAAATTAATTTAGTTAAGATAAAGGTGCTCCGATTACTGCCTCATTGAACATTACTTCATAAGCTGGAATTAGCTAAGAATTAATTCTTTTAAAAAAATTAGTTTTGGAGGCAAAACTAAATTCTTCAAGATGCCTAAGTTTTGGAGGTGAAACTAGATATTTCAAAAAAAAAAATCTCTAATCAAATCAAGCTGGTCATATTTTTTCTTTAAATGTTATTAATCAATTCAAAGGATATATGCCAAACTCACAACCAAGACAAGGGATGCTTTAATTTCTATGGTTTAAAAGAAATATTGATCACATATTTTGACTTGAAGAAGAGAATATCATAATCTCATCTTACAGAGACTATTTTGCCCAATCGGAACTCATCTTATATTTTATCACATAATATAATACATTTTCCCGTAACAATTCAAAGACAAAAAAGATCAAACATCATGACAGCAGGACAAATACGTATGAGTTCAATAATTATATTGGCTAGCACCTATGTGAAAGCTAGAAGCCTAGAATCTATAGATTGTATCTAAACATGTCACAAAAACACATTCAGAGAGTGAGCGAAGGATGGCAATGGGGAGGGATCGGGATCGAGACGGGGCACCTGCATCCCGCCCCGATCCGCCTCCTTCCAACTTCGCCCTGCCCTCCCTTAGATGGGGCGGGGGGGCACGGGTCGGATCGGGGCAGGGACGGGGCAATAATTTGCGCTGTTTGTTGCACTATTTAAATTTTTTTTTTTTTTTAATTTTCAGAAATTCAAGTTATGTAATTATTTAAATTTTAAAGTTTAACCCTTAACCCAAAATCTAAAGGTCATTCCATATATTTTAACTTTTTTTTCTAATTTTTTCGATCAAAATATTAACATACTTTGATTAATTGGTATAAATCTTTCATAAGCAAAAAATATTTATTTAACTATCATGATTCGTAACTTCATATTATATAATTTAATTATAATAAAAAAATTGAATGATCGAATTTATAAATAATATAAATAATTGTTAGTTATGTAAAATTTTAAATTGACAATTGTATAATATAATTGTTGGATTAGAAACATGTTATAAAATTGTAAATACATTCAACAATATTTTAAAACTAGCCATTTATTAAAAAAAAAAATTAATTTTTTTTTCACGGGATGGGTTCGGGGCGAGGCATCCTCACCCCGCCCCACCAATCCATCGGGGCGGATTTTTTGGGTCCCATTAGGGACGGGGCCCCGTCGGGTCGGGGCGAGTCGGATTAAATTGCCATCCCTAGAGTGAGCATCCGAATAACATAACTCTCCACCCTAACCACCTTGCAGAATAGAAAGAAAATAAAATAATAAACAGAGAAAAAAAGGAAGGAAATAGGAAAAATATGCCCGTTCCGAGGAACAAGGTAAAAGAACACAAAGCACACCTTAATTGAGCTAAAACAAGATGAAATGTAAGAAAACATTGAGGTGAAGCAATGCTGGTAAGATATGCCAATAACCTCAATAAAACCAATCATAGACTAGAAATTCTGCCAAATTACTCCAAATGCAAGGCAGATCTTGAGGAGTATTAGTAAACAAGGCCTTACCTTTGCATGTTCTTTATTCATGGCTTCCCATAACATCCTTTTCAAATGCATCTCCTTTTCGTTGTTAAGATATCCAACAATCTGAAGATCATAAAAAATTGCTTAAATGCATCTCCATCTCAGGGCTCTAGTGATAAATGCTCGATTCCCTTTCATATTCTGAACTATGCATCCTTTTCTTTTTCACGATATGAAATTCTAAATGACTTATCAGCTGGTGAAAATGTTAGATATTATCAACAAACAAAAAAATTTCATTAACAGAGTTCAGCAAAGTACAGTACTAAAAAAGAAGCATTAGAAATTTCCAGGGTGCACATAAGTTTTGATTATTCAAACAAAGAGAAAGGTATTCTCATGGAAAGCATGAAAGTGAACTTACCATTATAAAAAAACACTTGCAAGAACCATTGCCAGACTTTAAACAAAAAATTCTCCAATTTAAACAACAAAGCGTATACCTCAGAATCATCAATATCGGAAAGACTTTCTGAACCATCGGATTTAGTTCTACTTCTTTTCTTGTACCTTTGTTTTTTACCAGAAGTATTCTTATTGAAGTCCTGATGTACGGCTGAAGCATCTGAGACATAAAGAAATTACATTTAACTAAAACTTCTGCAGCAATCCATTGTCTTAGCCCAAAAGATTCTGCATAAGAAATTTCATACACACAACTCATGAGAACAACATTAAAGATTACCGCCAGATGCTCCCAGTTGCAACATTCCAGGTTGGGTAGCAACTCCACCTCTGCGGGAAGTCCCAACTTCCACTGTCTACAAAACAGATCATATATATAAAAATGTGAGATTTACAACAACTGGGATCTATTTTATATGACTTCTAGTTTAATAAACTTTACAAGGACTTTATCAGCATGATCTTACAGTTTGATGTAAGAATAAAGTTTACAATAACCGGTGAAGGAATCAGCTCTTGATATCATTTTTGAAAAGGAAGTTTCTAAAACTCTTTAATTGAAAAATAATAATAAAAAGGAGAAAAATAAAATAAAATATATTGAAAACGCCAATGTGACTGATCTTCAAGCAAATAAATAATTCGGGCATTTTCGCGAACCAATTTGGACAAAAAGGGTAAATGATTGCCCATATACTATGAAATAGTAATATCAATGCTTAGAATACGCAGCAGCAAGGGAATAAATCTGGATTTTCCAATACTATCACATGAACATATGTTTCTAATTGAATAATCAACATGTACAAACTTATCCAACCGTAGCAATATTTAACTATTTCAGACGCTCAAAATTCATGGAAATATACGAATTAAAGGGAAAAAGGGAAAGAATGAAATAATGCGTACCGGTGCTTCCAAAGGGTTTTTGGAACTTTGTGTAATCTCCATTGTTACAGATAAATTCCGCTGAAGCTTGAAGCTTCAACAAAATACGCGCAGATTATACGAGAGTTTTTGGAGGTGAAAGTGGAACCCTTGACAGGTTTATAAAGGTCTGGGTTAGAACTTGAATTGACCAAACTACCCTTGACCTTGATTTTCTTGGATTGAAGAGAAAATTTGCTTCTTCTTTTTTATTATTATTATTTTTCTTTTAAACATTTTTATAGGAGTTTTTCTTTAAAATTACTTTTCTAATCTTTATTTTCAGGATTTTGCTAACAGTGATTAGTCTGGATGATTTTAGAGGGTATTTTATGTAATAAAGTGATTTTCAATGTAAAAATAAAAATAACAAAAAGAGAAATATATACACGTGAATGGTTCATGTTTATGACGATGCATTCTCTATTTCCTTCTTTGATATTTTCCTATTAAACATCATAAAAGAAATTCATACACTTGTATATGTGAAAATTCACATTAGCTTGATCATGAGTTTGCTGACCCTCGTTTCTTAAAATTCTTTTTTTTTTCTCTAAACTCATTTTTTATCACATAATTTGTGAGATTTATAATTTTTATCAACTTTTCAATAACACGTTTTACCAACTTTTGAAAACTCAAGGTCAGAAATTAAGAAAATGTAGAAATAGAAGTAGAGTTACAAGGACGTAAATAGGGGTACAGTCTACAGCAGCTGAAGCTTAATTAGTTTTTTCATATGTAAAATTAGATTTTTATTAAAAATATTATTCCAAATATTAGCCCAATGTAAAATAAAAGAGTTTTGATATTTGTACTGCACGACGCACAGTCCCCTCTAATAGGGAGTGGGCTCGCGATTATTTTAATCGTGAGCCTCACCCCTATTATGAGGGTGCTGTGCACCGTGCGGTAACTATAGCACAACTCATAGGGAGTTATGCTATACAGATGGACTTGAGCATGGATAAAGGTAAGGATATAGAATAAGAAACTCGACGTTTCTATTTTTGGTAAAATTAAAATAAAGGTCCAAGTAGTCTTTTAAAATAAAAAAGAATTTGAAATGATTTCTATTTTAAAAAATTGGCCAATAATCATCTTAATAATTCGAGTTAATCGTTCCAATGGTCACTGAATTTATGTCTATGTCTTTGATTGCTCACTGAAGTTTAAAATGTCAAGTTTTGGTAATTGAACTTAGATTTATGTCTTCTATTACTCACTAAAATTTAAAATATCGAGTTTTATCCACTAAACTTTGAAAAATATTTTATATTACTCACTGTAAATTCAATATTTTTTTAAAGTTCAACATTTATGGTAGTGAATAACGTATAATATTTTTCAAAGATTAGTGGCCAAAATTCAATATTTTAAATTTCAGTGAGTAATCGAAGATATGAACCTAAATTTAGTCATCAAAATTTAATATTTTGAACTTTAGTGACCAAAGAGATTAATCTAAGAGTTAGGCTAGTGAGACAGGGTAGAAAACAGGTTAAAAAACAGGGATTTGAATTTGGGTGAGTTGGCACATGAAAACCAATAAAAAACTAAAACAAGTGGGTGAAAAGCAATATAACCAAGAGTTAGGCTACTGAGACAGGGTAGAAAACAGGTTAGAAAACAGGGATTTGAATTTGGGTGAGCTGGCACATGAAAACCAATAAAAAAATTAAAACAAGTGGGTGAAAAGCAATATAACCAAATCAAATATGGATACAAAACCGGCTGAGTATAAAAAATTCAATGAGGCTGCTTCTCTCCGGAATACCCTTTTCAAAACCCTTCCTCCTCGCCGCGCAACCTTGGCCGACCTGGAAAACCAACGCCGACCAAAAATGCTAGTCACCGTCCAAGAGACTCATTAACACACAAGACAACGAAGGAAGACCTAGTGAGAGAGAGAAGGCGAATAGTCAACAACCACGAGCTATGGCTCCAGTCAATGGTTGAGAAACCTCTTCTTACTCTTCATTAATTAATTTACTTCTCTTCTGTATTAATCATTCTGTGGGTTTATTCTCTTCTTTAGTCTGAAACTTTATTTGTGGACTATCTTCTGCGGTTTCTGGGTTTTCAGTGGTGGACGAAAATGGCTGTAAGTTGATGACTTCAAGCTTTTTTATATTTCAAATGGCTGATAATCTGTTTTATGCTTCAACTTTTTGTGGATCCGAAATCTAGGTGGGAGAAATGGGTGTGTGTACCTAATTGAGCCATTGAAATATGGAGTAAATAGCACATATGCTGAAAATATTTTGGGTTTTGGAACGGCCCTCCTGGAGGAACTACTGGATTTGAAGTTGTTCTTTTACCTAACATTAGTGTCATACTTTGGTAATGTAGACATGAATTAGCTGAATACAGCAGTTTTTGTGGTATATGCATACTGAAATACAATGATTTTCACGATTTTTTTATTCGTAATTATTGAAGTTTAAGAACTTGAGAATAGCTTTGTCCGTTTGGTTCAAAGTTTTGTAAATAGAACATATAGTTGTGCAGAATAAATGTTTGGAATACCTCTTGTTTGCAGAATAACTGTTCGAAATTGTGGATTTTGGGAGTGGGTCGTGAAAGAAGACTCCAGCGGTCAATCTAGTCACGGTAGCGCGACGTTCCTGAACATTGTGATGAATGACACGGATGAAAAAATGTCCCGCACGTTCAAATCTCGAGTACGGATAAGTGAAGAAGAAGAGCTCCAAATTTCGGTGAACGTGAACATCAAGACGGAAAAAAGAATTGCAGAAGTGAACGCAAAAGGAAAGCGGTCAGCTTGACTTAAAGATAGTTATCGAAGTATTTGAAAAAATTTCGAATATGTATGACTTATATGGCGCAAAACCTTATTGTAATGTAATTATGTGTGTTATCATTGTGAAGAAATTAAATCTTTGAAGTTTTAAATCAATGTTTACAACCAACGTGTTTGCCTTCTTCAATGGTACTAGCTCTGTTTTATCAACCAGAAGAAAGCTGCACAGTTTGGCAATAAGTTCAAGCAGGCTCTTGAATTAAAAATAGTTGGCAGCCTATAAAAATGACCCATCTTTATATAGTGCTTAATTTACCTAAATAAACAATGTGTCATTGTGCTTCAGTTTACCTGTCGCCAAAATTTGGAGGATAAATATGTACCATCCAGGGGAGCCAGTAATTCTTTTCGCACTTGCACAAGAACTCGAAGAAAAAAAGAGCTCAACTTATCAAGTAACCCCTTATGTTTGCACCGAAAACGGAACACCTCTATTCAGTTATGATGCAATTTTTAAGACAGTAACTTACCAAGCATAATTTTTGGGCATACAGCCATGATGGTAAATTTCAAATTGGATAACATCATTCTCCAATAGCAAGGAATTAAGCAATTACAGGCATAAATATGAAACCCAACAATATATTGTATTCTTTACAACACATCTTGATAAGTGACAAGATCAATGAGTGACAAGTGAAAGCAATGACAATTAAAGTAAAACTACCAACTAGTCGGATTGTGATTTTACTGCCTCGGACAATTCATTACAGTTTCCGACTGAGGTGAGAAACAACGACGTAGCTGAGAAGAAGGTGGTTGTTATAACATACGACGCTGTATCACGTATATTCGCGGGGATTACCCAAGATGTTTGAAAAATTTGTTGGTTTGAAAGATTGTTGCCGACTGAACTCACGCAGTATTTGGCTTAACAGTGGTTTTGTTGATTTCAATTTGGGGCAAAATGATTTCTTCACCAACGAAAACGAGATCGAATTTATTTCAGGTTGATTTTTTTCTTTGGGTTTAGAACATGGTTTTGTCTACGGGTGCAACAAGTGGGATTAATTGAGGGAAATAAGATTTTTTTTCGTCAAAAAAAACGAGGGGTAATGGTCCGGGCCGATTTTGGTCGGCGCCGATTTTCCAGGTCAGTCAACGTTGCGCGGCGGGGAGGAAGGGTTTTGAAAAGGAGATTACGTAGAGAAGCAACCTAATTGAATTTTTTATACTCAGCCGGTTTTGTATCCATATTTGGTTATATTGCTTTTCACCCACTTGTTTTAGTTTTTTATTGGTTTTCATGTGCCAACTCACCCAAATTCAAATCCCTGTTTTTTAACCTGTTTTCTACCCTGTCTCACTAGCCTAACTCTAATCTAAATTGGATTCCCATATCCGCCTCTTTTCCCCGCCACACTGCAAAAACCCCAAAACTCTGTTCTCCACTTCTCCCAATTCAAATTCGAATCGAGAAATTGAACACAATCAGTGCGTGTAAATGGGACATCGCAATCTTTAAAATCAGCAGCACCGAGCAGTGGACGGGCTTTTAAACCTTTTCTCCAAAGCCAATCGTGACATCTCCTTGGTCCACAACAAGCTCCAAAAGGAGTTCCAGCAAGTTTACCCCGACCATGTTTTTTCTCTATTTTTCACATTTTCTGGACAAAATTCTTCAGTAATGCGTTTTTAAATTTGTGGGCATTTCCTTTTTCTTATTGATTTGTTTTTTTCTATTAACGAAAATCCATTGTTTGAATCTAAACGTGAACATTTCTTGTTGGGGTGCATATTTTCACCCTTCCGTGCGTATACATTTATGGGTTTTTTTTTTCTGAGTATGTATATTTTTTTTCTTGTTGCGGTTGCAGAAAATTGATGACGAAGTGTCATCTTTAAAGGACCAGTGTTGCGAGCTACTCACAGCCAACCAGGCATGCGTGCGTGCGTGCACACTCACACACGAGTTCGTTTAGATGAGCTGATTGTAGATAGATATACAGTTTTCCTTTATATTCTTTGTTGGTTAAAGGCAGATAATTTTTGGGTTTGAGAAATTTTAGGAAATTAAATTACTGGTATACCTGATGGATTGTTTTTCTTTTGTTTCTAGTAGCATTTTAGCTTACCAATTAGGCATTTGTAACTTTGTTCATATATTTCCAACTGCAACCATTGGGATTGAATAAATTAACATGTTTTTATATATTTTGTGTTCATGGGATTCAAAATTATCTTTACATTATTACAACTGTAGGATTTAATTGATAAAGCCAGAACAATCTTAGTGGGAAACCGATAAATGGTGCAGAGGTTGCAAGCATCAACGGGCATTCCTGTCACCAATGAGAGTGATGATCCTGCTAATACAAGCTTCAATCAGGTAACATATGAACTCTGTATTATGTGATCAATCTTGATTCATATGTTAATAGAATGTCTTCCCGCAGTTAAACATCGTTCACCTAAGATCAGTGTCATTAGTTCGGAAAATACTTACTGGGGTTTTAAGCTTTTGCTAGGTGTAACTTTATCTCCCTCCAACTGGAAATTCTTTCGATTATATTGTTGTTTTTGTTTGTTCCCCTTGAGCGTGGCCTTTTTTTAAAAGAGGCTCGCTGGAGAAGGGTGTGGAATGGTTCCATGGTTATAAGTAAACGGAGTCTGAAACTTACCAGTACACATCAATAACAAACAACAAGAAGCTAAATCTTATTCGTTACCAGTAAGCACTGTTGAGATAAAATTCATCTCCCCCCTCCCCTCTATAAGATTACCCCCTCAATTTTTCTCCTTCTAATTGATAGATGTAAACTGAGTTTAGGTTTTATGATATAATTATTATCAAAGGGGGCGGTTGCATTTTCAAAATGGTGTCTAAAGAATTAGTATCATTTGCTAGCAAGCAACCAAAATTGATGTGGTGAGGTTGTTTTGTATGTGAGTACCATGGCATAAAGCATTCTACTTGAATGCTCTCTATCAGGCTCACAAAATTTTTGACCTGTTTCATTGTCGGTGATGGTATTTGTGAAGAACTTTGGTTTTTATGTAATCCTTTTAAATTTCGTTGTACAGCTAATTGACAAGTTGACAACTCATATTAGATCCAGAACAGCCATGATGGTAGTCTAATTTTTATTTGTGTTTTGATCTTTGATGCTGCCTGAGTAAACATTTGTTACTTATCTATATGAGGTCAATCTATAATAAGAACAATATGGTTATTTCGACGTGTTTATTCTTTAAGACACTAAGTAAGAACTGGTGATTGTTGCATTAAATAACTTAGGATAAAAGGCTGTGAAGTTATATCCTGTAGTATAATGATCGGAGCGAAAAGTTTTGTTAGCTCAATCTCCCAATATAATGTTACAGACATGTCTGATAAAAGAATAGGTAAAGCTTCCTTGATTAGCAACACTGGAGAATGTACGGTTGACACAGCCCTTGCTTGAGCCCAATTTTTCACACAAAAAAAAAATAATAATAAAAAATGATTATCTAATATTGATATTTTGAAAAATATGTGGTTAAAAAATAAGAAATTTTTTGAATTTACATGCAAATTATTTTGTTAGAAGAATGTGTAGTTGAAAATAAATTTGAGGAAAAAAGAATTTTTAAATAATGGGTCACAAACAAGGGCTTACACATTTGGTTTTCCCTAACCCCTTCTTTTCTCTATAACAACAATTTTGGCATGCGTATCCTTGTTAGAACTTGAGATATTTACCAGAAAAATAGGTGGTATACTGTCTTTTTACCAAACCTGGTTTTGACAGTTTGAAAAAATTGTCAATTATGCAGAGGACAAAATGGAGTCACCCACCGATGATATCAATCAGTTACTATTCTCGACAATTGTCCAAGGCGACTAAATCGTTGACTAATTTTCAGTGACGATGATCATAAACTGGAAATGTTCGTGAGATGTTTTCTCTTATATTTTGTGTCACTCAAATATATCAAACTACCCGTGTTAGTATTTTTTGGGTTGTTCTAATGACTTGGCTGAATGAGCTAATTTACAATTAAAAACTCTCAGATTGTAGTGATACTTGTACAGAGGGAATGCATAGGCAGTTTTATAGGTATTGAAATGACAGCACCTAATCGCTATTTAAATTATGTTTTTTTGTCCAAAATTCAATGAAATGTTACCATGTGACATTCAATAAGCCTATATGTACATTTTCTTTGCACACGTAGCATTGCTCATCACAATGCCTACTTGCTTCGTGTTCAATAAAGCCACAAAACGGTAACATCAATCTTTATAGTCTATATTGAGCACTTCAGTGTTCATGCTAGGAATCACATTTATAAACACAAAAAATGAAGGTGGAAAATTACTGTTATAGACCTGTATAAAGTATATGTCAAAGAGGCTAAGCTGGCAAATGCCACCACATAATTGATTTCAAAATGTAACCACGGAAATTCATCTGTTCGATGAAGCAGCAACTTTGCACAATTACCACAAAAATCATGCTACTATGTGGCAACTGGAGGTTCCCCAAGCCATTTTGCACGGAAGCCGGTTCCTTTGCAGTCAGAACAGCGTACAGAACCCTAAAAGCATCAAATGATGTCTCTCATTAGCTGTGCATATGATCCACTTGAGAAATGGTTGTGTAATAACGTGCAGATCTTCTGGAGCATACAGTACTCGACAAAATAATATTATAAAGAAAATAAAAGCTACAACCTCGTTCATCATATTATTCTATCAAATATTGCATGCCAAATATGCTCTTAATGGCTTATTTACCTTTCCTGCACAGATAACACAAGCTGTGTTTCTTGAAGGGACTTGACACAGCATGTTATCGCCAATAATAAAGAAACCAGTTCCACTGCACCATTTACATTCGACATTCCCATTTGAATCACAAGAGGAACAAGCAACAGGCCTTGGTTGCTGCATGAATAAGGAGATAGGCTTTGCACAATTACCACAAAAATCATGCTACTATGTGGCAACTGGAGGTTCCCCAAGCCATTTCGCACGGAAGCCGGTTCCTTTGCAGTCAGAACAGCGTACAGAACCCTAAAAGCATCAAATGATGTCTCTCATTAGCTGTGCATATGATCCACTTGAGAAATGGTTGTGTAATAACGTGCAGATCTTCTGGAGCATACAGTACTCGACAAAATAATATTATAAAGAAAATAAAAGCTACAACCTCGTTCATCATATTATTCTATCAAATATTGCATGCCAAATACGCTCTTAATGGCTTATTTACCTTTCCTGCACAGATAACACAAGCTGTGTTTCTTGAAGGGACTTGACACAGCATGTTATCGCCAATAATAAAGAAACCAGTTCCACTGCACCATTTACATTCGACATTCCCATTTGAATCACAAGAGGAACAAGCAACAGGCCTTGGTTGCTGCATGAATAAGGAGATAGGCTTTGCACAATTACCACAAAAATCATGCTACTATGTGGCAACTGGAGGTTCCCCAAGCCATTTCGCACGGAAGCCGGTTCCTTTGCAGTCAGAACAGCATACAGAACCCTAAAAGCATCAAATGATGTCTCTCATTAGCTGTGCATATGATCCACTTGAGAATTGGTTGTATAATAACGTGCAGATCTTCTGGAGCATACAGTACTCGACAAACTAATATTATAAAGAAAATAAAAGCTACAACCTCGTTCATCATATTATTCTATCAAATATTGCATGCCAAATACGCTCTTAATGGCTTATTTACCTTTCCTGCACAGATAACACAAGCTGTGTTTCTTGAAGGGACTTAACACAGCATGTTATCGCCAATAATAAAGAAACCAGTTCCACTGCACCATTTACATTCGACATTCCCATTTGAATCACAAGAGGAACAAGCAACAGGCCTTGGTTGCTGCATGAATAAGGAGATAGGTAATGCCAAATGTTTTTTTTTGGGGGGGGGAAGGGGGGGGAAGGGAAGTCCATACAATATCTTGAAGTAGGCTTTATAGAACACAAAGAATGTAGCCCTAATATGATAAACCTCCATTGTCACGAAAAGTAAGTTATGTTAGTGAAAAAAATAAAACTGAAAATCATGTTTAAGCAAAAATCAAAATATTACTTTTAAGCACAACCAAACACCTTATCTTGACATGGGTTACTTTTTTAATAGGCCTACTACCTAAGTCCAAAACGAGTCTGATACCAAAGTAGACTCAAGACATGTCAATGAAAGAAACATCAATTAGAGATTCTTGTGATTTGAAGTCGTTCACATGCTGACTTATCCTCCCACAATGTGCCTAGAAGAGTGTGCCTATAAAAATGTTGACAACAACTTGCAAGACACAAAACGATATTTGTATATACAAGAAGGCATTCCTGCCACCCAACTTTTGAATTTTATTGCACCTCAATCACTCACTGTAACAAAATCAATAACAAGTATGCATTTTATAATGAACTCCCATCCTGAAATTAAGATGGATGACCTTCTCTGGAGTAGGCCAAAGCGACCACACGCTAAATTATTAACCTAATGGTCCTAATCTCTCTCTCTCTCTCTCTCTCTCTCTCTCTCACACACACACACACACACACACACATAGCGACCATGGGGTCACACTTGGACAGTAGAACTTTTTGTAATTCATTGACTGCTAAGATTATAAACAACCTGAGAAATGAAGAGCATCAAAGGTATAAATAGGATTTAATGTCGATATCACACAATCCAACAAAGACTTCTACAGGAGACCCATTTGATCTAGAATTCTACATATATATATATATATATAGATAGATATATATTCTTCTGCCATATAGTTTCTCTTTTGTAACAGTCCGTTCCTTGCACAATAGCACCTTGTCCCATTTTTAATTATTCGTATGCTATTTACAGGTTAGAAAACTACACATATAAACTAAATCTGAAGCACGATGGCGCTACTCCATCACCAACTCATTGTTTGATTAACTGTGATGAGAAAGAAGAATCTCCAGGAACCTTCAAATTAATAAAATCATATTTAACATAACAAAAGGTAAATATCATGCCTAGTCAACCATATTGAGAAATGATAGTTGAAAGTTTTTTGAGATATAAGAAAACCTCCCCAAATTTTCGGGTTGCTCAGATTCCATTTAAGCAGGTTTCAACAATATTGTTTGAAGACATGCTATGCAGTGATATTGATGTAATTTTAAAAATATCCTGAGACCAGTATCTTGTGTGTCGAGAATGTGGTGGAGATGAGTGTTCACATGTTTGATTTGAAGATCTTGAGCGTTCTTAGAATTACATTTGATCCTAGATCAAAGTGGTCTCCTCCATTCATTTGAATTTTTTCTTGCTAAACCTACTATCAGTGTGGCATGTTTGATACGCTGTGGCTAAACTCCCCTTGCTGCAGGGAAACCTTCAAGCACTAAGCAAGCAACAACTTTAACGGCTAGGGAATACTTGGCTTCTCAGAAGAGTGGTCAGTCTCCATACAAGTCAGGAACATGCTGGTCATAGTCACATGGTGGGCATCTTTGAGATTGGTGGCTACAAATTGGCAGTCTCTATGTCCTATGGGCTAAGCAAATCATGGCCAACTCCTCCAGCCCAAATGAGTTACCTTGGCAACAACTCTACATTTCTCCTATGCATTGCAAGGGGTAGCCTTGCTGTGGGGCTTCACTGGACATGTTGTGGGGCAATGTCACATATAGGGCAAGTGTAAGATTCCATTGTGCGAGAACATCCAAGATTGTATTTAAGATGATTAATTGGTTAATTAGGAAGGCAGTTTAAGTAAGCCTTGGATTAAAGTGTCACCCTAGTAGGGCGAAGGCAAGGCACAAACTACGAGCACTATGAACCACCACAAGCCTATGGGGCTCGCTGGGAGTGACTACCATGAGGATCATGTCGCAATGCTCCCATGTGATTGGAGATGCAAGTAATCAACCTTGATATTGAAGAAAAGAGTTGGATATGCAGGACCTATGCCAAAGGTGCAATGCCGTGGGGATTGGAACCTCAATGAAGATGATCACCTCGAGTCCTTGACTATGTGATTGACAACAACTACAAAATATTTATCTGTCCAGGTGTTCACACTAATACACATTATAGGCTCAAAAGTGAAATGAGTAATCAGTGAGACAAGATGTGGTGAAGGCTGGTGACTAGGACATGCATGGCTCTCTCTCTCTCTCTCTCTCCCTCCCTCCCTCCCTCCCTCCCTCCAATTATAGTAATAATAACGGAAACAACAATGCTATACATGAAACCTTTGAACTGCAAATCAATCAATTTGACCACTAGGAAATAACAAGTGTGCATTTTTCTCTCCCAGCAAGAAAACTTTGCGAATCTCCCCCCTTGACTTTCTCTGTTAGCTGAGTTCTCTTCAAGTTCTTTCTACTCTGTTTCTTTAAGAATTGAAATTAACTGCTACTTCAACACATTAATTTTCATTTTCCAGTATTCCGCTCTACTACTAGTTTCTTTATATAAGCAAACATAGCATAAAACACCAATTATTCTTTTTTCACATTTCTCAAGATAGAAAATAAATCACAATATAAGCCAAAAAAAAAAATGTATTAAAAAAAAAAAAAAAAAATTATACCTGAGAAATCAACCAGGCACGTTCCATGCATTCAACAAAATCGGGAGAGCTCCCATAAGACTCCACCTTTGAAGCCTAATTCTTTCAAAATGATACCTAACCCTTCTTGGCGTTATAAATTCCACTTTTCCTGGTGATATCACAGTTTTAATCGGACATAAATTTATGGGTCTACAACAAAACGAACAACTACTTGACATCTTTGTAAATTTGTTCCTTTTCTTCCACAATTTTCAGTAATGATTGTTAAGATTATACAGAAAAAGGAGGCTGGACTCTGGAAGCTCGTGTTTTTTAATTTGATACAAAGTAACAGAGAAGAAGATTTTTTTGAGGTTTGAACTAGCTTAATTTTTGGAATTTTAGTTTTTATAACCCTAATTCCTTATGGCGCAGTTACTGAAATTTCTGTCGGGTTTACGAAGAAGAAGATAAACAGCTCTGACCCGGCTGTGGCTTGCGATCTGATCGGACCCACTTCTTGTTCATTTATCCTCTTGTCAACTTTTGGCCAAAACCCTTTGGATGCTCGATGTTTGAGTTAATTAATTGTTAATCATCAACATTAATCTTCTCGCATTACTTACTCATTCAAAAATAAATAATTACTCACTACTCATTCATTTTTACATAACATTAACCATTTAGATGGCACTCCGTAAAAAAGAGAATAACTGAAGTTGCTTTAGTTCTCGAATATGAAGATCTCGATTCTCAAACTGGAGTAATCGGTTATACCACATCCAAGAGGAAACTTGATTCATGGCCATTTTAATTTCGTTCCAACATTGTCACCCTTTATAATCTATCTAAATTCTATTCGTGTATGTAACAAAAAAGTCATACGTAAAAATTAACGTTGTTAATATTTAAATTTAATTAAATGATTAATCACTAAAGTAAATACTTTAGATTACTATTTGCTCGTTAAAAAAATAAAAGTTTATCGATTGTTCACTCATATTTGCACAATGTTACACATCCATTATCCATCTAAATTTTGTATGTATACCATTCAATTTTTTTATATGATTTTTGGATTAATGTTTTGCAAATTACATTGCTCACTCTATTTTCCTCATTTTTTTTTCTTCTACAAGATTTTATTTTCAATTTTATTGTTCGATATGTTTATATTATTTTCGTGATTTTGGACGTTATCATAACATGGATCATAGACAATCACCTAAGTAGCCTTTTATTTGAGATAGCTTTGTGTCTGCTCTCTAATTTTCCATTCTGTCAATCTGAAAATAAAAATGTATTTTATCATTAAAAACATGAAAACAAATTCATTAAAAACATCTAGAAGAAAACATTAATGTGAAGAAATTAGTTATCATCCATATTTTATTTACTGCTTTAAATACGAGTTGTAAGTTTTATGATAATTAGTTGAATTTTAAACTAAATAAAGAGTTTTCAAAAGGTTCTCAAAATAAATCTCTCTTTATTAGTATTTGATCTTTCAAATCAACAGGTTCAAGTTTTTGTGAGATTTTGTTCTTTTCTAAAAACTTTCGCTACGTCATCTAGTCATGATACCAAAAATGCTGAATGTACAGAACTATTCATGCTAGAAGTTTTATAGAAGAGTCACATGAATGTTGGTCCCACCTGATTTAAATATTATTAAAAAAAGTGGGTCTCACATGTTTGTGTCTTCCCTGTATTTTTTCGTTCATGTACCTGTAAAATCGCTCTCATGATACAAGCTTGTTGGCTCATACAAAATGGTCATCAGTATCATGAATTTTCTTTTTGCGTGCGACAAGCCAGGTTGGTCATTCTTATGGAAGAACCTTTTATATGGAAAAATATTGGGATTTATAGGATCACTGGATCCCAAGACCTCGTACTTTTTCACCAAAAACAACATGCATGGATGGATTGCAGTGTTGTGGGGGTTAATTGGGAAGAATAGGGAATAGACAAGCATAAGTTAGATTGGTTTCGTCTGCCCAATGTTTTAAATTCTATTTTGTCCATCTTGCTAAACATTAATTATTGGGCTGATTGAATAAAAAGAAAGAAAAATATTTGATGTGAAGTGGTTTTCGCGTTCTTGTCAATGAGCTTATGGGACAATTTTTGCTAGCTGATGTTGGGACAATAATTTTTCATTCAAGCCGTATGTATGCCAGAAGCCATGACTTTCTAGCATATTTATAAAAATAGTTATTACACCCAACTCAGGCAAGACACTGAGTCATCAGGTCACTGGTGGAATCGATGGATCACTGGTCAACAATGTTTTGCTTGAATTACGTTAGTTTCCACAACAATGTTCCCCATAGATCAGCATCGAGAGTGATTGCAAGGAGGATACATTTGTTCTTGCCCCTTGGAGTCATCTCCATTTTCTTCCGCAAAATTATCTTCACATCCAAGAAAATTGTTATCTTCTTTAAAGGATGAACTCCTCACGTTTTCATCCAACACATACCCTGCAAAGCCAACAATACCGACCACAAAAGCAATGTCTTGCTCAACTATATTCCTTGCTTCGGCATTTGAATGGAACCAACTACTGCTAGATCATCAAGATGAGGAGCTTAAGCACTCGAGATCATGAGGAGAGGAAACGTTAGTACCAAAGGTTGGGGCAGCAAGATTTAAAGGTTTAACATGAATTGCGGTTAGGTCTTCAAAATTGGAGTCATAAACTTTATCTTGGAAAAATCCCACCGCAAGATAGACAATTGCTAACTACAGATTTATCCCAATTTTAACGACACGATTTTGAAGATAATCTTTAAAACTACTTTTGAATTTGCAAAAGGAGTTGATAAGTGTGTTTTACAAGCTTATTTTTACTATAAAACTTGAATTATATTTGGAAATTTGAACGAATTTCTACGTATTTTACTGTTGTTATTGTAGGTCAATCTACTTGGAGGCGTTTGGAGCAAAATGAAGGATTTTTGAGTAAAACTAGAGCTGATTCAAAACAATTAAAGGCTAATCAAAATGCATAGGATTGATATGAAGCATTAAGCATGCAAGCCAAAAATGTCAGAAATTACGAGAGTGAAATTCAACTTATAGAAACTTGAGAGCAAATTTCAGGTGACTATGAAGGATTTGGGGAATAAATGTTTCCTTTTGGAGGTTGTAGGATCAATATTGAAGACTAGGATAAAAAGAACCAAAATTGGATGAAAAAGTTGAACCAAAGCGCAACGATAAGAAAATTGAAAGGACAAAATTTGATGAAATAAAAAGTTGAAGACCGAAATTAATATTTTTGAAAGTTCAAGGACTTGTTTTGCACTTTAATGTTGAAAATGGGGTGGGGGTTGGGGGGGGGGATGGTGCTAGCGTAAAGAGGGAAAAAATAATGAGGAAAATATTCAACACATTAAAGGGTACATTCATTCAAATTTCACATTGTGTGGTCCAACCGCGGTAAGCTAACCACGATGAACGTCAGCCGGTTTATCAAGTTGGTATTTTTATTTTTTTTACTTTTGTGCGAAATTAATTTAATGAGAAAATGTGTTATTGAAAATAATTTTTTTTTTTTTTAAAAAAAGAAGATTTTTTAGAGAATGAGACTCAAACAAACACTAAATATTAATTAATCCAGTATATAAAATGATTAATTTAGTTAATTAGGACTAATATTGATATTTTATTTAAAGATTATTTGATAAGCTAAAATCAAAATGGGAACAAAAATTTGACTCTAAAAAGTCAATCTCAAATAGGGCCTAACTAATATGAAATCTCATGTTTTATGTATGGATAATTGAAAATTTTGACTCTAAAAAGTCAATCTCAAATAGGGCCTAACTAATATGAAATCTCATGTTTTATGTATGGATAATTGGAAAAAGTATGCATGCTGTGATTTTGGGAATTAGTCAAAATGTTTCGCAATCATTCTTTATAATGCACGAATATATGTCAATAAAATCTAATCCCCTTTTAATGGTGCTTTGAGTTATGAAAGTTACATTTTCCATAAAGAATAATTCCTTACGTATAGGAAAATTATACAGATTTTTTTATAGGAATTTGAAATGGATTAAACTTGTTCATCTGTGTGTAATTTTTCTTCCACCCATTTTGAATCTACTCCGTCCATATCGAATTCTTGTATCCATTCTGTATAATTTTTTTGTACGTATAACATGATTCTTCCTTAAATTTAAAATTGATGATTATATTATTAATTTGACTGAGTATACAGTCAAAATTCAATTTAAAATTGATGATTATATTATTTGACCGAGTATACAGTCATCATTTTATTAGGCCATAGTTAAGTATAAAAACAAATTGTGTTTGACTTTTTCTTGATGATTATATTATTTGACCGAGTATACAGTCATCATTTTATTAGGCCATAGTTAAGAATAAAAACAAATTTTGTGTTTGACTTTTTCTTGATGATTATATTATTTGACCGCATGACATTGAATGTGTGTTGTACTATAAAAGACAGTGATACCTAGAATAGAGGATTATCGTTGTTTAAAAAATAAGGAGCATGCTAGCTTATATGGGTCGTCACTCGACATTTTTTCAATTATTTTGTCATTTATTTTTGTACAAGTAAATTAATTGAAAAAATAAATAATAATAAAAGATGTTTGGATGTCACTTGTGTTATAATTCTTTTTGAATTGGACTGATAGAATTCTTTTTGAATTGTAATATCTCATTTGATAGACCTTATCCCTTATTCTTTTTTTTTTTTTTTTTTGATGACTCAGGAACCCGCAGTCGTTACTGGCGGAGCCCGACCACTCTTAGAGCGGGACCCGACCACCAGTGCGCACTGGGTAAACCTGAGGCCTGATGCAATATCCGCAAACCACATCAGGCGGGTAAATCTCCCCCAAAGGGAAGGCGGATGTCTCAAGTGTGGGTTGAACCCTTGTTGAAGGAATACCCAATTTCCTAGGCGGCCCCCTTTTGCCAACTTAGCCACACACTCTTGACGACCTTATCCCTTATTCTTGATGATAGGATACGTTGTTAGATTAGAAACTCTTTTTTTATTATTATTAGTTGGTCACGTCCAATTATATCCAAGGATTATTTCTCATTCTAGCCATATCTTGGAAAATAACTAGAAGTACATCAATTACTACTAAAAACGTGTTCTAAAAAAGGCGAAGAGGTCAGGTTTCGGCGTTTGCACGTTCTTTTTAGAACATTGCTCAAAACTACAATAAACACATTGTTGTCCATGACTATCAGTGTTTCTTATTTAAATATATGAAAGCATGTCTTGTCTTCATCCAAGAAACAAGAATTTCTTAAACTTGGCCACAAATTAGAGCTGTTTTATCAAGAGGCTGACTCCATCTTTGGGCTCTATTATCATCCTCATAACCGGTGAATGAACATAGTTGGGGGAGAGATCAAAAGAAAAGTTGGAAAGAATAAGAGCCATGAGGATCTTTAGTTCAACCATGGCTAAGTTTTGTCCTAGACACACGGGCTGTCCGAATCCAAAGGGCAAGTACGAGTTGGGATTCTTGCATGCACCAGCGATTCCTTTTTCAAACCTTTCCGGTTTGAATTTCAGCGCTTCTGGTCCCCATATATTGGTGTCTGTGTGGAGAGTCGCCACCATGGTCCAGAGGTTCACGCCCTTGGGCACATGAATGTCGCCGATTTTCATGTCTGTTAGCGCCTCCCTTGATAATGTAGGCGCGGGAGGGTAAAGGCGCAAGGTTTCTTGAATTACCATGTTCAACTGCAAAACCAAAATGAAACTTGATGTTAATTAATCTTGTGTTTTAGTGCTACACAAGACTTCATAGAAGTACTTTAAAATATAAACTACATATGTTACACTAAGGATAAAAAAGATAATAGTGGATACCTGTTTCATTTTACGGAGCATGTCTGTGTCTGGCACGTGACCATCACAAACTTCCAAGACCTCGGATCTGGCTCGTTTTTGCCATTCTGGGTTTGAAGCCAACAACATGAGACACCAAGAAGCTGCCACAGCAGAAGTCTCAAATCCAGCTAAATAGATGTTTCTGCAGTTATCCACAATGAACTGATCAATAGCGTCCTGGCTCAAATTACTAGTTTTTGCACCTTCTACAAGCATCTGCAATAAGTCCTTATCATATCCTTCTTTTCTTTCCTTTACAACCTTCAAGATCAATTCACATATTTCCTTCTCCAGAGCCCATATTTCCCTGTTGCTTTTTGTGGGAAGATATCTGGTATATAATTAAGAGAATTCAAGCAAGCGAATATAATTGAAGAATCGATTCCGGAAAAAGCTAATTAAGAATATTTATTACATACCTTAAACCTGGAATTCCAATAGACAATGTTTTTTTGGACATAACCATTTGGAGAGCTCCAAATTTGGAAAATATCTCTTGTCCTTTGGAATAACTACTACCAAAACAAGCTCTCGATATTATGTCACCTGAAAATCTTTTCATATATTCATCAACCACAATTTCTCCAATTCCACTTCCAGTTGAAAGCTCATGTTTCCATGATTTTATGAGGGACACAGCAGATTCTGTAATTATGTTCATCATTCCCTACACCAGCAATTTTTCTTTTGTTAATACATGCACTTCTGTTATTAAAATGGAGTGATAAAATAGGACAGATCTGTGGACATGATAAAAATTTCCCACTGTTGATGTGGCAGGAGAATCTTACTTATGATTCTTTGCAATTGTTGTATATTTAGAGAACCATACTTACGTACGGTTCTCTCTGTCACATAGTAGTGTGAAGTTTTTATTGTACCTACTGAGCGCATGAGATCAATTCTATTAAACCGGATTCATATAGTCGATTCCAAACTTTGTTTTACTGTTATAGTAATATATGAGCCGATGTGAAAATATATGTCAGCGAAAACTTCACGCTAACTTATGCAGAATAAAATTAAGAAACCTGGAGAAAAGTTATTGACAGATTAATAATTTACCTTAACCTTGTCCATGAATAACTCAGGAGCCATAATTTTCCTCTGCCGTGCCCAAATGGCGCCATTGGAAGTTAAGATGCCTTGGCCGAGTAAAGGGCCGAGCTCTTTCTGTTGATACTTCGGCCTCCCCAAGTCCAATGACGTGCACGTAGTTATTTCTTTCACCAAATTAGGGTCGTTTACGTATATTATTTGCATATTACCAAGAGAAAACACAAATAGCTGACCTGTAAAAAAATGTCATCTAAGAACCAACTGAATAAGAAGTGCAAAGAAAAATAAAGATATTTATACCATATTGTTTTCTCCATTGCTGGAAAAATGGAAAAACGGCTGCACTGTCATGGGAGACAGGAGGATGAGGATGATTAATCGGAGTCTTCTCGCAAGCATTTCGAGATTTCTTGATTTCCAAGATATTACCAAGCAAAATTTTTGGTGGTGGTCCATTTATCCCTTGTTTTTGAAGGGAGTGCAAAAGGGTTTTACCAAGTCTTGCGTGATATTTTCTGTTAATAATAGACCTGTAGAATAGGTCTCAATCTTATTTTTCGTTTTGTTTCCATAATTTTAGGTAGCTGATTTAGTTCTCTTTTTATTAGGAGCATTCTGTTTTATTTCTGTTTTGCAAAGGCTATTTAAAGCCTAGTTTCCTATGAATAAAGTATTGAAGTATTCTCTATGCAATACAACTCTTAAGTCTTCTAGTGTCTATCTGATTTCATTCTCTGCAATTGGTATCAGAGCACAGGTTAAGGGTCTGACTTCACAAGCATATAAAAGAGGAGAGAAAACAAAGTGAAAAGTGAGATGTCGAAAGAAGGGCAAAACCTACTGAGCATTCCGAAATTTGACGGCGATTACGATCACTGGAGTATGCTGATGGAGAATCTACTTCGATCAAAAGAATGGTGGCACCTCATTGATCCAGGTTACAGTGAACCCACGACAGGAGTAAGAGAAACCAAGGCACAAGAAGCTGTGAGAGCAGATTTGAAACTAAAAGATTTGAAGGTTAAAAATTACTTATTCTCAGCCATTGACAAAAGCATCTTGAAGACAATCCTTCAGAAAGAGACTGCTCAACAACTTTGGGATTCAATGAGGAGGAAGTACCAAGGGAGTAAAAGGGTGCAGAGATCACAATTGCAAGCACTTCGAAGGGAGTTTGAAGTCTTGGAGATGAAAGAAGAAGAGACAGTCACAGAATACTTTGCTCGGGTAATGTTGGTAGCAAACAACATGCGTAACAATGGAGAGGCCATGCAAGACATCAAGATTGTGGAAAAGATACTGCGAACTCTCACTGAGAGATTCAATTATATCGTAGTATCTATTGAAGAGGCAAAAGAAATAGATTGTCTAACTGTTGATGAGCTACAAAGCTCGTTGGTTGAACATGAACAAAAGTTTCGAAGGAAGGTAAAAGAGGAAGAGCAAGTATTAAAGGTGACACATGAAGAGAGAAACATTCGAGGCAGAGGTCGAGGCATGATTGGGAACAGCCGAGGCAGAGGTCGATGGAGGCAGCCAACAAACAAAGCAGCGATTGAATGCTATCGCTGTCACAAGATAGGGCACTATCAGTACGAGTGTCCTGAATGGGAGAGAAAAGCAAACTTTGTAGAGTTTGATGAAGAGGAGGAGCTTCTACTCATGGCTTACATAGAAGAACACAAAGCTACCAGAGATGAAATCTGGTTTCTCGACTCAGGTTGTAGCAACCACATGAGTGGTAATCGAGAATGGTTTTCAGAATTGAATGAAAGTTTCAAACAAACTGTGAAGCTGGGGAATGACAGCCGCATTGCAGTCATGGGAAAAGGGAGTGTGCGCATGCAGGTGAATGGCATCATTCAGGTAATATCAAATGTGTATTACATTCCTGAATTAAAGAATAACCTACTAAGTGTAGGTCAGCTACAAGAAAATGGGTTGACAGTGGTGATTCAAAATAGCACCTGCAAGGTGTATCATCAAAGAAAGGGAGTGATTATGCACTCCGACATGAGTGGAAATAGGATGTTCTATTTTCTAGCTGGTATGGTGTCAAAAACTCCAAGATGTATGCAGATTCAATCCATGGATGAGTCACACTTGTGGCACTGTCGATTTGGGCATTTAAGCTACAAAGGCTTAAATACCTTATTACACAAAGGAATGGTAGAAGGGCTGCCAACCATTAAAGCCCCACAAAAGCTGTGCTCAAATTGCTTGGTAGGTAAGCAACACCGAGAGAACATCCCAAAGAAGAGTCTATGGAAGTCAGCACATAGATTGCAGCTGATACACTCGGATATATGTGGCCCCATTATCCCGACATCTAACAGCAACAAAAGGTACATTTTGAGTTTCATCGATGATTTCTCACGTAAGACATGGATATTTTTTCTAAACCAGAAATCAAAAGCATTTGCTATGTTCAAGAGTTTCAAAGCATGTGTGGAAAAGGAGGCTGGAGCAAGCATTCAATGCCTAAGAACGGACAGATGAGGTGAGTTCACTTCAAATGAATTCACAGAATTTTGCAAAGAACAGGGGATTAGCAGACAACTCACAGCAGCATATACGCCTCAGCAAAACGGAGTTGCTGAGCGCAAGAATCGAACAATTATGAACATGGTTCGATCCATGTTGAATGAAAAGAAGATGCCAAAAGAGTTCTGGGCAGAGGCAGCAAACTGGTGCATCCACATCCTGAATAGATGTCCAACAACAGCCCTGGAAGACAAGACTCCACAAGAAGCTTGGAATGGCATTAAACCAAAGGTAGATTACTTTAGAATCTTTGGTTGTTTAGCACATGTACACATTCCAGATCAAAAAAGGAGCAAGTTAGAAGACAAAAGCAGAGCACACGTATTCCTTGGAGTTAACAAAGAATCTAAGGCATATAGACTCCTTGATCCGACAACAAAGAAAATCTGCATAAGTCGTGATGTTGTATTTGAGGAGAACGTAGGCTGGGACTGGAATAGAAGCAAGGAAGAAGAAAGCCTGGATGTTCTAGAGTACGGTGACAACGAAGAAGGAGAAGAAAGTGATGGAGCTGGACCAGAAGGAGGGAACAATTCATCGAACATATCAGATGAAAGCAATCCAATCTCTCCAACAGAAAGGCCAGAAAGACAACGTAGAACACCAACTTGGATGTCAGAATACATTTCTGGGGAAGGACTTTCAGAAGAAGAAGAAGCTGTAATGATGATGATGTCAGAGGATGATCCATTAACCTACCAAGAGGCTGTGAAAAGTAAGAAGTGGAGAAATGCAATGGAGAAAGAAATTGACTCCATCGAAAGGAATGACACCTGGAGTTTGTGTAATTTGCCGAAAGGTGTCAAACCAATCGGAGTGAAATGGGTGTTCAAGACAAAACTGAATGAACATGGAGAGATAGAAAAGTACAAAGCAAGGTTAGTTGCTAAAGGGTACGCACAGCAATATGGGATTGATTATACAGAAGTGTTCGCTCCAGTTGCGCGGCTGGATACAATCAGACTCATTTTAGCAACAGCAGCACAGAACAAATGGGAGGTGTTTCAATTAGATGTGAAAAGTGCATTTCTTCAAGGAGATCTCGAAGAAGAAATATACGTACAACAGCCTCTGGGTTTCGAGAAACAGGGTGAAGGAGAGAAGGTATACAAACTTAACAAAGCATTGTATGGGCTCAAACAGGCACCAAGGGCCTGGTACAGTCGGATTGAAGCATATTTTTCTCGTGAAGGATTCAAACGGTGCTTTTGTGAGCATACCTTGTTTACAAAAGCAAAGGAGGGTGGTAAGCTTTTAATTGTGAGTCTTTATGTTGATGATTTGATTTACACTGGGAATGATAAAACTATGTGTGAAGATTTTAAGAACTCAATGATGCATGAGTTTGATATGTCTGATTTGGGTAGAATGAAATACTTCCTGGGAGTGGAAGTAATTCAAAATCAGAAAGGAATTTTCATATGCCAGCGTAAATATGCTCGAGAAGTGTTAGCTCGGTTTGGAATGGAGAATAGCAATGCGGTGGGAAATCCTATTGTGCCATGCACAAGGCTCTTCAAGGATGAAGAAGGACCAAGAGTTGATCCAACAATGTTTAAACAAGTTGTTGGCAGCCTCATGTACTTAACAGCTACTCGACCAGACATAATGTATGGGGTGAGTCTCATTAGCAGGTTCATGTCTTCTCCAACAGAGGCACATTGGAGTGCAGCAAAGAGGATTCTTAGATATCTGAAAGGAACAACGGAGTTGGGAATTCTATACAGAAATGAAGAAATGACTGATTTAATTGCATATACAGATAGTGATTTTGCAGGGGATCTCAATGACAGGAAGAGTACGTCTGGATTCGTGTTCTTGCTTGGAAAAGGAGCTGTGTCATGGTCTTCGAAGAAACAACCTGTTGTAACATTGTCCACAACAGAGGCTGAATACATAGCTGCTGCATCCTGTGCTTGTCAGTGCATTTGGCTCAGAAAATTGCTTGAGAATCTCGGTCATATTGGAGAGGGAAGCAGTGTAATCAATTGTGATAATAGCTCAACGATACAGCTTTCAAAAAATTCAGTGTTCCATGGAAAGAGTAAACATATAGATGTGAAGTTTCACTTCTTAAGGGACTTGGTGAGCGAAGGAACAGTGATGCTGAGGCATTGTAGAACACATGAGCAAATAGCAGACCTTATGACGAAGCCAATAAAGATGGAGCAGTTTCTGAAGCTTCGAGATATGCTAGGAATGGTTGAAGCAGCAAAAGTAAACTAAATGCTACTGCATTTTAGTTTAAAGGAGGGATTGAAGGGAGTGCAAAAGGGTTTTACTAAGTCTTGCGTGATATTTTCTGTTAATAATAGACCTGTAGAATAGGTCTCAATCTTATTTTTCGTTTTGTTTCCATAATTTTAGGTAGCTGATTTAGTTCTCTTTTTATTAGGAGCATTCTGTTTTATTTCTGTTTTGCAAAGGCTATTTAAAGCCTAGTTTCCTATGAATAAAGTATTGAAGTATTCTCTATGCAATACAACTCTTAAGTCTTCTAGTGTCTATCTGATTTCATTCTCTACAGTTTTCTCAGCATTTCACGTATTCTCTTAAGTTTTATTACAAGAACACTGTATAGGCGCATGAACAGACCTACTACAAAAACAAGAATTATGGAGATGAAAATTTTCACATTCAAAGAAATGTTCCCTTCCATCTCTCTCTCTCTCTCTCTCTCTCTCTCTCACAAACAAAATATAAAACTATTTTATTCTGGCTAGTTGTCAACTTCTGCGCTCCTTATATAGAGATCAGAAAATAAAACTATGATTTATAATAAATTTTTGTTAATCTACAAGTTTGACCAAAGGCTGGTCAAGCTTAATAGTGTTGGAAATTAAAAAATATATATATTTTAACAACATATTTTTCAAAGTTCATTAACTAGTTACTATAGTGAGAAATAATCTTTAATAGCTACGCTATCTTCTGCCTAAACTTTCCCATCTCCGAGTTGATGGCAGATTTGGAGACCTCTTTTGAAAGAATTAATTTCAGTGTTTCTGTATAATGCACTGCCATATAACTATTACTCAACGGACCTTTACCTGAACCTAGTATCGGTCCTATAATTTTCGAGGCTTGAGATGAACTCCGCAAATTAGGCTCTCCAAGGAGAGAAAACAATGTTTTCCTTTTACAGATTACAATATTTACTTAATAAAAAAAAATATATTTGGGCCAAAAAATGCCCCCTCGAATATTGGGTCTAAGGCGACGGTCTTATCTGCCTTTATGCAGATCTGGCCCTGTTGCACCATGTCCTTCCCTCATAAACATCCCATTTGAGTTCAATTTTACCATTCTATGTTAGCTCAATCAAAGATGATAATGAGTTTAATACAAGATTTGTAATATCCTTTACAAGATAAAACGGATCAAAATGTATCCTTTAGTTTTATGAGAAATCTGAAGAACACGAGCTGAGGAGAAGGAAAGAAGGAGGAAAGAAACAATGCTGAAATTGAGGAGAAAAATCTTTATCTTTGATACTACAACCATACTTCACCCCCATACACAAACTTATATGGTGGTGGTTGAAAGATTACAATACCATATTAAAATAGAAACTGACATTACTACAAAACGGAGACCAAACCCATCTCTCCCTCACACAAACTCACGTCTCGTGTGACTATTGAACATGAAACTTGTTGATAATCTGAGCTCTGATACTAGTGTTATGAAATTCGGACCAGATCTGAAACCACTTTATTGAAAGCAGAACAGTTTTGATACCACTTGTTGGAAACGAGAGGTTAATATAATACAATATGAAGCATATGATCGCACAAACAAGAATAAAATTAAAATAAGAAGAGAGACTAGCAGATGAACCGATTAATTTTATTAATTGATAACCAATGTAGAGAAAAATACAACTCCAGCAATAATACTTCTGGCTCACAAAAATTAGAAGAAGAATCTAGTATTTATAGTGAACAATTCAAGCCTTAAAAGTAGAGTTGTGGATGAAATAGAATGCACAAAAATTTCACAATTGCATTCAAAATATGATTCTAATTAATGTGCACTTAAATTAGAACTCTTAATTATTTTCAACAAAAAATTCGGATGACATAACAATTATGAAATCCGGACCAGATCTGAAACCACTTTATTGAAAGTGGAACAGCTCTGATACCACTTGTTGAGAACGATGAGGTTTATATAACACAATATGAAATATATGATCACACAAATAAGAAGAAGATTAAAACACGAAAAGAGACTGGCAGAAGAATCGAGTAATTTTATTAATTGACAATCAATGAAGAGAAAAATACAATTTCAGCAATAATGTTTCTGGCTCACAAAAACTAGAAGAAGAGTCTAGTATTTATAGAAAACAATTTAAGCCATAAAGGTAGAGTTGTAGAAGAAATATAATGTCCAAAGGTTTAACGATTGCATTCCAAATAGGATACTAATTAATGTGCACTTAAATTAGAACTCCTAAATATTTTCAATAAAGAATTCAGATCATACTCACATTCTAACAATATCCACCTTGACAGAATTTTGGTACAACGAACGAAACTCCAAAATTTTTCGCCAGAAAAAATAAGTCTGATTGCAGCAAACTATACTAAACTCTTCATCCAGAACCAAATTTCTCCACCTCACAAAAAACACTCTTCATCTTCCTCTTCTACAGTATCCACAAATATTACCCGAACTCAAACATCGGGTTCCCAAAATTTTACAAGGAATTCAAGATTTACCAAACAAGGTCGAAGCATACCCCATTGTAGAATCAAATCTAAATATTTAACTGAAGGCCCCTTTCTAGTCTCGACACATTCAAACATTTCGAAAGCATAAACACTAACATATGCACCGTATCTATCCTCAATGAGTCATTCCCCAGCAATTGAACATGATGGAACCACAAACAATAGTGAAAAAGGGAATTACCCATATCTCCCAAACTCTCCCGAGTAGTTTCTTCAATAACGACTTAGAGTCAATTCCTAACGGTACATTGCCAAACTGTATATCTACCATGGTACTAAACCTGTCCAGATGTTTCTTCATCAATTCTGAGCGACCTTGCAAGATGTATAATTGGGGCCTTCTCCCCCCTCCTCCAATACAACACGGACACCCTTCTGGACTTTCAAGACTACACCTCATTCAGAGAACTCATAACCCTTCGAATCAAGGGTGTTTAGTGAGATGAGATTCTTCTTCAAATCTAGAACATGTCGAAGCTGACACCTCCCATGACTTGCAGACGAATTACCATTATTCTGCAACTTTTTACAATCCCTCTTGATGTGTCGTTTCTTTGCAATAAAAATAAACCAGATTGCTGAAATTCTCCTTCTACTTACCCCTTTTTTGATCACCATGTACCATAGGAGCTTCTTTATATTTGGATTCGGCTTCAACCACTTTGAGAACAAGACATCATACACGTCTTCAATGGTGAGTATGTCACGATTGTACAAAATCGTGTCCCTAAACGACAAAGACGAAGTAGGCAACAACATAATATGATTAATGTCAAATCTTCTTCATCGTACTTTGCCTCTAACGTTTCCAAATCAGCAACGATCTTCTTGAATACAGTCAGATGGTCTTCCAAAAATCATCTTTCTACCATGCGATGAGAATATAGCCTCTACTTTAGATGCAATTGGCTTATTAGACTTTTGGTCATACACAGTTGCTCCAATTTCAACCACAATGCAACTTTTGTCTTCTCGTTCATGACGTCCCGAATAATGTTGTTAGATAGATGAAGATGTATATGTGAAAGAATCTTATGATCCTTCCGTTGCTTCTCCTTTGTTGCCCAAGTTGTAGACATCTTGTCGAATCTCAACAACACATCATTCAAATCCAACTGCACTAAAACAACTCTCATCTTTACTTGCTACAACGAAAACCTTGTATTGCGATTTAAAAGCGAAATATCATACTTTATGGTTGCCATTGATAACAGAAATTTTAGACAAAATTCTCAACCTTGCTGTGATACCAGTGTTGGGTGGTATTATGACTTCTTACCCAAAAAGTTAGCTTAAGAGATGAAACTTTCACTCACACTTATAAATTGACCACCAACTCCTGCCACAACTGATGTGGAACAACATCGACAAATAATAGGGTTCACGTTCTAAATCTTCTAAGAAAATGAATATTTAGACGACGTGACTAATATGACATAAGGAGATAACAATTCTCTTGTTTATGACCCTATCCACTTTGAGTGTCTTGCCTTAGCCCTATTTGAGTTCCATTCTCTAAAAAGTCATTTTTTCTCATACTAGTTTTTAATCACATTTTTCCATTAAAATAATTTTACATGTAAATTCAAAAAAACAAAATCTACTTTTTAATTACACATTCTCGAAAAATATCAATATTCCAAAATCTATTTCCTAAAAAAATGGAGCTCATTATTCTTTGGAAGAATTTTAATATTAAAAATATTCAAAGCTCACATTTGAATTTTTCTTCTGAGGCAGAAAAATGGATGTCTTACTTGTAATCAGTCGACATAAAATCTCACAAGTGAACAATATCATAACAAATTATAAAGTGGACGTAAATTCAAATGTTGATTCACGAGGAGTAAAATAGTTCCAAATAAATTTTACTTTAATTGAATTGATATGTTTTATAATAGAGTATGTCAATGTATCAAATAATCAAATTAAACATACAACTAACTTAACTAATTGACTAATGGGAAACGGATGGCCGGCGTCCACCACCTATGACTTGAAAAATAATTATTCTCACAATATAAAATAATATCAAATGTCAAACAAAACTGATGGGTTATTTACTACCTAAGGTCGATCTTGTAATTTATTATTATATCTCAAATTCATGAAGTTTTAGCTTCGTCACAATCCTAGAAATATATGCAAAAGCACCCCCATAACATATTCTCTTATTCTTGGACAAAAAGGTGGTGACTATTCTCTAATAGCACTACCTGAATCCATATCGAGTCACATATTATTTAAATTAAATTAAATTAAATGTTGAAACGAATTTTTGTGCAATGTCTCTTTATGACCAAGCTCAAGGTCGACTTGATCGACAATATCTCAAATCACCTGTCGCATTCCGTTCAAGTGCAGACGGAGTCAAAATCTATTTAATCTCATCTGTTTTGGTTGACCAAGCTGGCTTCGGATTTTTCATGTTGACCTTCTTATTTTTGAATTGTCCAGCCAATAAAGTCAATGATAAAATTAATTCGAATTGTCAACTTTAATACAAATTTGTCCCTTTGATTACGTATTACTTCTTTGAATAAAGTGTTTGAATAAACAAAAGTTCAAAACCATTTTCATTTAGAGGAAATTACAAGGTCCCGGGCATTTCAAATTTATAGTGCAAAAATCAGGTACGGAGTATATTAATAAAAAACAAGGTTCCAATTTAATATTTTAATTCCTAAACCCTAAACAACATTTCCCCTCTCTTTTCCCTCTCTCCATCTACTCTCTTCTCAATCTCTCTATCTACCGCTGCCCCTCCCCTCTTCTTCTCATCCTCTCTCTTTCTGTCTATCTATCTTCTTCGTCACACATAACCTCCATCGTTGAAGACCACAACAAAGCTCCTCGTTGTGAGCAGCTACTGCTTCATGCAATTCCAGTGTTGACGCCGGATCCGTGACTAATTAATTTGATAATATGTGACCAATAAATATATTATGATCTTAATTATATATCTATGACCATTAATTGTATAACTGTAATTTTATTATATTTAATTTATAAATATATTTAATTAATTATATAAATATCTGAATTATAAAATTTTAAACTATATACTTGACTTGTGAATTGATGTAAACTATGCACTTGGGTTATGAATTTTTTCCTTTCATTTACTGTAATTTTCATACAGACAACATAAAGACATGGGGGCCCACTAGTTACTGGGTCATATGGTCCAAGTTGGGCATGTAAGGATCCGACTTTCGCAGCCCACTGTGGGCTCAGTGCGTAATTACTACAAGTCCCGTAGGGATAGATCTGTAAGAGGGATTAATTACACGAGAGGTTATTGAACTTTCACCGTAGTTGGAAGTGGTTCATGTTGTAAAGTATTTTCATATTTTTTAAATTAAGTAAAGAAAGAAAGAATTTTATCAATTATATATAAAAATAGTCAACTTTAAAAGATTTTTCAGCTAAATTTGTTATCTCAACTTCTCCCTATGAATAATATTTTTTTCGCAAAATGTAGATTCAACTTTTATTTGAGCTGCAGTTTCTTTACCAGTAATATTTTAAGATTCAAATCTAGTTTCTATATATGTTTCAAAAAAACAAAAGAAGTGATTTTAAGTAACTAATAGTAGCATCAATAGAAATGTCCTCAATTGCAATATTTTGTTTACTATATTAATAGCAAATAATATATTGTCAAACAAGAATTCAAAATCCATAATGTCAAAAATTCATAACTCCCACTGCAATTTTCCTTTTATTTATTTTTTCATCACGTTCGAACAATTATTGGTAAACATATTAAAGAATCCAAAATTCAAAATCAATACAAGATCAAACGTTAAATTAGTTAAGGAACAATGGAACCTGGTCAAATATTTCCACTTAGATAGACAAACTTCACAAAAAAAATAAGAATGAGAGTCTACTAAGATAATATTATTCATTAAAAATATATAGAATATTGAAATAATAAAGAACTTGACAAGAAAAATACCATGAATTATATGTATAAGAAATAATTAATACATGATACTCAACATTTTAGGATCTGTTTGATAGAAAGATGAAATTTGGGTGAAAAAAAATGAATTACAGATAATTGAATTGTCTAAAATTTGTTTTAGTGAAAATTGGGTCAAATAACCTCTCCCATAATACCCTTTGCAAATTTAGCATTTGACTGGAAAAGAAGTTTTAAATTAAATGTTTTATATTAAAATTAACAAAATACCTAAATTACCCTCATTCATTCAACACAGAAATTTTTTCCCACTTCCTTTCCCAAATCCATCTCCTCTCTCACAAACTTAGAAACCCTTCCAACTCACCATCATTTCTTCCCATTTTAAATGCCTATACTTTACTTCTGTATCTTCTTCATCTACATAAGATGAGGTTAGTGTGTAATTGTTCTTTCATTTTGAACACTACAACCACCTCGAGCAGCTCCGACGCGAACAATCACCATTGCGAACAGCCCATTCAAGTAACCAATTTCTCCGTTACGATAATCACTTGCATCGACGAACAGTTAATTTTTCGTGCACTTTCTTGTTCATTCTTCTGATCACAATATAATGCTCTAAGAAATTTATTGCATTTTGAGTTAGTATATTGTAATACAGGGAAATTATATTGAAGGTGGCTATGACTTGTTTGTTGAAATGCCCAAGATATTGGTGGAACTTTGTTACTCATTTTTCTTTGTTACTATTTCTATTAGGTTACTCGAATTGATAATAAACGGGTTGCAACTCAGAATTCGTAAAGAAGAGTTATGGGTGGTGTGAAATGGCGAGGTATCTCTAAAAGAAATATACCAATATTTGGGACATGATTGAGTCATACAGATGACCAAAACCTTCATCCCTCTTGTCACTATTTATGTATTTGTCTTTTACACTGGAGTTGTTGGCGCTGCTATTACTGAGCAACTCTATAATGTATGTTTCACTACTTGTTCCATTTGGCTTGTTCACTTGGCTCTGTGGAATTAAATTTTAATTAGTTGTAATGAAACAAAAGCATTTTGAAAATTTGATTCATTCGTTCACTAGGCCCTTTTAAGGGTTCGTATTTGATGGCACAAGTTTTAGCTTAATTTCTTAAAAATAAGTTTCATGCTAATTTTGGCTTTTGATTTGAGAGCCTCTACATGGTCATTTTTCTCTATTGTGTTCCCTTATTTGAGAATTTACTACTACAGGAGTACGCATTTAGTAAGTAGTTGGCAGTTATCTCTTGCACTTGGCATATTCTGATGTCTAAATGTGTTCGAGGTCCATAGAAGGAATGCTAAGAGTGCCCCATTGTTTCATTGGTTCTACAAATTAAAGGCGTAAACAACTCACATGCTAAGATAAAGATATAAGGAAATTATTTGCTTTGCTTATGACTCATGTCTGATCAATGATGTACCATCAAACGACTCGAATCACAATTTTCATTTCACACAACATTTCATTGGTAAACTTGTTCGCTGGTTTGTGGATTTGCAGATAGGTATTTACCAATTTTTTTAAGTTTGACAATTTTATGTTGAAACTAGTAATACAGCTGTTTCTAAATCTTTCTTTCTTTCTTGTAACATTTATTTTTGGTTTAATTCGGTGCTAGGTCCTTCAGTAGTAGCTCGTTCAAAGTTTAAACAAGAATAACTTGTAGGTGTTGCTTTAGAACTATTTTGCTTCATCTTATCTTATCTATGCTGTTGTTGCTATTCTTAGTAGTATTCTGTCACCTCAAATTCTAGTCTTGGGGATATAGAAGTTGATTGAAACATTAAGCATATCAATAAGAATTGTCATTTATATTTACAGTTTGACTAGCATATTTATGATTCTATGATAATGTATTTTGGTGGAATATATTTCGCCTTCGATGGCCGAGTGCTTGGCCTTGTTACTAACAGGGTCTTGATTTCACTTGTACATTTACACATGTTATGTTTTTGCATACTGTACCCTCTAAATGGCACCCCTACGTGTAAAATAACAACATGCCGTTTTTGTTTTCTAAACCCTACGTGTAAAATGACAACAATAAACAACTACACGTGCTATATTTTGGATATCATACTTGCTACTTACGTTTTCCCTTGTAGTTAAATATTGTGTAATTTCCAATCGAATGTATAATGTACACATTGAACGACAACATGGGCTAAGTTCTATTATTGACTAACTATAGGTTTTTCACCCAATTTTAAAAAAACGGCAGTTATACATTTAAAACGACAATATGTCGTTTGAGTCACGGGGTCTAAACTTCACTGCAAAACAAATATTGAAATATCATAGATAATTCGTCTGGGTTCAATGAGCAAAACTAGTAAAATAAACTCTAAACGGCAACCATATATCCTAAACCCTATACCCTAAACGTTACCCGCAGGTTTAAAATGACCTGATGCCGTTTTGGGTCATGAGATATCTATTTCATTCAAAAACGCATACGACACAAGACATAACATTTTTCTTTATTGTCAACTGGATAAATGTGTCGACCGTAACGTCGAAGTGTAGTTAAAACTTTCATCCTTCAACTTTCAAGTGATTACGGGTTTGAACTCACAGAAATGAACACGAAATGAGTAGAAACGTCACCCACACGTTTACAATAACCAGATGCCATTTTGGGTCACGAGGTATCTATTTCACTCGAAAACGCATGCGAGACAAGGCATAACGTTTTCTTTATTGTCAACTGGATAAATGTGTCGACCGTAACATTGAAGTGTAGTTAAAACTTCCATCCTTCAACTTTCAAGTGATTACGGGCTTGAAAGCACCGAAACAAACATGAAATGAGTAGAAACGCCACTCACACGTTTAAAATAACCAGATACCATTTTAGGTCACAAGGTATCTATTTCACTCGAAAACGCATGCGAGACAAGGCATAACATTTTTCTTTATTTTCAATTGGATAAATGTGTCGACCGTAATATCGAAGTGTAGTTAAAACTTCCATCTTTCAACTTAAATGTGCACGTTCCATTTTAGGTGACAGGTGGATTTCAGTCCGAAACGTGATATGTTTTATATACCCTAAATGGCAGTCATACTTGTAAAATGATCACGTGTCGTTTTAGGTAGTATGATTTCGATTTCACTTTTACACGTTGAATGCACCCTGTTTGAAAATTGGCAGTTATACGTTTAAAATGACGACATGCCGTTTTGGGTCATGGGGTCTTGATTTCACTACGAAACAAGTATTGGAACATGCTATGTTTTGTATACCCTAAATGACAGTCATACTTGTAAAATGATAACATGTCGTTTTGGGTAACAGGGTCTCGATTTCACCTGTACATTACACGTGCTATGTTTGTATACTCTACTCTCTAAATAACACCCTTACGTGTAAAATGACATGTCGTTTTGGGTCAAGGGGTCTTGATTTCACTCTAAAACTAATTAAATAATATTTCGAACATCATACAAGACTTGTAATGTTGAACAATTACACTTTTTTTTTGTAAATCATGTACCCTAAAACCTAAACTCTGAATGGCAACCCTCCGTTTAAAATGACCAGATGACTTTTTTGTCACGAGGTATCGATTTCACTCCAAAACTAATGAAACATACTTTGAAACATTATACATGACTCGTACATATTGAACTACTACACGTGCTATACTTTAGATACCATGCTAGCTACTTACGTTTTTTTTTGCCGTCAAGTGTAGTGTAGTTTCCTACTAGATTATGGAGTGATTCACTATAGTTTGAACAAATGTGTCGACCATAACATTGAAATGTAGTTAAAACTTTCGTTCCTAAAATTTCACGTGGTTATGGGCATGAATGAATCAAAACGAACACTAAATTAGTAGAAACGTCATCCATACATTTAAAACGATCAGATGCCGTTTTGGGTCACGGGTATTGATTTAACTCCAAAACTAGTAAAATAATGTTTCGAACATCATACAAGACTTGTAATGTTGAATAATTACACGTTTTTCTGTTTTGTAAACTCTATACCCTAAAACTTAAACCCTGAATGACAACCTTTGTTTAAAATAACCAGATAACGTTTTTTGTCACGAGGTATCGATTTCACTCCAAAACTAATGAAACATATTTTGAAACATTATACATGACTCATACATATTGAACGACCATACTTACTATACTTTAGATACCATGCTAGCTACCTACGTTTTTCTTTGTTGTCAAATGTAGTCATTTTCCTACTGGATTATGAAGTGACTCACTATTGTTTGAACAAATGTGTCAACCGTAACGTTAAAATGTAGTTAAAATTTTCATCCCTAAACTTTCACGTGGTTATGAGTGTGAATGAATCGAAACGAACACTAAATGAGTTGAAACGTCAGCCATATGTTTAAAACTACTAGATGTTGTTTTGGGTAACGGGGTATCGATTTCACTCCGAAACTAGTGAAATAGTGTTTAAAACATCATACATGACTCGTACACATTGAACGACTACACGTGCTATATTTTGGATACCATACTTGCTACTTATGTTTTTCTTTGTTGTCAAGTGTAGTGCTGTTTCCTACCGGATTATGGAGTGACTCACTATAGTTTGAACAAATGTGTCAATCGCAACGTCGAAATGTAGTTAAAACTTTCATCCTTAAACTTTCACGTGGTTACAGGTGTGAATGAATCGAAACGAACACTAAATGAATTGAAACATCATTCATACGTTTAAAACTGCTAAATGTCGTTTTAGGTCACGGGTTATCGATTTCACTCTGAAACTAGTGAAATATCTAAATGTAGTAAAATCTTATATTCATAACATCTTAGATGACTTATACAAGTTAAACGTACTAATTTATTGAGTATCTTATCTCACAGTTGGAATATCATTGAATTCAAATTACTTACATTCGTTCATAGTGACATTTAGTGTAGTTTACTCACGAAACAATATTGTTGGTCACATCTCGTTAACTTTTGTAGTGACTTTGGTATCTAAATATAATGAAAACTTGTATTCGTTTCTTTCCATATGGATACAAATGAACATAAAGTGAAACGAACACAAAAATAGTTAAAACGATATTTAGCCATTTAAAATGACAACATGCCATTAAAGTCTCGATTTCACTCCAAAACTACTAGTTCATTTATCAAAACATCTTATAAGACTTATACAAGTTAAATAAGCTAATTTATTTAGTATCTTGTCTCATAATTTGAATATAACCGAATTTGAATTACTTACCTTAGTTTATAGTTAAATCTAATGTAGTATACTCATAAAACAATAGTGTTCATCTATATCGCAGAAACTTTGTATTGACACTGGTGACTAAATGTAATGAAAAAATGCATTCATTCATTTTCATGTTAATATGAGTAAAAATAAAATGAAACGTATATGGAATAAGTTGAAACGACACCTAATCATTTAAAATGACAGCATGACATTATAAGATCTTGATTTCACTCTAAAATATTGTTAAAACTTGTCTATGTTAATTTTAATGTGAAAACGAGAGAGTTAGTGAAACGAAAACGAAATTAGTTAAAACATCATTGAACCATTTATAACAACAACATGCCGTTTGAGTCACGAACTCTTAACTTTACTTCAAATATAGTTAATTTTTTTTTTATTTAATGTTAATGTAGATAAGAGTGAATAAAATGAAATAAACACGAAATTAGTTAAAATGACATACAGTCATTTAAAAAGGCAGCATGTCGTTTTGCTGTTGATTTTAAATTAGGTATGAAAAATAAAAATGCAAGTAGGATATATGTTTGGAGAATTTGGAAAATTTTGATTTCAAATTGGACATTTTAGACATTTCACAAGAAGGGTATTTAAGATTTCAATACATGATAAAATAGAGTAAATGTTATTTTACCAAATATTATTAAATGTAGGCTATTTTATCAAGAATCATTGTTGACTAGGCTTTTTAAGCAAATTCCCCTTTGTTTTTTTGTGAATTGTAATTAAAGGTGTTTGATTGGTATAATTTTTTACCTGAAAAATATAATACTTTTGATATCTTTGACTTTATTTTTCATGAAAATTGTCAATTAAAAGAATAAATTTTCTTATCATTGGAGATAAATTTTGTTTAGATTGCCAAAAAAAATTTGGAAAAAATTTGGTTTTCGTTTGGCTTTGTTTTACATGACATTTGTCAATTAAATAGATAATTTTTTTACATTTCATCTTAAAATTTATTTCTATTGTTAATAAAAAAAAATTAAAATGAAAAGGTGAAATTTCAATTCCCACCAAAGTGGTGAGAAAATGAATTCCTTGAAATCAAAGAAATTTTCAAAAGTTGAAAAACATTTTCTTTGAAAAATTTGGCCAATCAAACAAGTCAAAAATGGAAGTTGAAATTCAAATTCAAATTCCAACTTCCAGAGAAAACAATGCTCTATCAAACGCACCTTAATTCTTTTTAGATGAAAGCTAATATCGTGGCTCTACATATCTTAATCTATCCAAAGAAGATAAAAGGACCGAGCTGTGTGTACAGTGCCGCACACAGCTCGGCACACAGTCCTCTCACATTGGAGAGGTAGGACCCGGCTTAAAATAATCTTAAAATCAAGTCGACCCCACAGCTTGTGAGAGAACTGTGTACTTGAGTGTACAAAAAAGACTGTACACTCAGGTTTATTCAAGATAAAAACATCGAGTTACTATAAAAGTACAATTTATAGATAAAGAAAATATGATTATAAAATTGTATACTATATAATAGTCTGAAAAAGTTACTATATAATTGTATACTATATTCAAGCAGTAAAATATTTTACACTTCAATCCAAAAAAAATCCTACTTTTTAATCACACATTTTTCAAAAAATTATTATTTAAAACATCATTTTTTTCTCAATAATGACCATCGAACATGGGCTAAACAAGAAAAGAAAACAAATAAAAACCGAAAGGTCACGCGACAAACTAAAAAAGAGGCAAAGAGAAGAAAAAAAAAAGTAATAGGAAACAAAGAATCAGCTTGAAAACGAGGAAAAAGAAAAAAGAAAAAGTCACGAATATATTTAAAAAAAAATTACACTTCGAAGAATATACATTATTTATTTATTTTTATTTTTTATTTTTGAAAAAAAAAAATACACTTACCCCTCCTATAGTCAAGACTAACACTAATACACTTAGTAGGATAATGCAAGGGCCGGGTTTAAAGACATGTCTCTGTGATAAAGCAATGGGGGAAATTTTTTACTAGTGCTGAATCTCTCTTAGTTGGATATTACGAGATAAATAATGTTAGAAAATAACATAAATCAAATTTCGAATTTGATTTTTTTCTTTGTATTAATTAAAATATAATTATTTTGTTAAAATAAATAAATTGGTGTTTAGGAATTACCACACGCATGGCACATGTCTCTATCCCCTGTACATAGCTCCTAATTTGGCATATTGAACTCCAAATGAATTTAATTAAATGGACCACGATCCTAATAAATTATAAATTTTATAGTTTATTTCAGTTTTTATTTTGAAGCTACCAAAAAGAAGTAATCAGACCTAATTACACTAAATTCCAATGTATCTTAATCCAATTAACTCTTGATTTATTAAACAATTTATTAATATCGTTATATTGCATTAAAGAATTAGATTGCACTCTCAGTCTAATTCCAATTACTATAATCAATAATTTTTATCATATGACTGATCGTTCTCACATATCATCCCTATCAACTATTTCGAAAATTTGAAATAAGGTTAAACGACCAAAACGTTTTTTTCTAAATATTCATAAATTCTCAAATCTCATTTTTTATGTGACAGTTCCTTGTGATTACATCACAATATTAGTTAAACAATCAATGTCAAATTAGTGAGCACAGATATAACTGTTTACTCGAAATTTTTTAAGGATATGATCGTGTCTATTAATTACAATTCTATATTGCAAATATATGTTCTCGTTATTTCATTTAAGGCATTGAGATATGTAAATGCTATGTTATGCAAATTTAGAAAATGCAAATTTGGATGGTTTCATTGCGAAAAATAATAATTGAATAATGTTATTTAGCACCAGTGTTGCTATAACACCAGTGTAGGTGAAACTATGTGAGAAGACTCAATGAAATATAAAATTAAATAATTAAATATATCATTTAATACAACCTTAATACCATTTGAATTGATATTTTAGTACGTGCTAAATAGTATTATTACTTGCAAAATTTGATTAAAAAGTCAAATGCTACCTGATGCAAATTTAGAAACTACAAATTTTTGCCATTTGTCAACTAAGCTTTTAAGGCAGTAGTGGTGGCATTTAGGGGTCAAGCTTATTTTCCATTCACCCAAAACGTTTAAAAAATTCACCACCGTCCATGAGTCTTCCATGGTCTCAAGCCCGCCATACCGTCCAGTACTCAGCCGTGGCCATGGACCCACCACCGTCCACCCCCAAGACCAATTTAAACATTTTTTACAAAGTGAACACATCTATATCAAGTACAATTTGACTTTAGCCACGTACAAACTTATATAAATTTACTGCACTCCACCTTAAGATTCAAGAAGACAATTTTCTTGTTTACAGAGTATTTGTTTATTCGAAATCCTTGGAATATTACGAAAATTCCTAAACATTTGTCGAAACACCGTAAAGGCCTTTTTGATTTATCCTTTTTTAGTTCCCATTTGACTATTGAATTACCAAGAAGAGAAGAAAGAGAACCAAGGCCAGAACTGTAATTATGCAGCCTTCAACAGTGACGAAAGAACCCACAAATCCTTTTCGCTTTGTATCCGAATTGGGTTCTTTTGTGTTTAATAATTCGAGGCTCAATCGAGATGGGAACTCAGCATTTTTAACGAACAACTTGTATTTTGATGCAAAAAGAGCGCCAAAGGCTTTGGCCTCATTGAGTTTGAGCACCAAAGGTTCTGCCTTTAGGTTTAGAAGAGCGTTGAATCAGTTTAACAGAGCTATTAAGTTCCACTGTGAGAGAATTCCACTTGGTTTTGCTGAATCTCGGGTTAATTCTGAGGAGAATAATGGGTATAGAAACGATGGGAATGGGGTTTTGGAGAGTTCGGAGGAAGTGCCGGTTACTGGTGATTCTAAATGTCCTAAGAAGGTTTTGATTCTGATGAGCGATACAGGAGGCGGTCACAGGGCTTCAGCCGAGGCCATTAAGGCTGCTTTTCATGAAGAATATGGAGATGAATATCAGGTTAGTCTCTTGTTGATATGAATATATGTTATTGCTTTGGTAAATGATCAATTTGTTTGAATTTGATAAGGAAAAGATGATTTGAGACCTAATCTCTTGTTATGAAACAAAATGAAAATCACAATAAGCAATTCTAAGACACATAATTATAGTTGCTCACCCTCAAGCCGTGGCAGGTTTTCACTATGATGAAGACCGGGCAAATTTCATAAAATTTTAATTGTGGGGGCAAAATTGAAAATTATGGGGATTTTTTTTTGAAAATCTTGTGTAAAATTTTGGATTTCAAATTTAGTGTGGAGGCAGCTGACCCACTGCCCTCACCATAAATCTGCCACTGGATGGAGAGGAAACATATAAAGTTTTCCTAGCATCTCTCACACCTTCTAAAGGCCACCCTATTTCTCGATTTATGTGGTGGTCTGTGTGTGCAGGGGACATGCTAATCTTCTTTGTATGGTTCCAATTTTGTTCGATCATACCGAAGCGACAAACACTCTAATAATAAGAAAGGAAAGCAGGACAAACATTAAGAAAGGCTAGTGGGAATATTCACCACTATGCCACGCCTCCCTAAAATCGTTTATATAGTAGCATCATTGGTGCAACCTAATGCATGAAATGAATATCTATTATGATTAGGCGTCACACAGTCCAACATTGTATGCAAGAATGAGGGAAAAAAAAGGTAATATGATTGCCATATCTGTGCGTTGTGCTTTATAGATTCACCTTTCTTCAAGTATCAGCAGAACCACACAGTTTTATTTAATTTCCTTGTTCATTTTCTTTTTTGTCGTTAAAATGTGTATGTTGTAGGTGTTCGTTACTGATTTATGGACGGATCATACACCATGGCCATTTAACCAACTGCCAAAAAGTTATAACTTCCTTGTGAAACATGGAACTCTGTGGAAGATGGCATATTATGCTTCAGCACCACGTGTAATTCATCAATCCAATTTTGCTGCCACATCAACTTTTATTGCTCGGTAAGGCTGTTTCTTAATCCTATCTAATTGCCTGCACTTATCTGTAAACGTAACTGGGTATAGTTGTCCTTTTGGGACTACTCGTAGAAATTACAAGTTCGTAAATTCTGAAAGAATGTTACTGCTGGTTGGAGAGTGGTAGATCTGTTTTGCCTATGAATACCCACTTGGAGTCATTTTCTTCTTCGGAATGATAATCTTAATGTCCTATATTAAAATTTTATTAATTATGCTGTAGGTATGTCATATGATGAAGAGGATTGTACAACTTTTGGATTGGTTGTACTTGAATAGTCGTATTTATTATTTCATTTTAATTATTATGTTGATTGCAATGAAATCATGGATCCTGCTTTTTATACTCTCGAGGCAAAAATTAATTAGGACCTGTATCTATTTGGGCATAAATTGTAAACTGGTATAATAGCACGAAATTCAGCCACCTTGGAGCCAGTTTTCACTTATTGACAAGTATTTTATATGCCAGTATTCTGATTGAAATTCATCTTTTACGGCTTGAATTTAAGAGTCACCGAACTTTTTTTAACCTAAGTGACGAGTATTTTAGGCTATAATTCTATTTTTTTATTATTTTTATTTCCAATGAAGTTAGGAACTCTGCCAAAAATGATCTTTTATAAAACTGTAGTGTTCAATGGCAATGAGGGTCTTGGTTATTAGTCGTCGATTTTAGTGGCACTGTGCTTGGAATTCTCTTACATTTTAATCTTCTCAAGAATTTCTATCCTCCTTTAAAATCCTGATGCAATTATATGTCATGATCCTCATGGATTTTACAATTTGCAAGATTATGAGAAACTGACTGATTATAATCTCTCTGTCTCGACTCTCTAGTTCCTAGTCAATCCACTTTACCATATTTGTCTGCAGAAGTTTTCTATCTATAAAATTTATTTGTTCTCACTAGTTTTACTTTGTCACTCGACAGAGATGTTGCTAGAGGATTGATGAAGTACCGGCCAGACATTATTATCAGTGTCCATCCTTTGATGCAACATGTTCCACTACGTATCTTGAGGGCTAAGGGTCTCTTGAAGAAGATAGTTTTTACCACAGTGGTAACAGACTTGTCCACTTGTCATCCAACATGGTAAACTCAGCAGCCATTTGCTGATTATGCTTTTTTATTTTATTTTATGTAAATTTGATTTATTTTGTCATCTTATGTGTAGGTTTCATAAGCTTGTAACACGATGCTATAGCCCTTCAGAAGAGGTAGCAAAACGAGCACTAAGGGCTGGTCTTCAGCCTTCTCAAATTAAAGTTTATGGCCTTCCTGTACGCCCTTCCTTTGTGAAGCCTGTTCGTCCCAAGGTTGGTTTAGTTTCTATTTCATCACATTAATTGCATAATTGGTGTTTGAGTGTGTGCAAGTAACCTTTGGCATGGTTTCCATCCTTCTTTCCTTACTTGGGGTAACTTGCTTTAATAATTCAAATCTCATAATATTGCTTCTTTTTCGGACTTGTTGTCAGCAATAAATCAGCTCGATCTTCCGCATTCAATATCTTTTCCTTTTTTCTTTGATCTCTCTGTTTGCTTTTTTCTTCCTTCCTCAAAACAAGAAGGGGGAGACGAGACCAGGAGCAGTTCGACTGGGTTGGTATGAAACATTTATGTACAATTTTTCAAGATATGAAACTTCTTTTTGGGAGGTGGACTGGTGAAAGAAGATTAATTTTAGCATTTCTGTAAACTTTATGCATGACTTGATATTATCTCATTGTTTGCTGAATCATATCTTAAATTCCTCGAAAACCTTTTATATTCCCTCAAGTTCGAAAGTTATATTTCTACTTTTAGAATGCATTGAGGAAGGAACTGGGAATGGATGAATACCTCCCTGCTGTTTTACTAATGGGTGGAGGAGAAGGCATGGGTCCTATTGAGGCTACTGCAAGAGCACTCGGTGATGCATTGTATGATGAGGCTAACAAGAAACCAATTGGTCAGGTTCTTGTGATTTGCGGCCGCAATAAAAAGCTTGCCAACAAGCTGCAATCTGTCAACTGGAAGATTCCCTTGCAGGTACTCGTCCAAAAAATTCTTTCATTGCCTAAAGGAGCGATACCATTTCAATCCCACTCGATGAGAATAGTTAATTGAATTGTAAATTACGCGTTCTATTGTGCTGACTTATGGGAGAGTCGCTTTTGCATTTTTAGGTGACGGGGTTTGTCACAAGAATGGAGGAGAGCATGGGTGCTTGCGATTGCATTATCACTAAGGTATGTTACTCATGCCAGTTATTTCACCATTCCTTGAACTTTTTTTCCGCTTGATACTGCTATATAGAAATCAGAAAATATAAAACTTATTATCGTCCATTTGACACTATAGGACATGTTTAGTACACGCACCTGGTTGAACTGGATGCACAAGATTTTAGTTTCTTTTTCTTCTTTAACAGTGTCTAATCCATCTTAACAAACATGTCATACTGGTTATCTGCAGGCTGGTCCAGGAACTATTGCGGAAGCAATGATTCGAGGACTTCCTATAATTCTAAATGGTTACATTGCTGGTCAGGTAACCACGATATTCTCGGTTTTTTTTTGGTTTTTTGGCAACAGATGAAATTCTTCTCTCGGTTAAAACAGTTACCTCTTTCTTTTATTTAATTAAAAAAGTGCATGTAAACCATTCATGGTTATGGCAAGTTACATTTATTCTTTCGTGCGGAGGAGTTTATTTGGATATTTTTGCAAAATCGATCCGGCCTTCCTGATTGAAGTGGTCAAACTTACTGGTTCTTTTGCCAAACATGATTTCCAAAGTCACCGTTTTACTTATAAAACTTATTTCTTTAGGAAGTAATCTTTATGAATAGTCAAGCATGCTCCTATTACTGCAGATCGACTGCCTTCATAAGGTTCAATATACTTTATTTAGTAATCAGAGCATGCCATATGTTGTCACGAACCTATCGGGCATGTTTTGTATATAGTACTGGACTGTAACTTTAGTGAATGTTTGGCAAAGCTTATAAGCAATAATAAGCTGATCGAACTCTATTTTTATCCACGTCTTGTAGGACCCACAACTTTTATCTAATAAAAGCTTGTAGTTGGGATTAATATTGACAACCAAACCTGACATGCCAATAAGGTCATACACAATTTCATACTCAAATTTCTTCTTTTATTACAGGAAGCTGGGAACGTGCCATATGTCGTCCAAAATGGATGCGGGAAATTTTCGAAGTCTCCAAAAGAGATAGCTAATATCGTTTTTCAATGGTTCGGTCCAAAACAAGACGAGCTCAAAGCCATATCGCAAAATGCAACGAGGCTTGCAAGGCCAGATGCTGTATTTAAGATTGTCCATGATCTTCATGAATTGCTCAGACACAGAAACTTTGTACCCCCACAGTATTGTGCAGCTTGAATTTAGCATATTGATTCAGAATAAATAGAATGTGTTTTCTTGCAAAATGAACAAATTCTTCTGCATCCTTTTTCATTTAGATAATGATTCACTTGATTGGTGGGAAAATAAGATAATTGTCCGAAGAATGGTGAAAAGTCACCGACTGTTTGTTAGGATGGACGTTTGCTTCTAATGGGTCGAAATCTTGGACTCGATTCGAGTCCTGTCCTAACTCGATGGATGCAAAGTTGACATGAGTTAGTTTAATGTGCACAATTAAATCCCATTCTTTCGGCTTGATTTAATGAAAATTAAATTGGGTGACTAGATTTTAATGTCTCAATTGAGTCAGTGAATTTAAATAAAGTTTCAAATTTGATGGAAATTGCTTCGTCTGCCATGTTACAATTGCTTGGCATTCTAGAAATAAAAATAGTAAATATGGGTGGTATGAGCAAGGTCGACTCTTAGAATTTTGAAGGCCTAGACAACTCATTAGTATGAGACCCTTAAACGTAAAAATTTTTTACAAGCATAAAAATATTCAAATAAATAATATATTTACATTTTAAACAGACTTTGTACGGTTCAAAAGATAAAGAAACAAAAAAATGATCTCGATAGCTCAAGAGAATACGGTAACAAAATATTTAGCAGAATTATCCCGTTGATAAAAAAAATTATTATTAGAGTGTAAATAATAATCTCCAAAACTATTAAAAATTTTCTTATTTTTAACCATACATTTTTCATCAATTTATTATTTCAAAATACATTTTTAACTAAAAATGAGGCTCAAACAAGCTTTGTGAAATAAGGAGAAATATATATTTTTAAACGATAAAGTGACGAGTTATGATTATTTAGTGATAAAAAACATAACTAGATTCTAATGATTTCAAATTGAGAACATTTAAGTGAAGTTGAAATTTTGAGAAACTAAAGTGAAATTAAGCTTCAAGGTCAATAATGTATTTGGATCAAATGTGTACTTATTGGAGGATCGAGAAATTACTCTGCTAATATTGGAATCATTCCGAAATTTGTAATAAATGATACATTATGGACTTAAGGAAAAATTAATTGGATAAACTAAATTTAAGTCATAACTCATTAAACTAAATTACTTGATGTGTAATGTTAGTATCCAGTTGGATTCAATTGGTAGCTTATAATTAATCATATATATTAGTGATATGATTCAGATTGCGTTACAAAATATCGAGAACTTGGTAATGGTTGGAAGAAGTTTAAAGCCGGGATTGGATTTTCAAGGGATGGTTAAAAGCTGCACATTTGATAGTTTGAGCAATGGAGCACAACATGTTGAAGAAAACATATCAAAGACCAAATTTCATGTTGAGATCAATGGCGGAATCGGATCGGACGAGCTTGATTCGAGCAACGGAAGACGGAGTGGAATTTCAGCCCAATCGGACGCGAAACGGCCTACCGGACGTCCGAAAGGGTCATCTGGTTGAACCTATTTTTGCGCGATTTCTTTCTTTTTAACTAGGATTCATTATTTTTGACAAGTTTTATTAATTTTGGACTCTAAATTTCGTATTTTTTCATATTTCCTTAGTTTAGTATAAATATGATCTATTTCTTTATTGTAAGGACATTTGACATTATTTGAGAGATTTCTATAAAATTGAGAGTTTTATTCCTCTATATTTGGTGGCTTAAAGTTCTAAACTTTGAATTTATCAAAATGTTTCGCAATCCTTTTGTGGAGTTCCCACTTTACGGTTCTTGTTCTGAGTAATTAACGGGTCAGATTTTTTGCGTGAAATCTTGGTTCTTGGTACTAGTCGAACAACAAGTCGGGTTGCTCTTTGCGCGGCGTGTTTTCTAGCTTTCTTGAGTTTGTTTCATCTTATTCGTGGATTTTCAAATTTATTTTTGGTCGGGTTCACATCAATTAGATTTAGGAAAAATTATTTTGGATAAGATCGAGTAACTTAGAATGGACCAATTTTTTTTTTGTTAAATGAATGTTTAAGTAAGCCATCTTTTAGAAAATTAATAATTTAATTGGACTTCTACCATTTTTTGTTTTGAGGCCCTTAAAGAGTCGTGGCCCCGGCCCCTGGTCTGAAAAAGTCTTTAAAATTGCATGTTTTTTGCTAAAACCTTTTTTATGATGCGGTGTAATAGTAAATTGACATGTTATGAATCGATTATATGGAAGATTTACTATGATGTGATTTTTAATTTAGTAACGTCCATCAAATTTGGAGGAGGATTGAGTAATGAAATTAAAAATTGAAATTTAAGTTCAGTGACCCAACTTTTATTTGGATTAGTTCTGAATATTAGGACTTTAATTTTCGTCATTATCTTTTAATTTTAATAATTATCTTGATTCTAGTTATTTTTTAAATAATTGTTTTAAGTCATCATGGCAATATGTGATTTTTTAATTGAAATAAAACAGAATGTGGAGTTTTTTAATCTCATAAATTCTCGATATTTGATATTTAAAATTAACGAGTCCAAAATCTCTATATTTGTACACGAGTCAAGAGCTTTTTATGCCTAAATTTATAATATTATCATAAATCAACATAAACTATGTTTTGTGGTATTAATTTGAAATCAATGGAACTTCGATAGCATGCTCATTTTATTATTTCTATCGCTTCAATCCCCTTACGTCAGATAAACTCTAGGGTAAATTTTTCTAAGGATCCCAACCTTTTACAACTATTTTCTCAACTTTTCATGAATGAAGACATATATTGTCTATTCAAATTGTGTCATATGTGATGTCTCACTGACATAGTAAAATTATTAATGTTTCTTGTACAGGATCTGACATACAGACCTTGTACAGATACTCACATAGGGTCGACGTGGGACCCCATGTAATAAAAAAATGGCAAAAAATACCCCCCTGCCTTGTGAGTATTCTGTACCACTTCTGTAAGATACCCTTCTGTACAAGAAGCGCGACTGTAATAAAATTGCCTAAAAAAGATTTACTCTATTATAAATATCAAATGATGATTGTTCGAATTACATTAAGCCCTATTTCGTTTAAATAAAAATAATATTTTTAGCAGATTTTGATAAAAATTGTTGAATCCCATAAAATATATGATTAAAATTAAATATTGATTTTGACTCATATTTGAATTTAAAAGTTTAACTGAACAAAATATGGGTATATATATAATAATTTATATTGGGAACTCTTCAAAGAATTTACCCTGAAGTCTTCATAAGAAGACTTGAGAACTTCAGAAGTCAATGCTTGCTTGTGTACAATTACTGATTTTTTTCAAAAAAATTATTTTGTTACATTCATAACTTAGGATCGTTTTTTGTATGTCTTTTGCAAAGGCAAAAACTGATTATGAGATTAAGAAATTACTTTTAAATTTGTTTAGATAATTGTTAAGAAATTCTATGTCTAATTAGAAAAAGTTGAACCATGGCTAATTTATCAAGAACTTTTCTACAAGATGTAAAAGTCCTCAAGAACGAGCCCTCAATATATCTCTTCTCGTGTATTATGGTCATTATATTTTAAAAGAGAAAAAAATACCATTAAAAATATTATTAAAAAGGGAAATAGTTTTATCATACTTGGGTGGGGTTTTTGTTTATTTTATTTCCCTTTTAAGTTTTAACACGTATGAATTTTTTGTTAGGTCACTTTCAAAACAAGAAAATACTACTTACCAAACAAATACGTGAGTGCTTTTTCTGCCTAGGCATGGCGTTTTCTTTGTTCCCCGTGTCTACTACGCATGCCTATGTTAGCCTTTTACAATACATGTATGAATGACAAAATTTATGAAGTTGGGGGAGATTACCCTTTTTGGTTATGTAATTATTCATGATAAGCATTATATTTCTATCCAAACGGTCACCAAACCACTTGAGCCATTCTATAAAAACAAAAATGACATCAGTGTTCTAAAATGCGTAATGTGTGACGATACGTGAAGGTCAAGCTATGGATTAGGCGAGCTTAGGTGAGGCATAGACGTAAAAAAACGTAAAAATGTGTTTTTTATTTTAATATTATTTTAATTTTTAATCAATCAAAAAATTATTTAATAATTAAAAATAATACCTACCAAACATTTAAAATAAATTTATAGGAACTTTATACATTTTTTCAAAGTTTTCATCAAAATGAAAAGTTTTAAATGCAAATACTAAATAGTAAATAGATAAATTTTTTTGGGGGTTTTCCTTTGTTAATTGCTTCAAGCAGCTGTTTTGAATTTAGGGCAGACAAAGTGAAAAAATCAGTCTTTAAATTTTAACTTAAAAGAATTGTAAAAAAAATCTAAAAATAAAAAAAAATAATAATAACAAAAGACAATAAGGCGCACATTAGTGGTCAATCATTGCAGTTTACCGCTAAATAAGGCGTCAAGCCACTTGACCAGCGCCGCCTAAGCGCGCGTTTTAGAACAATGGATGACATTCATTTATTCAAGTTCGCTTGAAATTTACATTTGACATTATCTCGATTAACATTATTAATCATCATATATTAAGAAACTTACCAATGCCCTAAAAAGATTTTTGTTAGAGCCATTACCAGTGCAACAAATTACAATTGTAATCATCTCTTCATTTTTCTTTTGACCATTTTATCCGCTTCCATGCAATAAAAAAGTTAGTTCTGTCCATAGTAAATGACCTTTCAAGCCCATTTGTCACATTCCTATTTATTAGTGGTAAAATAGTTTCACTTTTCTCCATATCAACAGAACCAGTCTCCTAAAACGACTGAAAAAAAATGAATTTTCATGTCGTTGCTTGAACTTATCAACAATCCAATTGAAAATCTAAATGAGGTAGTTTTGGGGTGGAGTTGCCTTGCAAACATATTTCCTTCTTTTTTAGCAATTCACTATTTGTATTGATGGCATGCAAATCATTTATAGAGGACATACATTATTGCCGGGTACTTTTCCATCTTTGAATGCTTTGCATATGGGTTCAACAATACTTCTTCTCGATTGATCATTTTGTGTGTCTTAGATATTTCTTCTTGTAATATTTTAAAACCATAAGTATCTTCTAACTACTTCACTAGATCTTTTTTGCTTCCATTTGATGTTTGATTCTTTCATTTTGCACAACTCAACGTGAATACTTTCGATTAGTTGAGGTCATGTATTAATTACTTTATGTGACATGTTTTCTTTTGCTAAAGTAAGAACGAAATGTATCACTTGAATTGGTTGATCATTGCATGGATTGTCTTATATACAATGTATTTATATAATTTATATTAAAAAAATATTAAAATAATATAAAATTTTAGACTTTTAAGGTGATTTTGCATACTTTCAACTAGTTTTTGAAATTATGTATATATCTTTTCTCAATATATATGCCTTGAATTTGACATGCAATATTAAATAATGCATACTGTATCCTTATTCCACTAGCAATAATAATAATTAAGTTAAAATAAGAATTTTTGTTATTACACTTTTATTAAGTTATTACATTCTCATTGTAATAAAATTAGTTTGATCCCAACATCATGATTTCACAAGCAAATTGCAAGCTGGCTCGGTTCTCTCCATCAATAGATAAGCTAGGGGATGAGCTAAGCTCGAAAATTGATTGACAAGCTGGCTCGTGCTCAGCTCAGTCGACGTGGCTTGTTGGGCCAAGTCAAGCCCGTATTGGACTTAGCTTGGGGATTGCCAACCCTAATCTTAAAAGGAGTGTTGCTACAGGTACATGAATTTAAATTTCTGTACCTGTCAGACAAGACAACACACAGGATAGGTAGGTGGGGAGGGATTTTTGGTATTATTTTAATCATGTGGAATTATCCATTTGTGAGAGAAAATTCAAATTTTTGTACAAAATTCTGTGAAATCATTATGAAATTTCCCTCTTAAAAGTAATCTATTCATTAATATTAATATTTTTAAACTAAAGACCAGAAAAATGAAAATGGGAAATCTCAAACGTCTAATCATCGTACCTGAGAAAACGGACCTATATCATTGTTACTGAGTCTGACCTGCTTACACGTCAACACGTCAAAACTCGACGCGTTCAACATTTGACACCTATTTTTGGGTCATTCTTGGACATTCCACCGATGGTTCAAAAACCCCAGAAACAATCTAACAGTCAAATACACTTTGAAAACGAAACCCCCAAATTCTCAATAGTTATCTTTAATACTCAGCTTTCTTGAAGAGAAGAAAAAGGATGGTCGAGTCCTCCTAACAGAAAACGAAAAAGGGGGAAATAGACCAGAATAGTCACGAATTTATTTAATTATCTTGTGGGTTTTTTTATTTTTGGTGTTGTATTGGTTGATGGGTTGGAAATACAAAGCTGGGTTAGGGCTGATTGGAGCTTTTGTGCTGATATGGGTTACTTCTGCAGAGGTTACTCAGGTTAACCTTTAAATTTTTCATTTTTATTTCAGTTTTCTCCCTCTAAATTTCTATATTATGCATGTATTTAATTTTTTCTTGTTGTCTTTTTGTTCGTTGAATTCAGTCAATAGTGCAGATTTTATATGATTTCTGGTTATATATTTTCCTTAATAAGTAGTCTGAACGGTAGAGCTACATGCTTTGTGCATTCAAGCAGAAGCTTTTAGGATTTTGGTTTACAGATTTCTAGAAATGGATAGTTAGGAAAGATATAGATCTTGGTAGTTGGATTATTTTTTTAAGTGTCTGAACGATCAAGAGGAGTAATTATTATGCAGATCAATGAGGCATAGTCTCTTACCTTGCAAATTTTAGCAAAGTGGAGAAGGTGTACAAGGGATAGTGCAGTATTTGCTGTCAAGACCATGGAAGTTATGGTTTTGATTGGATTTTTTTGTTAACAATTCAGTCTTTTTTAATGGACGGGTCTCAAAAGAAAACTTATGCTTTGGATTAGCTAGCGGCAACATGTCCAAAATGAATATACAAGGGATATCTATAATTATTCATATATCTGTTTCTTTCCTAGAAACATGTTAGAGATGTACTTCTTCTTGTTGAATAAATGATATCCAAAATAGACTGTCTAAAGTTGTTGAATCCTCGGGACTGAACTATGTTATCTAGAGGAGGAGGCAAACTAAAATTTAAGAAGTTTGAGGGTTTAATAGCATCAGATGTGAAGTTCGTCATTCCCTCTACGTTTTAAGTCAGAAAAGATGAATTAACTAATTATGCTTGATAGACAAAATGGGACAGCATCCAGTAGTAGACCATATTGTTAAAGCTCCAGGTCTAAGTTTAAGTTAACGTTTGGTGCCACTGTTTTTTGGTTATTATAATTTCTTTTGTAATATAACTTTTGGTCGACTGCTTCCTTTCAATGCAAGACTTAATGCTTCTGGATTCCAGAGTTAAATTTGACTTTATTGAAGTTTTGCAGAAAATTTTCACAGAGTACAGACAGCCGTTTGCTCTTACATATCTATGGATATCTCTAATGATTGTCTACCTTCCAATAGCATTCTGCAAAGATTGGATTTCCAATTTACTGAACAGGAATCGGATTACAGAACTTCATGGCGAGGATTATCTCTCTAGTTCGTCGGTTGAGCTAAACTTTCCTTTCACAGTCGATGAAGCGCAGTATGATTCAGATGGAGCTTTGAAGAACTATCTTGTGATGGACATGAATTTGGGTGACACAGCAGTGGAAAAGCCATTGTTATTTAAGGATTTAGAAGATGAGGAGTTTAACATGCTTGACAATCTGAACAAAGTCAGCTCATTGGAAGTCATTAAATATAGCTTTTATCTTGCTCCCATATGGTTTGTTACAGAGGTAATCATATGCAAATAATTTTCTTTTTCTAATTACTATCTAATTCAATAACACCAAATACAACTATTTTTGGAAATGCTTCTTTTACTAAATAATTATTTCAGAAATGTGGCTCAATGAAGTGGTTTTATTGAATTTCTGAGTGCACTGTCTGATTTTATGGATTGCATTAAACCAATGATCTCATTACCATGTACCTCCAAGCATTAAAAGAAAAAATGTCGGTGGTTCTTTATAGCTTCAGTTTCCAATAAGATCGACTTTTTTAGTCTTTCTTCCTGGAGTTTAATTGGCTTTCTTACTCTGTTGTATTGCATGCAGTACTTGTCAAATTCTGCCCTGGCAAATACCAGTGTTGCAAGCACAACTGTCTTGTCCTCAACATCAGGGCTCTTCACACTTGTCTTTGGAGCACTAATTGGGAAGGACTCCGTAAATGTTGCTAAGGTTACTGCTGTCTTGATCAGCATGACTGGTGTTGCAATGACTACCATGGGGAAAACGTGGGCATCTGATGAAATGCTTAGTGTCTCCGAGTAAGTCGAGTCAGTACCTTTTAGCTGTAGTAAACTTTTATTTGTTGTTATGCACGTTTATATGTGTTATTTACACTCAGTCCTTACAAAAAAACTGCACCTGCATTTACAGAAATTGTATAGTCCAACGGTTATATTTGGCATTCAACCATTTATATTCTTTTCCGATTTCAGAATTAATATTCGAGTGCCACACAAAATGATTGCATGCTGCTAAACATATTCAGATAGTGAGTGCTAGAAACCATGATGACTATACCAATTCCATCCATCACTAGACGTAATCATAAATCTTATTGGAGTCATGATCGCGTAATCTTAATGGAGATTAACTTTTGCCTGCAATTGTTTCTCATTTCACGTAGGACTAGGAGGCATTCTATCATCGGAGACATTTTTGGTCTTCTCTCTGCAGTGTTCTATGGCTTGTTTACAGGTAAATCTAAATTGTCGTTGACAAAGATTTATTAATTTTAATCAAATAGTTTGATCCAGTTAAATCGACAATACTGTTTTCTTGTCTCACTTGCCTTATAATTTAACGGTACTTCACAGTGCTGCTCAAAAGTTCTGCGGGATCGGGAGAAAGGGTTGATGTTCAGAAGTTATTTGGATATATTGGACTTTTTACTCTCTTGGGTCTCTGGTGGCTTGGTAAGAGACCAATATTTGCTGTGTAGTTCCTTTCCAATTTGTATAGTTCTGGGACGGAGGCTTTCCCACTTTGTAACTTGTTAAAACTCTGTTATTTTTTTTGTTGTTGCATCTTCTTGTTAAACTCTGTTTCGTCAAACGAAAGATTTAATCTTTGCTGTGAGCCTGTGAGAATATTGAATCCCTGTTATAATAAAATTTTCTGGCGTGGCAGCATGGCCGCTTAATGCCCTGGGAATAGAGCCAAAGTTCAGCTTTCCGAGTTCAGCATCCACCAGCAAAGTTGTGTTGCTCAATGGCTTCGTTGGAAGTGTTTTATCAGATTATCTATGGTACCAACTCACTTCCTGATGTTATATTTCTATGTTAACCAGTTTGGACACACCATTGTTTCTGGCAAATGGCTCGTCTTATCCACCCATATTCAAAACACATTCCCTACTCAACAGCACACTGACTTCTCTATGTCAATCCTAATCTAGCCTTTTAACGTAAAGTATTTGAAGATACTGATTTAACTTTCCCTCAGAACTTAGGGCTTGTTTGACTGGAGATTTTTTCATGAAAATGGCCTTTTTCCACTCGAATGCCAACTTTTGTAGTGTTTGATTGGCTTTTTTTCATGGAAAATATTTTATGACCTTTGAAAATATGTTCAGTTTTCCTTCTTTTGAGAAAAACATTTTCTTTAGGGGAGGTAGGTTTTTCTTTTCCTCAAAACACTTTCTTTTCTAGGAAATATTTTTCATTCCTATAAAACCTAGAGTATTTCAAAGGTTTCCTTAGTCGTTTTATTAGTAAGGCAAAGGAGTTGTACACTGTACACATAGTTATGTTCGACCAGCATGAGTAACACGTCTGAACCGGACTATGAAACAGGGCGCTCTCTGTTGTTTGGACGACCCCATTAGTTGCAACGTTGGGCATGTCCTTAACAATACCATTAGCGATGTTAGCAGATATGTTCGTCCATGGACGGCGTTACTCTGCCATATACATCTTTGGATGCATACAGGTATACTTCTTTTCTTCTTGGTGCATATCATTTTTAGAATTTTTCAGAGTTCGACTGATTAGTGTGTTTTATTCAGGTGTTTGCAGGGTTTATTATTGCAAATCTCTCGGATTTGTTTTCTTGTAAAAGGAGATGAAACTTAATCCAACAAAAGTTAACTTGGAATATATAATGCGACAGGCACATAGGAAAAAATAATGTGACAGGATGTCTTTCTTATGCAAACTGCAATGAAATGTATTACTAACGGATTAAGGTGAATTTTGAAATAAATCTTTCTTACATCTGAAGTAGATATGTTTGTATCAAGAAATAAGAAAATTCAGGATGAAGTCAGGATGAATGGGGTAGGATTTTTATTTTATTTTATTTTTAAAACCATCATAGTAATTAGAGTTGTAGTAATGTTTAGACATCGGGAATTAAAACAATTGAAAATACAGAATCCTTTTGCAAATTCTTTATAAAGTTTGGGGAGTTTTTTTTGGTTAATTTAGACATAAATTTAGACTTTTGTTTGGAATTAGGTATGACAACAGGGCGGATCAAGGCTGGGGCAGGGGCGGTCATTTTTGTTTTCCGTCTTGTCGGGTATTTCTCTCATTGTCTCGTTTTCATACTCGATTAAGGTGTAGGGAAAAGGTCGGGTTTGGGGCAGGAGCGAGGCTAGGGGCAGGAGCGAGGCTAGGAGCAGGGCATATGATCATTACAACCATCATGATTTCAAGATTTTAATGGAGTTTTGAAGATTCAATCATGCTATATGTATATCATTGTTTATATTATTTTTGATATTGTGTCACATTGCGATACGTAATTGGACAGTTTAAAAAAAAAATTAAAAAAATCATACTTTTCCGTCCAACACTTTTTGAAATATAATGGAATGCATACAAAGATGTACAATTTGCATTATTCTTAGAAAATTTTAATGTATTGAGAAATAGATTATGTGGTCACTATAAAATTTAAATAGATGGTGATCACTTTTTAATTCATTTTTCATTGCATTAAAATGTGTAAAAATAAAAAAAATTTAAAAAATGTACATATGGAAGCTCGTTGTCAAATAATCATTTCGATTTATTCTAATAATGAATAGCATAACTTGTATATTTGTCTCGTCAATTAAATTTGGGATGGCAAAATATTCTCATTACTTCTAGCTCTGAATGGGGCGGACTATTTTATATTATGTTTTTAAATATAAATTACATTAATAAATATAAATTATATTAAAATAAGTAAATATGTAAAAGGTGGTTATATCGTCACCACAAATTTTATTTTTTTACATTTTATTTTAATTGCAGTTAATCTCCTCAATTTTTGTTTATTGTCGCAATTATTTTTTTAACCTTTGTACATCGAATTATTATCTTCAACATATTATTAATTAATACATATTGTTCTTAACAATGATTTATATCAAAATATTTTGTTTTCATGCTTTGAAATAAGGGAAAAAAATATTTTTTTGGACTTTTTATTTATTTAGTTTTTAAAAATATAATGGGAAAATAAATTATTTTATGCCATTTTTAAGACATAAGTGCTATAATGAGCAAAGATTAAGAATTTTAAGTATAATTAAAATGTGGTGCAAAAAGTAAAATTTTTGATGTGAATATAATTACACATATCATAGGTAAACAAATTGATAAATTAGAATATTTTAATTCCCATTTTGTCCTGGAAATTCTTGGCGGAGCAAGGGCGGGGAAGGGCAACATGTCTCTTTCTTCATTGTCATCCCTGAGTTAAATGGACATAAGAGAATGTTTGGGTGGGGCGTAAAATAATTTATCTTGCATAGTAATAAATATATTTAAAATAAGCACATATGTTTGGAACAATGTGCTTATAAGTACAAGTACGTGTCATTCAAAAATTAAGTTACTATTTGCCTTATTTCTTTTCTGAATTATTTCACTTGTTCATTTTTTGTGTACATCATAGTTGACAGTGTGAGATGTAAAAAATTGAACAGTTGATTGATTTAAGTGTTAATGGCAAAATTGTGTGCCTCATTACATAATGTTAAAAAACTGTCAACTATGATATACATCAAGCAAAATAATTCTTTTCTATAAGGATTGTGCCTTTTGCATGTTCCAAATTTTGACATCATCCTTGACGTTTGTCTTGCTGTAAAAAGGTCATTTGATGATTTTTTTTTTTTTTTTTTTTTTTTTTTAAATTGTCAAATGACACCTTGCCATTTTATCACGTGGCAAAGTGTAAACTTTTGATGTACATTGCTTCTATAATGAATGAGTTGGTCTTTTTGGGAAAAGGCAAGTCAATGGTGAGGTAATGAAGGCTATATTCGTAATTTAATAAGCTAAGATAAGTTGGATGGGCCAAGCTTATTGCTTATTTCAATTTGGGCTTAAATTTTGGAATAATCGGCATTTTGATTCAAAACAAGTTAATTTTAGTAGAAATTTCATGGAGCCATACTTTTAAAGATTGCATTTCAAGAATTAGAAATATAGTTTATATATACAAAAATCAAATGATAATACAATAATTTAATATTAAATAATAATATTATAAAATTCAATTAATTATATACCCAAAACCCAAACTCTAATATTCATTTCCTTCCTCATTCTCAATCCATTCTCTCTCTCTACTCTACTCTAACTCACTGTTGCTACCAAACGCCTAGATGCCATAGTAGCACTACACGAGGCCATGCACCATCATCGATGAGGTATCTCTACGCTGCGTCACGAGCAAAAGCCGCTCACAGCGTCAACGAAGCTTCTCTGTTGCAGCATCGCCTGCAGGGGTATCATTGCCGCTGCATAGAGAAGTTGCGTGCTAAGGTGCCTCACGCAGTGAATTGTAGTGGCGGTGGTTTGCATGTTTTGTCTATGTGTTTTTGTCGGTGGAGATGGTGGTGGATTTTGCGGTGAAAGTGGGTTTTGTTGGATTGACAGTGAATCAAGTGGGATGGATTTTACGATGACATTGTTGGATATGGAGGTGTAGGTGGTTTATGTTAATGCAGGCGATGGTGATGGTTATTGTTGATACATGTTGTGGTGGCAGATATAAGATTTTTTTTGGTGGGATTGTGGTTGTGGAGTGATAGGTTGGTGGGGGTGGTGGAGGTACGCTGCAGGCGATTGTGTAATTGAATCGCTAGTGGTGGGGGTAGGGTTTGGAATGAGGGAGTGTTTGTAGCCATAAATTAGTTAATATGTGATCAATTATTTAATTGATTGTGACCAATAAATTGGTTAATTTGTAATCAATAAATAATATGTGACCTAAAAAATGCTCACAATTTACTAAGTTTGTGATTGATGAATAAATTGTGATCTATAACTTTTTTAATCTGTGACCAAGAATAATTTGTGACCTATAAATTTTTTGATCTGTTACAGAAAAATAATTTGTGACCTATAATATTTTTGATCAGTGACAGAAAATTATTTGTGACCTATAAATTTTTTGATTTGTAACCCTAAAATATTTTGTAACCAATTAATTCGATAATCTATGACCAGAATTTATAAATTTATGACCTTAATATATTTAATTAATAAAATATTTTCTAATTAATAATTTCATAAATAGAATTTAATAGTATCTGATTTCTGAAATTTTAAACCTTATTTCTTAGTTTTGAAATGAGTTATAGGTAAAATCTTAGATATGAATTTTTCCCTTAATTTTATGTAATTTTTTGTGCAACTAAATATAGATTTGTTATTAAATGAAATTGTCAACAAATATGAAACGTGATTAGATTTCAAGTTTCTCAGTCCAATATCCAACCCAGCTACAATCTTGCTAAAATTTTACCTTTCCCTATAGAATGTGTGATTCTAAATGTTCTATACCTTTCCTTTCCTTATGTTCACGAATCTCTTACTAACTCGTGTGACTTTGCTTTACGTTGGTGACCTTTAAAACTTGTGTGTGATCATCAAATGTATTTAACGTATAGGACCATATTTATTGGATCCAAAAAAAATAACATCACAACTAGCTATTTTAAGCCATTGCCGAATCAAGACTTACATCTCGTGTTGAGGTCGCGTGGTCCGATGCTTGTATGATAAATTATTTGTGATCTGAAATGTGAAGTTGATTGTCTCATTTATTGTGTATAGAATATACATTATGACAACTACATTTAGTTTAAACTTTTTTATGCAAGCTTTTGTAGGCAACATTTTAATTGTCAATAACTTGTCATTTTGTATGGCGCTTCAACATTCATTGAGCATGCGATTTTGAAGTGTAGATTAATTGTACCTTAGTCATCTTTGCCTAATCTAGAACACCATCAACTTTCATTACATTGTCACGCGTAATTTTTTGTGTCTTCATATTCCCATGGTGTATGGCCAATATTAAATGTCAACAAAGTGGTCATTATAAAAATCACGAAGTTTAAGCAAAATGAATGAAGTTGCTCCATGGAAGGAAAAACAATTTAAAAATGTTCATATAGCTGGTCACATATAAGAAGTGAGATTTAATTAACAAATTAATAAATGGTGAAACTCAAAATAAAATAAAATAAAATGAACTTCCATGGTGTCAACAGGAAAAAGCAAAACTAGAGCCACAAAAAAATAATACTATTAAGAAATAACTACTTATAATCCAGTTTAGTGTTATTTGAATCATGCATCTCGATAAGATTGACTATCTAGCCTTTTTGTCACGTCTAGGGGATGCATATCCTTGCCATACTTTTACGGGAAAAATTCATAAGTAAGATGTTAAGTATGACCCATTTCAATAATAAGATATCAAGTTTCATCTTTAAAAAATCAGATTTTTATTAAAATTATTTATGATTTAATTAATTATTTATATATTTAATTAATTAAATATATGAAGGTCACAGATACATAGAATTTGGTTACAAATACATTTATTGATCACATATTATCAAATTAATTAGTCACAAATTATTTCGAAATCACAAATCAAAGATTTTATAGGTCACAATTTATTTTTGAGGTCACAAATCGAAATTTTAATAAGTCACAAATTATTTTACGATCATGATTCAAAAAGTTCAAAGACCACAATTTATTCATCGATCACAAATCACAATTATTATAAGTCACAACTTATTATACAGTTACAAATTATCAGATTATTGATCACAGATTAATAATTTCTTAGATCACATATTATTTTTTAATCACAAATTATCCAAATAATTGATCACACATTTTTTATTGGTCACATATTAATCAATTTAGTGGTCACAATCAATCAAATAATATGTGACCACCTCCCGATAACCGTCTCCACCATACCACACCACCACCACGACCAACCAATTTTTTTCCAAACCTACCATCACCGTCATTGCTGCCACCACCACAACACCGTCACCGCTGCTGCCACCACCTCCTCGAAATCTAAAAATCGCCGGCCAACACCGTACCAAACAAAAAATTAACAAAAACCTAATTCTCACTCCCTTCATCCCAACAGCAGCTCTGCGACTCTACCAGCTCCGCCACCACCACCAATCACCTCATCACCGTATCGTACCACACTTCACCTCACATGGCCGCCACCACCAACACCTCACAAATATGAAAATCGCAAGCCAGATTAAAAAATCTGAAAATCGCTACCATCACCACCTCACAATACACTATCCAAACCCACCCCAACTGCCAGATCTGCCACCACAAAACCGCCATCACACAAACACCACCACCACCACCACCACCACCACCACCATCACCACACAAAAAACCATCCCACCACTTTGAACACCTCCCATGTCCACTTAAACCAACACCAATACCACCGTATGCAGTAACAGGACCATCACAGAACTACTACAGCCATTGCCACTTGAACAATCACAGCCATCATCACCCACAAACCACCAAAAACTACCTCTACCACCAACATTCCATCACCACTGCTTCCATAACACCAACAATTAAAAAAAAAAAAACCAGAACATCGAAATAACCCCAGACCCGTAAATAGACATTCTGATTCAAGTATGGGTCGTTGTGAGCGGCAAAAATGATCTAAACGCCAATATGAATAATGCTAGACCCCAGACTCATAAGCGGCCAACCCAATCTGTAAGCGGTCACCTCGATTTGAGGAATAGCATGACATGGTAGCGCCTCAACTCCGACCTTCGCGGCAGCTGCGTATGAGCGCGTAGAGGCATCCGCTACAGCTACTCCTTCGATGTCGCGCCTCAACGTCGAAGGTTAGTGTTTTGTCGGAGAAGAGAGAGAGAGAAAGGAAGAGTTGCTAGAGAAGAGAGAGAGAGAGAGAAGGGAAAAGTATTGCCGAGAGAGAGAGAGAGAGAGAGAGAGAGAAGGGAAATTGAAGAGAGCCACCACCTTTTGCTTTGATCGATCGGCCGATTAAGAGAGGGGATGAACATGGAGGTGAAGGAGGCGAGAGATATGGAGAAGAGAGAGAATTAGGGTTGGGGATGAAAATTTTATTTTTTATATTTATATTTAAAATCCGTTTTAGAGATTAATAAGGTAGTTTGTCAAAAGTTGGGAGAGTTCAAAAACCTTTACAAGTGCATTGTAATGTTGGACCAAGTTTTTTGGCCCGATGTTTGTCTTAAACAACTGTGTTGCTTAAACAGGGGCATTGACAAACCCCCGAACACCCGATTAGAGGGGGCGTCTGACCCTTGTTTGAGCAACATTATTCTTGTCTTAAAATATAGTTGTCATTTTTTTTAGGTCAATTAAACTAAATTCTAGTTTGACAATCATTATTTAATTTTTTTACACTTATTTTTAACACACATTCACACAATAAAATATTGTGTACAAAATTTAAATTTTTTCTTTACTTTTTAACCACACATTTTCTTAAAAATCATTATTTAAAATATTGTTTCAACCAAATAATTATCATCAAACATGGCTAAATACAAAGGCAAGCTTATATATTTTTTATTTTTTTATTTAAATTTCAACGGCAAAGAAACCCAAAAAAGCCAAATCCAAAAAAGCAGTTATATCCACAACCAAACAGCCCATAACATCAACGTTGTATGCTCTAAATCCCGAGTACAGTACCATTAGATCTTCTGTATACCGCCTTCAAATACCCCACACATACATAAACCTCCGATTACTCACTTCTGGATCGCAAATTCACTCAATCATATATTCCGACACATTCACAAACACTCTGAGTGTGTGAAACTCTGCATAATTACAGTTATGGACAAGGGAAAAGCTGTAATGGGCTCGGGCCGCAGATGGGCTGTGGAATTTACGGACAATTCGACCTCCAATTCCTCCCGCGACATTCCGGACCCCCCGGGCTTCAACCGCTCTTTCCACGACCCGGTAATTATGTGTATTTTTCTGGGTTTTGCTTTTTTAATACCCAGAATTTTGGATTTAGGTTTTGTTTCGACTTGTTTGTGTTTTATATGTAGGATGATTCGGCTGTGAGTAAACAGAAGAAGGATGCTGAAGCCAATTGGAAAGCCCAGGTAATTGTTCCCTTTGTAATTTAGTTTGATATTTTTATTTTTTATTAGAAGGATTTTGCAAGGGAGTATATATTATAGATTATGAATTAGTTCTGATGAAAAATTTAATTCTTGATCTATCAAGGGTCTGAGGTGTTGTGCTGATTGAGCTTTACATTTATCTTCTACCATTGATAATTGAGGATATTCATAGGGGTTGTAGTGGAAATAAATTAAAGTTCTTAACTTTTAAATTATAAATGGTTCATAACGTATATATCCATTTTTTCTTCATATTTTCTTGATTGGGCAGATTTTAATGTGAATATTGTTGGGAAAATAGGTGATTTGTGTGTAAATAAACTATCAATTAGTATAATAAAATAAAAAATACAATTCAACAATAATGTAACAGAAAATAGAGAAGAGATTTAGAAAGCAAGTCTTGATAGTTATGTTGAAGACGTTGTCCTAAAGTCGTGTCGCCTCCTCTTCGTGTGAGTACTTTCGACACTACACGGCTCCAAGATAAAAATCCATGTGGCTCACATACGGTTTTCCTTCTATGGACACGACCACATGGAGATAAAAAACGAGATTTTATCAAGTTGTCAAATTATATAAATAGAATGTATACATAGGATTTTGTATATTAGAGTTGTATCTCAAGTTATATATATATCAAATTGTATATACAAGTTACACTATAGTTACATAGTATTAAGAGGTTTAAATTTTGTTAAAGTTGAAAATTCAGAGTCTTCTCAGGGCCACTGAGGTGAATACTCGGCTGTAAATTTTAGGGCCCTGTGAGATTAGTCGAGGTGCGCGTAAGTTGACCCGGACACCCACGGTCATAAAAAAAAAAGATTAAAACTTATTTTTCATTTTACAACAATCCCCCACAAGTTTTAAACTTTCAAAATAAATAAATATATATAATATATAGTGACAACATTATACTGTGCAATAGGTGTAAGTGTCTTTTGAATTTGAACCTCATTTAGTGATAACAATTTCCATTTGAGGGAGCCATAATGGACTAAGCCTTAAATTAGGTCCCTTTGACCAAACTTCACACAGTATCAATTTAGGTTCTAGTTCATAGCGGGTAGTGTTCTTAATGACTATACGTTCTAATGTTGATTCTAGTAAGAGTCTCCAGGGAATAGCCCAATCCCATAGCTACGGCCTCGTGACAACTCTTACATAGGTGAATCCTCAAAGGGTGCGTGTGACCCACACCTCGCAAGAATTATTGCCTCGATACTTATTCATGGTTAAAACCCTTCCTAGCATCACATTATTATTAACACTATCACTATAGAGATGAACACAGATAATATAGTGTTATTAAAAGTCATGCAGTACAGGTTGTTTTTACCACATTGAACTTTTTTCATGGGATCTCCAATCACAAATGTTGGGTTATTCCCGGTGGTGACTCCCTTATGGACTTAAGCTCATCCTCCTCGATGATTTATGCATGTCCATCTCGGATTACATTTATTCTCGTCCATCTTGGACAATAAATTGGTACCATTAATTTGCAAAGTTTTTCTTCTTTACCTGCACATCTGCATATCTGCAAAGTCACCTAAGAATTGTTTTCCAAAATGTCAATATCACTTATATAATTATAATGAAATTTTTGATATTGGCTTCTAGTAACGTTTAGGGAGATGCATCCTTTGAGCTCTTGCATTTCACCTGTAATCTTCAATTTCATTTTTTTAACCACTTTTCAAGAGTTAGTTTACAATTAGGAAAATGAAAATAGAAGGTGTATATATTAAACACCTCTACGTTCCAAAGATATCCATCATGTGGAGCTTCTTTGAAATTTTCCATGTCTCCAAATACTTCTAAACACTTCCACAAAATATTAGTATCACAATAAATAACAATAACTTAGATAGAGTTAAATAAAAGTATGACATTTAGATATTCGTCAAACTTTTCCTCGAGCATTGACCAAGGAAAAGAAAACCCTACTAAATAGTTTAATACTCCCACATTTGAAGGATATCCAACTTGAATTGAGTAAGTATATGATCTTACAATTTATCTCTTTCGATAGGATTAAATGTTGTGAGGAGATGATTGATGTACATGTTTATCAACCTAACATTTTCGTGACTTCTATCATCCAATATATTAACAAATTCTTCTTTAAATACATTTGCAAAAGATTAGTCATAGTACTAAAGAATAATCACCTTGGTTAACTAAATCACAAATTAAAGACGAAGATATCATTTCATTTTGTTAAATGTGAAAGAAATGAGTGAAACAAACTAAGGTAGAACTAATTCTCCATTCACTCATTACAGTTATAACCTTAGACAATTAAATTGTCAAATATGCATGGTGGTGAAATTTGTCGTAAGTAAGGTGTAAAGAAAACAGGGACTATTAAGTTTTCGTCCTTTTTATTTGTTACGTTTTGCCCTATAACTAAGAAGACTCTCAGAAAGACTTGAGTAAAACTAAACTTCTTGATATTCATGTTTGATAAAAATATCCTGCTACTTAAGATCACACATGCCTTTGAAAAATTATGTCAATGCATTTAAAGTTTTAAAATGTAACTTTCCTTTATTTAATATTCTATAATCTATCAAGACATGTAACTTCCATAGATAATTATATGATCATTCACCAAAATAGAATAATGTAAGCTGACATATTCTCTAAATAATCGAGTTTTTAAATTTTTATTTACTTTTTTTTTTCACAATGAAATTAATAGTATGATGATAGTTATATGTGAATTCTATCAAAATAAAGATCAATGGAGATGATATCTAAACATCTCCAGCTTATAGTGTATACAATTTTGTAACCGCACTCATTTAAGAGTTGGTTACAATATTTATATGATATTTAAAATATAAAATTCTCTTATCTATCATTATTTACTTAAATCATTTAAAAATAATTGCAAAACTCGTATATATGCACAAATATTAATGACTACATAAAAATCACATAATTTTACCTTCAACTTCGAGCATCCCAGTTTGGAAAATATATTTTCCTTTAGTGGTCATCAAGTAAGCAAATATATATATATATATATATATATATATATATAAAATAGAATAACAATAATGTCACAATTACTTGTATTAAATTTACATGGGCTAAAAATGCACTTATTTTGATTAATCATGCATTTAAACCTCTTTTAAAATATTGATTAAAACATTATTGAAAGGTTAAATATTTTAACTATTAATTTAAAATAAATTCAATTAATTCCCATGAAAATCATGAAGAATAGAACTATCATTTTTCTACCGAGTAATATTTTTCCGCCTTTCTTCGAACAAGTTCGTTCACACTGTATTTTCAACATTTCTAAGTATGTTTTCTTAGTTATATTTCAAGATGTGTTTTTCATGTTGTATTATCACTCCTTATATAGGGACAAATATAACCCCCACACTTATGAGAATTAAATCATTTAAAATGTATGTTACTCTATAATATTATTAATTTAATTTTGTATTAAATTGAAATTAAAATAGAAACAAAAAATTTAAAAGTATTTATTTGAAAATTTAAAACTTAAATAATTTATTTTCCAACATTATTTAAAATTAGATTTTTCCTAGAATTCACAAAAATTAATTTAGCATCAAAACATGGTAAATTAATTTGCCTCTTGAAGATTACATAGAAATCGAACTCTTTAGTACAAGACAAGATATTTGTGAAGATCAGGGCTGAATCTCATATCGGATCTGATTGAAGCGTACGCACGCCCGAGCAAAAATATGGTTACTTTGTAAGGTTCTCAAGCTTCATTATCCAGTGCTAAAATCGGCTAGCTCAAGCTAGCTTTTAAAGATTTCCATTTCGATTTATAAATCTTAAACGAATTTAAAAAATTCAACTTAGGGAAAATTTTAAACTAAAAAATTGAAATATCTGTCACATAAATTTTTCCATTCCAGGTAAAATATGTGGCAAGCACATTCACGTGTCAATAAAATTCTATATCCAATTGCAACTTGGAAGCCCGTGATTGTGATGCAAGATTTTTTTCACTTGCTGAGTCTGTAGGTGCCAAACTAATTTCGCGGACATTTCCATTATTGTTAACACCTTGTCTATTTCCGTACACATTGCACCACACACACACACACATACATATGCAAGGATTATTTATAAAGAATGAGACAGATTCACGGAGACAGTCAGAACCAGTCATATTTATCTTCTAAGCCATAATTTTTCTTGAGAACATTAAATATAACATTTGAATACTTAGGTATTTTGTTAAAAAAAAGGGAAAATTGAAAATCGATTTTCCTTCTCCCCAAACTATGCTGTTACTTCCCCCATTCTGAAACTGCCCACATACTGAAGAGGGAGAGACTAATTTAGGGGGAAAATGGGGATCAACAAGACAAAGGAATTGAAAGCTCAGTATGACTGAAGCATAACTAAACTACAAAGGATAACTCGTATCAGTTATCAATGGTCAGTAAATTATTAGAGAAAGTAAAGAGTTTCTGTAGCAAAGGCTGGCATATTCAGATAATACAAAGCTAGAACATACGAAAAGATTGTGTTTCCATTAACTAAAAATAGCTAATTGCAAGTCCTGGAGGAAAGGAGTACGCCCTAAATGCTGAGTATAGCATAATTCTTATAAGCTAGAGTAAGTAAAACTTATATCAAGGCAGATGGTATACACTGGTTTGACTTTAAAGTTTAAATATAGAATGGAACAATACTCTAAAGGAAAAGTCTTTCTAATCAGTTATACCACAAGTTTAATGATTAAATGACAGCAGCAACTATAAGTATTTCCAACTATAGAGTATATTTTACTTCTTTTCACAGTGTTTTTCCATTAGATGATTTACCTCAAGTACTTATTTGATGACAAAACCTTTTTGCATCTCTATTATAAAAATTCTTGAAGGTAAACCACTCCAATTCACACTCTGTATCTAATTTGTCAGTATACTAAGCAATATCATCATACACACAAATTACACAACACGACTTTAGATTGTTGGGAAAATAAGTGATTTGTGTGTAAATAAATTATCAATTAACATAATAAAATAACAAATACAATTCAATAATAATATAACATAAAATAGAGAAGAGATTTAGAAAGGAAATTTTGGGAGCCACGTTGGAACGTTGTCCTAAAGCTGTGTTGCCTTCCCTTCGTACGGGTACTTTCAGCGCTACACGGCTCCAAGATAAAACCCATATGGCTCATAGCCGATTTTCCTTCTATGGGCACGACCACATGGAGATAAAGAACGAGCCTTTATCAAGTTGGCAAAATTATATAAATAGAATGTATATGGAGGATTTTGTGTATTACAATTGTATCTCAAGTTATATATATCAAATTGTATGAAAATCAATCCCTTTTATAGGGAAAATTTTAACCCCCACATACATGGAAATAATTCCAATTTATATACAAGTTACACTATAGTATTAAGGCGTTTTAATTTTGTTAAAACTGAAAATTAAATGGTTGAAAGATTAAAACTTATTTTTCATTTTACAACAATTATTTGGTTGGTACTCATAATCTTTCATCGTCTGTCGGTCTCACTCTTTTATGTGTTTTTTGTGAGTTAATTTGTATCTGGTAAAAGAATTAACATATTTTTTACTAAATTAATTATGCTTTTATACTTTCAGTTGAATTATGGACTACTTATAAATTTACTCACTTTTCAAGATTCTCTTTACTACATCACTCAAAATGACAACCTCATGACAAGATGACCTGCATTCTACTTGTGCTGATGAGTTCATTAAGAAGGAACAACTGTTAATGAATACTTTATATTATGAAGAAGTCACTAGAAAACTATTTCCGCCTACTTTTTTTGCAAACTTTCGGATGCATTTTGGTATCATTGTCCAAGCTCAACTGTTGTAAGAAGAGTTAAATAATAGTAAGGAGAAGTTTCCTTTGTTTCATTAGTGAATTTGAAGAAGATAGTTTTTATTGTCTTCATAGTTTTTTTTGTGTTTTTCTAATGATGAGAAGCAACTTCTATTTTCTATTGTAAGGTTTTCTTTTAATTTTTCTTTATGGGGTGAAGGTTTTGCCAGCATCACACTAAACTATTTTTATTAAGAACTAGAGATGTTTTTATGACTTGCTACTTTTTTACGTTTGTAGTTTGTCTTTGGACGTTTTGATCTCAATCTGGTTACTAATGTATTTAATTTATGTGAGTAGAAAGCATGGGAAGTTGCACAAGCACCTTTTAAGAACTTGCTTATGATGGGCTTCATGATGTGGATGTCAGGAAGCACGGTTCATCTCTTTAGCATTGGTATCACATTTTCAGCTCTTTGGCAACCCATAAATGCTCTTCGAGGGGTTGGGAAAGGTGAAAGTTATTTTTACGCTATACTACTTATTTACAACCACCTTTTCGATTAGTGCTTGTCTATTTTCACTTCACTTTAATAATTCTTGATCAATTAAGTACCCAAGTCCAGAAAAGTTTTATTAGTTCTCAATTGACATTTGACATTACCTGTGGTAGAAAGGTACAATTTAAAAGTATCAATATAAGTAAGTCATAATTTGCAAAACATTTATTGCATGAGTTCTTATCAGTTGTATTTTTTTAAGTTACTAGCTCTATGGGGGAGTGGCATTTCAAGTGTATATTGCTTGTGGCGTTTCTTCACTTAATGTTATAAAAAAATTGTGTGGTTGCATTTTTTATATCTGCATGTGCACCTTTAGATCTTTAAGCTTCATGGTATGAATTGGCATAAATAGTTAAGTGCTTGTTGTTAGCTCTGTAGTTTGCTCAGATATTATGTAAACCTGACAGATACTTGGGTTGAATGCCATTTCTTTTAATAATTTTTTGAGTGAACTACGATCTAATCCATGACTTTTAGTTTTACCTTTTTATGAAGTTTCTTTATAATTTCGACGTTTCTGTTGGCTTCTAATGTTAATGTTTCTTCTGTGATTAAACCACGCTAACTATCATTGCTTTGATTGACAGTTTTTCAGCCTTACAAGGACAATAGAGTGGATCTCCTAGCACCTAAATTAGCATTTATTGCTCTTAATTTGGTTGGTTTAGGAATGGGCATCTGGAAGGTTGCTTCCTTTTTAAAATTTGACCAGTCATTGTAAAGTTTATCATAAAATTACTTCAAAGCCAACAAAATTTTCTCTGTTGTTGGCAGCTTAATACTTTGGGTCTTCTTCCAACTCACGTATCGGATTGGGTTTCATCCTTGCCTCCTGCTCAGGTTCGATTGTTTATTTCATTTATTGCTGTAGAATGTCTTTATTTTTTTACTTCTGGGGAAGATGTAGAACCATAGGGTTAGTAAGTGAAGTTTATACCTGTTCATATGAAATTTGTGGCTGTAATTATGAGATCAAGTGTTAGTACACCATAACCCTACAAGGCCTGAGAGTTCAAGAGATCGTGGAAAATAGGACTATGATGAATCGAATAATATGATCACTATGTTTATAATGCTCAAAAAAAGAAAAATCTTTACAATTCTTGGTTCTAATCTGACCATGAAGGTAACCATATATCCTGTTTTTTGAGGAATCTATCTTCAATCTTGATTTAATTTTGCTAACCGAAAGTTTGTTCTTAGAATTATATGCAACTTGAAGGCTTGTATGCAAGTGGACTGATGAGGTCCCCAATGTATAGTGTCTTTCACACTTCGGAATTTTTTTTTTAGTTGACAGTTGAAGGCCTAATTTCAGTTTTTGTAGTGATATATATGGTCATGTTAGATGGTCTTGATCTAAATAGATGGTTTGTTATTGTAACCTGCATTAACTTATATGTGTTTTCTTGTTTTCAGGAGGTTGAATATTCTGGTGGAGGCATTCCTCTTTACTAAATTTCGTCCAGAGAATCGAGTTTTGAGTAACCTAATGAACAGAATGGATTTTGAATTTGGATAAATGTTACTCACTTATTCCTTGTTATTTTTTTATCTCACATATTTGTGCATGTTTCCTGTTTCTTCTTGCCAAATACTGGATGCTATTTAGTGGCCAAAACGTTTGTGATCAATTATAACTTGAAATATAGCTTGATTATGATATGATGTCGAATTTTAAATGGGCAGTATGAAATTATGAGTTTATGATGATTGCACGAATATTTTGCATTTGTATGCCTATTTTATAGCGTATTGCATCTTGTGTTACCTAGGCTTGGTTTTGATATTATTGTAAATTTTAAGACAATCGGTTTTAGCTGTGTTAAAGAAAGAATCAGCTTTTCAACAAAAATCAATTGATACAATATTTCTGTTTATTTTGAAATCAATATTTGACTTGATGTGGGGGAACATTCCATTGTTTCTTGGGCAAACTTCAAAGAAGAATAAATTGGGCACAAAATAAAGATGTAATGAAGCCTACGACCGTGAAGAGCAATCTGGGCAGGACTGGAATGGGGTTCTGGATTTTAGTTTGTTCTTGTACTTTCAACGACAGAGAGACGGGAACGTTGAAAATGGAGAGTAAATTGGGATTTGGAAAGAGTAATTCTATTGAACACTATTGATGTTAAAATACCATTTTTTGTGGCACTAATACGAAATTAATGGATATTGATAGAGGAAAATAGCGTGGTAAATACATTAACAAGAATCTAAGAGACATACATTAAACTTGTACAAAAAAAATCTCTATCGTTTGTACTCGTTTGAAATGTTTGGGACATTTATACTCTCATTTCAAATATTTCTTGTGGAATCGGTCATTTATGTTAATTTCTTCTGTTAAATATGTAATTTGGTGAAAAAATCCACATAGTTTGCTTCCAATGCGCAAATAGTCCATATTGTTTCAATTTTGATAGTTGGATATTTAAATCGACTTTTTTTTTTGTTTAACATGTCCTTATCATGTATTTTCTCCATTATAATGTTGTATAATGATTAATCTATCATCATCTTTAAATAAATAAATAGAAAAAAGAAATAATATAAAAAAAGATAATTGACACAAAACGTTCTTACCTTTCAATGTTATTGTGCACAACGTTCATACCTTTTATTTTTCGACATTTTCACCCATACGTTCCACTTTTCATTGTGCAAAAGGTCATTTTCATACATTTTTCCAATAAAATGATGATTTTATCCCCCTATTCAAATAAAACAAAAATAAAAGAAAACAATATATATATATATATATATATATATATATATATATATATAACTAATTGAAATCATAGTCTTAAATTTTTCAAAACATTACAGTTTAGTCCGAAATTCTCCACCACCACCACCATTTTCACAACTCTACCAAGCCGCCAAATATTGATCCACATAGTACCACTGTAGCAACCGAATTTTTTAAAATTTAAATGATAGTGTTTCTCCAATTTTTTACAAGAAAGAAATTCACGTTGCTGCATACTGTTCCCAATTTACGTGCTTTAAGTGGCCATGCCTTTAGTAAGCTAACTTTGTCTAGTCCATGTTAGTTACTAACAGCCTTGAAAATATTGTAAGTTAAATTATAGTAAGTTTAAGTTAGGCTTTTGTCTCTTAATTTTGATAGAGTTAGTATTTACATAAGTCATGATTTAGTTGAGATTTCTAGTTTCTAGCGAATGCTCGATATCGCGAGATTGATTATTAAATTATTGATGTTGTGAAAATTTCTATAGCAATATTGGACTCATTTGATAGGTCATAATTAATAATATATATTAGGCTCGAGAAGAAGTAATTGGATAAGGATAATCAAGTTAGAGCAAATAAAAGAAAAACTAGTATTATTGAATTTTATTCCTTTATTTTGGAATTTTGGTCGGTGCACGTGTGATTTATATGGATTACCTATAATCACTGGAGTTAGTTTTAAATTATCCTAATCCTAACAAGTTGTTATTGGAGAATTTAAATTAATAGTTAGTTATTAATATTTTTAATCTCTATTAAGGATAAAACACTAAATTCTTAGAATTCTAATGCCATTAGGATTCATGCAAAAGATTCCTACCATCACAACAACTGGTGTGCCGAGTTCTACCATCATATTACTTAATTATTCCACCTAGTTTCCTTTCATAACACATCAACAAAATATTTATACATATAGATCAAGTAGTCCACGAATTAAATTCAAGTAAAAGGACTCGGTGCTCAAACTTTCATATTGTTTCAAAAGAAGTAGACTCAAACCTCGTTTTATTCAGTTCATGTTATATTTCCGCATGTATAAGTGTGATTATATGTTATATGTGGCTCCTTATGGGGTTTAAATATGAGCTGGTGGCGTAGTAGTGCACCAGAAACATGAACTTAGTGGCGTAGTAGTGCACCAAACGTTGGTATGTCGTCTGATCATCGATATGCTACTTATTAAAGTTTGAATGACATGAATACATGCTTAAAGTATAATATGATTGGATTTAACATGTGTATGTGTCTACTGAGTGTTTCTATGAAATACTGAACCCCCCCTAACAATTTCAGTTTAAGGCGATCAATGGCAGCGTGGAGGAGAGCGGTGGTGCCTTGATGTGAACTCCAAAAGACATCATTTAAGTCATTTTTTGTTCGAATAATTATTTAAATTTGGAATATTTCAAATAACCATTTCTTGAATGATTGAAGATTGAATTGTCTGTGAAATTGTTTCATGATCATTAGAATATTTTTATGGTGGTTTATTTTAGTTCATTTGAGTTGCAACACTAGGATTTAAAAATTTTTAGTTTCTGGTCTAAGTTTAAAAATTCAGACAGACCAAAATACTTGAAAGTTTGAGGTGATCCCAGTTGGAGATTATAGGCTTATCTATCTCTCAGATTTGGAATCACGAATTTTGGTTGTGTAAAACTCAAGTTATAGACATTTTCCCGAGAGTTGCCAGAATGTACCTGAGAACAAATAGATCCGGTTTTGAAAACAATTTTAACCCATCTATCAATTGAATTTGTGTAAAAAAAATTATATATAATTCTCCTGTGTGAGATGTTTACAGTTTAAATTTTGCGAATTTTGGATTTCATTTAGTTGTCAAACAAAATTTATTTCAGAATGTTATACAAGCTGAAAATCTAAACTTTTCGAAAGAAAATTTCTTTAGTTTTGTAACGGATTCTCTGAAGCCTTAATACTTTTCGTCCAACTTATTTTTCGTATTTTATGAACAATCTAGGTAGAATTTTACAAATTTAAGATCTTAGTAATGTCATGAGTCTCTAGAGCTCGGGGAATTACAACTTGGTATCAAAGCCAGGTTTTTATTTTTTCTGTAGACTTGCATTAAAATCTTATTGGTTTCAAATTTCAAAACTTCTAGAATGAATGAAAATCTATACTTTTGTGTCTCCACTTTTCCCTCCTAACGCCATGCCAACCATGAGGTAAGTGAAAAGTTGGATGATATTTCTATGCTTTAGATACAATATCTGTTATGTTTTGATGGTATTATTGTGTCTATTATGAACAAAAAATAATAATTTCATGTTATGTTAAAAGTATGTATTTGAGCATGTAGTGTAGATATTATGTGTACGTAGAATTGTTTAGGTTTGACAGTTTATTTTAAAAAGAAAAATTACTAGACACCCACGTAACTGGACTTCGCATAATTGGTATGACGGATATGGCACGAATGATAAGAACTTGTATAAAGATGATTGCATCAAAAATAGATTTGGCACATAGAGTGGCATTTATTAGACACTGCGAGGATTATAATGGGACCCGAGGCATGATACAGATTGACACATCTAGGAGATGTGGTGTTTGTAGTTAGAGGTGAGACAATTGGGCCACTTGTTCATCAATTGTTGGGCCACACGCCACCTCATCGATATCCTACCAATGCTCCAACTGTGCCAATCATTGAGCAGTTTCATCGATATCGCCCTCCTAGCTTTGATGGCAGTAATGACCCTTTGGCAGCAAATGAATGACTCCACACAATTGAGAAGTTCTTTCGACACATCTAATACACGAATAATTCGAAAGTATTGTGTGCTGAGTTTATGTTAGTGGGAAGAGTCAGTCACTGGTGGGAATCTACTTGTCGTACTTACATTGAGATGGAACAATGCAATATGACACGAGATCAATTTAAGACTAAATGCTAGAGAAATATTTTCCTAAGCTCTTCGTGACTATAAGGAAGTCGATTTTTTGCAGTTGACTCAATGGGACAAGGACATTACTGAATATGAGAGAAAGTTGCTATTACTGAATATGAGAGAAAGTTTGAGCAACTTTCTTGGTATGCGCCACACTTGGTTAGTACCGAATAGATGAAGGCTAGGTGATACAAAATGGGTCTACCTCCTGAAATAAGGCACATTTTGAGTTCTCATGAGCTTACTACATTCAGCTCAGATGTGAAGAAGGCCTAGACCGTAACATACATTGGTGTTAAGCATAAAATTCAGGGTCAATGACATGAATTTGGGAAAAGAAAATGGGTTGATCAGAATAGGGACAGAACTATCAAGTTCACACAAGAAGCCTAATAATGGATTTAATACAAGTCGGGCAAACAATGCCACAGCTCCATGTTCTAAATGTAAGAAGAACCATAGATAAGAATGTCACGCTGGGAAAAAAATGTATGTTATAGATGTAGTCAGCCAGACCACTATGCTCAAGGATGTCGGGCATTGCTAAGTGCAGATACTGGTCAGGCAAAGAAGGGAAAGATATGAGTTTTCTCCATTACCCATGTCGAAGCTTCTTAGGACCTGGACACGATAGCAGGTATCCTATCTGTCTCTGGCAACCCTGTGCATGTTCTTATTGATTCCGGTGCAACACATTCATCCATATCTGCTACATGCTTAGCTAGAATTGGTATGATATGTGAAAGTAACATTGTATACTAGAAATTAGTGTACCATCGAGAAGAACCATAGATACAGATAAGATAGCTAAAGCAATAGATATAGACTTTGATGAGTTAGTCTTAAACATGTATCTACATGTAATTGAGATGAATGACTTCGATGTAATTTTGGGCATGGATTGGTTGGGTAGCAATCGAACAACTATAAACTGTTTTGAGAAAGAGGTTGTGTTTCGAAGACCCAATAAAAAAGAATTTAGGTTTTATGGATCTAAGATTAAAGCACTTTCCCACCTCATCTCAGCCATGCAAGTTGAGAAATTGCTAAAGAAGGAAACCTGACAAGGATATTTGATTAACGTTTTTGACACATTAGAAAGATAGACAAATATGGATAACATACCAATAATATGAGAGTAGCCAGACGAATTTCCCGAAGACCTACTAGGTATTCCACCTGATGGGCAGGTATAATTTACAATTGATTTGATCCTTATAGCCGTGCCAGTGTCTAAGGAGCTTCAAGAGTTGAAAATACAATTGGACGAACCGAGTAGTAATGGTTTTATAAGGCCAAGCCTATCCCTAAGGCATGCTCCAGTACTGTTGGTTAAAAAGAAGGACGGGTCGATGAGGATGTACATAGATTATAGAAAGTTGAATAAATTAACTATTAAGAATAAGTATTCACTTCCAAGGATTGATGATTTATTCGATCAGTTGAAGAAAGCTACGATGTTTTCAAAGATCGACTTGAGATCAGGCTACCATCAGTTAAAGATTAAATAGAGTGGTTTATCGAAGAGAGCATTCCGAACTCGCCATGGGCACTATGAGTTTATAGTTATGCCCTTCGGCTTAACTAATGGCCCTGCAATGTTTATGGACTTAATGAACCGAGTATTTCAACATTATCTAGACCAATTTGTTATTGTGATTATCGATGATATATTGGTATACTCAAGGGATGTTCAGCAACACGTGTTGGAGACTTTACGCAAGGAAAAACTTTTCGCCAAATTCAAAAAATGTGAGTTTTGGTTAGATCGTGTAGGATTTCTAGGTCATGTAGTAACCGTCCAGGGAATTGAAGTAGACCTAGGTAAGGTTGATGCTGTGAATAACTGTCACCTACTAATGGAGGAGAAGAAAGGAGTTTTCTAGGTTTAGCAGGCTACTATCGTCGATTCATTGAAAGTTTCTAAAAAATGGCAAGGCCTTTAACACAGTTGACCTCGAAAGGAGTTTTCTAGGTTTAGCAAGCTATTATCGTTGATTCATTGAAAGTTTCTAAAAATTGGCAGGGCCTTTAACACAGTTGACCCCGAAAGGAGTTAAGTCATTTTGGTCAGAAAGGTATTAGAAAAGCTTTCAGGAAAAAAACTAGTTTATGCTTCAGTGTTGGTTGTACCCGAAGGTTCAGATGGATTTGTTATTTATCGTGATGCAGACAAGTAGGGATTGGGGTGTGTGTTAATGGAGAACGGAAAGGTGTTAGCTTATGTATCAAGGTAGTTGAAGCAATATGAGAAACTATCCGACGTACGATGTAGAACTAGCAGCAGTAGTTCGTGGTCTTAAAATTTGGCGTCGCTACTTGTATGGGAGCAAGTGCGAAATCTACACTGACCATAAAAGTCTTAAATACTTTTTCACTCAGAAGGAGTTAAACACGAGATAAAGACGATGGTTGGAGCTAGTGAAGGACTATGATTGCACTGTCCATTACCATCCTGGTAAGGCTAATGTAGTCGCAGATGCATTAAGTATGAAGATTGTAGGCTAGTTATCAGTTTTGAGAAAAGATAAAGAGCAGCTAATTAAAGACCTTGAAAATTTGAAAATTGAGGTGCTAATGCCCTCTACTTGAACAACGACGATGATAGTAGCATTAACTCTAAAGCCAACACTCAGGGCCAAAATAATAGAGACCCAAAAGGATGACCTATTCCTTGAAAACATGAGGCTACGGTCGAAACATAGAAAATGAAATGTTTTGAGATAGCTGAAGATAAGGTGTTAATGTATAGAGGTCGACTATGTGTACCTAAAGATGAAGGACTTTAGAATGAGATTATGATAGGAGCTCACTCTGCCCCTTATGCAACACACCCAGGTAAGACCAAAATGTATCGAGATCTACGTAGTTCATTTTAGTGGAGGAATATGAAAGGGAGAATTGCGCAATTCGTATCAAAGTGTCTTGTTTGTAAGCAGGTTAAAGCCGAGCATCAGAGGCCATTAGGGCTATTGAATCTGATAGATATACCGAAAATCGAGCCAAAACAGCCTATTCACATTCCCATAAACGATCGAAATCTCCAATTCCGACAACACTCATGCTATGCCCAACATTTCAGTGAATTATACACATCAAGGCACCCATTTCCATGGTCACCAATCATCCATAAATGCACAGAATCAAAACCAGCAAGCTATGTCTTTGAACACAGCGACTGCGCGACTTTCAGATGAATTTTTTGACGACGGTGATGGGACCCATGATCGCGGACCACCGCCACAAGCACCTACTCTTCATGGCATGTCCAATGAACATATGGGTCATCCCCAATTTGCCTAGAAATGACAGTTCATAGCTCAAGAACAACCCATCCGCGCGAAGGAGGTTTTCTTCCATCAGTTCATAGCTCAAATGTGATTCAATACACAAATTAACATGGGGAAAATGAAATTCAAGGTAAAAAAGTATTGGGTAATAGCTCAATTATAGAAATTACAGCACTTGTTTGCCAATTTTTGGAGTCAAATAATGTTCTTCATAAACCGATAATTGCTGGTCCAATTCCTTTAACTTCTGGGCATAATTCTTACAAATTAATACCACAATTACAGCCCCGGTGGTAGTGGAGGCCGATGGGCGTGGTGGCCGGAAGGTGGTACTATGTGGATCAATAGGTAGCAGCTTGGTAGTGTTGTGAAAATGGTGATTCCACAGTGGAGAATTTAGGACTAAATTATAATGTTTTGAAAAATTTAGGACTATGATTGTAATTAATTATATATTTTTTATTTTATTTAAATAGGAGGGTAAAATCACAATTTTATTGAAAAAATGGATGAAAATGATCTTTTGCGCAATAAAAGGTGGAATGTGGGGGTGAAAATGCCAAAAAATGAAAGGTAGAGACGTTTTGCACAATAATATTGAAAGATAAAGACGTTTTGTGCCAATTACCCTATAAAAAATTGCATCTAGAGTTTCATGTTTTTCAAAAAGTACAAACAAGTTTCACTAATAATTTAAAATATTCCGATAAAAGAAAAATATTTTATCTTCACAATTAACTCATCTACCCCTACTCCCATCCCCTACACTCCACCACCACAACAAAATTAATTAAAGAGATAATTAAAAGTATAATAAAAGTAGAAAAGGAATTAAAAATAGGAAAAAAAAAATTATAAAACAAAATGGTGCTTATTCCTCATCATTTTTTTTAATACTCTTATTTCTCTTTTTAATTACTTTGGTGGTGGTGGTGGTGAGTAGGAGTAGGGGTAGTTGGGTTAATTGGAAAAATAAAATATTTTTCTTTTATTAAAATGTTTTAAAATGTTTTACGTGAGATTTATTTGTAATCTTTTTATTTAAAAAAAAAAATAGAAACTCTATATATAATTTTTTTAATATAATTTTTTTTCTATTTGTTTATTTGAAAATGGTGATAAATTAGTTATTTTATAATCTTATAATAGAGAAAATGGATGGTAAGAACTTTTTAAGCAAATAAATGTCGATCTAAGTTTCTAAATTTCAAAATTGAAATGATAGGGACTATTTGACGAGAACCACGTAGCAACGACGACTATGCAACCTACAACAAGATTGAAGATCCCAAGAAAGTCCAAAGATAACCCGATTTAGGATTTGAACCAAGAACAATGAATCAAGCAACCAAATAATACGAAGATTCGTTGACCTTTTGATTATACAACTTGTGATTCGCACCCGGTGTTGAATGCCACAAGAACATGCTTGATAAGTTCAAATTGTTCGATGAAGAACAAGAATCCGAAAGCAAATTGCCTTTCTTTAATTAATAATATGTCAAAAGTCGTTACAATGAAGAAGAATAAAACTATTTATACTAGACCTAAAACTAGTAAAAACATACATAAAGCAACTATAATATTGCACAATTATGGTAAGAATATAATTCTAGTCAAACAAGGAAAAATGCGAAAAATGAAATTTTCTGGCCCTAATTATAACCATACGATCCCATGGTTATGTTCCATGTGGTTGCATGTATCATTTGAGAGCCCCTGCCTTAGTTTCGGTGAGAGGTTGTGCGACCGCAAGAGATTCAAGCCATGCGGTCGCAAGGCTTTCCGTCACAACTCTTAACTTCGGTTGCTTGTATCGTGTTGATCCAAATGATTTCGGATTTCGACCCCAAAATGAAACTTGCTTCTTTTCTTGCGCAGATCATGGCGTCGTCCATCGTTGATTGCATAAGTAGCCCCATCGCTTGATTTACCCATTTTGTCCTTGATCGCGTCATCGGTCCTCATTCGATAATCAACAGTTCTCGTTATGGGCTCGACTTTTAAATCACATCATCCCCTCCCTCTTCAAAAAGATTCGACCTCAAATTTGCACCTAAATCAAAGAGAGAGAGAGAGAGAGAGAGAGAGAGAGAGAGATCAGATACATTAAAAGTTGTCGACACCTTATACTCACCTGGAAGATCTAACTTGTATGCGTTGTCATTGATCTTTTCCAGAACTTGAAACGGACATCTCTTCGTGGTTGTAACTTCGATTTCCTTTGCTCTGAAAAATGCTCCTTTCTGAAATCCACCCAAACCCAACGCCAGGTTCAAATGTCACGCTTCTCCGGCCCTTGTTTGCTTGTAACACAAAGTGTTTGTTTTTGTTCTCGATTTGCATCCTTACCTTCTCATGGAGTGACTTCACCAACTCGGCCTTTCGTTTACCATCTACGTTACCTCGTCCAAAGGTGTTAGCGGATTGAAACCATAAATAATTTTGAACAGTAAAAATGAAGTATTAGAATGCGTGGCCCTATTATATGCAAACTCTATAAAAGGTAAACACTCCTCCCAACTTTTCAAATTTGTATTAACCACAGTACGCAACAATTGTGTCATAGTCCTATTCACTACCTCGGTTTGCCCATCGGTCTGTGGATGACAAGTTATGTAAAACAACAATTTGGGGCCTAACTTACCCCACAAAACCCTCAAAAAATGACTTAAATGTTTGACATCCCGATCAGACACTATACTCTTAGGTACCCCATGTAAATGCACTATCTCCTTAAAGAATAACTCTGAAATGTTAGTGGCATCATCGATTTTATAACAAAGTATGAAATGTGCAATCTTACTAAACCTATCTACCACCACAAAGATCGAATCTCGTCCCTTCTTAGTCCTAGGTAAACCCAAAACAAAATCCATCGAAATATCAACCCATGGTTCGCTAGGTGTAGGTAACGGTGTATACAAATCATGGGGTAAAGCCTTACTCTTAACCCGTTTACAAATTATGGATCGACTACATACCCGTACATCATTACCTTTCATCTTAGGCCAATAAAAATGTTTCCCCCAACATCTCTGAAGTCTTTCTAATCCTGAAGTGTCCCATCAAACCCTCACTATGTGCTTCCCTTACTAATAACTCCCGCATTGAACAATTAGGAACACATAACCGATTTTTCCGAAATAAATACCCATCTTATTTAAAGAATTTGTCTATAGCCCCTTTATTACATGATGTATATATATTTGAGAAATCTAAATCTCCGACATACATGTCCTTAATGTATTGAAAAACAAGCAATTTATAACTAAGAAACGTTAGCAGCACATACTTTCGAGACAATGCATTCGTCACCACATTTTCCTTACCTTGCTTGTACTTGATGACATAAGGGAATGTTTCTACGAATTTCATCCATCTCACATGCCTTTTATTCAATTTACATTGATCTCGCAAATGTTTCAACGATTCATGGTCTGTGTGAATCACGAAATCTTTAGGCCATAGGTAGTACTCCCATGTCTCCAAGGCTTGAACAAGTAAATATAGCTCTTTATCATATGTGGGATAGTTAAGCACTGCTCCGCTTAGCATTTCACTGAAATAGGTTATCGGTCTCTTATCATGCATCAAAACTGCTCTAATCCCTATTCCTGATGCATTGCATTCAATCTCAAAAGTTTTATCAAAGTTAGGAAGTGCTAAAATTAGTGCTTTACACAACCTATCTTTAATTTTATTGAATGCATGCTCCTGCTCATCACCCTAATAAAATCCCACGCTCTTTTTATCAAATTCTATGAGTGGTGTGGTGATTGTGCTAAATTCTTTTACAAAACGCCTATAAAAGCTAGCCATGCCATGAAAACTTCTTACTTCAATTATGCTTTTAGGTGTTGGCCATTTTTTAATAACTTTTATTTTTCTTCATCTACTTCTACCCCATTCGTACCAATTACAAATCCAAGAAAAATATCATTTTCCATGCAAAATGTACATTTCTTAAAATTGGCATACAATTGTTCCTTTTTCAAAATCATAGGCACACTCCTAAAATGTTCTACATGCTCGTTAAGGTCCTTGCTATATACTAGAATGTCATCAAAGTAAATTACAAAAAATTTACCTATAAAAGTACACATAACATGATTCATCAATCATATGAAAGTGCTCGGTTCATTACTAACCATTCATACAAGCCATATTTAGTTTTAAGAACGATCTTCCACTCGTCACCTTTCCTCATTCGAATTTGGTGGTATCCACTCTTAAGATCAATTTTACTAAATATGCATACACCATATAGTTCGTCTAACATATCATCTAACCTAAGAATAGGATGACGATACTTTACCATTATGTTATTAATGGCTCTGCAATCCACACACATTCTCCAAGTTCCATATTTATTCGGAACAAGGAGCACTGGAACGGCACATGAACTTGTGCTCTTCCTTACATGTCCTTTGCTCATCAACTCCTCCACTTGCCTCTGAAGCTCCTTCATCTCCTCGGGGTTACTTCGATTAACTGGTCGGTTTGGAATGACAACTCCAGAAACGAAGTCAATTTGGTGCTCAATGCCTCGAATGTGTGGCAACCCACTAAGCATGTTCTCCGGGAATATGTCTTCGAATTCTTGCAATAAAGAGATTTCCAAATTCGGGAGGGGTGTGTTAGGTTCCTCAAGATTGAGGAATGACTCCTTAAAGACTAACAAAATCGCTTGTTGCCTCTCAATTATTGCTATTTCCAACTCACTCCCCTTTGCAAAAAAATTTACTTTCGACTTTTCTCTACTCTCGGAAGACTCCCTTTCTTTTAGCCACCTCACCATTTTCTCTCTTATTTGCTATCTAACTGTTCTCTCTCATTTTCTTTAACTCCTTCACTATTCTCATTTCCTCATTTTTCAGTATAATTTGGTCTTCATACACTTATGCCGGTGTTAATGGCGCAAGGGTAATGGACCTCCTATTCTTAACAAAATTGTAACGATTTTTGTACCCATCATGGATGCCTTCCCTATCATATTTCCATGGTCTCTCCAATAAAATATGCCCTGCATACATAGGTACTATATCACACATTATTTAATCACAATAACTATCAATCGAGAAATTTATCAACACTCTCTTGTTCATCTTAACTTCCTCACATTCACTTAACCATTGCAACCTATAAGGTCTATGGTGTTTTAATAGAGTTAATCCCAATTTTTCTGCAAGAGTTGTGCTAACTACATTTGTACAACTTTCACCATCAATGATCATGCCACATACTTTATCGTTAACGTGGCATCGTGTATGTAATATATTTTCTCGTTGCCGCTCCAAGTCATCTGCCTTAATTTGAGTGTTGAGAGCTCGCCTCGTGACCAGTAACTCTTCAACAGCAAATTCCACTTTATTCCTATCATTAACCTCCTCCAATGCTGACATACCTTCATAATCATCTTCACTTTCACTCACCACCTCTCCATTGTCCCGCAAGATCATTGCCTTTTGTTTGGGTATTGAGAAGCGATGTGTCCCGTCCTCAAACACCTGAAACATTTAATATCCTGATTTCTTGATTGCTGTGGCTTTTCTTTGGGTGTTGTTTTGCTAGCACCTTCATCTTTTCCTATTGGCACTTCAGTCATTCATTTCGAAATAGCTCTATCTCATCGGTTGTTGTCCCACCTCGGTTTCCACGATGAAGTAGAACCCGAAATACCCAATGGTTGCCTAGCTGTCCCCTTTTTCTTCAACTGTTTCTCCACCTTCATGGCCACATATAACATGTCTTCTATATCCACATAGTGCTGCAACTCCACGACATTGGCAATATCTTTTTCCAACCCATTTAAGAAACGAGCCATGGTGGTTTCTCGATCATTTTCCACATTCGCCCTAATCATCAATATTTTTATTTCTTTGTGGTAGTCCTCCACACTTCTTGATCCATGATTTAAACTTTGCAATTTCTGATGTAGGTTCCTATAATAGTGACTAGGCACGAACCGCTTCCGCATGATAGCTTTCAACTCATCCCAAGTATTAATAGGTCGTTTTCGATTCCTCCGCCTTGATGTAACCACTTGATCCCACCAAGTTATGGCATAGTCGGTGAATTCAAGAATGACTATCTTCACCTTCTTTTTCTCCGAGTAGTTATGGCACTCAAAGATCAACTCTACCTTCTTCTCCCACTCAAGATTAGTTTCCCGATCACTCCTCCATTTGAATGGTGGAATTGACTTCTTTATGTTGCCCATACTCCCATCTACCTCATCTCCAATATTTTTTTATACCCATTCTTTCAAACCTAACTCCTCTATTTCACATTCTACCCATTTCAACCTCCATTGATGCACCCTCATCTAAGTTACTGTCATATTCACACTCATCATGCATTTCCATCTTAGACTCTCGCCTACCCTATCTCCTTGCATTTGGTTGTCCCTTGTGAAAATTTGTAACTGAGGTATTGAGCCTATCAAGTCTATTACTCATATCCCCAAGCACCCTTTCAAGTCACTGTATCACATCTTCTGTCATGTTGAATTGATTAATCGTCTGCTTGAATTGGAACTCTCTTTGTCAGACATCCTAATTCTATGATATTTCTGTCTTACAAAAAATGATCACTCGTATATCACTCAATTATTATCTTTTACCCTCTATTGATCTCACTACTCTTCCTTTTCCACTCAGTGCTTACGTCAAAGTACTTCAAAGAACAAGGTAAACTCAACTAGGATATATTCTCGTGGATTCCAAACCGGATATGATCAAGAATTGTAATTGAAAAGAAGAAAAAAAAAGGACTAAATGATAAGAAAAAATTGGAGAGTTGTATAAGTTAGAACTAATGGAATTTCAAGAAAATAACTTGGAATTGAATTGAACACTTTTTTTTACTCAAAACTTGAAAACTGGAAAACTGCTGTTAATTTTCGAAATTTATAAAAAAAATTTAAATTTGGATTTTTTGCTCGGAAATTCGACTACAATACCGGCGGAACAAACGAAAGTTGATTTGGATGCTAGATCAGCCCAAAAATGACTTTTTACTCTTTTTTAAAATCAAAGACTCAAAACTTATGAATGAACTCGAAGAATGCGAAGAACAATTAAAAAAAATGAAATAAAGACTCAACAATAAGAAACATTGAAAAAGGTGTAACCATGATTATTTTTGAGCCGTGCTCTAATATTAACTAATGAGAACCACATAGCAACGACGAATACGCAACCCACAATAAGATTAGAGATCCCAAGAAAGCCCAAAGATAACCCAGTTTTGGATTTGAACCAAGAACGATGAATCAAACAACCAAATAATACGAAGATTTGTTGACTTCTTGATTACACAACTCGTGATTCGCACCCGGTGTTGAACGCTACAAGAACAAGCTTGATAAGTTCAAATTGTTCGACGAAGAAAAAGAATTCGAAAGCAGATTGCCTTTCTTTAATTAATAATATGTCAAAAGTCGTTACAATGAAGAAGAATAAAAGTATTTATACTAGACCTAAAACTAGTAAAAATGTGTATAAAGCAACTAAAATATTGCACAATTATGGTAAGAATATAATTCTAGTCAAACAAGGAAAAACGCGAAAAAATAAATTTTGGCCCGAATTATAACCATGCGATTGCATGGTTATGTTCCATGCAGTCGCATGGATCATTTGAGAGCCCCTGCCTTAGTCTAGGTGAGAGGCTGTGTGACTGCAAGAGATTCAAGCCATGCGGTCGCATGACTTTCTGTCATAACTCCAACTTCGGCTGCTTGTATTGGGTTGATCCAAATGATTTCGGAATTCGACTCCAATATGAAATTTGCTTCTTTTCTCGCGTAGATCATAGCGTCATCCATCGTTGATTGCACAAGTAGCCCCATCATTTGATTTACCCATTTCGCCCTTGATCGCATCGTCGGTCCTCCTTCGATAATCAACGAGTCTCGTCCTGGGCTCTTCGTTGGGTTCGACTCTTGGATCACATCACTATTTGTGCAATTAAAGCAAACGATATGGATGTTTTGGGTTAAATTACATATATTTAGCAGAAAGATTTATTGGAATATGACCGAAGGACCAATTTTGCCAGAAATGTTTGAAATGAGAGTGTAAATGACAAGTTTGAAACGATAGGGACCATTTTCGCAATGAGTTCTAACGATGGGAATTTTTTTTGCTAATTAACCAAGGTTTTATGAAATTTTGCACATAATGTGGAAATGTTAGACCCCTATTTTCAACCATTACAGTTAGCATCGTTAAGTTTTGTGGTATAGATGAGCACGAAGAAGAATCAGATTAAAAGATGTACATTTGATTAAGTTTAGTGCTTACTTAAAAGTAAACTAAAGATACATAAATGATTTTCAAAATAAAAAAATTACTCATTTTGTCTCTAACAAAAACTTTATTACCTTAAAAAGTAAAATAGAAAAGTATCTTGTCTAAACACATTTAGAAACAAGAATTTACATACTAATCATGATGGTCATATTAATTCGTAGAGCAATGCTATGTGTACACAGTTGGGTTACAAAATGGTTGACAAAATGCCAAGTGGCGGCTACTATTTGAGGGACGGCTGTTGGCATTTTGTCAACCATTTTGTAACCCAACTTTGTACAAATAGAATAATTATAATTCATAGCATTTATTTTATATTAAAAATCAAAGTTGCATTCAAAACAAATATAAAATTGAAAAATCTTAAAATAAAAGTTTATTTTTCTTTTGAATAGGATTAATACAAATGGAAGAATAAAAATTTCCCTTTAAATGAATCGAGATAAATTTTTTTTTTCTTTTCTTTGTATATTTATATTTAATAAGTAACGGGCTTTCAATCAATTTTTATGTTTATACAAAAAAGAACCCGCAATAATAATAAAATTTCCGATACTATATTAATATTTTTTAAGAACACATAATATTAATTTATATTAATACTTTAAAATTTGGTTTTAGTGAAAAATGTGTAATTGAGATACGAAACTTGTATTTATACATACATGTGAAGAGTAAGTAACTCTGAATTATCAGTAGTAATTAGTGAAGTTTTTAATGTTGATGGATAATTTCTCTCATCTTCAATTCTTCCCATCCTAAATGTTTATCACATTTAAGCAATTTTTTCTTTTGAATTTTATTGTCCTTTGTGTTTAAATAATTATATTATCTATTATATTAATTAAACGTGTAATTTATATTCTTTCAATGAAAATGTTGACAATGTTATACAATGATAAAATGATAAATTGAACATTTCTCATCTATCTCCACATTTATATATATATATATATATATATATATATATATATATATATATGAGTGTTGATTTTAAGTGAAGTTCAAGTATATAAATAATAAATAATATATATGAAATAATATTATAATATATTAAAGGTGGAATTAATGATAGATTAATTACAATTTAACTGCATGCAATCTCTTTTTAGGCAGTGTTCTAAAATTCTAAGTATTCCAATATAAAACAATAAACATTACACTTAAATTGATCTTAAATGAAGTTAAATTATATTAAACAATACTGGTATACAAATTTTTTTCATCAATCCTTTCTTTTTAATTATTGTACATTGGGCATATTGATAAATATGTAAGGGTAAAATTGGGTTTAAAAAATATAACATATTAATGCAACATTTCGATTTTTTTTTTTATTTTGCATCTTTTTTTCTTTTTGTAAACCAAATAAAGGTATATTAGACATATAGATAAAATAAGTAAGGGTAAAATTGGATTTAAAAAGTTTTTCCCCAATCAATTCTTTTAATATATTGTAGATTAGATACGACCATCGTATGAAGTGAATTAAATGATAAGACTAACGGAGTGTCCTCAATTGATATTTTGATGAATTTTGAAAATCATTATAAATTCAGGTGTTTCCAATTGAGATTTTAAAACTAACTTAATTAGTCAAAATTTTATTGCTTATTTATTGATGATTTTTTTAATTAATGAAAGTTATTTATGCTCATATATAATACTTTATATATATATATTTTTAATTTTTTGTTTGATTTGAAGTTCTATTCGATTGAACCTTCCAATCCTTACCCCTTTAACCTTTTCGGTTCAATATCTGGTCCAACTTTTTCGATAACATTGACTATTATTATTATTATTATTGAGTTTTGAATTTTATAAATAATATTAATAAACAACTCATACGATGCAATATATTTCTAATAGTTATTTCAAACGGAAAAAGGTAATATCTATTAAATGTCAAAATAAATAAATTTATAATAAATGTTAAATTGGAATTTTAATATTGAATCATTAGAGAAGTCAATAGTAAATGTTAAGATTGATATTTTAATATTGAATAATTGAAGAAGTTAAAAGTATATTTCTGGGGCCATTTGACACAATGTTGCTTCTTGTAGAAGAGTTTTTTTTTAAGGAAACTACATTAATTTTTGTTTGAAAATAATATTTAAAATCATTTCCCATTTTGGAAGTGCTTTTAGAGAAAAGTCACATTGAATCAACTTCCTCTAGCTATCAAAAACACTTTAAAAAAATTAGCCAAATGAGTTCAAAAACAACTTTTGAGTTCCAAAAGCTTCTTTTGACTTTTCAAAAATCATGTCATACGGATTCTAAAAAAGCTACCCTTCTGTAGCTTCTCCAAATCTAGAAGATGCACATATCAATTTTTTTTGAAAAAAATTATCCAACACAAAATAAATATGACTATTTGACACACTATTGTGATTTCAAAAGCAATCACAAACGGGACCTTAAATTGGAAAGATTGTGGATATGGCTAACACGATTGACCGAAACTTGAGTCTCGACTCTCACAAGAAATTTAGGAGTTCCGTGGCTATGTATTTCTCGAATTAATTTCTTTTTTCGTAATTGATTTGTTTTCAAATTTTGGTAGCAGTACATATAATGATCAGTAAATCTATCAATATTTATTTATTTATCAGCTTATTTGAGTAGGTTCTCTCCTGAATAAAGCCAACTAACTAAGTAGAAATTTTTATTGTGACAGAAATGATCACTCTCGAGCTAAACCTCACCAAGATGTGGAGAACAAAATATCAAATTATGAACCACTTATACAAAACTCTTCAATTAATATAATTTCTCTATGGAAAAGTAAAGAATTATGAGGAAAATGTGGTTGCTGTAAAAGCACTACAATGTGAAATTCTTGTGTACAAGAGTGTATGCGCAAATGAATTATTTGATGAGGTAGATTGTATTATTCAGATTGGCAACTCAAATTTAAGAAGCACATACATGTTTGAAAATGGTCAACTTACAAAATTTTAATTCCAAATAGTTTTCTGTCTGTAATAATAAGAAAAATAAATTAGTTTATACAAATTATGTTGCCAAATAAATTAATAAAAATAAAATGATAAATATTATTGATAAAAAAAGTCTGTATGTAATTAACAACTAAAAAATAATTTAAGATTAATAATGGAGTTTTTTCACCGACTAAAAAAGTAATAGGATAAAATCATTTATACAAAATTATTTTCACAGACACATTATAGACAACTCACATGGAGATGGGCTCCATGTGAATAAAATAATACAAAAAAAATTCCACCCCCTATGGACCCCATGCTGTTTTGTCTATTCTGCAAAACATCTGTATGAAAAATTTCTGTAAGAGCCGCACAATCCTAAGAAATAAGATGCCACTTTAGGAGGCAACACTAATGATAAGATGTAGCAGAAAAATTAAAAGTTAAGAATTCTACCACTATGAAACAATATTAATTTTTTAAAACTCATTTTTAACCACACATTTTATGAGACTCACAACTGTTATTAACTTTTCAATAACACATTTTACCAATTTTTTTATAAAAATCTTATTTTATCCAAAACAAACGTGGACTTAATAATGGTAAAAAATATATTCAACTTGATACTCCATGCATGAATATTTCCATGACCAAAACTTGAAACAATCGTCAATTCATACTTTCACCATTCAAATAAATATTCTCATATCCATTTTCAGACTATATAGACTTTGAATTAGTGTCAATCATTGTAACTCAAATAGATAACTACTCTTAAATAAGAAATATTTATTAAATCAAGATTGAGAGCATATATTTAATATTTATGAGATTTAACAACAAAAGAAAAATATAATTAACGTTTAAAGGTAGTCTTGTTCAATATGACCGACTTGTATTAGTATTTTCAAGGTGTGTTTGAGCCCTATCTATATATTTTTGAGAAACATAGGTTTTCTAATAGTGATTTTTAGAGGAAGTATGGTTAAAAAGTTCACAAAAATTTTCAGTTTACGTGTAAAATTATTTTATTGGGCAAAATATGTGATTGAGTTTTTATGGAGTGGAGCTCAAACATGGGCTTGTTAATAGTTTAGAAAAACTAAATTGATAAGAAGTGTAGTCATAATTATCTATTGTGAATCTATTTATCCCCTATAAATTTAAGTTAAAGTCAAAATTAATATTAATTAAACATTTCATGTGATCCATAACTTTTATCATTTTTTCAATTACACATTTAATCATTTTTTGTTAAAATTTATTAAAAATCTGAAGAGGTTTAATTAGTTACAAATTTAGCCCTTGTTTGATGACTTTCATAAAGAGAAATTGGGTGATGTTTTGAATAGTGATTTTTTTGAATAATATGTGGTTAAAAAGTATGAAATTTTTTTGAGTTTACATGTAAAATATTATATTGTGTGAATATGTTGTTGAAAATGAGTATGAGCGATAAAGAGTGTCCAACACCGGCTTATATAGAAATTGGGGTAATTAGCCAAAAAATAAAATAAATCCCTATTGTTTGAACTCATGGAGAAAATAGTCTCTATTATTTCAAACTTGTTATTTACATCATCATTTCAAACATTTCTTGTGTTGTTGGTCATTTCCGTCATGTTCCGTTAAATTCTTTTGTAAAATATAGGTAATTGGTGCAAACGGTCTCTATTGTTTGCCTTCATTGCACAAATTGTCATTCATTTCAATTTTAACATTTGGACACTCATAGTAATCTTTCTTTGTGTAGAAATTCTTTACCGTCTATTTTCTCTAACGACAAGTTTATCATCCTCTTTAAATAAACAAATAGAAAAATTAATAATATAAAAAATTGCATCTAGAGTTCTTTGTTTTTTTTTTTTAATACAAACAAATCTCACATAAAATAATATAAAACATTTAATAAAAGGAAAAATATTTTATCTTCTCAATTGACTAACATATTTCTACACCCATCCCCTACCCTCCACCACCACCAAAATAATAAAAAAGAATTAAAAGTATAAAAAAGTAAGAAAATAATTAAATATTGAAAAAATGATAAAATAAAATAAAATTTGTTTCTTACTCATCTAATTCTGCACATGCCATCGATCGCTGCCGCTACCACCAATTCTCCACATTCCACTGTGGCACCATCCAAGAATTTAGTTATTTTTCTATAATCAAGTTTTGTATTCCAATATCTATTTGTCTTCAGTGAATTTACGGGATTTTTTTAAAGGATTTAACTATTTTTCAGCAAATTCTTGTTTTTAACTTCTTGCTGCTAATTACATACACATATATACATATATACCCATTGTGTCAGCTTTTGAATTGTGTTCAGATTTTGTTTAAGAATAGATAAATTCCTATATATGACACAAAAGAAACTTCGATGAGGAAGAAGCATCATTTTATTTTATTTTGTTTGTTTGTTGTTCTATTTTTAACTCATTTCTTACTTCTTTTTATAGTTTTAATTCTCTTTTTAATTATTTTGGTGGTAATGAAGGAGTGTAGGATATGAGTTTAGGGATCTATTTGTTTATTTAAAGAGAAGGATAAATTAGTCATTTTACAATGCTTTAATGGAGAAAATAGATTGTAAGAACCTTTTGTGCAAAAAAGATATTTCCCAAATATCAAATTTGAAACGATATGGACGTTTAATGCAATGAAGGTAAATGATAGGTATTTCATGGAAGAATTTATTGGAATATGACAGAAAAGACCAACTCCACAAGTAATGTTTGAAACTAGGGTGTAAATGTCAAGTTTGAAACGATAGAAACTATTTTCACAATGAGTGCAAATTATTGACCTCAAAAAATGTACCTATGAGCTACCAACAGATCCCAGGACCTCTCACGTCCGGTTCAACCTTTCTTCCTGCACACTAAGACAAACCATCAGTTGCACGTGGCCTTCTCCAAAGAGGGGGGAGCCGGCCGCGCGCACTCCGACGATCAAGTCAGTTGGAGTGGTAATATATATGGGTGTGGGAAGGCTGCAACGTGAGCCCCCAAAATATATAAGGGGGTCGGCCTTGGGGAGACAAATAGAACAGTAAAATATAGAGAGAATTGCTAAGTAGTATTGAGAAGTCAATTTAGCATTACCTTCAAATGACACAATGTGTGAGCTTATATAGTAAGATAGAGTGAGTAAGAACCGTTGGATGAGTGGCCACGTGGTCTTATCTCAATGGCTGAACTTCTTGTCATAGACTTCAGTGCATTTAATGCTCTGACCTCCTATGTTTGAACTCTGACACGCCGGATTGGTGCAGCCGTAATTGCAGCGTGTTGTCACATCATCCACTTGTCAGAAGATCTTTTACACAAGATCTTCTATTGGAGAGCCATACTACCTAGTGTTCACGTGACATGAGTTCGGTACCGCACAAGAGTTCGGTCACAAGGGGTTCAGCAATGGAGGTTCGAGACTGTGGGTTCGTCCTCACCAGTTCGACTTGGAGGGTTCGGATGGACGGAAGGCTGTGGATTCGGCCACGTGGTGTGTGTGGGGCCATTTGGGATTGCCCGTAACAACTAGTCCCCGAAGTCCATGTATGATTATTTATATAGTGCGTGGACTTGAAGTAAAGAAAGAAAAGAAAGGTGGCCGTAACAACTAGTCCTCGAAGTCCATGTATGATTATTTATATAGTGCGTGGACTTGAAGGCCTGACCGTGATGTCAATAGAAGAAGTGTCTGTTGTAGAAGAGGCGAAGCCATGAAGGCGAGCCTGTTGTAGAAGAGGCGAAGCCTTGAAGGCGAGCCTGTTGTGACGAGGCGAAGCCATGAAGGCGAGCCTGTTGTAGAAGAGGCGAAGCCTTGAAGGCGAGCCTGTTGTGACGAGGCGAAGCCATGAAGGCGACCTGTTGTAGAAGAGGTGAAGCCATGAAGGCGAGCCTGTTGTGACGAGGCGAAGCCATGAAGGCGAGCCTGTTGTAGAAGAGGCGAGCCTTGAAGGCGAGCCTGTTGTGACGAGGCGAAGCCATGAAGGCGAGCCTGTTGTAGAAGAGGCGAAGCCATGAAGGCGACTTGTTGTAGAAGAGGCGAAGCCTTGAAGGCGAGCCTGTTGTGACGAGGCGAAACCATGAAGGCGAGCCTGTTGTAGAAGAGGCGAAGCCATGAAGGCAAGCCTGTTGTAGAAGAGGCGAAGCCATGAAGGCGAGCCTGTTGTGACGAGGCGAAGCTATGAAGGCGAGCCTGTTGTAGAAGAGGCGAAGCCATGAAGGCGACCTGTTGTAGAAGAGGCGAAGCCTTGAAGGCGAGCCTGTTGTGACGAGGCGAAGCCATGAAGGCGAGCCTATTGTAGAAGAGGCGCAGCCATGAAGGCGAGCCTGTTGTAGAAGAGGCGAAGCCTTGAAGGCGAGCCTGTTGTAGAAGAGGCGAAGCCATGAAGGCGAGCCTGTTGTGACGAGGCGAAGCCATGAAGGCGAGCTTGTTGTAGAAGAGGGAAGCCATGAAGGCGACCTGTTGTAGAAGAGGCGAAGCCTTGAAGGCGAGCCTGTTGTGACGAGGCGAAGCCATGAAGGCGAGCCTGTTGTAGAAGAGGCGAAGCCATGAAGGCGAGCCTGTTATGACGAGGCGAAGCCTTGAAGGCGAGCCTGTTGTGACGAGGCGAAGCCATGAAGGCGAGCCTGTTGTAGAAGAGACGAAGCCATGAAGGCGACCTGTTGTAGAAGAGGCGAAGCCATGAAGGCGAGCCTATATGGTTTTGACGTTGACGCTGGTTCCCAAGGTGCAAAGATAATTACGGCGAGGGAAGTTGCTTTTTTGGTATTACGCAAACATTTAATGCGTGATAATGATTATTGGGGACAGCTGGAGTATTGACTCGAGTCCTTTGTGCGTGCGTTGCACGCGCTGATCATGGCCTTTGATTCAAAAATAGTGATAGCGCCTTTTCATTTCAACGTCCCTGATGCAGGGACAGGTGTAAGGCTTGGATTAAAACCAGGGCTAATCCAATGGCTGGGATGAGATTCCATTTCGTATAAAAAGGGCTTTCTTCTTCATTTTCACGCTTTTTCACTTCGCGAGAGAAATTTTTTCCAAGTATTCCAGCTTCTTCCTTTCTGCCTTCGCGATCCTCCGTCCAGTTGTTGCTCTTCTTTGCAAGCACCGGCTCCTCTCTTAGCTTTTTCAATCGTAAGTGTTAGGTGTAGTTCACTGCTTAGATTTCTTCTTTCTTTCGACACAGAGAAACAACAATGGCATCGTCATCAGGAAATAGGGGCGTTGGGGGTTCTTTGGGGGATGAGGAGACTGCCTCTTTATATGCAGAGGTTGGCATGTCTCCACCCATTCCTACTGCCAGAATAATGGATGCGATGGGGGGACCCCACAGTGTTGCGATGATGCCGGAGGGGCCTATAAATTATAGGATGAAGTGGGGGGCATCTGAATGGGCTTCGAACGTAGAGGCGAGTGAGCTTGAAACATATAGGGAGAGGTATAGGATCCCTGAAACCATAGAGATGTTTGTACCGACCCCTGATGAGCGGGCCTGTTACCCTAGAGAGGGGTGTGTGGCGGTGAGCGAAGCCATTTTGGCGGGGGGGTTGAGGTTGCCCCTGCACCCTTTTTTTCGATATATTCTTAGGCAGTATAACCTGGCTCTGACCTAACTCGTACCAAATGCATGGAGCCAACTGGCAGGGGCCTTTCTTTTGTGGAAGGAGGTCACTCTTGGCGAGGATATGTCTCCCCATGTCTTTCAAACTCTTTTTCAGCCCCGAGCCTCGAGGGGGGGCGATTCGTGCAGGGGGTGGTATTGTATTAACCCCTGGGGTTCGCATTCCTCCTTCATCTGGGGCACTCCTTCTTCGATAAAGAATTGGAAGTCCTCTTGGTTCTGGATAAGGGTTCGCTGGCAGACAGTGGAGGGGGTTGCAGTCCCAGAGATAACTGTGCCGACCCATTATCATGAGTATAGTGAGTGTAGTCCGTGGTTTTTGATTTGCTTTGTTGTTTTGCATTTTGTGGTGTTTCTGATTCCAAAATTTTTTTTAGTTCCTGCAGATCGGTTCAAGCTTGAACCTTGCGAGTGGGCTGTTGTGAGGGCCATATACGAACTGCCTTCGGAGAAGAGGGACTTCAAGAACGTCATAGCCAAACGAGCCCCATTCGTGACACATTTACTGATGTCGACCCGTGGTAAGTTGCGAACCTATCCTTTTTCCCGAGGCTTATTATGTGCTGTTTTGCTAACTTGCATTTGGTTCGGTTTCAGAACAACATTTGAACAAGGAGTATGTGAAAACGGACATGTTTCACATGCGTCGTCTTGCCGAGGCAAAGAACAAGAAGCCTCTGAGCACGAGTTCGGCAACTTACAAGAACCAGAGGGAAGAACTGAGCCGTTTGTCGAAGGCTCATCCGCCTCCCCCTCCAGAAAAGAAAGTGGAGGCTAAAGGGAAAGAAACAGCCGAACCCTCTGCTGGGGGGGTGCCCAAGAAAAGGCGGCTGGTTCTGAAGAAGAACAAGGGTCCTCCTCCTCCTTCACGACAAACATCAATAGAGGAGTCCTTGCGGGAGCCCATCAATGTGAAGCCGTTGAACTCTTTGCCCGTGATTGACATTGATGAAGGCAATGAGGAGGAGGCTGGGTTGGTTAGGAAGAAGCGGGGGCGTTAGACTAGGATGGAGGGCCCTATAGAGTTTAAGGCTCGAGACTTTCTCGACGGCCGAACTGATGAGATTGCCCCCGAGGCGTTGGAGATGCTGCCAGCCGAAGCCCAAGCAGCAGCTAGGACCAATTACAAGTATTGGACTGATAAGTACGCATCCTATGCTGAGACTTGCGAATTCACTGATATGCTGGAGGCTGGACTGGCAATGCAGGCTCGGTCCCAAGGCTTCATTTTTAATGCTCAAATGGATATGAAGAGGCTGCAGGACCGGAACCGTCAGCTGGAGGAGAGGACTGCCAATGCTGAGTTGGAAGCTGCAAACTTGAAGACAGAGGCCTCGACGGCAGATGAGGTCATTGAAGCCTTCAGGGCCAAGCAGGAGGAGTTGGAGGCCAAAGTTGGGAAAGTCTCCTCTGAAAATGCTGAACTTAAAAAGGAGGTTCACCTGTGCAAGTCTGAAGTTAATGCACTTACGAAGCGAGTGGAGAACTCGGATAATTTGCAGAAGATTGCTTCGACAGCACTGGAGGTGGCCAACGAAGATAGGGCGGCTCTGAGGGTCCAAGTGACCGACCTGACTGCTGAGGTTGCCAGTTTGAAACAGCAGTTGGTTGAGGCGGGGGATGCTGCAGTGGATAATTATGTTGCCCACTTTCATGAAACTGCAGAGTATGACGACCTTGGTTTATACTGGAGGAATGTTGCCTATGGTGAAGTTCTTGCAAGGGTTGCAGAAATTCACCCAGAGGTGGACCTTACTGCAGTGAGGGAGGAGTTCATTCCGGCCGAACCCTCCACTCCTGCTGATGAAGTGGTTGAAGAGGTGGCTGAAGAGGTGGTGGAGGGTGTGGATGGAGGAAAGTAGGTTTTTTTTTTTTTTTTTTTGAAGTGAAGTAGTTGTACTTAACCGGATTTTGTATTTTCCATTGGAGCCATTCTTTGTATTTTTTCTTCTTTCTGTAGCACTGATTCGACTTTCGCCATATATGGCCTCGTTGAGTAGCTTTCGAACTGATGATAGGTAACAACTTGGATAAGTTATTAAAGAAGTCGCATGGGTTCGCCATGGTAATAACCCAGATGACTTGTAATATTAATTATCCATGCCGAACCGTTAAATTGTATATTAACCAATTAAATAAAGCTTGATGAATACCGTGGGTGATTAGCCACACACAGCCGTGCCGAACCGCTTTTGTAGGGTGCCGGACTTCTTAAAACAGAAGGTGCTACAAAATGAAATGGTTCGTCTAATAGCTCATCCAATAAATTGTATATTAATCAATTTAAATAAGGCTTGATGAATACCGTGCGGATTGGCCACACTCAAGCCGTGCCGAACCGTTTTTACTTGTGATTTGTAGGGTGCCGGACTTTGTAAAATAGAAGGTGCTACAAAATGAAACGGTTCGTCTAATAGCTCATCTAGTAAATTGTATATTAATCAATTTAAATAAGGCTTGATGAATACCGTGCGGATTGGCCACACTCAAGCCGTGCCGAACCCTTTTTACTTGTGATTTGTAGGGTGCCGGACTTCGTAAAATAGAAGGTGCTACAAAATGAAACGGTTCGTCTAATAGCTCATCCAGTAAATTGTATATTAATCAATTTAAATAAGGCTTGATGAATACCGTGTGGATTTGCCACACTCAAGCCGTGCGGAACCCTTTTTACTTGGGATTTGTAGGGTGCCGGACTTCTTAAAACAGAAGGTGCTACAAAATGAAACGGTTCGTCTAATAGCTCATCCAGTAAATTGTATATTAATCAATTTAAATAAGGCTTGATGAATACCGTGTGGATTTGCCACACTTAAGCCGTGCCGAACCGTTTTTACTTGGGATTTGTAGGGTGCCGGACTTCTTAAAATAGAAGGTGCTACAAAATGAAACGGTTCGTCTAATAGCTCATCCAGTAAATTGTATATTAATCAATTTAAATAAGGCTTGATGAATACCGTGTGGATTGGCCACACTCAAGCCGTGCCGAACCGTTTTTACTTGTGATTTGTAGGGTGCCGGACTTCGTAAAATAGAAGGTCCTACAAAATGAAACGGTTCGTCTAATAGCTCATCCAGTAAATTGTATATTAATCAATTTAAATAAGGCATGATGAATACCGTGTGGATTGGCCACACTCAAGCCGTGCCGAACCGTTTTTACTTGGGATTTGTAGGGTGCCGGACTTCTTAAAACAGAAGGTGCTATAAAATGAAACGGTTCGTCTAATAGCTCATAGCAGTGGGAACAATCATAACAGCAAAACTCCATTCCATATATGAGACAGTAAACACAAAGTTGAGGAGGCTATGAACATATGCCTTGTGAACTGAACAGAGAAGAAAAGAAAATTACTGATAGTAGACCCTTAGGTGTTCAACATTCCAGGGGTGGGGTTGTAACTTCCCATCAAGAGTTTCGATCCTGAAAGTTCCTGCCCTGATCTCTTCGGTTATGCGGTGGGGCCTTCCCAATTTGGGCCAAGGGTTCCGACGCCGAGTTCCTTAGAATTTAGGATAACCCTTCTCAGCACGAGGTCGCCCCTTCTGAAAGATCGCTTTTTCACCTTCTTATTATAATACTTCGTCATTTTCCTTTGATAAGTGGCGAGCCTAACCTGTGAGGCGTCCCTTCTTTTCCCAAGAAAGTCCAGCTCGCATCGTCTGATTTCCTCGTTTGAGATCTCATTGAACTGTAAGCGACGAGGCGATGGCAACCCTACCTCAACGGGGCTCATCGCCTCTGCACCATATGTCATGGAGAAGGGGGTTTCACCCGTTGCAGTCTTGCTGGTGGTGCGTATCGCCCATAATACATGGGGTAGTTCGTCCACCCACGCCCCCTTCGATGCGTCAAGCTTCTTTTTCAGAATCTGCTTGATTGTTTTGTTTACAGCCTCTACCTGGCCATTTGCTTGGGGGTGGTGTGGAGAATAAAAATGTTTCCTGATTCCGAGCTCTTCGCACATCTCCCTGACTTTCTTATTGTCGAACTGTCTTCCATTGTCCGACACAAGTGAATGGGAAATTCCGAACCGACATATGATGTTCTTCCATACAAACTTCGAAGTGTTCGCTTCGGTGATCTTTGCCAAGGGTTCGGCCTCCACCCACTTGGTGAAATAGTCTATAGCCACAATTGCATGTGAAACACCTCCCTTTCCTTTAGGAAGTGGACCTATCAGGTCGATGCCCCATTTGGCGAAGGGCCACGGGCTAGATACAACAGTCAACTCTTGAGATGGTTGACGTTGAATGGAGGAGAAGCGCTGGCACTTATCACATGCGCGGACGAACTGGATGGCATCCTTTTTCAGCGTTGGCCAGTAGTACCCTTGTCTGAGTATCTTATAGGCTAGGGCCGGACCGGCGGTATGGTTTCCGCAGATCCCTTCATGGACTTCCCTCAAAACATAGTTGGCCTCATCACCCCCGGTGCATCTTAGAAGGGGCATCGAAAACCCCCTCTTATACAACACTTCGTCCTGGAGCACGTAATATGCGGCTCGACGTCTTAGCTCTGGGCTTCCTCTTTGTCCTCAGGGAGGGTTTGATCTTTTAGGAAAGCGACGATTGGCCGCATCCAGAGAGGGGTTCCTTCTATCCACATAACCTCTTCCCCTTTGGCTATGGACGGTTGAGCGAGGTGTTCAATGGGTACCATCTTAAGGAGTTCAGAATCTTTACTGCTAGCCAGCTTGGATAGGGCATCCGCATGTGTGTTTTCAGACCTCGGAATTTGCACAAGGTTAAATTTTTCAAAGTGGGAAATGAGCTATTTAACCTTCTTCAGGTAAGAGGCCATATTTTTGTCCTTTGCCGCATAATCCCCTCTCACTCGGCTAACCACTAGCTGCGAGTCACTATTGGCGGTTAACCTCCTTATCTGCATTTCCCTTGATAATTTTAAGCCCGCCAGGAGGGCTTCATATTCTGCAGCATTGTTCGAAGCCTTGAATCCGAACCTAATAGCACTGCAAAGTCAGTGTCCCTCCGGACTCAACAAAATAACCCCTGCTCCCGAACCGGTCTCACCGAAAGAACCGTCAGTGAAAAGGCTCCAAGTAGGGGGTTCTGCTTCTTCAATTTCTGTGTCGACTTGAAGTCCAGAGAATTCGACTATGAAATCTGCCAGTGCCTGTCCTTTCACCGAGGCCCTTGGTTTGTATGAGATGTCGAACTCACTCAGTTCGATGGACCATTTCATTAGCCTCCCAGAGGCGTCCGGCTTTTGCAAGATTTGCTTGAGGGGGAGGGTCGTCAACACATGGATGCCATGGGCCTGAAAGTAAGGCCTCAACTTTCTGCATGCGGTCATAAGTGAAAAGGCTAGCTTTTCCATGTCTGAATATCGAGATTCTGTAGGGGTGAAAGCCTTGCTTACATAGTGGACAGGTAATTGGGTACCTTCCTCCTCCCTCACAAGGACCGAACTCACGGCGTCAGCTGATACGACCAAGTATATTGATAGGGCTTCTCCATCTTTGGGCTTGGAGAGGAGGGGGGCTTGCCCAAGGTGCTTCTTCAGCCTTTGGAAAGCCGCTTCGCACTCCTCATTCCACTGGAACTTCTTTCCTCTTTTTAGGACTTTGAAGAAAGGAAGGCACTTATCCGTCGCCTTCGAGATGAACCGGCTTAACGCAGCGAGCTGACCTGTAAGGCTTTGTACCTCTTTTGGTTTGTGGGGGAACCTCATATCTAGCAGGGCCTTAATCTTATCAGGATTAGCCTCGATCCCTCTTTGATTTACCATGTAGCCCAAGAACTTCCCGGAGGCTACATCAAAGGCGCATTTCAGGGGGTTCAGCTTCATTTGAAATTTTCTCAAAACTTCGAAGGCTTCGGTAAGATGTTCAATATGATCTTCAGTTTCGAGGCTCTTCACCAACATGTCGTCCACATAAACCTCCATTGTTTTGCCTAAAAGATTTGCAAACATGCGGTTCACTAACCTTTGGTATGTGGCCCTGCGTTTTTCAAACCAAACGGCATCACCCGGTAGCAATAAAGGCCTCGATCCGTAATGAATGAGGTGTTTTCTTCGTCCAGTGGGTACATGGGGATCTGATTGTATCCAGAATAAGCGTCCATGAAGCTCAGTAGTTTGTGTCCGGCGGTGGCATCCACAAGTTGGTCAATCCTTGGAAGTGGGAAACTGTCCTTTGGGCAAGCCTGATTTAGGTTGGAGAAGTCTATGCAGACTCTCCACTTGCCATTGTGCTTCTTTACCAGTACAGGGTTCGATACCCACCTCGGGTAGGTCGCTTCACGGATGAACCCATTGCTTACCAGCTTCTGAACCTCTTCCTTCAGGGCTTCATACCTTTCTGGGTTCAACGTCCTCCTCTTTTGTCGGTGTGAAGTGAACTTGGGGTCGATGTTGAGGTGGTGGAAGCTGACTTTGGGGTCGATGCCCACCATGTCTCCATCCTTCCATGCAAAAACATCCAAGTTTGCAAGGAGGAAGTTCTTCAATAGCCCCTTCCGTTCACTCCCCAAATCTTTCCCAACTTGCAGGACCCTGGTGGGGTCGTCCGGATCTACCTGGAAAGGCTCCAGTTCTTCGACTGGGGCAGTCTGAGAGTTGGATTCCGTAATCCTTGGATCCAAAACGGTATCCACGCTGCCTTGTTCAGGGGGGATTTCACCTATGATCGCACCTATCATTTCGATGTCTTCCCCTTCTTCAGGAGCTGACCCTTCTGCAGGGGCGTCGATCATTTCTGTATCCAAGTATATCATGTTTGTGCTGCGGGGTTCGAATTTTTGCAGGGAGTTTAGGTAGCACTTTCTCGAACCCATCTGGTCGCCCCGTAGAGTGGCAATACCCCTGTCAGTGGGAAACTTCATGCACAGGTGGTGAATGGATGTTACAGCCCCTAATTCGTTCAACGCGGGTCGACCCAGGACTCCGTGATATGCTGACCTGTGGTCCACCACCAAAAACTCCATGCGGTGGTGGGCCGTGAGGGGGGGTGTTCCCATTTCCACAGTCAACGTGATCCTCCCCCTGGGGATGATGCTATCCCCGGTGAATCCATACAATGGGGCTGTCATTGGGGTAGGATTGAAACCGACCTGCATCTTGTCAAATGCGGTGCCAAAAAGTATGTTGACCGAACTTCCGTTGTCCACAAGCATACGATTCAAACCATTTCTGGCTATTATAGCTCTTACTACCAAGGCATCACAATGGGGGTAGTGGACATCAGCCGTATCTTCTTGTGTGAATGTGATTGGCAGGAGGGTGTGAGTCCCACGGTAGGACCCGTTGACGGAATAACTTGTCATGGGGGAGTCTTTGGCTTCCCTGGCATAATTCCTCTGAGCGTTCCTAGACTCTCTCCCAATGTGGGGCCCTCCGATTATAGTATCTATTTCCCTGATGGGGTCCAGCTCTGCGTTGGGATGGGCCTCTCTTTGCCTCTGTGAACTCCTTGGACGGTCCCTAGGCCTGTCGTCTCTTCGACGAGGCGATCGATCCCTTGTTTGCCTTCGTTGTTCCCCATCTCTGGGTTCGGGATCTCTCCTTTCCTTGCTGGCAGTCCTCAAGTTTTGGTTCGCAGGACCTCTAGCCTCACTCCGACCCGTTTGTCCCTGGTTCGGAGGCCTCGTCAAACAGTTGCTGTCGCTGTGACCAAAAGTTCTATGATATGTGCAATAGGGCCTATTCCTAGGTCCGCTGCCTCTTCCTCTGCCCCTTCCCCTTTAGGAGCTTGGTTGCACATCCCCATTGGGGCCCACTTCCTCATATGCCAGTGAGGGTACGGCGTTTAGAGTGGCGGTGGCCAGTGCTTGGCCTGATGTTGGGGCCACAGTTTGTCCTGCTTGTGTCCATTGCTGGGTTACCAAGTGCGATACAGGCCTCGTCTTTGTCTTTGAGTGGGTGGCAGTCCCAAAGAGGTCCTGTTGCGATGGTCAATCAACTCTTCATTGACTATTTCGCTCCTCATCATTTCCACAAGGGCATCATAAGTAGTGGGGTTTCTGTTTCGCACATCTCTCCAAAAGAGGGTATTCATGTTAAGTCCGCCTCTGAGTGCCGATAGGGCCTCCCTATCCGTTACCTGTTCGCAATAAGTCATTCATCAGTGAAACGAGCCAAATAGCTCTTCAACGTTTCACCCGCCTGTTGCCTCATGTCCTGAAGCCTTTGTATAGGAGCCTCTCCTTCTTTACTAGACAGGTATTGATTTAGAAAGGCTTTCTTGAGGTCGGGCCAGCTTCTGATGCTTCCTGCAGGTATGCGGTTGTACCATATTTCGGCAGAGCCTGTGAGAGTAAGGTGGAATGCTCTACATTTCAACGCCGGCGTGGCTCCTCTTAGAGCCATGTGTGTCTTGTAGTTGTTGAGGTGCTTAGCCGGGTGTCCTTTACCTTCATATTTTGGAATCTTTGGGGGCACAAAATGGCTGGGGACGTGTGCATTTCTTAGCTCGCGCGAGAATGGCAAGCTGTCATCATCATCATCAAGCTCAAAAGACCTACAGGGGCTGCTGGATTCCCCTTCTTCCGCCTGATACCGAGGCGGTTGAGCGATTCCCGCCAAGTTTTGCTGGTTCGCAGCGTCCCTTCTTTCACGCCTATTCCTAGGCTGGCGAACCTCCTGGGGCTCCTGTTGTTCTTGTCGCCTCACATTTGGAGGGGGTCGCTGGGGCCTATTCCTAGGCCCTGATGTACCAATTCTATCAAACACGCTGGTGGACCTTCTTGGCTCCGGGTCTCGTGCGTATTCGGGAGGGAAGTTTCCCCCCCCTTGAAGGGGTCTCCGCCGAGGTGGGTGTGGATGTGAGCTGAAGATGTATCCATGCCTACCTCCCTTTCCAGGGGGCTCGGCTCCCTTGCATGTTGTGCGGAAATTTCGGCCTCATCATCCTGTTGATAGGCCTCATGGTGGGGGGGTTGGTATCCAGCTTGTCCATGCATCTGTAGAAGCAATTGCTGCATGGCAGCGTTTTGTTCTGCCAAGTTCCTCATGTTCGCTGCCATTTCTCCTACCTCCCTAACTAGGCGCGCTGTTGTACCGCCCCGCCTGTGAAGGTGATGGGGTCTGCGCATGTTAACGTTTGTTCGGAGGACCTATTCTTCAGAGGCCTTCTGTTGACGGCTTCTGCCACGGGAGTCCCCGCGTTGGTGGCTTTGGCTATGAGAACCGTAATTGCTGGAACTCATTGCGACGGCAAATTCTGAACTTGCGGTTAAAATCAGTGGGAGGGGCTTTTCCTTCGTTCCTTTTTCTAGAAACCTCAACCTTTCTCCAAGGCTAGGCTTTTGCTTCCTTTCGACTAGCTTCCACCACTAGGATGTTCGTGGTTATAATGTGTGATTTCCCACAGACGACGCCAATCTATTAACCTCAAAAATTGCACCTATGAGCTGTCAACAGATCCCAGGGCCTCTCACTTCCGGTTCAACCTTTCTTCCTGCACACTAAGACAAACCATCAGTTGTACGTGGCCTTCTCCAAAGAGGGGGGAGCTGGCCGCGCGCACTCCGACGATCAAGTCAGTTGGAGTGGTAATATATATGGGTGTGGGAAGGCTGCAACGTGAGCCCCCAAAATATATAAGGGGGTCGGCCTTGGGGAGACAAATAGAATAGTAAAATATAGAGAGAATTGCTAAGTAGTATTGAGAAGTCAATTTAGCATTACCTTCAAATGACACAATGTGTGAGCTTATATAGTAAGATAGAGTGAGTAAGAACCGTTGGATGAGTGCCCACGTGGTCTTATCTCAACGGCTGAACTTCTTGTCATAGACTTCAGTGCATTTAATGCTCTGACCTCCTATGTTTGAACTCTGACACGCGGGATTGGTGCAGCCGTAATTGCAGCGTGTTGTCACATCATCCACTTGTCAGAAGATCTTTTACACAAGATCTTCTATTGGAGAGCCATACTGCCTACTGTTCACGTGACATGAGTTCGGTACCGCACAAGAGTTCGGTCACAAGGGGTTCAGCAATGGAGGTTCGAGACTGTGGGTTCGTCCTCACCAGTTCGACATGGAGGGTTCGGATGGACGGAAGGCTGTGGATTCGGCCACGTGGTGTGTGTGGGGCCATTTGGGATTGCCCGTAACAACTAGTCCTCGAAGTCCATGTATGATTATTTATATAGTGCGTGGACTTGAAGTAAAGAAAGAAAAGAAAGGTGGCCGTAACACAAATAATAAGGACGTTTTTGCTAATTACCCTAAAAATTGTGTTTGATATATGTAGCATGATGAAGGCTTTCTTGTTCAACATATCCAGAAATGTCTACTTCCTGGTCGGCAATTCATTTTCCCTTTCAATTGTGATGGTCCAAATTGGGATACTTGACCCGTCCCTTTCCCTTTCAATTGCGGTGGTCCAAATTGGGAGACTTGACCTGTCCCTTTAGATATAAATTCCAGATTAGGCTATGACTATATTTTCTTGGAATATGGTTTACTCTAAATATGGAAAGAATCCTAATTGCTTACGGAAAGTTATTTGACCTAAGATTGTGGTTCAGCTTAGTACGTTAGAATTTCAACAAATTGTGACTTTGGTCTTGCAAATATTTTTGATTCTAGTAACATAGACACTATACCTAGAGTCACCTCAATTCTTAACAAATTAGTATTCATAATTTGTGATGGTTGTTCTAACATCCATAGTAATCCTCTGTACTTTATAAGTCCCTCAAAGAAAAAAATTACTGTTTTGAATCTTAATCGTTCTAAAATTGCACTGAAAAGATGTCTTTCTTTGTTTGTGTATAATTATATGATGTTGCCGATGTTAAATTTTTTAAGTGATCTTCTGGACAACTCCATGAACCACCCTCGAGTATTAGACCTATTATCTCAAAGTACGTAGTCGTAAGGGCTTGTTTGGAAGAGATCTTTTAAGTAAAAGTTGACTTTTTTTGGAGAATGTATTTTAAAAATAGGAAAAGTTATGTATCATAGAATGTATAGTTGAAAATGATTTTGAAAAAAAAAATAATAAATAAATTCAATAAATCTGTCCCAAACAAGCTCTTACTGAAGTGTACCAAACAGTGTCAAAGTTCTACATTCAAAGAATCTCGTGCTGGTTTAACACTGCATTTAAGTACTTATAATTTGTGTTTTATACGGAATTTGTGAATAATAAGTGAATAGTAAACTGTGGATTTTATAAAATATGTGAATTAAAATTATATTTGACTAGTTTTAAAAAAATTAAGCTTATCGAGCATGCACTTTGTTATGACTCGTTATATTGTGCCACCTCGTGCAGCTTGTTTGTAAGAGATCGACTAGCTTCACTAGGTTATGAATCGCCGTATGCATCAGTGATTTCATGACCAATTTCGCCCGTGCTCATTACTCGGCTTGCCTTATGCTAAAGAAAGGACTCCTTTGAGAAAAGGAGAAATGACGATCAAGGGTGGAAGGAAATTACTTTTGTGGGGAAAGAAATTTTCTGAACCCCTGTTTGATAGAGATTTCCGTAGAATAGATTTGTAAAAAACGATTTTTTGGAGATTTGTGATTAAAATGTAAAGAAAAGTTATAGGTTCACGAGTACAGTTACTTTATTGAGAGAATGTGTGGTTAAAAATAAATTTATGGACAAATGAATTTTAGAAAATGAAAGTTAAACAATTACTTAGTGTTAGTTATGTAAAACCCAATCATCGTTAATATTTATATTATTGATGATGAGTTCTAAAAACCCATCTTCAAACTAGGTATTTTCAACGTTCTTGTATTTCTGTTTATGATGGTACTCATACTTGTAATGAAAGAGTTAATTATTTAAGACAGATGCAAGTGTGTAGTCATAACAAAATATTTGTTTATTATTATTTTACGACAATCCAACTAAAACACATGGTGAATAAGTTGCACTATTTACAAGGTAGATTTATCATTGTAAAAAGTGTCATTTATCGCATTCGGTATCTATGTTGTAAGCCCCTTTCCGATTTAGTTAAAAATCAAATTTTTATTAGATTTTGATAAAAGTTATTAAAATGTGTTATTGAAAAGTGTTGGTGGCCGAAAAATTAATTTGGCTCAAATTCTTATTGAGTTGAAAGCTTACTTTTATGCCACGTAGAAAAGTATACTTTAGAGTCTCTGAGCATGAATAATACTTATAAATATGACGGAATGGAACCAAATATATCATTGCACTCTCTAAGTCACAAAATGAAGGCTTTGCCCACTTTGCAGCTTCATTGTTTTCCACCAGTTCCTCCCAAAACACCATTTTCTGTAGCAAATGAAGGCCCTTCAAATGAATTTTTCACTGGTAAGTTCTTGATTATTTTCTGTAAGCAATTAAGAAGAACAAAGACTTTACATTATTAGTTATCTGTAAACATATATAAAAAATCTTGAAAGGACGGGACATTTTGTGCTATTTACCTGTTATTGTATATTTATCTTTAGCCTCTGCACCTCATATATAAGAACTGATGGTGTCCACTCATGGTCTGAAAATCAGATGCACATTCGGACAGAAGCAAACCTTATCGTTTCTTCAACCATTCATGCTTCAATTTTTATTGTGGGACCGCATTAGGATGACTTGAGTAATCGAATTAATAGTAATACATATTTTGTAGGACTTTCACTGCTTGGGAGAGATGTCAATCGAAAATGCATTCCGAAAGTAGTCCATCGTGGTAAGTTTGATTTGAATGGAACAATTTTACAAAAAATATCCATCAAGTATCCACTTCAATAACCATGTATTTTTATTTATTTATTTATTTTTAATAGCAGACCACATAAATTTGTCACAAGTACATGAAATGGATGTCCTGAAGAATGGGGAAGCCTTTGAGGTGAGATGAAATTTTCAATTCTTAAACATCATTAAATTTTTCTTTTACCATTTGGTGCTACTACTATTACTCTAGTCTTCAACATGCGAAGGACTGATATAAGAGAGTGATGGTAATCTTTAAACCCAAAATCTTTGCTTTCCCCTATATTTATTGAACTATCAAATCTAAAAGTTTAAGTTGCATGCTATTCGTGTTTTAGCCATTTGGCACTGGGAAGGCTTCAGCCCCATACATGGTCTTACGACTTTGCAGAGACTTGTGTTTTTGGTACGATGCCACTTGATTATTCATTAGTATGATCGTAGTAACATAATTATATGATTTCCTAAGGTAACCGTGGTAAAGGGGGACATTGATTACATTAAGGAGACGTTGGACACTATGGGAGAAGGACGAACAAGCCTTTCACCCTATGACACGGCATGGATTGCTCTTGTTAGAAATCTCCATGGACCTGATCTTCCTCAATTCCCATCAAGTCTTCAATGGATTGCCGAAAATCAACTCTCAGATGGCTCGTGGGGTGATGACCATTTTTTCTTGGCATATGATCGGCTAGTCAATACACTAGCATGTGTAGTTGCGCTGCGATCATGGAACCTTCATTCCCAAAAAATTGAAAAAGGTACTAATTATTCAAGGAGTTACAAAAAGTATTTGTAATGCAAACTCTGGGACATTCGGCTAATGAATGACTTAATATTTATTTCAGGGATAACATTTATCAAAGAAAATATACACAAGCTTGAAACTGCAGGGGAAGAATACATGACCTGTGGATTTGAAATTGTATTTCCTGCTCTTCTTGAAAGAGCCCGAAACTTAGGCATTGACCATATTCCCTATGATGCTCCTGCCGTAAAAGAGATTTATGCTGCAAGAGATTGGAAAATGAAAAGGTAATACCTTTGAGTTCATATTATGTAGACCATGGAATTAAAGAGGCTAGAGAATTCTGCTGAACTTCTTTTATTAATATGTTAATTATGAAGATGGAGAAGATGGTGTTTATATACAGGCATATACACGGCTGCCCTAATTGTGATAGACTCCTAATTGCTATACATTAGTTACCATAATTTAAACTATAGGTAATATAATTATGATCCAATATGCCCCCTCAAGATGGAGGACGGATGGACGCCAATCTTGGACCGAATGCTGGAAAGGCTGGAACCAGGGACCGACTTAGTCAAGCTGTCAGCTAATTGATCAGCACCCGAGACATGAGTCACACGAAGCTGACCAGATTGCACCTTTTCACGAACAAAGTGAAAATCAAGAGCAATGTGTTTCATTCTAGAATGGAAGACCGGATTAGCACACAGGTAGGTAGCCCCAACATTATTTGAATAGATGACAGGAGTGGAGCGCATGGTATAGCCAATTTCATGAAGAAGGGCCTGAAGCCAGGAGATCTCGGCAGCGATAGCAGCAATAGAACGATACTCAGCCTCCGTAGACGAGCGAGCAACAGTTCTCTTCTTTTTAGAGCTCCTGTAGATCGGATTAGAGCCAAGGAAAACAATGTAAGCACTAGTCGAAGTATGATCAATAACATTGCACCCCCAATCAGCATCAGAAAAGGCATGAAGAGAGAGAGGTGAATGGCGTCGAAGCAAAAGACCATGATCAAGAGTACCATGCAAGTACCGCAACACACGCTTAAGAGCGGACCAATGGACAGATGTGGGGGAGTGCATGAACTGGGAGAGTTTGTTGACCGCAAAGGCAACATGAGGCCGGGTTAAAGATAGATATTGCAAGGCACCAAGAACATAGCGATACTCAGATGGACATGCCAGATGTTCACCCTCATGAAGAGCAGGTATATGCGAGGACGGCATAGGACTAATGGCTGGCTTAGATGACAGCATCCCCGATCTATCAAGTAAGTCAAGTATATATTTGCGCTGTGATAGAAAAAGACCATGTGAGTTGGGAAGGACTTCCATGCCAAGAAAATAAGAGAGTGCACCCATATCTTTGATAGAAAACCAAGCAGCAAGCTTCTGAACATAGGATGCAATGGCTGAAGAGGAGTTACCAGTAAGAATAATGTCATCGACGTAGACAAGAAGAAAAAGCACCGTAGCCCGTTGGCTGAGAAAGAACAAAGACGTGTCAGCCTTCGAATTTTGAAAACTAATACTGACCAAAAAATACTTAAGTTGAGAGTACCAAGCACGAGGAGCTTGTTTGAGACCATAAAGAGACCGTTGGAGGTGACAAACAAAATCTAGAAATTGCTGATTGATAAACCCCGGTGGTTGCTGCATGAAAACATTCTCAGATAAAGAGCCATGTAAAAAGGCATTATTGACGTCGAGTTGTTTGAGGTGCCAGCCATGTATAACAGTAAGTGAAAGGATCAGGCGAATTGTAGAATGTTTGACAACGAGACTGAAAGTATCACAGAAGTCCAGGCCGGGGCGTTGGTGAAAACCTTTGGCGACCAGGCGCGCTTTATATTTATCAAGAGACCCATCGGCCTTTCGTTTAATGCGAAAAACTCATTTGCAACCAATGACATTATGAGAGGAGTTACGAGGCACAAGGGTCCAGGTGCCATTTTTAAGAAGGGCATTGTACTCATCACACATAGCGAAGCGCCAATGCAGGTCCTTCAGAGCTTGAATGGCAGTGGAAGGCTCACGAGGGAGTTGGCAGGTAGTGGCGGAGGCAAGGTGAGCTGTTCTACTGTAGGTAAGTATAGGATGGAGAGAGGGAAGGCGCGAAGGAGGGAGGTGCAGTAGGTCTGGCGAGAGGAGGAGATGGTAGAATGGGGATGGCAGGGGCTGGAGATGGAGGTGGAGATGGACAGCTGGGTTCAGGGGACAGCAGAGGAACAGAAGAAGGAGTGGAGTTCAGGAACTGGGCAAGGCGTCGAGTGGGCCGCAAAAGCTCTGCGGAATGAGGCGAAGGAGTGAGGTGGGAAGTGGAGAGGTGGTGGAGGAATGTGGCGTGGAGCCAGTTGGGGGAGTGGGACGGGTGGGCGTGGATGCAGAAGATGGAAGAGAGGCGGGGGTACCTGGGGACACGAAAATGGGAGTGGCAGGTGTGGAGCCCAAGGCGGCGGGCATAGCGGCGGAAGGTTGGAGACGCACTCTATGAAAAAGGCCATCGAAACCAGTAACTGGGAGAGAGGAGGAAAGGGGTGGGGGAGCAGAAACTGGGATTGGGACAGAATCAGGGGCTGGGACAGAAGCTGGGGCTGGGACAGAGACAGGTGAAGTGAAGGGAAAAATGTGTTCGACGAATTTTACATGGCGACTTGTATAGAAACGACCAGTGGGGAGATGAAGGCAGTAGTAGGCACTTTGAGAGGGACTATAACCAAGGAAGACACAAGGCTTGGAGCGAGACTCAAGCTTGTGAGCGATATACGGGCGAAGCCAAGGGTAGCAGAGGCACCCAAAGACAGGGAGTTTGGAAAAATTTGGGAGAGAGTGGTAGAGTTTTTCATAGGAAGTAAGATAGCGAAGGTTGATTTTAGGGAGTCGGTTAATGAGGTAGGTGGCGGTGGTGAAAGAATAAGGCCAAAAATGGGACGGAATGGAGGCGTGTTGAAGAAGTGCCAAACCAGTTTCAACAACGTGGCGATGGCGCCGTTCAGCATAACCATTGTGTTCGGGTGTATGAGGGGGGAAGTGAGGTGGCTAATGCCATTGGCCGAAAGGTAGTAGGCTAGAGCGACGTATTCGCCACCATTGTCCGTAAATAAAGTTGTGATGGAAGCGTTAAATTTTTTTTCGACAAGGCCACGAAAGCGGATAAAGGTGTCACGAACATCGAATTTTTTCTTTAAAGGATAGAGCCACACATACTTAGTAAAGTGGTCGATAAACACAACATAATATTTATATCCCTCGGTAGAGACTATTGGAGATGTCCATACATGAGAGAAAATAAGTTGTAATGCATGAGAGCTGGACAAAGTAGAGTTGGAAAATGGTAACTTGTGACTCTTATTGCAATCGCATGAATTACAATTGGAGAATGAGTGCTTAAATGACGATGAAGACAAAGATTTGCTAGACACTAAATGACGTAAAATTTTGGCGTTGGGATACCCTAGGCGAAGATGCCAGGTATCAAGGTTGGTGGAGATAGAAGAGAAGGCAGCCACTGGTGTAGAAGGAGTGAATGAGAGTGCGTGCACGTCGTCCTTAACTGGGCCGCGCAAAATTGGAGTTCCGGTCTGCAAGTTTTTCACAACAAAAGAGGTAGGTAAGAACTCAATGCTGGTGTTATTTTGGGAACAGAACTGAGAGACGGAGACCAGATTACGAGCAATATGGGGAACAAAAAGAATATTAGATAAGCGAAAATTAGAATTGTGAGCATTAAAATGAGAGTGGCCAGTGTGTGTGATGTGTAAACCATTACCGTCACCAATCTGAACATCGTCGGGACCAGAGTAGTTGGAATGGAGTGCAAGGTTGCCAAGATCATTGGTTATGTGGTGGGATGCACCGGAGTTAAGGAGCCAATCTTGAGGTGGCTGGGCAGAAGTGTGAGCGGCCAGATTTGCCTGGTAAGAAAGATGCTGGCGGTGGTGTGTGGGGAAGAGGCAATTGGTGAATGATGAAAGGCAGTACAACGTTTTGCTGAATGACTAGGTGCCCCACAGAGTTGGCACTTGCCAAGATACGGGCGAGGTGAATAAGTTGGGGGTGCTGGTGTTGCGGGGTCTGGGGTTATTAGAGAATGAATGTGGCTGATAGGAATAGGAGGTTCGAGAACCACTGGAGGGAGGATGGTGGGACTGTGTGGTGGAGGAGGAGCGAGTTGTGAGGTTCGCCGTAACCGGCTGGAAGGGAGAGGGAGAGGGAGAGGGAGAGGCAGACGGATGGGGTTGGAGCTGAGATTCTCGGGTAACCAATTTTTCATGCAATTCGTCGAACGTGATGGATGTATCATGAGCACGAACAGCCTCTGCCAATCCATTATATTCTGAGCCAAGACCGCGAAGGATATGAAGGACCAATTTGTCGGGATCAGGCGAGGAGTTCATGGGAGTCAGATTGTCCATAATACTTTTTACCCCATGCATATATTCTGTCATGGTAGCATCGCCCTTCTGCAAATTACCGAGAGCATGTTTGAGGTGCATAATACGTCCACGTGAGGGTCTAGCGTAAGTATTAGTGATTGTTACCCACGCTTCACGTGACGTGCCCGCTGCTGCGATGAAGGAGACTAAGTTCAGAGAGAGGGAACTGACGATGGCATTGAGGAGAAGCTTGTCCTGTCTGACCCAGCGTGTGTATTCTGGGTTGAAAGTGGCAGTTGCATCTTGGGCGCTTACAGTTCGCGTTGGACAGGGAAGCGTGCCATCAACAAAACCCAGTAAATCAAAGCCTACCAGCAGGCTGTGGAACTGAATGTGCCAGGCAGGGAAATTCGTTGGGGTAAGTTTGATAGGAAGTTGGGCGTGAGCATTGATAACGATAGGAGGATCTGGAACGGTGGGAGAGGGTGTTGGGTTGGAGTTGCTGGGTGGTTGATTGGTAGGGACCGTGCTGGAAGAATCGGTTGAGGCCATTAATCAAGGCTTGTTTAAGCGTAAAGCTCTGATACCATAAAGAGGCTAGAGAATTCTGCTGAACTTCTTTTATTAATATGTTAATTATGAAGATGGAGAAGATGGTGTTTATATACAGGCATATACACGGCTGCCCTAATGGTGAAAGACTCCAAATTGCTATACATTAGTTACTATAATTTAAACTACAGCAATATAGGGCAGCCAGCATTGTAGATTCGAAAATAAGGAAAACTAAAATAGGTAATATAATTATGATCCAATAGGAATACTCATCTTTTTGCTAAACAAGTTATATTGAAGGAAATAAAATACAAAGGTTCCATTTATTTTGTTTTTCTCTGAAGACGACATGCATTTTTTATTTGCATTAAATATGATTTCGTGCATAACAATATGGCCTTTTAATTTTGCAGGATACCTAAAGACCTGATTCACACAGTACCAACATCTCTTCTATATAGCTTGGAAGGATTACAAGATTTGGACTGGAAAAAGCTATTGAGGCTGAAAACTACACTGGGTTCATTCTTAACTTCTCCATCCTCCACGGCCTTTGCACTGATGGAGACTAAAGATGACAACTGTTTCAGATATTTGGATGATATTGTGAAAACATTTAATGGAGGAGGTAACAAAATAATTCAATTTTTACTTACCTGAGTTTAGGTTACCCCAAAATCTCTCAAGTTTGCCGGGTTAATAGAAAAATAATTTTATTTTTCTCTCACGTAATTTATCATTCTTTAGCGCCAAACTCAAATCCAGCTGATTTATTCCCACGACTTTGGGCCGTTGATCGATTACAGCGCCTGGGAATTTCACGCTTTTTCGAGCCACAAATTATTGACCTTTTAAGTTATGTCTACAGGTAAAATCAAAATAAGGAAACAAATACACCTAGACCCTGTTTGACAATCATTAAAATGAGATTTTTTTAAAGGAAAAATTAGTTTTGAAAAAGTGGTTTTTTGGAGAATGCGTGGTTAAAAAGTAAAAAAAAAATGATTTGAGTTTACATGCAGAATATTTTATTGTAAAAATGTGTGGTTGAAAATGAATTTTAGAAAAAAGAGTTTTGTTTTAATGATTGTCAAACATGGGCTTAACTACATCATTATCTTGCATCTTTATGGCAACTGATTATGGAATTTGCTCTTATAGATTTTGGACCGACAAAGGAATTTTCAGTGCAAGATATTCCGGATTTTGCGATATCGATGATACATCCATGGGTTTCAGGCTTCTAAGGTTGCATGGATTTAGTGTTAACCCCGGTAGGATTAGGCGCACCCATCTCTCATTTTTCTTTTTCTGTAAATCGAAAAACATAAATTATCAAAGCAGAAACCAGAGTTATAGCTTAAGAGGAGAGCTGGACCTGATCTCAAATGGATGAAAAAGCAAGTAATGTTAACGGAGTGTGTATTTTTTGCAGATGTTTTCACACACTTCAAGAACGGCAATAAATTTTCTTGCTTTTCTGGTCAAATGATTGAATCTGCAACTCCAATATTCAATCTCTACAGGGCTTCTCAAGTTCTATTCCCTGGAGAAACAATTCTTGAAGAAGCCAAGAAATTCTCCTACTCTTTTTTACAAGAAAAGCTAGCATCTCATCCACTTGCAGATAAATGGATAATATCTGAGGGACTTTATGATGAAGTACCGAACCAATTTCTATATAAACATCACTACAAAATTAATCTCTTTTTTTGTTTTGTAAAAATAAATTACACTTTACATCTGTGGCGGCATCAAAGAGTAATTATTTGTTTGATATACAACAATGCAGATAACGAAAGGGCTTGAATTACCATGGTATGCTGATTTACCCCGAGTGGAGGCTAGATTCTACATAGAGCAATATGGTGGCGCAACTGATGTATGGATTGCCAAAACTTTGTACAGGTATATGCTACTCACACACAACTCTATTGGAGTTGCAAATTTGTTAATTTAAATTTTGTTTGTAAGACTTTACTAATCAATATATCTTAAAGATATTGATTAATTCATTTGGGATAATCAGACTCAATAAATTTAATTTTCAGAAAATTAACATGAATTTTGCCTGGTTCACACTTTTCTGTATAAGCTTGGACATGGTAAATTAGTGCAGCCGTGTAGGAAATCCCAGAAGGGCGGATTGGACTGCTTTAAGCCTCTAAGTTAGGAGTTGTTGTAACTAGGGGAAAATTTTGTGGATGGTTAGAAAAATATAATTTGAAAAATATTGGAAAACGTAAAATACAAGAAAAATATTATTCACGTCAAAAGTCACATTATATGTTACTTTTTCTGTTGAATTGTCGTGTAATGTGTTTGTATCATATACTTATCTGAAATGTCACATCTTTATATATAAATTTGTTTAGAATGTCACTTTTTGTTATTCTATCGCTAAAAAGTCACTCAAATTATAGTCCCGGCTTGATCTAGGTCAAAATTTTGATAAAAATCTAAGTCAAAGTCCAATAAAATTTAACACTTTTCTGAAATCTACAACTTTTCAACCACACATTCATCAACTTTTACCAAATTCTACTAAAAATATAATTTTTTAGTTACGTCAGTCAAACAGGGACATTATAGTTATATAATTTACATTCTATCTATATTATTCTTTGTTGGGTTTTCTTGACAAAATAACATACACAGCAGTTTATGTAACAATAACACCAATATGTTGACCCAGTTCAACCAATAGGCCTAATCTGGGGGGCTCAGGAACTGAACCCGTTCCACTAGTGCAAGATAGCCTTCCAAGAGAGTACAGTGCAAATCAAACCGTTCAGAAACTCAGGTTTTGATCATCGACCGAGAGATCTACAAAACCGAACCCAACTCCTTCGACTTCAACCTTAACCACACTAAACGAAAAATACAGACAACCACAAGACGCATAAATCACGCCAAAGTTACTGTAACAAGATGGTTTTTCAAGGATCAAACTAAAACCAAGAATCACTCTAATAATCTAGAGCCAGAAGAAGAAGGAGATGAAAATCGCTCACAGGCGAGAGAGAGTAGAGAGAGAAATATCAAAAGCCAAGTCTAAAACCGTGTGATCTCAATCGACACCCAAAGTCAAGGTCAAAACACCAAGACAACATCTCAGCCCTTCATCTAATCCAACGGTCCACATTAGATGCAAAGAAGCACAATCCGTGTCAAATGAAAGATAGCCAATGGGTGTTGCCACACAAAAGGGCCGTCCACTTCCAAAGGCCCATTCAAAGGACAACTTCCAAAAATAGCACCTTGTAATCAGTGTTTTGAGAAACATACTTTCATTTCTTCACCTTGATTATCAATAACACTCACTCGCTGGTTACTTACTTGCACAAGGAACATTCAGTTCATCATCATTGCCCTAACTTGCAAAAGAAAATTAACCACTGTCAATATGAAGTAAATTTAAACAAGTATTAAACTTACCTACAGACAACACTTTTGTCCCCATATCAGAGGGATTTTTATCAGTATGAACTTTAAGCAAATTTAATTCACCTGTAGAGATCTTTTCTCTAATAAAATGATACTTCACCTCAATGTGTTTTGACCTTTCATGATAGATAGGATTCTTACTAAGTAAAAGTGCACTTTCACTGTCAGTAAAAATAGTGGGAGTATCATATAAAAAATGCAGTTCATTTAAAATTTCTTTTAACCATAGACATTCTTTTACAGCCTCAGTTATGGCTACATACTTAGCTTCAGTGCTGGACAATGTAACCATAGATTGCAATTGTGACTTCCATGTTATACAATTGTCACCAAGTGTAAAAAAGTATGCAGTAGTAGATTTTCTGTTATCCTTGTCACCAGCAAAATCAGCATCTACATACCCCTTTAGGGTAAGTTTTTCAGATCTTTTTCCATACACTAGACTCAGATTTAATGTACCAACTATATACCTTAACAACCATTTTAAACTTGCCCAATGGGGCTTTCCGGGGTTCGACATAAATCTGCTCAAAAAACTTATAGTATAGGCTAAGTCAGGTATGGTTGTTATCATAGAGAACATAATGGAACCTATAGCATTAGAGTAGGGTATGTTCCTCATTTTTCTAAATTCCTCTTCAGTTTTAGGAGAATGTGCACTAGAAAGATTCATGTGAGACGCTAAGGGAACGTTCATAGATTTTGATCCATTCATACCAAATTTAGTTATGACTTTATTCAGATAGGCTTCCTAGGAAACGACTAGTCTATTTTCAGCCCTATCTCTCTTTATAACCATCCCCAAAATCTTTTTTAGCACTCCCCAAATCTTTCATATCGAATTCTGTTTTTAAAAGGTTCTTCATTCTAGTGATTTCAGCCTTACTTGAACTTGCTAGAAGCATGTCATCTACATACAGCAACAAGTAGACCTTACAGCCCTCCTTACTATCATTATAGTACATGTATGCATCATATTCACTCCTTTTAAAACCTATCTTCAGAACATAGGTATCAAACCTTATGTACCACTGTCTAGGGCTTTGTTTAAGCCCATACAGAGATCTTTCTAATTTGCACACACAATTTGTTTTACCCTTTACCTCAAAACCTTGAGACTGACTCATGTAGATATCCTCTTCCATTCCCCAAGTAGGAAAGCAGTCTTGACATCTAGTTGTTCCAGTTCCCAGTTGAACTGAACAACCAATGCAAGAACCAATCTAATAGTTTTGTACTTAATCACATGAGAGAATATCTCATTGTAATCAACCGCTTCCTTTTGAGTAAACCCCTTCGCCACTAATCTGGCTTTATACCTAGGAGGATCACTAGGATTATTACCTTCTTTCAATTTGTAAATCCACTTACAGTGGACTATCCTATGATCCTTAGGTTTAATACCCAACTTTCAAGTTTTATTCTCAATTGAAGATTCCATTTCTTCTTCCATGGCTTTCTTCCAATTTTCAGATTTTGCCCCATTCATAGCTTCTTCAAAAGAAGAAGGTTCAGAATGTTCAATGGCCTTACCGGAAACCAAGGCAAAATCAGTCAAGTTTTGTGATTCATATCTAGGGTTAGGTCTTCTTTCTCTCCTTTCCCTATCTCTTGTAAGTTGGTAATTTTGAATAGAGGTATTATTATCAGGAAGATTGAGACCTTCAGTCTCAGTTCCATCTTAAGGTTTATTCACCTCAATTGTTTTAGATTCAGACACAGGTTCATGTTGTTCAGTTAACGGGATTTCAGTTTCATTTTCTTCAGGCTGAGTTAGGTTGAATTTGGTTAACTTCACCTCAGCCTGAACACTCTTTTCGGTCCCAAACTCAAAAGTTTTAACAGTTTTCTGTTTTAGGTATGGCATTTCTAATTCATTGAAGACAACATCTCTACTTTTGATGATTTTAATGCCTGGTTTACCTAAAACACATAACCTGTATCCTTTAACACCTTCAGGGTAACCTAACATCACACATTTAGAGGCTCTTAGTTCTAACTTTCCCTCAGATTTATGTGTATAAACAGCACAACCAAAAACTCTTATGTGTGTTAGGTTAGGTGCTCTTCCAGTCCACAGTTCTTGAGGAGTTTTAAAGTCCACAGATTTTGATGGGGATCTATTAATCAAGTAAGTAGCAGTACAGACTGCTTTAGCCCAAAAACCTTTGGCTAACCCCGAGCTTATAAGCATACACGTGACCTTATTCATCAAGGTCCTGTTCATCTCGGCTACCCCATTTTGTTGGGGTGTATGTCTGACAGTTCTATGTCTCATTATTCCTTTTTGCTTGCAATAGTTATCAAATTCAAGGTTACAAAACTCAAGACCATTATCTGTCCTAAGAGTTTTTAACTTCTTGTCTAACTGATTTTCAACTATGTTAAGCCAAGTCTTAAACTTCTGAAAAGTTTCAAATTTAGCCTTAAGAGGGTAAATCCAAACCTTTCTGGAATAATCATCTACAATAGACAGAAAATATTCGTTCTCCCCAAAGGTGGGATGTTTTCAGGTCCCCACAGGTCGGAATGAATGTAGTCTAAAGGTCTATTGGTTCTATAGGTACTCGCATTAAAGCTCACTTTATGAGACTTACCCAACACACAGATCTCACAGAAACTTAAAGGTTCAATTTCATCATTTCCAAGCAATTTTTGATTACTTAAATACTTTAAGCCTTTATTACCAATGTGACCCATTCTATTATGCCATAGCTCAAATTTATTTTCAGTAACAGTGAAGAGACTGGGTTCAGGGATAGAGATTGTATTACCTTCAAAATAGTACAATCCATTTTTCTTTGGTCCTTTTATAACAATTAAGGATCCTTTCATAATTTTTAGAACATGATTGTCAGATTTAAAAACATGCCCCTCATCTTCAAGAATCCCTAAAGAAATAAAATTTCTTTTGAGATTGGAAACATATCTAACATTCTTGATTGGTCTCACAATGCCATCATGTATTTTAATGGCAATATCACCAATCCCAATAATAGTTTGAGAGTTATTGTCTCCCATGTAAACTTTTCTATGTTCTATTTCTTTGTAGTTATAGAACCAAGATTTTATGGGACTCATGTGAAAGGCAGATCCAGAATCTAATATCCAATCCTTATTAGTTTCATCACTAGTTACAATCATCACATGCATGCTATCAAGTTCAGGTCCTATAGCTGCATTACTAAGTTCCCCATTGTCTTGATCATTTTTTTTTCTTCCAGTCAAAACAATCTCTCTTAAAGTGCCCCAGCTTCCCACAGTGGTAACACTTCTTACTACTCTTGTCTCTAGATTTTGATCTCCCTTTAGATTTTTCTCTAAATTTTTTATGTTGAAAACCATTTTCTCTCTTGTCAGGCCTTCTCCTAACAAACATACTATCTTCTCTAGAGGTAGACTTAAATTTTTTCCTCACATCTAACTCTCTAGATCTCAAGGCATCTATCACTACAGATTGTGTTAATTTGTCCCTTGAGTATTTTATAGCATTCCTAACATCCTTATGAGATTCAGGCAATGAGTTTAATAAAATCACAGCAAGGTCTTCATCATCAAATTTCTTTTCATTGTGTGCTAGACTCTTAACAATAATGCTAAAGTCACTTAAATTTGTCTCTAAATCTTTTCCAGTGTTCATTTTGAAACTAAATAACTTTTCCAAAAGATAGATTTTGTTTGGTAAAGTTTTAGTAAAAAACATAGTGTCCAGTGCTTCCCATAAATCTCTAGCAATTTTAGATTCATCAACTTGTCTCACAATATTGGCAGATAAATGCAAAATTATTGAACTAAATGAAATCTCATTCATATCTTCAATTTCAGTTGGTTTAGGTTGAAGTTCTGCAGAAAAAGATTCTGGATCATCAAGGGCTTTTACAACCCTCCGCTGAACCAGAATAGCTCTCAGTTTCTGCTTCCATATTGAGTAATCCTCCTTCCCATCGAATTGTGATAATTCAACCTTCGAACCCATTATAGATTCTGTAAAAGGGTGGCTTGAACTCATGGATAGACAGAAAAGTTTTTGTAAAATTTTTCAATTTAAAGCAGTAATCAAGATGCAAAAATTGAAATAGGATTCTACAAAAAAATGCAATCAAGAATTGTATCAATGTCAACAGATTAGAGCAGTGATCACAATTATATGAAGATTGCACAATTTAATCAAGAATACAGCATACAACAATTTACACATATATATATGCAAATCAATCTTAGATTTCTACACAAGAAGTAACTCATGCATATAATAATATGTGGCCTAATCATGCATTTACTGATTGAGTGTGCTAGAGTTTATAGAACGATCTCACCAAAGATCCAGCAAAGAAACAGCAGTCAGAAAAATCATAGGTCAGTTTATGTGGTGTACTTAAAAACTGCAGACACCAAGAAACAAAAATTAGTTCAAGCTCTTTGTCAACCGATTTCTCAAAGCATATTTTTAAAAAGAATCGCTCGAAAAAAAAAATACTTTCGTCTTCGTCCAAAGAAGACCCAACGAAAATAATTTTCGTTCAAGAAAAGCTTTACACGTTTTTTGAAAAAACGCACAGGAACCCTAGAAGGCTCTGATACCAGTTTTGTTGGGTTTTCTTGACAAAATAACATACACGGCAGTTTATGTAAAGTACGAAATCAAAAAGGCAGAAAGTAAATCAACACAATAACACCAATATGTTGACCCAGTTCAGCCAATAGGCCTAATCTGGGGGGCTCAGGAACTGAACCCGTTCCACTAGTGCAAGATAGCCTTCCAAGAGAGTACAGTGCAAATCAAACCGTTCAGAAACTCAGGTTTTGATCATCGACCGAGAGATCTACAAAATCGAACGCAACTCCTTCGACTTCAACCTTAACCACACTAAACGAAAAATACAGACAACCACAAGACGCATAAATCACGCCAAAGTTACTGTAGCAAGATGGTTTTTCAAGGATCAAACTAAAACCAAAAATCACTCTAACAATCTAGAGCCAGAAGAAGAAGGAGATGAAAATCGCTCACAGGCGAGAGAGAGTAGAGAGAGAAATATCAAAAGCCAAGTCTAAAACCGTGTGATCTCAACCGGCACCCAAAGTCAAGGTTAAAACACAAAGACAACATCTCAGCCCTTCATCTAATCCAACGGTCCACATTAGATGCAAAGAAGCACAATCCGTGTCAAATGAAAGATAGCCAATGGGGGTTGCCACACAAAAGGGCCGTCCACTTCCAAAGGCCCATTCAAAGGACAACTTCCCAAAATAGCACTCTTTTAATCAGTGTTTTGAAAAACATACTTTCATTCTTGAATTGAATACTCCAAATTAATTTATACATTCTTCTATTATTCTTTGTAGGATGCCAGACATCAGTAACAATGTCTATCTTGATCTTGTAAAATTAGATTACAATAGATGCCAGGCACAACATCAGACTGAATGGAATGAATTCGTAGAGTAAGTATATAACCCAAATATCTGTCATTTTACACTATATTCATTAATCACTTCTTCAATTCCTTGCACAGATGGTATGCAAATGACAATTTGGAAGAGCTTGGGATAACAAGAAAGTACCTTCTTCATGCCTATTTTTTGGCTGCTGCAAGCATATTTGAGCATGAGAGGTCAAATGTGAGACTTGCATGGGCTAAATCTCAAATTATTTGTAAGATAATTTTATCTTATTTCAATCACGAAACTACATCTTCGGAGGAAATGATTGCTTTTTTAGCGAACTTCAGAAATAACATCAATGGCCTTACCAAAACAATAAGGTAAATTAGCCCATAATTTTTTTGTTAATTATTTACAATATCTTAAATTAAAGCATTTTTATGAAATCATGTAGATAATCTTTTTATTTTTATTTTTTTAAACCATAGTGTGTCTATCAAATAACTAAATCTTGGACATATAATCTAAATGTAGATTATACTTTTTACATTTAGTTTCTAGCAGCAGTAAAACTGGACATCGAATTCTCAATATATTATCGAAAATCCTAGAACAAGCCCCGATGGATGCATGGGGGATCCTCGGCAAAGACATCAGCTACCAATTACATAATGCTGTGAGTTCACATTATTTCCCCATTGTTTCATTCTTACACATAGAAAAAGAACGACTTAGCTAATCGTGACATCTTTTGTAATTGTTGTACGAGACAGTGGGGAGCATGGCTAATGAAACTAAATAGAGGAGTCGAGTGCGATGAAGGAGCAGAGCTCTTAGTAAACATAATAAACATTTGTGCAGGCCATATTGTATCCGAAGAGTCAATAATGCATCCTGAATACCAGCGTCTCTCCAAGCTCACCAACAAAGTTTGTCAACAACTTCAATGGTATCAAAATGAAAAGGTGAAGCTTATAGGACAACTGATAAATTTATAAGTCCGTGTAATTCTTAGTATGTTTTTTTCTTAATTTAATTCTCATGTGTTACGTGATGAATAGGTACTGGGAATAGATGATTGCAGCGCAGAAAATATGATCATGAAATGCAGCAGGGAAATTGAACAGATCATGCAGGCACTTGTGGAGTTGGTTGTTTGTGAATCCATTGTTAATAAGAATGTCAAGCAAACATTTCTAATGGTTGCAAAGACATTTTACTATGGAGCTAAGTGTTCTCAAGAAACTATTGACTTCCACATATCTAAAGTACTCTTTGAGAGAGTTGTGTGAATTATAGTGGATATCATTGTTTATATATATATATATATATATATATATATATATGTATATATATATTTGAAATGGATAATGTAAATCCAGTAACTTCTTCTTTCTCTTGAATGAATAAATGGGAATAAAGCGGCTCATATACTTGATTCCTATGCGAGTGAGAGTGATAGGAATGTTTTTGTTTCTTGGACTGATTGTACTCCTTTTTAATTAGCCTCGATTATTCGGGGCGATATTAAGTAATGGAATAGTGATGCTTTACTATCTTGTTAAATTTCGTTTTAATCAAAGAAAAATTGATAATCAATTTCCGTGGGACGATAGTTGTTGACTCAACATTTTATTACTCGTTTATAATCTGTCCTCTTAGAGGATAAGTTCATAATACATTTTTGGCACTGTTGCTCAAGATTGATTCTTTTGATTGTTACATTAGTTAGTTTTGGTTTCGACAATTTGTATATTTCTTATGTTGATTTCTGTTTTTTTTTTCATTGTTTCTGGTTTTCGAGTGCATGTTGTTAAGTTGTGGAGTCTAAATCATTAATGATTGTTTAGGATTTTATGTTTGAACTGGATTCCTAATAAATGTTAAGCTGTGAAGCCTAATTCTATTAAGTATTTAAAAGATGCCATGCTCGTTAATAAATTTGGAATATATTTTATTTGGTTATGAGTTCTTCCATTAATTTGTGCTCGTTAATAAATTTAGTAACGATTTAAATCTCAAAATTTGGGTCGTTACAACATTCATTGTAAGGGAGGTAGTCCCTCCTTCGATAAGTGCCTTAAATATCTACTTTCTTTCGATATAAGTCTTAAGTTAAAGCTCATATATCTTTCTCCCCCTGTGTATTTCAAATTCCGATGAATAAGATATGGTAAGGATACTCCTAACGCTCTGAAGAAATAATACTCAACACATGCAGCACGTGCACCACCTGATTTTAGCATATTCACATTTCCAGTGCCGACTTCTTGCTCAACTTATTCTAGAGGCTTCCTTAGTTTGTTCGATATGTAATTCATTTTCTATAAATAGATTAGCACTTACGCATTGTAAAGTTAAGTTGAATAAAATTTCTTCTTCTCCATTAAATCCTTTTTCTACCTTATCAGTATTACAACTTGATTTCTTCATGGTATCAGAGCGGGTTCATCTGATAACTTTTACATAAAATAACAATTGTGGTCACGATCTTCCTTGGCTGAGAAGATGGCTAGTTCAACCGTAGATGTGCCTAGTGAAGGAACAGTGGAAGCTCAAATGTGTAACAATGGTGATCCACTGTACTTGCAGGGATCAAATCACCCAGAGATGATGCTTGTGTCAACGCCACTAACAGGTAACAATTACCTTTCATGGAGCTGTTCTGTGAGGATAGCCCTAGGTGTGCAAGTTAAATTGGGTTTTATAAACGGAAAATGTAAGATGCCAGAAGAAAATTCCACCAACTTTGATCAATGGAAAAGAGTAGATTGTATGGTTACCTCTTGGTTATTGAATTCCATTTCCAAGGATATTGTTGATGCCTTCCTATATACTGCCTCTGCAATGGAGTTATGGAAGGAATTGGAGGAGAGATTTGGTGAATCAAATGGTCCTTTACTATATCAATTGCAGAGGGAAATCAGCTCCGTTTCCCAAGATACATTATGTGGTTTAGTACTTCACTAAACTTAAGAAGTTATGGGATGAGTTAGCATGTTTAATGCCAATTCCTCAATGCACCTGTGGAGCAGCAAACTCTGTCTCAGATATTACTATGGCAAATCATCTTATGCAATTTCTCATGGGTCTGAATGACTCTTTTGACAACATTCGTAATCAAATATTGTTGTTAGACCCTTTGCCTAGTGTAAATAAAGCTTACTCCATGGTTTTAAGGGTGGAGAAATAAAGAGAGGTACAAACATCATATGTTGAGATTGCTGGACAAAATGCTATGTTTATAAAATCACGAAATTTCAAGAAAGATGGGATGGTGATGAATAACTTTAACAATTTTAAAAGGACGGATGAAAAGCAGTCCGATAAGCATTGTGACCACTGCAACGTCAATGGACACAGTAAAAGTGGATGTTTCAAGATACATGGATACCCCGATTGGTTTAAGAAAGCACCAGAAAAGTCAGATAGGCATTGTAACTACTACAATGCTAATGGACATAGTGTAGATGGGTGCTTCAAGCTACATGGATACCCTGATTGGTTTAAGAAAGCACCAAAACAGAGAGGAAAATTGTTGAATAAAAACACGGCACATATGGTTGAAACTCCTTTGGACTTTTCTGATGAACACATTGGACCAAAAACCAGTGACTTCTCACCATCTATTGCAGACCTGATTCATCTGGAAATTGCAAAATATATGAAGGAAAAACTTGCTACAGGGAATTTCACCAATTTGGTATAGATGACAGATTCAACAGGTTCTTCTCCTCACTATGCCTTGAATTATATCTTGATTGCACTTGATTTTATTGAACTTGGTACTTGGATTATAAACACAGGTGCATCAAACCATATGTGTGTGGATTCGAAATTGATTGATAAACTAATACCATTGCATAAACCTACCACTGTATCTTTACCAGATGGCTCCATCAAAAATGTATACCACATTGGAAATGTAACCTTGAACTCAAAACTTGTTCTCACAGATACACTATATTTGCCTAGTTTTAAATTCAACCTTTTGTCCATAAATAAACTTGCCAAAGCGTCACACATCAAATTGACTTTTAATCCCACCTATTGTGTTCTACAGGACCTGAAGACTAAAGATATTTTAGCAATAGGTAAAGTCATAGGGAGCTTATACATTTTAGACAAACATTGTTTCTCTCCCGAGATTTTAAGTTTTTTCAATAAGCAGCATAGTCTAGACAGAATCTTGCAAGTTCATTCTCATTTTAATTCCTCATGTAATGACTCTATCTTTGCTAATAAAGTATCAATTTCTAGCAAATCACAGTCCACTTGGCATAAGAGACTTGGGCATGCTTCTTCTACTGTGTTACAACATATACCATTGTTTTCATTTTCTGAAACTCATGAGCCTTGTGATATTTGTCATTTGTCAAAACAACAGAGACTCCCATTTCCCAAAAGTCAAACATACTCAGACCACGTTTTTGAATTGATTCACTTGGACTTATGGGAACCTTATAAACAACCTTCATTGTCGGGAGCACACTATTTTTTGACCATTGTCGATGACTTCAGTCGTGCTACTTGGATTTTCTTGCTCCAATCTAAACATCGGACTTTAAGGACCTTGGACTCCTTCTTTAAAATGGTCCAAACTCAGTTCCAGGTTAAAATTCAAAAAGTAAGGACAGATAATGAAACTGAATTTGTTAATTTGGAGTGCCAACAACTATTCTCCAATCGTGGAATTATACATCAAAGGTCATGTATGTACACACTACAACAAAATGGTAATAGAACGTAAACACAAGCATTTATTGCAAATTACACAATCACTCATGTTACAATCTTCTTTACCAAAAAATTTTTGGGTTGATTCTGTATTAACCGCCACTTACATCATCAATAGATTACCCACTCCAATTTTAAATTGGAAAATGCCCTATAAGGTTTTATACAACAAAGCACAAGATTATAAAATTTTAAAATCATTTGGATGTCTTTGTTATGTTACAAACACACAGCCTCATAAAGACAAATTTCATTCCAGAGCCTATAAATGTATCGTCCTTGGATATGCTCCTGGTAAGAAGGCTTACAAAATATATGACATTAATTCACACAAGACCTACATTTCTAGGGATGTCATTTTTTATGAAGATCTATTTCCTTATCTTCAATTTTGACAAGAGATCGACCCTTCATCACCTTTACCTGTCATCCCTCTTAATGCAGATGCAAATACTTCACCTACCTCCAATTCCAGTTTAACTCTTGTCTCATCGCATATCTCAGATTCTCCTAACTCTCATAGCATTCCTCCTACAAACTCATCATCGACCAATAATCCAAGACAGAGCACTAGGATAAAAAAACCCATCAGATTGGCTTAATGATTTTATTTCAAATGTATTACATCCTACTACTGAGTCAATTGCTTTTCCTTCTTCAGTCTTCAATACTGCTATACCAAATGATTGCCCTTCTAAGCCTGCATTTTCTTTCTCCACATCATATATGTCTTTTTTTGCAAATGTGTCTCATATCCAAGAACCATCTTCATATAAACAAGCTTGTGTTCATGAAGAATGGGTTGATGCTATGAACAAAGAAATTACAGCTTTAGAAGATAATCATACTTGGGAGTTCACAAGTTTACCTAAAGGGAAGCGAGCTATTGGTTCAAAATGGGTATACAAGGTTAAACTCAACTCAGATGGGAGCATAGATAGATTTAAGGCCCGGCTTGTGGCCAAAGGATATAACCAGGTAGTTGGCGTTGATTATTTTGAAAGTTTTTCACCTGTCGCTATGACTGTTACAATAAGAATGTTCTTAGCAATTGCAGCATCAAATTCATGGCCAATACACCAACTGGACATTAATAATGCCTTCCTCCATGGCTTCTTAGATGAGGAAGTATATATGCAACCTCCACAAGGATACTCTATAGCTAAACCAGGCCAGGTTTGCAAATTGAAACGCTCTCTTTATGGCCTCAAGCAAGCCTCGAGACAATGGAACTATGAATTTACTACACACTTCAGAGTTTTGGGCTTGAACAGTGAGCTCATGATAATTGCTTATTTATCAAGCAGTCGACTACTGGCTTCCTTGCCCTGATTGTTTATGTGGATGATATGCTCATTACCGGTACAAATGAGGATGATATTATTGCAGCCAAACAATTCCTAGACTCTCAGTTTACAATTAAAGATCTTGGATATGTGAAATGCTTTCTTGGTTTGGAAATAGCACGGTCTATTACTGGGACTTATATTCATCAGAGGAAGTATGTTCTTGACATTCTTGAAGACACTGGGCTTTCAGATGCAAAGGCTGTTCTTACCCCCTTTGATGTGATCCAGGATGCGCCGAAAACTATCAAGAACCCGAGGCATGTTGGAGGGAGAGTAGAGCCAAGTCGAGACTTTAAAGAGTTGATAAAAGTCATACATTTATATGTTCAAGCAACGGAGTCTATATTATTGAAGACAACATGTCAAGGAACAAGTTTGATGTTGGGGTCGAAGGCCGAAAGGAGTTGGAAGGTGCTCGAATCAAGAAGCCGAACTCGGAGCCAAAACGAAGAACCATGCGGCCGCATGGTTCCCAGGCAATGCGACCGCATTCAATGGACAGAGAGCGCAGAAGAGGCCGGGCTTATTTCTATGCGACCGCATAGAAATACTCTATGCGGCCGCATAGAGTATTTTCGAGTTCAATTTTATATTTTTCGCGAATTTCCATATGTCATTATATTTCTTATTTTGGCAAGTTTTAGTATTTTTGGACTCTTGATATTTTGTGCTTTTAGGGTTTTCCATAGTTTCCATATAAATAGGAATTCTATTTCATTGTAAGTTAAAGTTTTGACATAATGAATAAAAAAGAGTTTTCTTTCAATTGTTCTTCATGAACACCCTTTAGAACTTATCAAATATTGATTTAATATTTGTGGCGTTCGACAACAGAACTTATCAAAGGATTGGACTACCTTTGTGGCGTTCGCAAATCGTGGTTCTAGTTTCTGCACTTCAACGGGTTTAAGGTTAATATACCTTAAGTTCTTGAGTCGTGAGGCTCGGGTCAAGATCCTATCGTCTACAAACCTGAATCTGGGCTTTCGGCGTTTTCGAATTCATTCCGCGAGTTCCATGCGATTCCCCCAACCGGGATCACATCAAGTGGTATCAGAGCTCGGGCTCTAAATTCAGGTTATATCTTTTATTTTATTTTCTTTGTTTTGAGTCTTTTTGTGTTCTTCATGTTCTTGAAGCCAGTAAATATTTTGAGTTTTAGATCCAGAAAATTAAAATAAAAAGAGTCAAAGTTGTTTTTTGTGCTCAATTTGAGTCCAAATCAACTTCCGTTTGTTTCGTTATTCTCGTAGTCAAATTTTTGAGTTTTCTAAAAAAAAAAAAAAAAAAAAAAAAAAAAAAAAAAAATTAAAATTCGAAATTTTTACTGTTCATCCGTACGGGTACTGTTCACGTCCGGAATTTTAAAAAAAAAAAATTATTATCTTTTTTTATTTTTTTAACTTTTTGGAAATTGTCCAATATTCTATTATCTATCCTTATTCCAAAATCCATTGTGTTCAATCCAATCTAAATTCAAGAACCACTTTCTTGAATTAAATTCTCACTCATCCAATTCTTTTCTTGAGCTTTTTTTTTTTTTTACGCCTACATTAAGAATGAATTATGATTGGGGATTTGTTTTTCAAACCCGGTGCTTTGTGGGTGATACGGTGTGCAGTTTGGCCATTGATAAGGAGCATATATTTAATTTGGTCAGTATCATTATGGTGGAAAAATTGGGATTACCGTTAAAACAACATCCTAGGCCTTATCGGTTGACTTGGTTGAAGGAGTGTGGGAAGGTAAATGTGACCAAACAGGCTTTAGTGACTGTCACCATTGGGGGATATAGTGATAATGTGTGGTGTGATGTAGTCCCATTAAAATCCTTTCATATTTTGTTTGGGAAACCTTGGAGACATGAGAGGAAGACAGTGTATGATATGGGGAGGAATACGTATAGGTTTCTTCAGGATGATAAATACATCACTCTGGTGGGTTTGACACTAGCACAGTCTCATGCAGACCAATGTAAGGTGAGGGGTGAAGTGGAAAGGGAAAAGCAAGAGAGTGAGATGACCATATTGAAAGAGAGCAACGTGGTTGAATTGCAAGGGGGACCTAGAGATAGGAAGGTTGAGATGGAGGATGATGAATTGAAAAATGCAGCTGACATTAAGGAGAAAGTAGTTGAGGTTGTTCAGTATGAGGGTGAAAAACTAGAAGAGTGTGTTGAGCAAATGGTTGAAAATATTGTGGGGAGTGCAGAGCAAAGTTTCATCGTTAAGCATGATGTGGTGGAGACGATACATCATGAGTACGAGGATCCATATTTTGTTTTTGGAACTAACAGTTTCAACTGTGTTTTGCTTAAGTCTTTCCTTCAGGCTGTACATTGTACGTGTGAGTTCATGCAACAACAATGGATGATTAAGTTTGTGTGGCAATACAACCATATCTGCGAGATGGGTGGGAACCGTGTATTGATTTTATGCCATGGAATGAAAAATTTTCCATTTGATCCAGGTGGTGTAGTGATGAGTTGGATAGCAGGTTGGTTATTCCCTACGCAATCGCAAGGCATGGATTCGAGGACGAATCCTTTCGAAGAGAGAGGGGATGATGTGATCCAGGATGCGCCGAAAACTATCAAGAACCCGAGGCATGTTGGAGGGAGAGTAGAGCCAAGTCGAGACTTTAAAGAGTTGATAAAAGTCATACATTTATATGTTCAAGCAACGGAGTCTATATTATTGAAGACAACATGTCAAGGAACAAGTTTGATGTTGGGGTCGAAGGCCGAAAGGAGTTGGAAGGTGCTCGAATCAAGAAGCCGAACTCGGAGCCAAAACGAAGAACCATGCGGCCGCATGGTTCCCAGGCAATGCGACCGCATTCAATGGACAGAGAGCGCAGAAGAGGCCGGGCTTATTTCTATGCGACCGCATAGAAATACTCTATGCGGCCGCATAGAGTATTTTCGAGTTCAATTTTATATTTTTCGCGAATTTCCATATGTCATTATATTTCTTATTTTGGCAAGTTTTAGTATTTTTGGACTCTTGATATTTTGTGCTTTTAGGGTTTTCCATAGTTTCCATATAAATAGGAATTCTATTTCATTGTAAGTTAAAAGTTTTGACATAATGAATAAAAAAGAGTTTCTCTCAATTGTTCTTCATGAACACCCTTTAGAACTTATCAAATATTGATTTAATATTTGTGGCGTTCGACAACAGAACTTATCAAAGGATTGGACTACCTTTGTGGCGTTCGCAAATCGTGGTTCTAGTTTCTGCACTTCAACGGATTTAAGGTTAATATACCTTAAGTTCTTGAGTCGTGAGGCTCGGGTCAAGATCCTATCGTCTACAAACCTGAATCTGGGCTTTCCCGGCGTTTTCGAATTCATTCCGCGAGTTCCATGCGATTCCCCCAACCGGGATCACATCACCCTTACCTACAGGTTACAAATTTTCGGTTACAATGGGAGAATTGTTTCCTCAACCTGATAGGTATAGGAGGCCTGTTGGAAGGCTACTTTATCTTGGGTTCACAAGACTAGATATCATGTTTGCAACTCAACAACTCAGTCAATTTGTTCATACCCCTGTCAATCTCATTGGGATGCTGCCATTCATGTGCTTTGATATTTGAAGGGTTGTTGTGCAAAAGGATTGTTCTTTCCTGCTGATAATTCATTTCAGCTGAAAGCATATTGTAATACTGACTGGGCTTCCTGCATTGATACTCGTAAATCCCTTACTGGATATTGCATCTTTTTGGGTTCTGCCTTGATCTCATGGAAAACCAAGAAACAACACACTGTTTCCAGGTCCTCTGCTGAAGCTGAATACCGTAGCATGGGGTCTACTGTTTGTGAATTGCAATGGATTTCCTATCTGTTAAAGGATTTTTGCATTTCACCTTTACTTCCTATTCCTTTATTGTGTGATAATCAGGCTGCCCTCCATATTACGGCTAATCCGATCTTCCATGAACGCACCAAACACCTGGAGATTGACTGGCACATAGTGAGGGACAAATACAAGCAAGGTCTTATTCATCCTCAACACATTTCTACTAAGCAACAGCTTGCGGACATGTTCACTAAGGCTCTTCCTGCTCCTGCTTTCTGCACCTTCTTGTCCAAGTTGGGCTTCTGTGATTTTCATCTAGCTCCAACTTGAGGGAGGATGAAGAAATAATACTCAACACATACAGCACGTGCACCACCTGATTTTAGCATATTCACGTTTCCAGTGCCGACTTCTTACTCACCTTATTCTAGAGGCTTCCTTAGCTTGTTAGATATGTAATTCCTTTTCTATAAATAGATTAGCACTTACGCATTGCAAAGTTAAGTTGAATAAATTTTCTTCTTCTCCATTAAATCCTTTTTCTACCTTATCAATATTACAGCTTGATTTCTTCACCCTCCCCCATTGCGTTTATGTAGATGGCTAAAACCTTGCTTAATTGTTCACGATGTTTTTCTTTAAAAATAAAAAAAAAGTATATATGTGTATAAACACACAAGGCTGGCTTGGTAAAAATAGGCACATAAACGGAGATGCAAAGCATGAATTTATAAATAATTATAACATTATATTTCTTAGTTTCTTGTTTTATAACACGACTGAGAGAGGGCAAGAAAAACAATTTACAATTAAAACTTGACCTAATTTCTAATTCATCCATAGAATACTCTTCTGAGAAAAAATCAAGAATAATTCATAAATAAAAATATAGAATAAAAACATGAATAAGACTACATGAATTACGTGGAAAAGTTTTCCAAAAAGGAGAAAAACTACATGATATAAAAAGAAAGATCAATCCATTATGTAAAAATTTAAAAACAATCATACAGTATTTTTTACACACTCCAAACTTCACGTACACTGACAAAAATATATATATACCAAGTGAGACTATAAAAGATCCATGTGTCTCACCCCCAAGATGGTCCATTACTATCTTAAATCCTTGGATGAAAGAGATGTTGCGACTGTTTGACTCCTACTTATAGAAAATGGTTAACTAATACTATTTCTAGTAGGAAAAAAAATGGATTGTGGTGTATTTATTGAAATGATATTTTATTTTTTACACCACATTTTTATTTTTTCATTTTTCATTTTTCATTTTTAATGTATTAGGAGATATATATATATATATATATATTTTCCAATTTTAGTTTTTGTTGTATTAAGAGTATAATTGTAAATTTATTGTGGTGTATTTATTGAAATAATATTTTAATTGTAGTGTGATTATAACGTGGTGTAGTAATTAAATTTCGTGGTGGTAATATAATTACCATTCAATAAATTCAAGGATGAGATGTCAAGTGTTCATATTTTATGGGAAGTAAATGCAACAAAGTGATCACTATCATGGCTTTGTTAATATTGTATGTTCTCGAAGAAAGAACGGATATGATTGTTTGTTTACTAGATATAAAAAGGTTTAATCTTTAGAAGTTCCAAGTTTATGATTGTCATCATGTTACCAACTTGACATTTTTTTTTCTGTTCTTGTAGATGTAATCTAAACAATCCTTAATCTCTGTCTTGAAGAAGCGGGAAATTCCTAGGCGCTTTAATCGATCAACTGCCCAAAGTTGTGCATAAAGGTCTACTGGATATACAGCTGGCGCTAATGAGAAAGTATTATCAAAAGTTATAAACTCCCCTTGTAATATTAGAAAATTTGATGTAAACATAAGATGATCATACCTCCTCCATGAAAATTTTCCACAAATTAATAAAATTCAGGCAATCCTCGTTCTTTGTTTCCATAACTGCAAAGGCAGTCGCGGATGGAGAAGTTATGAAGGTCCCTTTAGGTGTCTGAAGTTTTAGGATCTTTTCCCAATCCAAGTCCTCCAATCCTGCTAGGTTATGGAGTAAACATGTTGGTACCTTTTGCAGGAGATCCTTAGGTACCCTGCAGAAAACAATTTTGAGGGACACCTTTGGCATGTCCTAATAAAATGAACAATTCATCGACTTTGTTAACTATACCTCAGCCTATAAAATCTTCCCTAGATCATGGCTAAATATTCCTATTATATTGGTTTGCAAGGAAAAATCTATTATTCTTCTCCATTGCATTGAAAACATAGCTCTCCACATCGAGGGAGAACCGCAGTAAATTTTTGTGTGCGTTTATCGTCTCTTGGTTATTTTTCTTATTATTATTGCTCTTGAGATTAGGAATTAACATTTTATCGATAACATACTAAACATTATATGCATTTCCAAATAAACAAAAAACATAATAGTAATAGCCAGGATATATATTACCTTTTCAACTTTCGAGCCCTTGCTGCGGAAATCTCTTTTACGATAGGAGCATCATATGGAATAACCTTGGATGCCTAAATCTCTGGCTCTTCGAAGAAGGGCATGAAATATAAGTTCAAATCCGCAGGTCATTTCCTAAGAACTGGCATTTTCAAGCTCACGTAGGTTCTTTTTTATGTATAATATTCTATTAGGAAATCATTCCTAGAAGCATACCTTAACTGGTATTGGAAGCGGATCACTTGTTGTGAAAACCCAAGAAAAGAAATTATTTTGGGGAAATAGGATTTGGGGGAAATGAGATTTTCAATATATATGAAGATCAATGTATTTGGATTACTTAAACAAGCCTCAAGTTAATCCCCAAGAAAAAAAAATAGTTTTGAATTTATAACCAAGAAGAACAACCTCTTACTTGTGAAATTCTCTCCAAGCTCTCTCTATTTTCTCTCTCAATTTTTGAACCTAAAACTGAAAGGAAAAGCTGGTATATATAGCTGTATCGGGACGCCTAGGCGCCCATGAGTGGCGCCCAAGAGCTAGGATCCTGCCTCTTTTTGGCCTTTAGCTGAACTCCCGAGGCGCCTAGGCGCCCGGAGCTAGCGCCCAAGCGCTAAGGTTCTACCCACTTTTTCCTGTTGCTGAAATACTCATAATTCTCCACCTCGTACATCATTTGATAGACCTCAAATTTTGGACGAACACAAGAAGAAGCAGCAAGCACTAAACTCGGCTGCACCATTCAAACCATGGTTGCCTACGTACCCAAAAAAACTCTGGATCAAGCCTCCGTAGTTCACCTCCACCTTCATATACTCTCCACCTCATTCCAACCCCCCTCGAAGGGCCATGCACACTCAGTCATGTCAACAAGGACTAATGTGAAGCAAGTCCAAGCAATGCTAAAACTTGCTACCCGTTACCACTTTGATTAACATGTCTGCTGGGTTCTCATTTGTGTGTACCTTCAAGAGAGAAATATCACCTTCATCTATGACATCCCGCACAAAATGATACCTGACGTCGATATGCTTGGTTTGAGCATGATGAACCTGATTCTTAGCCAAGTGAATCGCACTCTGGCTATCACACCACTAGTCCACACAATCCTGTTCAATCCCCAAATTATCTAGAAGACCCCTACAACCACAATGCTTCTTTCACTCCCTTTGCCATGGCCATATACTCGGCCTCTATAGTAGAAAGAGCCACTGTAGCCTGTAACATCGATCGCCAACTAACTGGGGCACCATGTATGCTAAACACATATCCAATAGTAGATCGTCGTCTATCTAGATCACCTGCATAATTCGAGTCCACAAACCCACTTATATGACATGCACCTCCACCAAAACATAAACCAGTATCCACGGTACCTTTTAAGTACCTCAGGATCCACTTCACAGCTTCCCAGTGTGCCTTCCCCGGATTCACCATGAATCTACTAACCACACTAACCGTCTGTGAAATATTTAAGCATGTACATACCATGGCATACATCAAAATGCCAACTGCACTACCATAAGGTACACGATCCATGCATACTTTTTCTTCCGTTGTAGTAAGAGATTGTTTACCAGAAAGCCTGAATGTGGAGCCAATGGAGTCACCACCGACTTTGCACCTTGCAACCCGAACCTAGCAATAACCCGCTCAATGTAGCCTTTCTGACTCAAGAACATTCGCCGGTTCATCCTCGCTCTTCTAATCTCCATACCCAGTATTTTCCTAGCAGCCCCATATCCTTTATCTCAAACTCTTTACCAAGTTGAGATTTCAACCATCTATCTCCACCTTGCTTTTCAAAGCGATAATCATGTCATCCACATACAAGAGAAGATAGATATAGTTTCCTCCCCGAAGTTTTCGAATATAAACACAACAGTCATACTCACTTCTGGAGAAACCATGCTTTAGCATGAAGGAGTCAAATCGCTTGTACCACTGTCAAGGAGATTACTTCAATCCATATAGTGATTTTCTCAAGCGACATACCTGACGTTCCTTATCCTCAACCTTGTTGCCCTCAGGTTGATGCATATAGATTTCCTCATCCAAGTCCCCGTACAAGAAGGCGGTTTTAATATCGAGTTGTTCCAGCTCAAGATCACGATGAGCAACAATACTCAATAGCACCCGAATGGAAGTATGCTTGACCACCGGAGAAAAGATCTCATTGTAGTTAACTCCCTCTCTTTGTGCAAACCCCTTAGCCACTAACCTTGCTTTGAATCTTGTACCACCGAGCTTGGTAGGATCTTTTTTCCTTTTATACAACCACTTGCAACCAATAACTTTCTTACCCATGGGCAATGGGACAACCTCTCATGTTTGGTTCTTGTGAAGTGATTCCATCTCTTCTTCCATCACTGCCAACCAACTCTCACTATTGTTGTTAAAAATAACTTCCTTGAAAGTGACAGGTTCATCATCCTCCACTGAAAGTGCATACTCAACCAAATTTGTCTGCCCATAGTGCCTCAAAGGCTCGTCTGACCCCAACTTCAAAACTTGCTTGTATGTACGTCGTGGCCTAGAGGAAGCCAAGTTATCTTCAAGCTGCTGTTGTTGTTGTGCTGTACATTCTCTTGCTGAACCACCTCATGTTCAAGCTCATCATCATTCTCATCTTGAGTGTCTGCATGATGCTCCTCTTGAACATGACTAGAACCAAGTTGATCTTTAGGTTCTATGTCAACAACTTGAGACTTAACATCATCACACCCGGGCACTGTAGCTTTAAAAGAAGCTAACGAGTTTTTTCATCAAAGGTAACATCTCTGCTGATTATGAACTTAGAATCCTCTACACACCATAGGCAATAGCATTTTACACTTGCTACATACCCCAAAAATATAGCCTTCTTGGCCCTCGCATCAAGCTTTCCCTCGTTGACGTGATAGTAGGCTGTGCATCCGAATATTCTGAGTTTCTCATAATCTGCATGTTCTCCTATCAATACCCTGTAAGGTACATCTCCATCTAACTTAGAATGTGGAGACCGGTTCACTATGTAGCAAACATTTGCAACCGACTCTGCCCACCATTCTCTGCCTAAACCAGTATATGATCGCATACACATCGATTTCTCTCGAAATGTGAGATTTAGTCTTTCTGCGACCCCATTCTATTGCGGTGTATTCCTAACTGTCCAGTGTCTCGCAATGCCTTCCTTACCACAGAACTCTTTGAAAGCACCATTTGTATACTCTGTACCGTTATCAGATCGCAGTGTCTTCAATTTCTTTCTTGTTCTGTTTTCAACCATTGCTTTCCACTTCTTGAAAGTGTCGAATACCTCATTCTTATGCTTCAAAAAATAACTCCAAACATATCTAGAATAATCATCAACAAATGTGACAAAATACTTGGAACCGCCTTTGGAAGTCACTGAGGTCGGACCCCATACATCTGTGTGCACATAGTCTAGTATACCTCTGCTTCTATGTTTGCTTGACTGGAACTGAACTTGGTGTGGTTTACCGTACACGCAATGCTCGCAAAAATCCATGCAAGGCTTCTTCAAGTTTTTCAGCAAACCTTCCTTACTGAGAAGATTTAGACCTTTTTTCTGACATATGCCCAAGCCGCCTATGCCATAGCCGAGTGCACTCACATGGGTCTCCACCACTTTCACTTGTTCCAACCACTACATCTTCTGTAACTGTAGTACCCTAAAGAGCATAGAGATTGCCTTCACGAATACCCTTCATCACAATCAAAGAACTACGAACAACCTTCTTTACTCCATTCCATATTACAATCTTGCAACCACTGGAGTCTAAGGCACCAACAGAGATAAGATTCTTCCATAAGTTAGGAACATGTCTAACATCCATCAATGTTCTAACCACTCCATCGTGCATCTTGATTCTAATTGAACCAAGCCCCACCGTTTTACAAGAATGGTTATTACCCATCAATACGGTTCTACCATCAGTGCTTCTATAGATAGTAAACCACTTCCTATTTGGATACATATGGTAAGAGCAATCAGAATCAAGAATCCACTTACCGGAGGTTTCTTCATCACAAGAGATGGAGTAGCACTCATCGCTTTTTCCTCCTTCTGAGGCATAGTTAACCTCTTGCTTGACTTGCACCTTCCCGTTGTTGTTGTTCTTATGGTTCTTCTTCCAACCCCTTTTGTTAGTACAATTCGCCTTGAAATGCCCAAGTTCGCCACATTTGAAACAAGGCCTTTCCGCAAGGGGTCTAGAACTCGATCTAGACTTTCTTTCCATGCCTTTTGCTCGCTCATTGCACCTTCCTCTTACAAACAACCTTTGAGCTTGTTCCTTGTTACCAATGGTAGACATGCCACTAGTTGCAATCTTTCGAAGATCATCCGCTAGAAGTGACGTTCTAGTGTCCTCCATCACAAGTTTATCACACACAAGCATCAATATTTGTACTAGGTTCTCATAAGACTTTGGCAATGAAAGAAGTAGTAGAAGTGGTTGATCTTCATCATCTACTTTCACATCAATGTCCTTCAAGTCCGATATGCACCTATCAAACTTGTTGATGTACTCCCGGATTGGTGTACCTTCATCCATCTTGCAAGTATACAATTTGGACTTCAAATATATCCGATTAGTTAGAGTCTTCATCATGAAGTTCGCCTCCAACTTTGTCCACACCTCTGCCGTCGTTACCTCACCATCAACAAAGAAAGCAACATCTCTTTCAAGGCATAGAATGATAGACGCTCGTGGCTCAAGATCTAGCTCTTCCCAATCCTCGTCAGACATATCTTTGTGCTTTTTCTCCTTTCCCGCCAAGGCCTTGTGCAACTTTTAAGAAATTAACAAATTTTTCATTTGCATTCTCCAATATGAGAAATCATTCTTCCCATTGAATTTCTCTATCTCGTACCTCCCAATCTTCACCGTTCCACTTGTAGACATGATTTATCTACCTGTTGACCGGAAATATTTCAACAAAGTTCACTTGGAAAATTTCACAAACACCTTGTGTGCCAAACAAAGTTCAAGCCAACCACCAAAAATTGAAGCTTTACCACCTTGATTTGAGAAGAGGCTCCAATACCAAATTGTTAGGAAATCAATCCTAGAAGCATACCTTAACGGGTATTGGAAGCGAATCACTTGTTGTGAAAACTCAAGAAAAGAAATTATTTTGGGGAAATGAGATTTGGGAGAAATGAGATTTCCAATATAAATGAAGATCAATGTATTTGGATTACTTGAACAAGTCTCAAGTTAATCCCCAAGAAAGAAAAATAGCTTTGAATTTATACCCAAGAAGAACAACCTCTTACTTGGGAAATTCTCTCCAAGCTCTCTCTATTTTCTCTCTCAATTTTCGGACCTAAAACTGAAAGGAAAAGCTGGTATATGTAGCTGTATCGGGACACCTAGGCACCCATGAGTGGCGCCCAAGCGCTAGGGTCCTGCCTCTTTTCCACCTTCAGCTGAACTGCTGTGGCGTCTAGGCGCCCGGAGCTAGCGCCCAAGCGCTAAGGTTCTGCCCACTTTTTTCTGTTGCTGAAATACTCACATATTCCTATATCAAATAGCATATTTATATGGTGATATCATGAATTTATTTAGTGAAAATTTGGAAAGGGGCATTTTATAATTAGTTATACGTACCTTTTTCACTCCTGTTAGCATGAACGTTCCATGATCTCAAAGCTACTACACAAGCTAGTGTATTGAGTAGTCGATCATAGGTCAAATAAAAATGTTCATCACCCCATGAACCATCGGAGAGTTGATTTGTGACAATCCACTCCAGACTCGATGGAAATTGGGGTGCATTTCTTCCTCCAAGATCTTTAATGAGGGAACACAGATAATCGTCCATCATCCATGGAACCCAACAAATTTCTGATGTAATCAATATGAATGTCTATTTCACTCACCTTTAAAAGAATCATATTTTGACGATATTAATGTGTTGTCGAAATTGATAATTTAACATCATTAAAAAACAAAGAAACTAGTTATTTAGATTCAAAATTCCGTACCACCTCAAAAGCTTCATTATCTTTTGTTCTATACTTGGGACTCATCCTGTACTGAAACTATAACAACACTTGGTCACTCACACATACTAGTAAAAACCCTTCTTTTGATAAATGCTTAAGTACAAAATTCTTATACCTTGATATCAAGATTTTGTTACTCGACAACAAATGTTGTAATTCAAAGTGTTAGAATTTGGGTGTGATCTGAATTCCTTGGTGAAGTAATGATTACGCCCAAAGTTTATCGCGGTGTTGTAGTATAGCTTCGGGGTGTCGTATCCACAGAGAGATGGAAAAATTATTAAAGGTTTCAAAAGTGGTGATTTGTTTTCTCAAAGTTCGCAAGAAAGTTTGGTTGTTGACAATTAAATCAATATCAAAGTTTTTGGGATAAAATTCAGTAATTAAAATAGTAAAGCACAGAATTCCCTCATCCGGATTAGATTATTCAATGTCAATCATTCAAATTAATAACACAATTTAAGGCTTTCGTCCCGGCACTTTAATCGGAAGATTTATAGTTTAAGACCAAAATAATTCATACATGTACTCTTAAATTCTAAATTCTCTTCACAATTCACGAATTTGTTTATTGAAATTAGATTACAAAACGACCATATACTTATAGCATAGGGCAGTAAATAATCACACCAATAAATTAGTGAAATTGAAATTCAATAATTAATTCGATTAAACAATGGAGAAAACATGATTAAATCCATGAACAATCTAATAATCATTAACCCAATTTCAAGATAAATTCACAAAGATGAAAATCTAGATTTAACATTTAAGATCAATATGGTTCACAATGGTTCACAATTGTACTTCTAGGTTTAGGATTCCTTTCACAATTTTCACAAGCAATTATTAAAATTAGATTATAAACCAACCACATACATGTAGCATAAAGGTGTAAATAATCACATCAATAATATCAATGCAAGAAAGATTCAACAAATACTTCGATCATTCAATAGAAAGAACGTAATTAATCCTATGAAAAACCTAATATAAGTTAAACCAAATTCTTCATAAATTCATAAAGATAAGAATCCAGATCTACAAGTGTTTATTAAAATAAATACCAAATGTTTGAATAATCGACATGAATTCCCCAAAATTGGATGAGTTTCTTCTTTGCTTCACATGTTTTGATTAGTTCTCCATAGGTTTCTTGAGAGAAAAAATGGTAGAAAAAGGTTCCAAGATGAAGAATAATGGCTTCTGGACATGTTTTGATGTATTTAGGTCAAGAAAATCAACCAAAACGTGTTTCCATAGGTGTTTAGGTTATTTCCGGAATTAGAACAGATCTGCCGAAAAAATCACTAAGCGAAATTCAAGCGGTAGCTTTGTTCAATAATAGTTGCCTTTGAATTCTTGGTAGGGTTGTGGGCGACCGCTTGCCAATTTACTCTAAGCGACCGCTTAGTTATAATATTTTTCCGCCGGATAGTTTTTAGTATTTTGATAATATCTTTCTCTTCTAATATCTAATTGAGGTGATTCGATGGGCTATAACTTTCATTCAGATGTCAACTTCCAATTCGATCTTATACCATGTGAAAAATGGTCTCTAGATGAGATTAAAAACCGGTGCAAAAGTTTTTAGCTTGAAAGTTGATGTGTGAAAATGTTTTGGCTATATATCACCCATTTGACTCATTTCTTCCTCCAATTGACGCCGAGCACTCTCAAATATTCATATCTTCATTTTCCTTGCCGAGTCATCTTTTTGTATTTGCAATTTGGTCCTTTAACTTTCGCTTTCTTCTATTTTGATCCTTTTTCACTTGTTTCTTCCATTTTTCACTTGTTTCACCCATTTGCCACCTAAACCAAGATATAAAAACTTTTAGTGCATTTCGGTGTCAAATAATCATATAAATGAAAATATTAAAGGGTGAAAAACGTAACAAATGTGCTATTATCACACTCCCCAACTTGCTTATTGCTAGTCCCTAGCAATTTAATGCAAAACGAAACAAGCAAAGACTAGTCAACGTCGCAAGTCAAATTATCAAGTTCTAATTTACCACAATGCATGCTCTTTTCAAACTCAACAACACAAAGAAATCAATAGTATCATGATCACCAAAATGTCAAAAACAAATGTCAAATGTGTAAGTGTGTGTCAAGCCATAACCATCTTACCGCTAACCCTAACACATGCAACATCAAGTATATCTCGAGTTAAAGATTCAGCTCCATAACTCACGGGTATCAAAGTGTTTAGTACGAGATTTCTCTCTATGGAGCTGAGAATAAGATACATTCAAATATGGAGGCTTAAATATTCGTGCACAAGTAATAGGCAAACATTGATCCTGTGATAGACATACTTTAAAATGAGAATCTATCAACTTCTTACCACAGCCTACTTGGGATTCAAACGGTCAATACAAAAGGTTGGACGAAATTTAGGTTGGGTTTTATGAGGCTAAGAGGTATAAGATTCAAAGCACTTCCAAGCATGCAACCAAGCACATTATCAAGCATTTCTAATTGGCATTTCAAATTGATCACAGATTTCAATAGGTACCGTTTGTCGACATTTCAAACCCCAAAGTCAATCAAGTAGAGCATCTTCAATGATTTTTTTTTTGGTTTTTTTTTTTTTTTGGTTTTTTTTGGTTTTTTTTGTTTTTTTTGTTTTTTTTGAAATTGAATCCACCACAACTCTTGTCATTCTTCTTGCTTCTATTCTTCACAAATCGCATCTAATACTTACTACACACTTGGAGGTAAAAGAAGTGGGAAAAATAAGCATATACTTCGGTATGGAAAAGTATGGATAATGTATGTGCAAGAAGGGAAAGGTTATACATGTGTATATGGCTCAAAGTGGCGACTAGGGGCTGTATTTATTGCACGGAAAATGTTTGAGAGGCTCAAATGTTGATCCTAAATTGACCTTTATCATATCCCAAGTAATCCACTATCTTACCACAGACCATGTAATGTTATTCTCACAAAAGTTTCCAATTCACAAGATCAATGGATGCTTACCACCGTTTGTAGTGTGATATGACTCTCAATTCTCACATAAAGAAACTTTAACGAGAGACTCCTCTAGCCACATGTGTTAAACAACTATCTTACCACAAGGCTTGTGTGCACAAAAGTGGTTTAGCAAGTGTTTTAACGTCCAGACTTTCATAACAAAATTAACTCCTAGTGGCACATTTTGTCATTCAAAAACATAAACATGCAGCAAATCAGAGACTTTTTTCTTTTTTTAAAAAAAAATTAACCAGTCATGACAAGTTTCAACAAGAGTGCATGATAATTACAACAAGATCCAAAGTACTCTCCCTCCAACTAAATATTTCATTGTCCTCAATGCAAAAACATGAATACTAGATAGGGAAAGAATGATATCACTTGGATGCGGGTGTGAGCCAACATAAGCGTGAAAAAAAAGGTGAGCCTGAAAGTTTCCAATGTGATAACATAGGTGAAGGGGAAGAAAACTAAAACAAAGAATTACCTACTTAAAAAAATACAATGGAAAAAGAAAGAAAACTAATATATAGAAAAACAAGGCCGAAAGCAAACTTGATAGAATCAAGGTTGGTAAACAGGGTCTGCAAGAGGAATTTCTTCCTCTGCAGGTACCTGTTGCCCATAGAGTATTTTAAGACGCTGCCCATTCACCTTGAACACTCTACCGTTGGTAGGGTCTTCAATTTCAATTGCCCCATTTTCAAATACACGTTTTACCATAAAGGGGCCAGTCCACCTAGAACGAAGCTTACCTGGGTGCTTGTGGAGTTTAGAAACATTCAAGTACACTTGTTGATTTGGTTCAAATATTCTCCTTGAAATGTTTTTATCATGAAAGGTTTTCATTTTTGACTTGTAGATTCTAGAACTCTCATAAGCATCATTCCTTAATTCCTCCAGCTCGGTCAATTGCAATTTCCTAAGCTTACCTCCTTCTTCTAGGTCAAAGTTAAAGTGTTTTATAGCCCAGTAAGCTCGATGCTCAAGCTCGACAGGTAAATGACATGGCTTTCCAAAGATTAGTCTATATGGGGACATGCCTAGGGGAGTCTTAAAAGCTGTGCGGTAAGCCCAAAGTGCATCATTTAATCTTAAGGACCAATCCTTACGATTAGGGTTCACCGTTTTCTCCAAAATTTGTTTAATTTTCCTATTCGCCAACTCTACCTGTCCACTCGTTTGGGGATGATAAGCAGTAAAAATTTTGTGCATAACCCTATACTTTTTCATTAGATCCTCAAATGAACGGTTACAAAAGTGTGTGCCTCTATCACTAATGATAACACGTGGTGTACCAAAACGAGACAAAACATTTTCTTTCAAAAATTTTACAACCGTTTTATTGTCATTAGCTCTACAAGCTGCCGCTTCTACCCATTTAGACACATAATCGACTGCAACAATAATATATAGATAGCCAAAAGAAGGTGGAAAAGGGCCCATGAAGTCAATCCCTCAACAATCAAATATCTCAATTACTAAAATGGGATTTAAGGGCATCATGTTACGTCGGGACACAGCACCTAGTTTTTGACATCGTTCACAAGATCTACAATACTCATTTGTGTCTTTAAATAAAATGGGCCAATAGAAATCACATTGCAAAATTTTTGTAGCGGTCTTTTTCATAGAAAAGTGGCCTCCACATGCATGAGTATGACAAAAATTTAGCATGCTTAAGATCTCGTTATCAGGAATACAACGCCTCAGAATCTAGTCAGGGCAATACTTAAATAAACATGGGTCATCCCAATAAAAATTACGTACCTCGACCAAGAATTTTCTCCTATCTTGTGCACTCCACTCTTGTGGAATTTCACCTGCAGCCAAATAATTCACAATATGAGCAAACCATGGTAGAGAAGAAATAGAAAATAATTGCTCATCTGGAAAATCATCTCGAATTGGCATAGGGTTCGTGTTGTCTTCAAATGTCAATCTTGATAAGTGGTCAGCTACCACATTCTCCACACCCTTCTTGTCCTTTATGGTGATATCAAACTCCTGCAAAAGCAAGATCCACCTTATTAATCGTGCTTTAGCATCCTTCTTGGTAAGAAGGTACTTAAGAGCTGCATGATCTGTGAAGATAGTAATAGGGGAGCCAATCAAATAAGATCTAAACTTATCAAGGGCAAATACTACAGCTAGTAACTCTTTTTCAGTTGTGGTATAGTTCATCTGGGCACTATTTAGAGTTCTACTAGCTTAGTAAATCACAAAAGGTTTACCTTCCCTTCTTTGTCCAAGTACAGCACCTACCGCATAATCACTAGCATCACACATCATTTCAAATGGCAATGTCCAATCAGGTGGTTGCATTATAGGTGCGGAGGTCAGTTTTCCAGTCAATGTTTTGAAAGCCTCTTGGCACTCAGGAGTCCAGTTAAAAGTCACATCTTTAATGAGAAGATTACACAATCGTCTAGCTATAGATGAAAAGTTTTGTATGAACCTCCTATAAAAACCTGCATGGCCTAGGAATGATCTAATGTCTTTTACTGTCTTAGGTGTAGGCAATTTAGAGATCAATTCAATTTTAGATTTGTCAACCTCTATTCCCTTAGACGAAATTACATGCCCTAAGATAATTCCTGAAGGTACCATTAAATGGCACTTCTCCCAATTCAACACTAATCCCTTTTCCTCACATCGAGTTAGAACTCGTTTCAAATTTAACAAGCATGCATCAAATGAAGTTCCAAAGACAGCTAGATCATCCATAAACACTTCTATGCAATTCTCTACCATGTCACTAAACATGCTGGTCATGCATCTTTGAAACGTGGCAAGAGCGTTACAAAGTCTAAATGGCATCCTACGAAATGCAAAAGTGCCAAAAGGACAAGTAAACGTGGTTTTATCCTGGTCTTCTAAAGCAATTTCAATTTGATAGTAACCAGAATACCCATCCAGAAAATAGTAAAAGGGATGGCCTACCACACGCTTAAGAATTTGGTCTAAAAAGGAAGGGGAAAGTGGTCCTTGTGAGTGGCAGCATTCAACTTCCTATAGTCTATGCACATGCGCCATCCAGTCACTGTTTTTGTGGGGACCATTTCACACAGTTCGTTTTTCACCACTGTAACTCCTGACTTCTTAGGGACTACCTGTGGAGGACTAACCCATTTACTATCGGCGATCGAATAAATGATACCTGCATCTAGCAATTTTAGTACTTCATTTTTCACTACCTCTTTCATTGTAGGGTTTAGCCTACGTTGTGGGTCTCTTTTAGGACTAGTTCCCTCCTCTAGATGAATCCTATGTGAGCAAATTAAGGGGCTAATACCCTTGATATCAGCTATAGTCCATCCCAATGCAGATTTGTGTTCATTCAGAATATGTAAAACTTGCTTACACTGTGATGCATTCAATTCTGAAGATATAATAACAGGAAAGGTATCACCTGGTCCAAGAAATTCATGTTTCAGCCCTTGAGGCAACGGTTTCAATTCAGGTTTGGGGCTCACAATACTTGATGGTTGTTGTTCTCCACTCCTTTCTGGCAACTCTTCAAACTTGGGTTGCCATGGTGATGTTCCATAATTCTGCATTTTAGAAAAAATAGCACAAATATCAGTATACTCTTCATCATCAAAGTTAGATGAAATTTCAGAATTTAAGAGGAATGAGTTCAAAGGATCAAAATCTGTAGTTGCAGGTGCCTCCTCTTGAGCGAGTGCATCAATCATAAATGTTTGATGACAGTCATCATCCTTTTGTGGCTGCTTAGCAATGTGAAAAATATTGACTTCTAAAGTCATATTTCCAAAGGACAACTTCATTAGACCGTTCCTGCAATTGATAAGAGCATTAGCAGTGGCAAGAAAAGGTCTTCCAAGAATTATAGGAATTTTGGAATCAACCTTCACATCAACCTTCAAGTCTAGTATCAAGAAATCGACGAGGTAGTAGAACTTATCAACTTGAACTAACATATCCTCTACCATTCCCCTAGGCCTAACTGTGGACCGATCAGCCAATTGTAAGACTACAGATGTAGGTTTTATCTCACCTAATCCTAACAATGAGTAGATAGCATAAGGCATAAGGTTGACACTAGCTCCTAAGTCCAGAAGGGCTTGTGCAAACTCATGGCTCCCAATTATGCAAGAAATGGTGGGACATCCGGGATCTTTGTACTTAGGTGGGGTCCTTTGTTCAATTACAGCGCTAACCTGTTCAGTTAAGAAAGCTGTTTTCTTAACATGATGCTTCATCTTCACAGTGCATAAGTCCTTGATGACTTTAGCATATGTGGAAACCTGTTAAATCACATGCAAGAGGGGTAGGTTGATTTTGACTTGCCTAAGGTGTTCTAGGATTTCATTTTGTTGACCGGTTGATTTCGAGGTGGACTTAAGGGCTTTAGGGAAAGGTACTCTACTAGGAATTTCCACTACATCCTCCCTAGGTTTATCTTCTTCTGAATTGCTAGAGTTTTTCTCTTCTTCCCTAGGCTTTATGATTGGTTCTATAGCCTTGCCAGATCTAGTGGTGATGGCATTGACTTCCTTAAAGTTATTCCCTTCTAAACCTGAGGTCTGAGCCATGTGTTGTCCCTTAGGGTTTGGTTGAGGATGAGTCGTGAATTTCCCACGCTCCCCTACAGTTAGGGCATTGGTCAATTTGGACATGTGGCTTTTCATTTCCTTATTATCCTCAACAACCTGATTGATCATGATTTCAAACTTTTGATTGGTTTTACCCTGAGCCTCTATAAAAGCATGTAAGGTGTCTTCCAAAGAGTTCCTAGAGGTTGTAGGTTGATATGAAGGAGTATTGAAAGTCCTAGGTGGCTGGGTAGGTTGCTGGTTATCAGACTTCCAGCTGAAATTGGGATGATTTCGCCACCCTTTATTGTAGGTTTCAGGGCGTATGGCTTTTGGTACATGCCTAAAGCATTACAGTGTTCCTCATACACTCCTCTCATCTCAGTGTAAGTGACACACTCTTGCGCTGGGTGTTCGCTTCCTCCACACACAAAACAATTTTCACTAGACTCAACACGGGATGCACTATGTATAGATTTCGAGTCTCTAGCACGTAAGGCTTCAAGTTCTTTAGTTAGGGCTTCTACCTTTGCCCTAAGGCTATCCTCCTCCCTAAGATGATAAATACCTGTGCTAGAGGGGTTATTTGTGAGTCGTGACCTATTAGTACTCTCAGCAGCACTAGGTCCAGTCCAAGTATGGGCTTTTTAAGCTAAGTCATCTAAATATCCTATGGCCTCATCTGGATCTTTCTGTAGGAACTCACCATTACACATCATCTCTGCAAACTGGCGCTCCCTAGGTGTCAACCCTTCATAGAAATAACTCACAATGCGCCAACTCTCATAACCATGGTGGGGACAAAGGGCAACTCTTTGTATTTTTCCCACGCTTGGTATAGGGTTTCACTATCTTTTTGGGCAAAGGAATTGATTTGCTTTTTCAAGGCACTAGTCTTATGATGTGGAAAGTATTTACCAAAGAATGCCTGAGTCATTTCAGCCCAAGTTCCAATTGAACGTGGTCTCAATGATTACAACCAGCTCTTCGCCTTTTCCTTTAGAGAAAATGGGAAGAATTTAAGCCTAATTGCATCCATTGTACCATGTTGATTGTGAAAGGTCGCTACTACCTCTTCAAACTCCCTAACATGCACATACGGGTTCTCATTCTCAAGTCCATGAAAATTGGGAAGAAGTTGGATCATTCCTGGTTAAAAGTCTGCCCGTGGCATATTAGGTGGAAACATGATACATGATGGTGTAGATGTGCGTGTGGGGTGTAAGTAATCATGCAAGGTTCGATAAGGTGCATCATGCTCGCTATCAGACATTGTGTTGTGTGATGTGGTGTTCGTGTTAGTGTTAGCAGATGCAGTGTCAAAGACAGGGTTAAAGAGATGTTCAAACTCTATGAGAGGCGCTTCCACGAATCTTCCTAGCTCGTCTCGATACCTGCTCATAAAACGCAATTGAAAGGAGATAATGTGAGAAACAAAAGATAATAACGAAAAGAAATAAACTAACTAAGAATGAAATTGAAAAATGGACGAAGTCACCCTTTTGATAGAAGATCCTTCAATTTGTTGTACCGTCACCCCGGCAACGGCGCCAAAATTTGGTTACCCCCAAAGTTTATCGCGGTGTTGTAGTGTAGCTTTGGGGTGTCGTATCCACAAAGAGATGGAAAAATTATTAAAGATTTCAAAAGTGGTGATTTGTTCTCTCAAAGTTCGCAAGAAAGTTTGGTTGTTGACAATTAAATCAATATCAAAGTTTTTGGGATAAAATTCAGTAATTAAAATAGTGAAGCTCAGAATTCCCTCATCCGGATTAGATTATTCAATGCCAATCATTCAAATTAATAACACAATTAAAGGCTTTCGTCCCGGCACTTTAATCGGAAGATTTATCGTTTAAGACCAAAATAATTCATACATGTACTCTTAAATTCTAAATTCTCTTCACAATTCACGAATTTGTTTATTGCAATTAGATTACAAAATGACCATATACTTATAGCATAGGGCAGTAAATAATCACACCAATAAATTCGTGAAATTGAAATTCAATAATTAATTCGATTAAACAATGGAGAAAACATGATTAAATCCATGAACAATCTAATAATCATTAACCCAAGTTCAAGATAAATTCACAAAGATGAAAATCTAGATTTAACATTTAAGATCAATATGGTTCACAATTGTACTTCTAGATTTAGGATTCCTTTCACAATTTCCACAAGCAATTATTAAAATTAGATTATAAACCAACCACATACATGTAGCATAAAGTTGTAAATAATCACATCAATAATATCAATGCAAGAAAGATTCAACAAATACTTCGATCATTCAATAGAAAGGACGTGATTAATCCTATGAAAAACCTAATATAAGTTAAACCAAATTCTTCATAAATTCATAAAGATAAGAATCCAGATCTACAAGTGTTTATTAAAATAAATACCAAATGTTTGAATGATCGACATGAATTCCCCAAAATTGGATGAGTTCCTTCTTTGCTTCACATGTTTTGATTAGTTCTCCATAGGTTTCTGGAGAGAAAAAATGGTAGAAAAAGGTTCCAAGATGAAGAATAATGGCTTCTGGACATGTTTTGATGTATTTAGGTCAAGAAAATCAACCAAAACGTGTTTCCATAGGTGTTTAGGTTATTTTCGGAATTAGAACAGATCTGTCGAAAAAATCACTAAGCGGTTCAAGCGGTAGCTTGGTTCAATGATAGTTGCCTTTGAATTCTCGGTAGGGTTGTGGGCGACCGCTTGCCAATTTACTCTAAGCGACCGCTTTGTTATAATATTTTTTCGCCGGACAGCTTTTAGTATTTTGAAAATATCTTTCTCTCCCAATATCCGATTGAGGTGATTCAAAGTGCGTTGGAAAGCTGACTCGATGGGTTATAACTTTCATTCATATGTCAACTTCCAATTCGATCTTATACCATGTGAAAAATGGTCTCCAGATGAGATTAAAAACCGGTGCAAAAGTTTTCAGCTTGAAAGTTGATGGGTGAGAATGTCTTGGCTATATATCACCCCTTTGACTCCTTTCTTCCTCCAATTGACGCCGAGCACTCTCAAATCTTCATATCTTCATTTTCCTTGCCGAGTCATCTTTTGGTATTTGCAATTTGGTCCTTTAACTTTCGCTTTCTTCTATTTTGATCCTTTTTCACTTGTTTCATACATTTTTCACTTGTTTCACCCATTTGCCAACTAAACCAAGATATAGAAACATTTAGCGCATTTCGGTGTCAAATAATCATATAAATGAAAATATTAAAGGGTGAAAAACGTAACAAATGTGCTATTATCAAGTAATTAAAGAATTCTAATTGAAGTGCACGTAATGAAGAATTCAAGTTTGGAATGCTATTGGAGCCCTATGTCAAGTTGAAGTTCTATTTTGGAAGCCCATTGGGAGTTGGAAATTGGTATTGGACTTGAATAAGAATTTGATGGAGAAAGCAAAAAGAATAAATATATATATTTCCGGGCAGATTGCCTTGCACCGTGGCGCCGGCTGTGCTGTCCATTTTTTCATGTTTTCTTCTCCTACTTCGTTTTGGACTCGGTTTTTGGCATCCTACTTCATCAACAACTCTACCAAGAGGGTTTGGACGCCCCCTACATGTTTCCTATAAATACTAGGCTCTTCTATACAATTTCACAAGTGTGAGTTTTATGATTACTAGATTTTTAGGATCATTGTAATATTTTCTCCATTATTCTTGAGGCAATAAAATCTTCTAATTCCTCTGCCATATTCTTGTCTTCTTTTATTCTTTTGTTCTTGATCAAATACTTTCTTAATTCAACATCTCAATCCGGTGATTGGTGTCACAACAAGTGGTATCAATCCTAACACAAAGCTATGTCTTTAGTCTCTCTCTGCCATATTCCTGGTTATTTATTAAAAAAAAACTATTTGCATTTGTAAAACCATCTAAGCATTGAGAATTTGGCGTGAACCTCTAACCTATATACAAACTCAAACAAAGAATATGAAAAACTATAATATTACAATAGTTTGAACACTTCTTTGGTAGAACTTACTAATGAAACATTTCGTTAATGAACTTTGTTGTGTAGGAAATGACAAAGATTTTCCATGAACCAATGGAGAAAAGTTGAACCGTAGAGGGAACATAATTTTCATTTTTAAGTTCTCTCCGTGAATGGAGAAGAGACTTAGAAAGAGATGATTACCAGTAAGGGAAAAGATGGACTATGATTCACAGTCGATCTGCTCCTTATATAAATACTAGTGAAGGCACGTGCGATGCACGTACATGCGTTCTTCTCCTTGTGCATATTAGCGTTGGACTGCATATGTATACTACATAAATAGATGGAAATAAAGTCATGAATGACATGTAAGTGAAGAAAAAATTCCTGTTACAAAAAGAAAAAGAAAGCATTTTGAATACTATAAGTATTTAAAACTGGAATGTTTGTAAATAGAGGATAGGTGAAATAGGAAACTGCTGGTAGAAATAAAGAAACTAACAGAGTAAATATACTTCAATAGAACACACAAAATATACTTGTTACACGATGGGTATTTTCCTGTCAATCATTTAGCTACTTGAGCAGTTAACATACGTATCAAGCATACATGAATGGGGTTTGGAGTCCAAAAGAAAATACAACTTCCCAATTTTAAATCATCGGTGTAACACAGCAAGTGTTCCATTGGAAGCTAGATGATCCAGTGTCTTTTACTTAGCTATAGCCAAAAAAGACTTTATTCATCATGGTTCAAACTGCATCACAGGAGTTTTTTCAGGACAGCTGCAGATGTATCTTTGTCTCCCACTATTATTTCTGCTTTCTTGTTCGCGGTGTTGGGCTGTTTATCAGGATTCTGGAATAGAGATCGCTTAGCGGGTGGAGACTGAGGCAACAAAATTATGTTGGAAGTGCAACGTCTTTAACATTGATTTTATCCTTTCCGTTGTTACGAGACACCATCTCTAGAGTTGCAGATGTTCCAGCTGGATCAAGCATGAATATTATTTTGTATTTGAACTCTGAATAAGCAGTGCATTTTGTTGAGGGTGAGCCAGCAGCCATTGGAAGTGCCTTGATGTATCAACATGACAATATCGATATCATCTCTTGCAAGTGCACAAGGTGATCACTGAAATTTTTTATTCCATGCAAGTTTTAGTGGAAGTAAAAGTGACATGGGAATAAGAAAAATGTGTAAGGTTGAGATTTATATATTTGGTACTTTCAAAAAGAATATAGTTTTTAGAAATGATATGTATTCTATATTTCTATGACATGTATAGGTAAATCAATATAACTCCAGTTCAAATTCACGAAAATATAAATGTACAGATAAATAAATACTCACCCTTAAGAAGAATGCAGATTCTTGTGAAGCACTTATTTAAGAGCCCCTGCACCTGTTGCATGAAGACAAACTATAAATCTAAAAAGATTGGAACTTGGCTTACCCTAACATGATGAAAAGAGTAGAAATTATCAACAACATTGTCTTTACCATAAGTATCAGAGAAATAAGAATTTCATAACAGCAATCGTGCAAGAAAATGCAAAGTATGTGTCAGTGAGAGTGATTATGTTGTTAAACAGTTAAACAGAGTTGTTTTCTTGTGAATTTTGCAAAGTTAAAAAATGAAGTAGAATTTCATCATTAATGCATGATAAATTCTATTCATCTAGACATTACAACATAGAAGGAGCCGTCAGGAAAATGATCCTAATTCAATTTTCAAGATTTTTTTTTCATTTGGTTCTAAATGAGGTACATCTTCATTGACAGGAGGTAATACTTATGTTATCATACCAAATAGAACATTAGTATTTCAATCAATATTACTTCAAATAATTACTGAAATTTGGATTTGACCAATCAAAACAATTAAAGAAAAAAAATCAAATCAGACATAGATTATACATTACGAAAGACAAAAAAAATAATACACATTTAATTCAACAAAATAGCATTATATTATATTAATGAACCATAAAATTAAACTCAGCTGTATAATAAAGTGTGTGCGCGTGTACACACGCACTCTCTCTCTCTCTCTCTCTCTCTCTCACGTTTTACTCATAATCACAACTTTTGCGACAATTCGAAGCAAAGAAAGTAGATTTAATGTGGGAAATGTAAATTGTAGCTAACGTAATTACGAAAGTGTCAAACGGTATGGAAGATTCATACTAATACTCTAAGGAAATATGATTTTCATAATACAAGAAAGATATTTATATAACTTCAATGGAAATTATAATTACAGAATTAATTGACCTATTGAAACAAACAATCTTCCATTTTATGTATACCGTAAAGTAATGTTTCAATTGCCTGAAATCTCAATTCAGATGCATGAAAATGTGTGGAAACGTAAATAATAAATAAATAAATATATTAAACACATAACTCACCTTAGAAAGAATTGTAGAAAACGGGACGATATAAAAGATTCAACAAATATAAACCTCTTGAGACTTTAAAATTAAATTACAGTATTTTTTTTAGCTGATGTTCTAAGTCTAAAATTTCTGTATAAACGACATTCTTTGTACAAAGACTTTGTAAAGAGATTGAATGTAAAGCTGCTGGTTTAATCAAAAAATTTATGCATTTACTTGTTCTAACTCTAGATAGCGCTACATATAATTGTCCGTGGGAAAAAATAGGATCGGGAAGATACAAACCAACAAAATCCAATATATGTCCTTGCGCTTTATTAATTGTCATAGCAAAGCATGGGCGTATTGGAAATTGAGTTCTCTTAAATGGTATTGAATTTTTGTCTCCTAGTGGTATAAATGGAATTCTAGGTAAAAACACACACTTCCCACGGTGTTCACCAATAACAATTTCGGCGTCTATAACATTTCGTTCAAAAAAATTTCAAACAAGTCTTGTACCGTTACATAAACCTTTTGAAGGATTAATATTTCTAAGGAGCATAATTGGACAATTTTTTTTTTAAAGTAAGCTCGTGTGGGGGTATGCCATTTGGTGTTAATGTTTTTAAGAAATCTTCTTGAATGCTTTGCTCCGTTTTATCTATAGATTTGTCGAAACTGTAGTACGTAAATGTTTGTCCTGGAATTTGTTTTAGTAACATTGTGTTTATTTGATCAACAGATTCATTTTTAGGAGTTAAAATAACTCTATTTATCGTTGTATCTAAATTATCTGTGTAATTATGTAAATTTGGAACACTACGTTGATTAGCTCATTTAAGGAAACTAATTCATCTTTGTAAGGTATGGTTATTTTAGAAGGAAGGGTAATCATATCACAAGAATGAGTGACTTCTAATCCATTACCTATATCAAGTAAGTAATTAGAATATGATATATCTAAATGAGCTCTCATATTTTGCACTAAAGATAATCTTGTAAATAAAGACCACAAGTATGAGAAAACTAAACTTGATTTTATTATATCTACTTTCCTACCTCTTGGTACTACTGGCAAGATTTGTCGAAAATCTCCTCCCAAAACTATTACTTTTCCATCAAAAGGTAAATTGCTATCGTCAATATCTCGCAGGACTTTATCTAAAGCTTCTATGGTGAAACGATTTACCATAGGACCTTCATCCCATATAGTTAGTTTTGTCATTCGTAAAAATAGGTCTATGGGATGAAGCTTTACATCAAGACCAAACTAAAATAAAAATAAAAAACTTGAGGTTCCAGAAATTTTGTGGTGATGATGCTAGTGTGAGGGTCAATAACCCTGCTGAGTAACACTACATAAAGCAGATGCTCTTGGATGGCCCTATAATAGTTCTTGCAAGAAATGCTGCTTAGTAAAGAGTATGAGCTATCTAACCAGAAAATAACTGGTAGCTACATTTTTTTTTCTTTTTTTGAGAAGTATATGCAGATAAGAGTCCCAATCTAGAAAATCGTGCAAGAAATTGTACTTGAAGATGTTTATTTTCTACATAATTATACCTTCATATTTTAAAATTGTATAAAATGCATGGAAACAGTAATGATGGCCTCAGTTTTAGATGGTAAAAGGCATCTGAGACATTTCCATACACGACATAAGTTTAGTGCACAAAAACACATTGCTAATATTGGCTGACAGGTAGCAATAAAGTTTATAAGAAAGCAAATTTATAAACACGTGACAACCTCAAGAGCAGCATTGGCATCTCGAACAGCAGCATTTGGTTTCTTCATTTTGATGTACACAGTAGCTATAGCACACAAACCATCAAGTTCACACATTAGAGGAGCAAATATAAAATGCCCAAGTTTTCATTAAAAATAAACATATGAACAGTGTATAATATTAAACAAATCACAAAATTTACCTCGGGTTCCATACATAATAGCTGAGGTAGGATTAAGTAGAATTGCTTTGGTAAGATACTCGATTGCTTCTTCAAGGTTACTTGATCAATGCAAAACTCTTTTTAACACATATTACACCAAAATACATACTCAGCCCATGTTTGGTACAGATTAATCTAAATCAAAGTTAACAATTAATTTTAATTTCATATTTTATGAGTCCAACAACTTTTTTACCACACATTTCATCAACTTTTATCAAAATATACTAAAATCTAATTTTAATCATCATCAAGCTGAGGCTAAGCTAACAATTTCTTTCGTAAATATGTATACTAATTAGTATCCACATTACCTTCAGAAATTGCTTCCATAGCCTGAATTTTAGCCTCTTGAGAAGCATCACGATTTTCTTCAGTAACTTCAATGCTCGGGTCTCCCATCTATAAGTTGCAATGTCAAAATTTATTTGCTACCAGAAACATCACAACATTAATCAAATTCAAAACAAAACAGAAAATGTAGCTTGATCATACCTTCTGTGGAGGTTCATTATCAGGCTCCACAACGTCAGTCTCATCTAGTTCAATGTCAGACTCAATTATCTCAGGCTCTTCTTCTTCTTCTTCATGCTTAGGGTGAACCTCCTCCTCTATATCATCTAGATCCTCGTCGCTCTCATCCATAGCACGAGACTTCTGTATTCCACTGCATAATAAACCATTCAAAAATCAAATTCCGCACAGAAAGAATTTGCCAAAGAAGTAAAATATTTGCATTCATAACATAAATTTTAAAGCCTAAACTATAGCCGAAAAACCTATTTAATCCGTTACCACCTTCAGAAAACAACATCATTGAAACGATCACAGCTTTAAAACTCAATTTCATGATTAATAGAGAAAAATAGTTTCATATTTTCTCTTTTTGGAGTCTTTGGCCCTGCGCATTACGAAGTCAATGAAGCTAATTTTTTTCTTATTCTTAGATCGAACACAAGAGAACAAATAGAAAAGACTAAAACTAAATTCTATAAAGAAATAAAATTACCTCTTTGTAACTCCCGGCCTCGCTCGCAGAAGTAGGAATCTTCCCTCCAAGACTGAAAAATAAAAAATTATAAGAAGCCTAGAAAAGAAAACCCCGCAAATTCAACCCTACATACATCATTGCAACTCACAAAAAATAAAACAAGGATTTTTTTATCTGAACACAAAAATATATACAAATACAGATACCTTTCGATGTATTCACGGAAGAAGGAGAGGGAGGGATCGAAGAGGAGAGATGGGTCGGCCTTGCACTGGTTGACGAATTGTTTCAGTTGGGTAACCCTCGATGCATCCATTGCACAACTTAGGTTCTGTTACTGATTTTGAATTGAGAAGGGTTTACAGAGAAATCCGTGCCTTTTATTTGGTAGTTTCTTTATATGTGTAGGATATATGTTATATATGTGTAGGATATGTACAAAAAAAAAAAAAAAAAAATATTATGACTGCCTCGCGCAGTGCGAGACATGCACCCGCATGTCTCGCACAAGGCGAGGCAGTGCACTGTGCGATACAATTTTTTTATTTTTTATAACACTCACATTTTTTTTTTTTTTACAAAAATATCTACTTATTTTTTTTTGGAGTGTATAGAGCAAAATAAAAATTAAATAACAATGCTATAAAAAAACTCAGACCACACTGGATAAAAAAATCGTTTGTCTAGTTTTTTTTTTTAAGTAATATATAGCAAAATCAAAATTAAATAACACCGCTATTAAAAAAACTCAAACCACACGGTTTATGTTTGCGGTGTAAATTGTCGACAGATTTCAATCGCCCAGTGTGTTGTTGAACCTAAAACAATACCCAAACGAAAATTAAAATCTTCAACAGCTTGTGCAAACGGAATTAAAAGGCTTACCGAAATATGGGAGAATTAAAAGACTTACCGAAATATGGGAGAGAATTGTAGTAGAGAACGAAATAGAAAATAGGGAAGAAGAAGTGATGGGTGGTTATGTGGTGAAAATGGAGAAGGATGAAAGAGGCAGGGCGGTAGAGTGGAAAAATGGAGAAAGAGTACAGATGGAATGGTGTATGTCTGAAAACTGCGTGAATTGAGGAAGACTATATGCCAAATACCAAAACGACAGCCTAAATATCAAAAGTGCCTTAGTTGTTAGTTTCTACAGTGAATAAGGAGTTGTCTCTTTTTATATGTGTAGGATATGAATAATTATATAGTTCGCAGATGGTGTGCCCAATTACCTGAGATTATATTTCTCTTTCATGGCAAATTGAACATTGTATCTCCAACCTTTTTGGTGCGTGTAATATAATTAATGCATAACATAGCATCTTCGTCAAATGAATAGTATCTTTTCGCCCATTTATTTTTTTATCTTTGTGGAAATTGTCAAGTATTTGGTAGGAAAAGGGTTATTTTGTAATGAACAAATAAAATAGCAAGGTTTAATTTAAACACAAGAAAATTGCAATTGTGAATATCTTTGTCCCTCGTTTAGTATCTTTAATTCTTTTAACTTCTTCAATGTCTTAAAGAAATGAAAAGAAAAATTGCAATGGGGAATCTCATATAATATTTGTTTAAAATTAGAAAGACAAAAGCAATTAATTAATTACGAAAGCTAGGAAGGTTTTAGGAACACAGACAAAGGTCAATTTGGACATTAATTTATCAAATTAATTAATACGTAATAGAATCTTCATGATTTTTTAATTATTTTCTTTGGTTGCATCTGATGTTATGAGCACCCTCAATATTGTAGAAATATTAATAGGAGTCGCTCATACTGAATATGACGACCTTTAAAAGTTAATTATATTTTTGTTGTTGTTAAATCTCATAAATATTAAAATATGCTCTCAATCTTGATTTAATAAATATTTCTTATTTAAGAGTAGTTACCTATTTGAGTTACAATGATTGACACTAATTCAAAGTCTATATAGTCTATTTATTTGAATGGTGAAAGTATATAGAATTTGTATGAAACATACCCTACTAGATTGTTTCAAGTTTTGCAATTTACGTAGAAGATCATAAATGGTGTCTTCCCACCTAAGCAACTTCAGTCACATTTTAGGTAGAGCAATTATATCTGAAATTAAATTGAAGTTCGTTTGACTCAATCGCGATAAATTAAAGTTCAATAATTTCATTAAAAGTTGAATAACAACAAATGAAATTTATCTAATTTAAGAACTATTTTATATAGCATTTTAGATCATGAGGTGACCTAGCAGGATACGTCATACGTAAAAGTGATTGACACGATTCACTTTACACTTCTAATTTTTAAATTTTTTTTTAAATTTCAATTTAAAAATGTATCATTTATCTTCTCTTTGATCCATAAAAACCAATAATAAAAAGTTATATATAAGATGGTGACACAATAGATTACATTCCATTTTATGTGCTATTTAAGGAATTTTGCCTTCTAACATTGCACAATGCATCTAGTGGAAATTACATCAAACATATTTTTATTATCCAACTTCAAAAATTAGATCTAAAGTTTGTTTATACAAAAATCAGATGATAATTAAAATTTTTAATATTAATAATAAAATTAATTTAATTTACATACCCACCCCCACCATTAACCCACCCCGACCCAATAACCCTAATCACTTCCCTCTTCCTTCTCGCTCTCCACCTTTTTGTTCTCTCTTCTCTATTTTGATCAATCTGGAATGACCCACGGTGGCGAGCAGCTCTCCGATGACTTATCATCACCGCCAATCAGTTGTGTAGTCGTGGGTTTTAGAGTTGGAAGATGGAAGTCGAGTGGTTTTTTGTGGGCCATTTTTTTTTTGGAGGAGAAATCGTGTTTGAGAAAGGCGATTTTGCTGACTATGTATTCGTTGGTTTTTTTGAATTTTTTAGGGAAAAAAACGAGTCATTTGCTGACGGGGATGACAGATCGCCAAGAAATTCTAATTTTAACGGCTGTCATACGACACCCAGGAATTCCGTCCGCCACATCAACGAGCAACAAACATATTTTTTTATGGTGATGGATGGAGAGCTAAATGGTAATGTTGAGTGAGTATTGTGAAGCAGAATGAAGTTTAGTGAACAGTCTGTGACCATTGTATAAGTTCAATGAGTTTTAAAACAATTCACTCAAATGTGGGAAACAAAATCATGTTATATGAATTTTACGTCACAAAGTAATGAGGGGCTGTAAAAAGGTTTCATTTATTTGATTACATATCCTTAAAAGCCCTAATTTGTGCATGTTGATTGATGAACGGTGTGGATTTTCTTGTTGGTTAAAGCAACACTTGAGGCCACCAATGTCCATTTGCTTTTGTCATTAGTCTATTTCTATTGTATTATGTCATTTATATTAAAGATAAATTAATAATATTTTCAATTATTTAAAAAAAAAAAACTAACTAAACAACTGATATACTATTATTTAAACTTCCGAGTCGACTCAACCACGACATAGTCCTAGTTGAGCATGAACTAATAGAATATCAGGGACAGATTGTGATGTGACAATGGACAGCGACATGACACTTGATAAGGCCAAGACATGTGATTTAACTTTCATCTACCACCACTTACAATGACATTTCAACTCTATTTTTCTTTATATATAGCCATTTTTATTATAAGGTATATGAAATCTCAATTTTTTGTTCATTTGTCTCAAATAGAGGTATCAACCCCGCTGATTAAAATTTTTGATTTTCCAAAAGTAAACAATTTTATGGCAAGGACTCAAAATAAATAATAAAAATATTGACCATTTTCCTTTAAAGTATTTTTGTCTACGTCACCTTTATGATATGTAGGGCCTGTCCAGGAGGAATTCTTCCGAAATTAAAATAAAAGTTTGGACCGTTGTAACAGTACATTGCAATCCTAACAGTATGATGAAGGTTTTCTTGTTCAACATACCAGAAATGTCCACTGCCGGGTTGGTAATTAGATTTCCCTTTCAATTGTGGTGGTCCATGTTGGGATCTTTGACCTGTCCCTTTCGATCGACTACAAAGTCTAAAAAGACAAATATGACTATATTTTCTTGGAATATGGTTTAGCCCCTGTTTGTGCTCCATTATTTCACAGGAGAAGAGTGATAATTCTTTTGGAGAATGTATGGTTAAAAAAAAAAAAAATTTAAGTTTATATGTAATATTATTTTATTGAAAATGTATAATTAATAAAAAGAGAGAAAAAAATAAATTTTAATTTAATGAGGGTCAAACGTGGACTTACTCTCGATCATGAAATTCAATGCAAGGTAGCTATATGTATCATCAAGAAGTGGAAACGTTTTCAATAAGGAAAAATCTAGTTGTACAGCCTTATTTATAAAATTGTGGGTCCCCTTATTTGTGAGGGGGCTGTCAAATTTTCTATAAAAAAATATGACTGTACATGTAGCACCTTCCTTTCAATAAAGATTGATATACTATTTGAATATTGCTCCTTGTACATTCTATGGATGACATGAAATTTAACATCTTTTGCAAATCTTTGCAAATTCAAAATGTTGTGTGGTGGGAAAGTGTGTTGAATTAAAAAATTGATCAATCATGTGCCGACACGTGTTATAATGTCAAATTTGATGTCAAATACAATGTACAAGTAGAATGATTGATACTATTTAGACCAATTTCACATAAGCAGGAGAAAAATCCTACAAAACAAGCCTTGGTTGTTAATCCCACAATAATTATAGCTCTTGTTTTAACTACTTTTTAGAAAGCAATTCTCACCAAGCAAGCACTAAATCAAAATTGCAAAAATTCCAGATTTCCAAGTCGAAATGAAGACTGATGCAGTCGCCATGAAAAGTCATTAGTGATGAAGATGGCCATTTTTACAAAGCTTATTATGGATAAAATTGAAGTCGTGTAGTTGAACTTGACAATTTTTTGCATAAATTTTCACAAGTTGCTAGATTTCAATTTGGCCATTTTGTAAATTTTTGTTTTTCGTATTCAACTCGTTTGAGTTATGATTTACACCAAGGGAGCTTAACTGCTATAGAATTGAATTCTCGATCATGATCAATTCGATTGAAAGATGTAACATAGATCGAGATGTCTACTCTCTTGTGAAGAGGCCAAGCCATACTCGACTATAGGGGACATGACCCACCCAAGTTCTGTCCAGTGATTGGCTAGGGCCTTGTTTTATTATAAAACAAAATAATAAAGTAAAAAAAAAAAAAATGGGAATTGATAATTGTGGAGGGTCATGCAAAGTCTTAGACTAAATGATGAACTAATCGAAGAATCCTAAGGAACAAATATATATAATTCAATGGTTTTTGAATTTTGAATAAAAAGTCCAAAATACGAATAAAAGAAAAGTGATATGTTAGGCTCGTATGGTTTTGGGCTCATCTAAAAGAAATGATTGTGCTCGATTAAGAGTTATTTTAGGGCTCATCCAAATATGCTTGGAGATAAAAAAAAAAAAAATTACTTTAAATAAGTATGACACTTACAAAATTTATAAATGAATAACAGTGAAATTTAAAGGTGCAATACCTTCCTTCCATACACCAAATTGAAATTTTGAAACCATTAAGCTACAATTTTGAAATACTATAGAATAGAGAAATTTATTTTAGTTTAAAATTTTAATCAAGAACAAATATGTAAAGAATAAGTGTTGCCACAGGTTTGTCATAATACTCACATTGGAGGGTGGGTGGGTTATTTTTTGCCAATATTTTAACTCACATTGGTCCCAATCATGTGAGTGTCTGTAAGAGTTCTGGCAATTATTGGCAAAAAAGATGGAACCTCACTTTTTCATTCAAGACATCGAAAATGTTCATAAATTATTTTCTACAAGTATGTATTGTTTCATAAATGCATGCGTTGGAACAGTTGAATCGAAGAAGGGTAACTAATGTCATTAATTATTTGTTATACTCACCTTTATCTATATTTAACTTTAATGAGATGTTTGTATGTTAAATTTAAATTGAACACAATTAAGAGCATTTTCAAGAGCCAAGCATTTTATACATAATAGAGATTATTTTCAAATTTAAAGAATGAAAATAAATTTTAAATTACTTTAGGCACAATTAAACATATGATTTTTGGTTTTTATTTATTTATTTTTTATTTGTGTAAAAGGGATTTCTGAGAAATCTATCATAGATAAGTATTTTTTTTTCAAAAAGTTCTTTGAGTCAAATAAAGTACTTCAAGAAAATTATCAAAATATATTCAATAGTGGTTTTTTAACTTTAGAAAATCCGGTCAAACGGGCCTATCCTCGACTTAAATTTGGTCCTCTTAAGTCTTAACTTGAAAAATCTAAAAAGTTATATAATTACGAGTCTAATAACTTGAACAGAACTAATACATTCTTACTATTTGACCAATTCAACCTACATAAGTTTAAAAGGAACCTCAACCCCTTTTTAAATTACAATTTCAAAAATCAAAATTTAATTCATTTTTATCAGTATTCAAGCGTTAATTATATTTTTAAAAAACATTCTCTCTACACAAATTCCCAACCCACGATACCCACCCTCACACACGAACAACTTTATACAGTCTTCAATGAAAAAATTTCGATATGTGAGATTTAATATTTATTTGGTGAAATTGGAAGTGTTTGAGAGATTTATCGATGGAGACCTTTTAGTCCCATCCATGATAGCAAAACTTACGGGACTAAATCTAGGCCGTCCGATCAATTTCAACCCAAATTCCATCAGTCTTAGCTGTACATTCAACACCACATTCACTTGCACCTCAACATCGTCTCGTCATCTTCTTCCTCTTTTCATGGACTTGGTCCGACATGTTTAAGTCACTTTCAGAATTGAACGAGAATTCATGATTTATAATCTCTAAACAATTGTGATCGATTGTGATTAAGACCGTTTTCAACGTGACTATCTGTGATCGGACTTGTGACGGTATGTGATCAAATTAGCAGTGACTTTGTAACATAGAGTCATAGTTTAGACTGACCTGTTACACTGAAAATAAATTTGATCACAATTAATCACAGATTTGATCATTATGATACCATATAAAGATTTAATTTGTATTCACTGAAAGATTAAGGTTGAAGTTGGTGGTTAATGGAGCTGTATTAGAATATGTAGATTTTCAATTAGGTGACTATGGATTTTGAATTTGAGGAATATGTGTAGCCCTATCAAGAAGAAGAAGATAATTGATGTTGGGTTCAAGACAATTTCAGAGAATTGATTTTAGGTGGTGGTCGCAGGTGGTGGCGGTGGATGGGTAGGGTATTGGGCATCTAGCGGCAACGAGCATCGATGGTGATAGACAGCAATTGGTTTCAACGGTTGTGGGAATGGGAAATGGGGGTGATTTTGGGAATCACTGAATTAAGTGAGAGGGTATTATCACCTGATTTTTTCAAAAAAAAAATCTACAAGTTTGATATTTTTGAAATTATAATCTTAATGTTCAGTAATTTTGAATTTTTCCCATGTTTAAATACGGGATAAAGTTATATTTGATCTCCAATCTTTTATAAACTTATGATTATGATATGAAATAGTCTTAACTTTTGAAAATGGCACCGGACATCTCAATGTTTGAGAAAATAGATATTATGGGTCTCTGATGAGTGACGGCAATATTCATCCATTTTGAGCGTTAATGTCACATAAAAAAAAATTTGCTCTCTCCTTTAAATGTATAAAAAATAGAAGAGTGACGAAGAGACCGTCGTCTTCTTCTACCTCATCAAAAATGAAGAATAACAATGATCCCCAAAAATGAAGAATAATAAAGAGCCCCTCTTGTTCTTAAACCTCATAACAAAAATGAAGAATAATGCCAGGGGTGGGCACTTATCAGAATAACAAAACTGTAAGCTGCAGAAAGTAAGCTCCTTTGACCATCATTGAATTTAAAAAGGAAAAGGAAAAAAATCAGCTAAGCTGAACCACAAATTACAATGAGTCCATCATTGAATTTGAAAATGGAAACACCATTCAAAATCAACTGCCAAACTCATTCCAATTTTAGTAAGGGTTATTTTCGGTGTACAAAAGTTGCCTTGCTAGAACTCTTACAGACATTCACATGTGACCCATGTGAGTTAAAATATTGACAAAAAATAACCCACCCACCCCCCAATGTGAGTATTATGACAAACCTGATACTTCAAACCATAACCGAACCAATTCATTATGATTTTGTTTAAAAGAAAACAAAACCAAACCAATTACCTATGTCAAACTAACCCAAACCGACCCGAATCGGTTTGGTTTCATTGGTTTGATCGATTTTTCAATTTTTTTTGCCCAGACCTAGTGACAACACTTATTACATATTTGTTCTTGATTAAAATTTTAAACTAAAATAAATTTCTCTATTCTATAGTATTTCAAATTTTTAGCTTAAAGGTTTCAAAATTTCAATTTGGTGTATGGGAGGAAGGTATTGCACGTTTAAATTTCATTGTTATTCATTTATAAATTTTCTAAGCGACATACTTAAAGTAAATTTTTTATCTCCAAGCATATTTGGATGAGCCCTAAAATAACTCTTAATTGAGCACAATCATTTCTTTTAGATGAGCCCAGTACCATATGAGCCTAACTTATTACTTTTCTTTTATTCGTATTTTGTACTTTTTATTCAAAATTCAAAAACCATTGAATTATATATTTGTTCCTTAGAATTCTTCGATTAGTTCATCATTTAATCTAAGACTTTGCATGACCCTCCACAATTATCAATTCTTTTTTTATTATAATTTTGGAAGGATTCCTCCTAGACAGGCCCTTAAGTTTTGAATTGTGTGGTTTTGTAAACATGTTTATTTAATAGAATTGGTAAATCTTTCTTTATGATAAAATATTGAATTTAATTAAGGTATGGTCACGTGTGTGTAATGGAAAAAAGTTGGATTGATTTATTAGTTGTACTTTAATATTATTTAATTAGTTTGATTTTGGGAATTTGTAAGGATGGCTTACACATGTTTGTTGAGTAGGAAACTGGAAAAGAAAGGATTTTTGATTGCATGAATAACCGGAATTGGGAAAATGAAGTAATATTTTATCATATAATCAACGTTTATACTTTAAATTTGAAAAAGAGATTTGATTAAGTGATTTAATATAATATATTATTCAATTGACACTTCTTTGCATGATACACTACACATTAAGTCTGGACACGATTCGATTCGATTCTGAAGAGAACCGAATCGAAAATTTTTGAGTAGTGAATAAACGAAATCGTCGGGTCCAAATATAATTTTGGAACTGTTCGGGTTCGATTCGGGTCTGTTCGATTCGGGTCTGTTCGGTTTCATACTATAATTAATTTTTTTAACATTTATAATAACACTACAGTCTGACATGTTTAATCTTAGTTTTTACAAATTAATATATTTTAATTTAATAACATATAAATAACAAGTTATCCAGTAAAATTAATTTACCAATGTATACAAATAACAAAAAGTAGATAGTAAATTAATAATCCTAAAATATCAGTGATCCATATAAATTAGAAGTCATAGACTCGTAAAGATAAAATATTTTTAAAATATTGCTGATACAGTAATACTTACCAGCTATTTGATTTAACCATCAATTGTTTGATTTATCATACTAGACACTAAGAAATTCTAAAAGAAAAATAAAAAAATCACAATTAACTAATATAAATAAACTAAAAATTGTTCAACTAATAAGATTTAATAATAAAAAATATAATATATATTTTATTACTTGTCTCAATATCCTCATAGAACTCAGCGTCTTCAATGCAAACTTTATCTTTGCTTATTTATTTTTAAAAAGTTAAAATAATTTAATTTTTCTCATATATAAAAATTTAAAAAAAATCGGTTCTTATTCGATTCTTCGGTTCTGGCTCTAGAACCGAGAACCGAACTGAACCCGTCGGTTCTCGATTCAGATACTCGTTCGGGTATTTCAGTTACGAAAAATAGTTCGATTCGGTTCGGGTCCGGTTCAGTTAATACTATACCAAAATTTAAGGTAAGTTTTATGTCATTTTACACTAAATTTTGCATCAAACTAAAAATTATCTCAAATTCATTACACCAAAACTTACACCAAATGAACATCGTTTAATCGTTTCCTTCATTTTTCGATTCTTAACAATTTATTTATTTTAAAAAAATAATTATTTATTTATTTTACAACTACATAAATTATTAAATAAATAATTACTTTAAATTAAAAAAATATTGAATTATTGTTGATTACTAAATTATTCAATTGCTTCATGTATTACATTAAATTGACGAAAATAATTTATTATAAATAATTACGTTAAATTAACGAAATAATTACTAAAATAAAAAAATCCTTAATTATTATTGATTATATTGTTTAAAATTTTAATAATATAATCAATAATGATGATGATGATGATTTAATTTATTAAAAAATATATAACAAAAATTACACAAATACCCCTAACCAATATGTTTGAAAAGTGAAAGAAAATGGCGAAATTGACTTTGCATCATAAAAATGGTGCAAAGTGCCTTGGTGCAAAATAGTGGGATTTCCATTGGAGATGCCCTAAGTAAAACATTAAAATTAGTAGAATCTTAACAAAAATAACTTGAATTTGTATAACAAATAGATGCCATGTTGGTTTCCCCTCTTGTTACTAAAATTTCTACTATCTTCATGTACACATTTTGCATAATAGGTACAAAGAAGGGTTTTTTTGAAAAAAAATACAAATATCATTATAAACTAGAGAGAAAATAAGAGAATAAAAGAGAGAAATCAATAAACTTGTATGTTTTTTATTAAGAATCAAAACCTCATATTTATATGAAAGAAATAGAGTTACAATGGATACCAGGGGCGAACCCATAGCAGGTCCAGTGCCTGCACTGACTTTGGGCTGAACCTCAGGCCCAATTGATAGACCATTGGTGTTTGGTCAGTGTTTGGACTTATTTATTTGACAACTGTTATTTCTCCATTTTACGTTATGGTGAATAATGATAATTTATCTCAAGAGTTTCAGATACTGTGCTATGAAGGTCTTTGAACTTTATGTATCCTTGTTCTTGAGAGATGAAGAGCAATTGTTGGGAAAGTGTCTCTGTGTGCTTGCTTGACCAAAAAACTTTTACATTTATCAGTATTTGGAAAAGAAGAAAAAGAATATTCATCTTAATTTGTGATATTCTATGCTTTGAATGTTTAAAGTTGTGGATGCTCTCTGTTGCTATGAACAATTTACTTTACATCAATGCTCTTGCATACCTTATAGATGGACTGACCTTCTAGCAAAAGCCAAATAATTCTGCTGTTTTTTCTTTGTAGAAACTAGCTATTTGATAGAATCTGACTGCATCAGAAGAACGTATAATCTCAGCTTATGCAGATATGGTATAATCACCACCAAATGGGAACTTATTTACTGCAGTCAACCACGGGGTCGATGCCGGCGAGTCATGCCTCAGTTCTGGCCAATTTTTGGATGATTCAAAATTCCAGTAACCAAGTTATGGGAGGTGATCCAATATATAACAGTGTTGCTGCTTTATATAGAGGTACGATGTCTAGTGGGTTGCATTTCATGAATTTTTCGACGGTGGTGGTGCTATTGCTTAATCAACAGTTCAGCAATGGTGACGCTATTTCATGTATTTCGCCCGCACTGAACAAACTAGTTGGATTCGCCCCCTGATGGATACAATAGTCATAATGACTAGAGGCGCAAGAATATAAAAGTTACTCATAAAAACTACTATATTTACAACAAATATAACATTGTAAATAGCTAAATAGACAAAAATACTCTTAACAGAAATAACCAATCACACCTTATATATTAGATTACAATACCGTTCTGCTTACTACGTACTTGTTTGATGCCTATTTTTTTTAAAATCATTTTTAATCACATATTTACATAATAAAATAATATGTACGTAAATAAAAAAAAATTCCTACTTTCTAACCATACATTCTTCAAAAAAAATTAATATTTCAAACTCTATTTAAAAAAAAAAAGGGGGGGGGGGGGGGGGGGGCTCAAACAAAGGCTATATTTCTAATAATTAATTTCATTAAATATATTTTCTTTAAAGGATTTTTTATATTAAATTATAAAAATTTCAAATCAACAAAAATTAAATTTAGTAAAAAAAAAAATAAATATTCTTAATTTCAATATTCTAGTTAACAAAATTTGTTCAATGAATAAAAATTAAAAGCAATTAATTTAAATATTTTTTTACATTTGATGCTATTTTGTAGCTAAAAGATCAAATTCTTATTAATTTTAGGTCAAAGTAACTTTGCAACTTAAAAAATTTGTTAAGAATGCATGCGTACTTTATTGATATCCAAAAGTGAATAATTTATAAATATAATTAATAAAATATGTTATTTATGTAAAAATGAAAAGAAAGTAAAATCACGTAGAGAGGACTCGACTAACTTTAATTTATAGAGGAATAGATGGGCTATTCTTCACGTACAGGGACGGGGGTTGCCAAGGGGCTACCAGGGATCTCACATTGTGGGGCCCACTGCAGTTTTTTTTTTTTTCATGGGAGAGGGGGGGGGGGGGGGGGGGCTACAGTGAGTGCCCTGGCAGCTCCCTGGCAATCCCCCTGTACTTGTAGATTAAATCGGAATATATACATGAGAAAGAAGAAGAAAATGAAATAGTAATTCAATTTTTAGAGAATAAAAAAGTAGTTAAAAAGGGGTATGTAAAGTGTTAAAGGGTGTGATTTGTTATTTTTAAATGAATATTTTAGTCAATTTTACTATTTTTAATGACGAATTTATTGGTTTTTAGTCAAAATTATTTTTTGTAATCATATAGGAAAACATAGTATGCAAAGTGTAAATTTAGAAAATACAGTATATTAAATGTAAATACACCATAAATTTTCGAAAATGATATTCATCTATTTTCATGGGATTATTCATTATGGCCTGAGGTCAAACAGAACAAAAACTATGTTCATCATGAGCAATTGACATCGTTCACGAAGAAGACATTTGGCAAGTCTGGTAATAATATTGGAATCACCTTTGAATTTATTCCTTTTATGATTGGTCAAAATTGAACATGTTACCATTTCCATGCAAATAATAAATAATTTACTTTTATGGCTGAAATTTACCCTTTGTTTGGCCCCTATCTCTTTCATATATATATATATATATATATATATATATATATATATTTTCTCTCGTCTACTTTCAATCACAAAATCTTCCATAAAATAATACAACATATAAATCAAAAAAAATTTCCTTCTTTTTCAACCATACATTCTCCAAAAAAATACTATTCAAAATACTATATTTGACACAAAAAGAGGGCCAAACGGGGACTTAAATTTGAATTCGAATTTGAGAAAAACAGATTTTTTTCCTATAAATACGGGGTAAAATTTTAAGATTCATATCAATTTATTTCAATCAATTTTAACTTTCAGTATTATAGTTTCAAGTTTCAAGTTTCAACTTCAATTTCTTTGTTCTCACAATCAATTTCTTCGTTCTCAAATACAATATTTTTTTTTTTTTACTAGACTAGTCATAAATGGATTTTATAAGTGATGAGGTTAATCAATTTATTGGTATACAATTTTAATTCCAACCGCGTTAATTGTAGTCGGTCCCAGTCTGACTCGGGTCGAACTTAAAATTATTGGGCGAGCTTTTGCTCGACTCGAGCTCAAAAAAAACTCGCCAAATTTTACTCGAGCCCAGTCTGAGCCTCGAGTTTTGGCTTTCGAACCAACTTGACTCGACTCGTTAACACCCATGAACAAGCACAATTTTGACTCTAATGATTTTCCTATTAAATTAATTATCACTATCTTGCCCTTAAATAACGGCAATAAATTAGAGAGAAACCTTACACATTCCATTGCTAAAGAATAATTTGTGTGCCTTATAATTAAAATAATTTTTGTATCCATAAAAAAAAAAAAAAAATTCAACAGTGTATGAACAGTAATATCGTGTCATTGTTCACGTGAATAGTGCACGATGTCACTGTTTACTTGAACCAAAAAAAAAAAATTATTTGATTTTATAGCAGAGATTTCTAGGATTCCCTAATTAAATGTGAAATTTTGCTATTTGTACATCCCGGATGACATTCTCCTCACAAGAAGGGGGGCCCACGCTCCAATAAAATAATCATGACCCCCGTATTGTGAGGGAGAATGTCATCCGGGATGTCATCCCGAATGTACATGTAGCAAGACCGTTAAATGTGATGGGGCAAATCAATATGTTCTGTATACGCTTGACTTTGAATTTTTTTTTTTTAAACTTTGTTAGTGGCTTTTGTCTCATTCTGTAGTATTATAGAAGTAGTAACCATTCACATCAATATCCAATTGTTATAATTATTTTTGGCATTTAAAAAAAAAAAACATTATTCTCCCATTATAATTAAAATTATTGGGGGCCAAACATGGGCTTACTGGAATAAGAAAAATGAAGTAATATTTTATCATATAATCAACGTTTATACTTTAAGCTCAGCTACATTATTTTTCTCAATTTCATTCTTCTATTCATTTTTAACCATACATTTTTCAATAAAATAATATTTACATCACATTAATAACTTTTTCTTATTTTTTAATTACATATTCTTCATCACATCAATAGTAAAAATACATTCTTTCTTAAATAAATATAGCTCAAACATGGGCTACACATCATGATTCTCTGCCACCAAAAGTCAAAAGAGTCAATTTTCATCAAATCAATTGGTCCACGATTGAACATGTTACCACCAGCACCCCCCCCCCCCCCCACCCACGCCCCTCCCAACTGATTCAAATGGTCCACGATTAAAATTTGGGCCTGAGTGGGGGCTGCAGCCCAGCCACCCCCCCCCTCCCCCCCTTTTGAATCCGTGCTGTTTCCATCAATTCCATGCAAATAATAAATGCCATTCTCTTACCATTTCCATGCAAATAATAAATGACACTCTCATTCCATTTCCATGCAAATAATAAAATCATTGTAATCTTGTGTGACCTACCGACTTCCTCTTTTATAAGCTTTAAATTATTTTTTAATAATTATTTGATTAAATATGCTGTGGGCCCTACTTTTCTGCTTATTTACAGATTTGATTAATGAAAAGCAAGAAAAACAAAACAAAATCAATTATGAGCCTTAGCACAAGATAGACCCTTTTGTTGCGTGACAAAAAAAAAAAAAAAAAAAAAATTCATATAGAAAGAATATCCTAAACTAATGATACAATTAAACTATTAAAAAATTAATAATAGAAAATGGGGAGAATACCCCCACATCACTAAGAAGTAAGAAATATAATTGGATTTGAAAGTAGAATGGTCTTATATCACTTATATAGAACATGAAAATATATATTTTTGATAAAGCAAGGAGAATTGGAAAGTGAATAAGTAAGTATTAAAAATAAATATTTTTTTTAGATAAAGTTGAAAATAATAAGTAGTTTATTTTGGAATTAATCTCTACTCCACTATTAAAATAAATATTAGATGGAGTGAACATTGTTTAAAATAAAAATCTATGTTGAACGATGAGGATATGCAAGTCTCCCTATCAATTTATTTAGAACAATAAAGGGAAATATAGACTTCGATAGGCATTTGATATAAGGAAAGTGTAAGAAAACTAATGAACGTGTCATCAACAATTCCTATAAATATCAATTTAAATTGAAATAAAATAAATTAAAATAATTGAATATATATAAATATACACGCAAACAAAATTTAAATAATAACTAGAAATCGAATGATAATAATACTTGGTGTAACATCAATAAGAACTAGACAAATTTTTAAGATCGGACGCCCCTTTTCTTCAGAAAGATTATCAAAAGACAAAAGAGTAAATCCCTTGGCCCGTTTGATAATCGAAATGGATAATTATTTTGGTCAAAATAAGAAAGATTATTTATTTAATTCTATAAAAACTGAAATGTATTATTGAATCACAACAAAGATCTAGGTATAGTCAGGGGCGAATCCAGTTAGAGGCGAGTTAGGGCGGTCGCTCTAGTTGAATTCGTCGAAATTTTGGGCTTCTGTGGAGATCGATCGGAGCTGGAGCTGCTTGGAGATGGAAGACAGGCTCTGGTTTCTGGCGTTGGTGAAGAAGAAGTCGTGGTTGGACTTGGGCGGGCTAGGATTTTTAAAAAAACAATTGGGCCTCTAACTTGAGTCCACTCGTCTACCAACACTAGCCCCAGCTCCAGGCCCAATTTCATACCCAAACGGTGGCCAAACCCCAACCCAAATGCCAAACCATTTTCATTTCTCCCCCCAAATCCCAATTGCAAACCTAAGCTAGAGGAGAAGAGGAGTGCGACTGTGCGAGTGCGAATCGCCAAACCCTCTTCCAAATTTTCTGAAATCCCGCTTTGATTAATTAGTTGGAGACTTGGAGTTGGAGAGTGGACTGTGGAGACTGGAGTTGGAGTTCACCGACGTCGGATTCGGGCTTCGCGACTCTTTGCCAATTGCCAGTCACCACACTTCGCCAGAATCGCCACAACTTCGACTTAGGAGGTAAGTTCGATTTCTTTCTGTGATTTGTTCGCCGCTGGTTGTGTGTTGGAGTTGTGGGACTGGCTAACTGCGTGTATGATTGTGTGAGTGTGACTGTGTGAGTTTGTGATTTTGAGAAGGAGACAGTGAGTCTGTGACTGTGTTTGTGCTTATTTCGGTGTTTGTGAGTCTGTCTCTATGACTCGTAGACTGAGTTCTGATTTCTGAATGTGTGAGTGTCGTGTGATTGTGTGAGAGACAGTGGTTCTCTACTTGTTATTTTTGTGATATTGGATATTGGAATTGATAAATTGTATATTGTAATTGTGAAATTGTGAAGTTGGGTATTGTAATTGTGAAATTGTTTATCAATTATAATTGAAAATTAAATTGGGCATTTTGTATATTGGAATTGATATATTAGATGTTGTAATTGTGAAATTGGATTTTAATCGGATTGATGCTTGGTTCTGGAAAATTGATTTACAAGTTCTGATATGTATATTTACTTCTGTGATATCGGGATTTTTTTACCCCCCAGTATAAAGTATGATTGACGCCTGAAATTTAGTACAATTTCGTAGTGGTGTTAATTATATCTCTAATTTTTTTTATCAGGTAAATAAATATATTGATCAAAATTTTAAATACAATTGCTTTGGGCATCCCCGGGCATATAAATCAAACATTACAAAAGATCTAAAGATTCAAAGCAAAAGAATCTAAATGAATCCAAATATGAAGTTTCAAAAATTGTTGCAACTTCACCTAATCAATACTAGAACATGAAGTGGCGAACCTTAATGCTAGTGTAGGGAGTTTCCCTTCTTCCTGAATCATTTCGATATCAAGAAGGGGTTATCCTCTTCTTATCTTTCTTGATTGCTATAGGACGTACATCATTCATTTTTCCTTTGAGTTGTCATTGTCGTTCCACCTGATCATGGCCATTGGACTTGTTCATTCCCTTCTTTTTGCTAGCCACCTCAACAAAGGGATTATCTAGCTCGTCCTTATTTTCTTATACTAAGATTCCACCAGCATTCTGGTCATTTCGCCCAGTAAATTGGATTTTATATTATTTAATCGAATTTTATAAACGACCGGCCGGATCGGGTGATTAGTGATTATCAACGGTCAAAGTCAACTTCCGCTCTAACTGAACTTTTATGCTGAATTCGCCGCTGGATATAGTCATTGTGTTGTTGAATGTGTGTGTGTGTGTGTGAAGTGCCGAAAATGAAAAGCATTGCAAATCATTAATGCAAAATAGTTAATGCAATGCGTCATAATAGCCTCTTACAAACTTCAATTACAGTGATAAATGAGGAAAGTTCAGTAGATTTGGTTATATCAGAGTTGCTCTCTTCCCCGAATCGGGAAGAGAGCAGCTCTTCCTGAATAAAAAAATGGCTTAAGGGCCAAATTTTTTTTTTTTTTTGAAATTTTTTTTGGCAATCCTATCAAATACTATACTCAATTATAAATTTTTTTTTATCCCTTTTGGTATTTATTTCGATAGAAAACAAGGCCAAACGAACCCCAAAAGTTAATAAAAATTAGTTAACTTTTCGTGTTCGTTTGACTTTGTTTTATACTAAAATTTTCATCTAAAGGGATAAATTTTTTTACAATTGGGTAAAAAATATGACGGAATTGTCAAAAAAAATTAAAAAAAAAAATTGGCATCTAGGCCAACTTTCCCAATCCGGAAAGTTATCTCTTCCTCGATTCGGGGAAGAGATCTTTTCTGTTGGTTATATTTGGTGGATTATTCTGTATTGGTGGAATATATAGTACGATATGTAATTTAATAGAGGTTCTTTTAAGTTTGGCCTGGTCAAAGGCCCATACTTTCAAGTTGACTTTTTATTCCTACCATATTTCCACATTGGCCTAATGAATATCAAAAGACAAAAATACCCTTAAGTATATAAAACAATTACAAATATGATTTTTTGTAAAATACAATACTACCCTTTTACTTAACAAATAAAAACCAAACAATCCTTGCTGAAAATTTTAGAATTCTACACAGATAAAAACTCTCTCATCTTCTTCAATCTGAAAATCTAAAAAATATCGATAGCTGAAGAAAAAAATTATTTTCTGCCAATAACTTCGAATCGGTAAGTATATTTACGTATGTTTAATTTTGTTTTCGTTAAATGTATATTAAAAATCAAAACATTAAGATTTATGGATTGTAGCAGATAATTTTTTTAGCATCTGTATATAATTTTTTTAGCACGAATAGGAGAAAAAAATTTATCTTCAGTTAAATTTTTCGATTGTCAAACCACACGACCAAAACAGCTGAACAGCCAAATATTCGGCTGTTTTGACTGTAAACAGCCGGCTGTTAAATTTATTTCTTGTTTTAATTGACGCTATGAGCCCAATTTTTGAATGAATAAATTTGGCCATGCAGATATGAGGATTGTACTCCCAGTTTGTTACTTTGGTGATTTCGAATTGGATGAAAGTAATCGATGGGTATGGAATGGTCGAATGATATACAAGATAGTGTTCCAACACATATAACAGAGAGTACATCATACGAGGAACTGTTTGATGATATACAGAAAAGTCTGAACGTCGATTCATCTCGATACGATATGGTATTAAGATTTCAATTCAGAGAGCATTTGTCTTTTTCTATTCCACCTACAAAGATTACATCTGAATGAATTATCTGTTTGAGTTGAACAAAATGCAAATGACCCCTATTTGCGTGACATTAGTGAGGAAGGATGACACGGAAGGTATAAATGCCGGCTCAGATGGAGCAACAGGTTTTTGGGATACAGTGCAGATAGCTTGCGAGGATGAGGCTAATATTCCCGAGACAGTTTTATCTGATCATGATATCGTTGTGCCACACAGAGTTCAGTCTGTAGTTCAAGACAGTGAGAACATGAATGCAAATGAATTTACAAATGAGGATTTGGCTGCTTTATCCCGGCATAGATGTGAGTGGAGTGGGAACACAGAGGCTGGAACAAGTGGACCATCATCTAATTATTCACGTGTGGCTCCCGATGATGATGATCTGCACGTCGAGCAACAGTTTGTCACGAAGACAGATCTACAAGTAGTTGTGCACGAGCTGGTATTGAAATTCAACTTTGAGTTCAAGGTAAAGAAATCAAACAAGTCTTTGTTGACACTTGTTTGCGTCAACGATAATTGCCATTGGCGATTACGAGCGACTAAGATGGATACGAATGAGTCATTTGTAGTTCGCAAGTATACCTGAGAACATACTTGCGGATTGGGGACTCGTGTAAATGACCACAGACAAGCTCGGTCATGGTTTATTGGTCGACAAATAATGGACAAGTATCAGGACCCACGAACGATCTATAGACCTTCAGACATCGTCAATGACGTCCGACGAAACTACGGAGTGAAACTAAGTTACCAAAAGGCGTGGAAGGCCAAAGAATGCGCTTTGGAGCAATTAATGGGCTCGGCCGAGGAAAGTTATGCAAAATTGGCTAGGTACTACCATAATTTGGGGACAACTAATCATGGTTCCCCTTATTTCATTGCAACGGAGGGTGAGAATTGTTTTAAGTATTTATTTATAGCTCTTGGACAATGCATCAGAGGATTTAAAAATGCGATGCGACCCGTAATTTTAGTCGACGGTACAACTCTGAAATCGAAGTACGGGGACAAGCTGATTATTGCTACATGTCAAGATCCCAACATCCAAATTTACCCACTTGCATTCGGCGTAGTTGACAATGAGAATGATATGACAATGTGTTGGTTCTTTACGAAACTTAGGGAAGTGATCGGGGATGTCGAGGATCTTGCCTTTATAACTGATCAGGGTCAATCTCTGATAAATGCTATTGCTGAAGTTTTCCCCGAAGCATATCACGGGTACTGCATGTACCATATACAGGGTAATCTAAAAACTAGGTGATTGTTTAGGTGTGCGGTGGAAGCTTACAGTGTCAAGGACTATAATATGTTTATGGTCGAGATAAGAAATAAGTCGTACCCAACATGGGAGTATCTTACCAAAATGGGGATGGAACATTGGGCGCGATCACATTTTCCAGGACGTCGGTACAACTTGATGACGTCGAACAACGTGGAGTCTCTGAATTCATTGTTCAAGAAGGATCGAGAGTTTCCAATCATTGCAATGATTGAGAACATCCGTACCAAGCTGCAGCAGTGGTTTCACGACTGACGTGCGAAATCACAGAATTGCACGAGCATGCTAGCCCCGGCTCAAGAGGATAAATTATTCAAGGCTGCGGAGGTCGGGAGAAGGTTGGTTGTGGATCCGTTGGATGAGTCACGCTTCTCTGTACATTGTTCATGTCATCTGGCATATATGGTGGACTTGACAATCAACACATGCACTTGTAATTGATTTCAACTGGAGAGTTTTCCATGCGAGCATGCAGTCGCAGTAGCTATGCACAAAGATTTTGCACCGAGTACATTATGCTCTGATTATTACACGGCTGATTATTGGAGAGCAGCGTATGCAGACACTATATTTCCCCTACCAAACGAAACTGATTGGGAAGTTCCTGACCGTATGCTCTCATTTAGTAGTTTTTCACCATCGATAATTGAACCGCCTGGCCCTGGACGTCCACGTACCTCTAGAATACCCTCCACTGGAGAATTTCCTCGACCGCGTAGGTGCGACAGATGTAGAGAAGTCGGTTATACTCGTCTAAATTGTAATAGTCAGGTTCCTCTGAGTGACAATTAGTTGACTGTGTAATGTCATTGATGTTAAATGAATAATATTTATATTCATGTCAGTATTTATAAATTTCATATATATTATATTTACAATCATTGATTTCCGAAAAAACTTTCAAATACATTTATAAATATGCATATATTTACAATTAATTATAATTATACAAATAATTGTCGGAATATTTACGGATCACAATTGAAAAAAATACAAGTCACATGCTAATTTCCAACGCCAAATGTTAATCCATGATTGGTTGATTCCATCAACCTTATGTCCTATACTCAAAAATTCTATGTATTTTATTGCAAACATGCCGTAGTCGCCCCTGCAATTAATATCATAATGTGTTAGACAATTTACATCAGAAATCGTGCAGTTAAAAAACAAAATATTCTAGGTAATAACAGAAGTATAAACACTTACGATACGGATTGTCTCGTCGTCGTCATGTTCCGCACGATGGCTAGTCTATCTCGCACAATCACGTCCGCTCGTCTAGCCATCATAGGAATGATCACAGCTAGAGGCTCCAAGACCTGTTTGAGCTGGCCTTGTGTCAGACATGAATGATCGGAGTCATACACATAGATAGTGGAGTCCGCGAATATGATCTCTACGGCAAAGCAGTGTAGGTTCGCGATCACTGGAATGTACAGATGTGTACATTCCTCCCAAGGCTTCCCTCCGACACTCGGCCACACTCCGAGTGCCTACTCCATCATGTAATCGGGGATCGTGTATGTGTTACCCAAACGCTGGAGCGAATTGTACTCTATGACAATAGCGCGTAAAAACTCGGTGTTGAGTATGAGTCGTCTAGGAAGGGCAAACGATTTTGGAAATCGTCTAGCACGATCACGCAACAAGTCCATGGCCATGTCAATGTGCTGCACCGAGAAAAATCAATACGTTACATTTGAAAAAATTATTTCAATTCATATACAACGGTGAGTATATAATATCAATAACAATAAGCCTAATTCACTTACATCGTCGGCGAGCCATGCTCTAGGCCAGCTGATGTCGTGGAACCATTTGTATGCGTCAGGGATCGTCCTGGAAGATATCGTGTGGTTGGCTCTGAAAACAATACAAATGAATGTTAAATGACGCGTAGTAGAGTAAACGTAATGCACGTTAATAAATTAATACAATACATACCCGGGCCTCATCGATCTCCATACCGGCTCGAACAGTCTCCATTTCGCGGGATCCACCTTCCTGAAGAGATTGGGGTACGTCCCATCAATGAACGTCCTCTTTGTCTCGGCTGTAAATGGAGAAACGACATACTGCGACGGTAACTTAGCCCCCTTGCCAACCACCTGCTCCACGTCGGTAGTGACACGCTTCTTTCCTGCGCCCACCCCGGGTGTACTATCGGCCTCCACCACCTCGGGGGTCGTACTCTCCACCACCGTCGGAGTCACGGCCTCCGCCACCGTCTCTGTCATCTCCTCGAGGCTCCCCACCTCAACTGTCATCTGGGTCACCTCCCCCCTGACCCCACCTCCTGCACCCGAGCCTCTTGTACCCCCACCATCGTCTCCTCGAGACTCTCCACCTCAACTGCCATCTGGGTCACTCTCCTGACCCCGCCTCCTGTACCCCCGCCATCGTCTCCTCGAGACTCCCTACCTCAACTGCCATCTGGGTCACCCCCCTGACCCCGCCTCCTGTACCCCCGCCATCGTCTCCTCGAGGCTCTCCATCTCAACTGCCATCTGGGGCACCCCCCTGACCCCGCCTCCTGCACCCCGCCTCCTGTACCCTCGCCATCGTCTCCTCGAGGCTCCCCACCTCACTTGCCATCTAGGCTACCTCCTGACCTCGCCTCCTGCACCCTCGATGTGTTCGTGAAAGTATGTGTCATGCAGCCTACTGCGTACCGGTATGACTTGCATCAACCCCCGTAATCTTCAATCCAGTGATCATCGCAAAGTCGAACACAGAAAACTTGGCGACTTTGCCCCCGAGATCGAAATGGAGGGCATCGCCGTCGACTGGACTCAGCAATCGACATAGTAGGGCATCGATGATCTGCCCCGAAAACTGCAAGTGTCTCAACTCGTACATGGGCCACAAAAAGGACTACTGAAGCATATCCTGATGCTCTACATCCAACTGATCCAGGACTGCTTTGTAACTGTTCAAGCTACCGTTCCAGGTAGCCTTACCTGACATCTGTCTCAATGTCGCATCTAAATGATACTCCATACTGCAAAAATTTAAATTATTAGCACATGAAACAACAGATACTGGAATACAACAAATTCTCTAAAAATTAAGTGAACCGAATTCTAACAATTATACGCAAAACAGATTTACATAAAAGATTACAAGTAAAAAAAAGGACAAAATAATTATCAATTTAAATTTTCCCTTTGAGTTTCGTTTTTGGTAATTATCAATTTCATTTTTTCATTTAATTAAAACAAAACAAATTTATGAAAGTAAAAAACAATTCAAATATTATTTAATTACGTTTGATTTTTGGTAATTATCAATATATATATATAAAATAAAAATAAAAATATTATTTATTATTATTTAATTAACTTTGAAAAACATAAATATTTATTTACAAATAATATTAAATTCAAGAATTTTATATTAATTAAAATATTCAAATGAAAATAAAATAAGAATGTGCTAATTTTTTTTATAAAATAATATTTCATTCTTGTAATTATCAATTTAAAATTAATTAATTATTTAATTTTATATATACAAATAAAAATAAATAAATTTATTAAAGTAACAAAAGAATACAAATATTATTTAATTACGTTACGTTTGATTTTTGGTAGTAAATTATTAAATTAAAAAAATTATTTACTTTATTTTATATATGCAATTTAAAATAAAAGGAAATTATTGAAGAAGAAAATATAAATATTATTTAACTATATTTGGAATATACTATATTAAAAAAATAATATTATTTCATTTTCGTAATTATCATTTTAAAGTTATTTCTTTTATTATATCAAAAAATTAAATTTAATTAAATTTCTTTTATGTATAATATACAGAACAACAATTAAATTCGAAAATTTTAATTGTTTAAAATTTTAAATAAAAAAAATTAATTAAAACTAAAAAGTCGGTCAAATCGGCTGCAAACAACCGGTCAAAACGGCTGTTTGCAGTCGGTCAAACCGGCTGTTTGACCAGCTGCGAACAGGCTGAAAACCGACTGTTTACAGCCGTTATCCGGCTGTTTACAGCCTGAAAATCGGCTGTGGTTTTCACCCAAAGTCGAGCAGTCGCTGGAAATCACCATTTTCGACAACTGAGAAGGTAAAACTTGCCAAAAATTCATTTGTTCATCCCAATAATGGTCCACAATCTATCTACTACATCATTCTAACCTATATATGAACTATTAATCCAAGTAAATGTACAAAAATTCAACTTACTACCAATTAAAAAACGTCCATTTTCAGCCGTTAAAAAGCTAACCTATAAGAGCTCAGTATGCGTCATCGGCGGAGTCAGAGAGGCTGCTTATCGGTGTGCAACTTTGGTCGGTTTAGAGAGAGATAGAGAGTGGTCGGTTTAGAGAGAGAAAAGGTCGGTTTAGAGAGAAAAGTCGGTTTGTGTAAATGGTGAGGGTATTTTTGGCTTTTTGATGGTTTTTTTTTTTTTTTTTTTTTTTCAGTTTTCGCATTTTTCTTTTTTTTATTCACCTATTCTTTGGTCAAAGGCCATTGTGGAAATACTACCATTTCAACAAGCCATTCAGAGGTATTTCCTCAATTTAATATTTCCATTTGCAAATATGATTTTTTTCCTCCCTTGTTTAAAACCATCTGGACCGTTGATATCAATGGACCAGATTTAGATTCCCTTTGATATATGCATACGAATAAGTATTGTAGTGTTCGTGGGATAATTTGTGTGCCTTATAATTAAAATAATTTTTGTTTCTATTAAAAAAAAAAAGAGACTATGACATAGTGTCATTGTTCACGTGAACCAAAAAAATGATTTTATAGCAGAGATTCCCTAATTAAATGTGATGGGACAAATATGTTGTGTACATGCTTGACTTCGAATTTTTTTCCCAACTTTTCATTTTCAACCATACAATCTCATTTTTCCTATTTTCAATCATACAATCTTTTATAAAAAAAAAAAAAAAAAAAAAGACGTCAACATTATATGAACAGTAACATAGTGTCATTGTTCACGTGAACCAGTGAACCAAAATTTTTTTTTATTTGATTTTATAGCAGAGATTCCTAGGATTCCCTAATTAAATGTGATTGGACAAATATGTTGTGTATCTGCTTGACTTCGATTTTTTTTTTTTTTTTGCAACTTTACCCCATTTGGCCCCTATTAAATTAAAATTTATTTTTCTATTATATTTTCAACCATACAATCTTCCATAAAATAATATTACACATAAATCGAAAACTTTTATTTCTTTTTCAACCACGCATTCTTAAAAAAAAAATATTATTTCACCCATTAAAATTTAAAATAATGTGCGCCAAACGGGGGCAATTGTTACTAGCTTTTGTCTCATTCTATAGTATTATAGAAGTAGTTGTACCATTCATTTTTCGTCTCTTACAAGATTTGAAATTGGACTCTTTGTGGACACCAGCATAACATGTTTTGTATTCTGATCTGTTGAGACATATCTCGTGATTTATCTCTTCCACAATACTCTAAGGACATGACGATAGGGGACTCTCAAGATTGGGTTTCAACTTTTTTTTTTTTTTTTTTAAATAAATGCCATTTCCATAAAGATGTGCACTCTTGATAAAGGTTGTCAATTATTAATTGCCATTGAAGGATAATTCATAATTGCCATTGAGGATATTTTTTCGGGGTAGAAAAATGGCACATTTATTATTTCAATCGTCCTAGGATTCCCTAATTAAATGTGATTGGACAAATACGTCGTGTATATGCTTAACTTCGTTTTTTTTTTTTTTTTTTGCAACTTTACTCCATTTGGCCCCTATTAAATTAAATTTTATTTTTTTATCATATTTTCAACCATACAATCTTCCATAAAATAATATTACACATAAATCGAAAACTTTTATTTCTTTTTCAATCACGCATTCTTAAAAAAAATATATATTATTTCACCCATTAAAATTTAAAATAATGTGGGCCAAACGGGGGCAATTGTTACTGGCTTTCGTCTCATTCTGTAGTATTATAGAAGTAGTTGTACAATTCATTTTTCGTCTCTTACAAGATTTGAAATTGGACTCTTTGTGGGCACCAGCATAGCAGCTTTTGTATTCCGATCTGTTGAGACATATCTCGTGATTTATTTCTTTCACAATACTCTAAGAACATGACGATAGAAAACCCTCAAGATTGGGTTTTAAAAGCATTTTCCATAAAGATGTGTACTCTTGATAAAGCTCTTCAATTATTAATTGCCATTGAAGGATAATTCATAATTGCTATTGAGGATATTTTTCGGGGGTAGAAAAATGGCACATTAATTATTTCAATCGTACCAAAGACGATTTCAGTTTCTGTGACCCTCTCTCTCTCTCTCTCTACTTCTTTGAAAATTCCTTCTCATATGTGGGCGATCTCTTCCTTTGATTGTTGCAATCTCATGTTCAGCCTGTATAGAGGAATTAGAGCCTGTCGACTGGCTTGATTGCATACGAATAAGTATTGTAGTGTTCGTGGGATAATTTTGCAGAATTTCGGTGGTAGGATAGGGATGGATACTGGTGATATTATCAGAGCTAGTAATAGTTTTAGAGCAAGTAGTAGAAGCCATGGTAGTTTGAGAGCAACACTGTCCATACGGAGGAACACCGGGATCGAAGATTTTTCGGGTTTATCGCGTGACGAAGATGACGAAGAAGCTCTAAAATGGGCTGCACTCGAAAAGCTTCCCACGTTCGATCGTTTGAGAAAATGCCTTCTATATGGATCAGAGGGCGTGAATGAAGTTGACGTTCAAGAGCTTGGATTCCAGGATAAAAAGAATTTAATCGAAAGGCTAGTTAATGTCATGGAAGAAGATAACGAGAAGTTCTTGTTAACGCTCAGGTACAAAATTGACAGGTACTACATTTGTGTCTTGTTTGGCGGTCCTGTCTAGTGTATTCCAATCAGTTTAATATTCAAATGTATTTCTGTAACTTCTTTTGCGCTGTTTGTTTCCTCCAGAGTTGGAATTGATTTGTCGACAATTGAAGTGAGATTTGAGCGTCTAAATATTGATGCTGAAGCCCGTACCGCAAGTAGAGCGCTGCCTAGTTTTATTAACTTCCATACGAATATAATAGAGGTAAAACGATTATCACTTACTTTATGCTATCTATTCCCCCATAATTTGGGGTCGACTACATGTTTCATGTTAGTTTTGGCGACCTGTCCGCTTCCATCGCTCGTACGAACTCATATTTCATAATAAGTATAAAACAAAATTTATACTATACAAATGAAATTTTTTGAAGAATTTAATCAACGTGTCGATGACATGTCGTGTCGGTACTTTTTCGAAAAATCACGTGTCGGCGTATCCGACACGATAACGTGTTCATGTCGGTGCATCATAGTGATACACAGAGCTGTACCGAGAAGCTTGTGTTGGGGATTCAACATATACTCTCAACTTCATGGGGCTCAGTTTATTTACATTCGGACTCTTTGTGGGCACCAGCATAGCAGCTTTTGTATTCTGATCTGTTGAGACATATCTCGTGATTTATTTCTTTCACAATACTCTAAGAACGGGACGATAGGAAACCCTCAAGATTGGGTTTTAAATGCCTTTTCCATAAAGATGTGTACTCTTGATAAAAGTCTTCAATTATTAATTGCCATTGAAGGATAATTCATAATTGCCATTGAGGATATTTTTTGGGGGTAGAAAAATGGCACATTTATTATTTCAATCGTACCAAAGACGATTTCAGTTTCTGTGACCCGCTCTCTCTACCTCTTTGAAAATTCCTTCTCATCTGTGGGCGATCTCTTCCTTTGATTGTTGCAATCTCGTGTTCAGCCTGTATAGAGGAATTAGAGCCTGTCGACTGGCTTGACTGCATACGAATAAGTATTGTAGTGTTCGTGGGATAATTTTGCAGAATTCCGATGGTAGGATAGGGATGGATACTGGTGATATTATCAGAGCTAGTAATAGTTTTAGAGCAAGTAGTAGAAGCCACGGTAGTTTGAGAGCAACACTGTCCATACGGAGGAACACCGGGATCGAAGATTTTTCGCGTTCATCGCGTGAAGAAGATGACGAAGAAGCTCTTAAATAGGCTGCCCTCGAAAAGCTTCCCACGTTCGATCGTTTGAGAAAATGCCTTCTATATGGATCAGAGGGCGTGAATGAAGTCGATGTTCATGATCTTGGATTCCAGGATAAAAAGAATTTAATCGAAAGGCTAGTTAATGTCGTGGAAGAAGATAACGAGAAGTTCTTGTTAACGCTCAGGAACAAAATTGACAGGTACTACATTTGTGTCTTGTTTGGCGGTCCTGTCTAGTGTATTCCAATCAGTTTAATATTCAAATGTATTTCTATAACTTCTTTTGCGCTGTTTGTTTCCTCCAGAGTTGGAATTGATTTGCCGACAATTGAAGTGAGATTTGAGCATCTAAATATTGATGCTGAAGCCCGTACCGCAAGCAGTGCGCTGCCTAGTTTTATTAACTTCCATACGAATATAATAGAGGTAAAACGATTATCACTTACTTTATGCTATCTATTCCCCCATAATTTGGGGTCGACTACATGTTTCATGTTAGTTTTGGCGACCTGTCCGCTCCCATCGCTCGTACGAACTCATATTTCATAATAAGTATAAAACAAAATTTATACTATACAAATGAAATTTTTTGAAGAATTTAATCAACGTGTCGATGACATGTCGTGTCGGTACTTTTTCGAAAAATCACGTGTCGGCGTATCCGACACGATAACGTGTTCATGTCGGTGCATCATAGTGATACACAGAGCTGTACCGAGAAGCTTGTGTTGGGGATTCAACATATACTCTCAACTTCATGGGGCTCAGTTTATTTACATTCGGACTCTTTGTGGGCACCAGCATAGCAGCTTTTGTATTCTGATCTGTTGAGACATATCTCGTGATTTATTTCTTTCACAATACTCTAAGAACGGGACGATAGGAAACCCTCAAGATTGGGTTTTAAATGCCTTTTCCATAAAGATGTGTACTCTTGATAAAAGTCTTCAATTATTAATTGCCATTGAAGGATAATTCATAATTGCCATTGAGGATATTTTTTGGGGGTAGAAAAATGGCACATTTATTATTTCAATCGTACCAAAGACGATTTCAGTTTCTGTGACCCGCTCTCTCTACCTCTTTGAAAATTCCTTCTCATCTGTGGGCGATCTCTTCCTTTGATTGTTGCAATCTCGTGTTCAGCCTGTATAGAGGAATTAGAGCCTGTCGACTGGCTTGACTGCATACGAATAAGTATTGTAGTGTTCGTGGGATAATTTTGCAGAATTCCGATGGTAGGATAGGGATGGATACTGGTGATATTATCAGAGCTAGTAATAGTTTTAGAGCAAGTAGTAGAAGCCACGGTAGTTTGAGAGCAACACTGTCCATACGGAGGAACACCGGGATCGAAGATTTTTCGCGTTCATCGCGTGAAGAAGATGACGAAGAAGCTCTTAAATAGGCTGCCCTCGAAAAGCTTCCCACGTTCGATCGTTTGAGAAAATGCCTTCTATATGGATCAGAGGGCATGAATGAAGTCGATGTTCATGATCTTGGATTCCAGGATAAAAAGAATTTAATCGAAAGGCTAGTTAATGTCGTGGAAGAAGATAACGAGAAGTTCTTGTTAACGCTCAGGAACAAAATTGACAGGTACTACATTTGTGTCTTGTTTGGCGGTCCTGTCTAGTGTATTCCAATCAGTTTAATATTCAAATGTATTTCTATAACTTCTTTTGCGCTGTTTGTTTCCTCCAGAGTTGGAATTGATTTGCCGACAATTGAAGTGAGATTTGAGCATCTAAATATTGATGCTGAAGCCCGTACCGCAAGCAGTGCGCTGCCTAGTTTTATTAACTTCCATACGAATATAATAGAGGTAAAACGATTATCACTTACTTTATGCTATCTATTCCCCCATAATTTGGGGTCGACTACATGTTTCATGTTAGTTTTGGCGACCTGTCCGCTCCCATCGCTCGTACGAACTCATATTTCATAATAAGTATAAAACTAAATTTATACTATACAAATGAAATTTTTTAAAGAATTTAATCAACGTGTCGATGACATGTCGTGTCGGTACTTTTTCGAAAAATCACGTGTCGGCGTATCCGACACGATAACGTGTTCATGTCGGTGCATCATAGTGATACACAGAGCTGTACCGAGAAGCTTGTGTTGGGGATTCAACATATACTCTCAACTTCATGGGGCTCAGTTTATTTACATTCGGACTCTTTGTGGGCACCAGCATAGCAGCTTTTGTATTCTGATCTGTTGAGACATATCTCGTGATTTATTTCTTTCACAATACTCTAAGAACGGGACGATAGGAAACCCTCAAGATTGGGTTTTAAATGCCTTTTCCATAAAGATGTGTACTCTTGATAAAAGTCTTCAATTATTAATTGCCATTGAAGGATAATTCATAATTGCCATTGAGGATATTTTTTGGGGGTAGAAAAATGGCACATTTATTATTTCAATCGTACCAAGACGATTTCAGTTTATGTGATCCGCTCTCTCTACCTCTTTGAAAATTCCTTCTCATCTGTGGGCGATCTCTTCCTTTGATTGTTGCAATCTCGTGTTCAGCCTGTATAGAGGAATTAGAGCCTGTCGACTGGCTTGACTGCATACGAATAAGTATTGTAGTGTTCGTGGGATAATTTTGCAGAATTCCGATGGTAGGATAGGGATGGATACTGGTGATATTATCAGAGCTAGTAATAGTTTTAGAGCAAGTAGTAGAAGCCACGGTAGTTTGAGAGCAACACTGTCCATACGGAGGAACACCGGGATCGAAGATTTTTCGCGTTCATCGCGTGAAGAAGATGACGAAGAAGCTCTTAAATAGGCTGCCCTCGAAAAGCTTCCCACGTTCGATCGTTTGAGAAAATGCCTTCTATATGGATCAGAGGGCATGAATGAAGTCGATGTTCATGATCTTGGATTCCAGGATAAAAAGAATTTAATCGAAAGGCTAGTTAATGTCGTGGAAGAAGATAACGAGAAGTTCTTGTTAAAGCTCAGGAACAAAATTGACAGGTACTACATTTGTGTCGTGTTTGGCGGTCCTGTCTAGTGTATTCCAATCAGTTTAATATTCAAATGTATTTTTATAACTTCTTTTGCTATGTTTGTTTTCTCCAGAGTTGGAATTGATTTGCCGACAATTGAAGTGAGATTTTAGCATCTAAATATTGATGCTGAAGCCCATACCGCAAGCAGAGCGCTGCCTAGTTTTATTAACTTCCATACGAATATAATAGAGGTAAAACGATTATCACTTACTTTATGCTATCTATTCCCCCATAATTTGGGGTCGACTACATGTTTCGTGTTAGTTTTGGCGACCTGTCCCCTCCCATCGCTCGTACGAACTCATATTTCATAATAAGTATAAAACTAAATTTATACTATACAAATGAAATTTTTTGAAGAATTTAATCAACGTGTCGATGACATGTCGTGTCGGTGCTTTTTCGAAAAATCACGTGTCGGCGTATCCGACACGATAACGTGTTCGTGTCGGTGCATCATAGTGATACACAGAGCTGTACCGAGAAGCTTGTGTTGGGGATTCAACATATACTCTCAACTTCATGGGGCTCAGTTTATTTACATTCGGACATTTGTGGGCACCAGCATAGCAGCTTTTGTATTCTGATCTGTTGAGACATATCTCGTGATTTTTTCTTTCACAATACTCTAAGAACGGGACGATAGGAAACCCTCAAGATTGGGTTTTAAATGCCTTTTCCATAAAGATGTGTACTCTTGATAAAAGTCTTCAATTATTAATTGCCATTGAAGGATAATTCATAATTGCCATTGAGGATATTTTTTGGGGGTAGAAAAATGGCACATTTATTATTTCAATCGTACCAAGACGATTTCAGTTTATGTGATCCGCTCTCTCTACCTCTTTGAAAATTCCTTCTCATCTGTGGGCGATCTCTTCCTTTGATTGTTGCAATCTCGTGTTCAGCCTGTATTGAGGAATTAGAGCCTGTCGACTGGCTTGACTGCATACGAATAATTATTGTAGTGTTCGTGGGATAATTTTACAGAATTCCGGTGGTAGGATAGGGATGGATACTGGTGATATTATCAGAGCTAGTTATAGTTTTAGAGCAAGTAGTAGAAGCCACGGTAGTTTGAGAGCAACACTGTCCATACGGAGGAACACCGGGATCGAAGATTTTTCGCGTTCATCGCGTGAAGAAGATGACGAAGAAGCTCTTAAATAGGCTGCCCTCGAAAAGCTTCCCACGTTCGATCGTTTGAGAAAATGCCTTCTATATGGATCAGAGGGCATGAATGAAGTCGATGTTCATGATCTTGGATTCCAGGATAAAAAGAATTTAATCGAAAGGCTAGTTAATGTCGTGGAAGAAGATAACGAGAAGTTCTTGTTAACGCTCAGGAACAAAATTGACAGGTACTACATTTGTGTCTTGTTTGGCGGTCCTGTCTAGTGTATTCCAATTAGTTTAATATTCAAATGTATTTCTATAACTTCTTTTGCGCTGTTTGTTTCCTCCAGAGTTGGAATTGATTTGCCGACAATTGAAGTGAGATTTGAGCATCTAAATATTGATGCTGAAGCCCGTACCGCAAGCAGTGCGCTGCCTAGTTTTATTAACTTCCATACGAATATAATAGAGGTAAAACGATTATCACTTACTTTATGCTATCTATTCCCCCATAATTTGGGGTCGACTACATGTTTCATGTTAGTTTTGGCGACCTGTCCGCTCCCATCGCTCGTACGAACTCATATTTCATAATAAGTATAAAACTAAATTTATACTATACAAATGAAATTTTTTAAAGAATTTAATCAACGTGTCGATGACATGTCGTGTCGGTACTTTTTCGAAAAATCACGTGTCGACGTATCCGACACGATAACGTGTTCATGTCGGTGCATCATAGTGATACACAGAGCTGTACCGAGAAGCTTGTGTTGGGGATTCAACATATACTCTCAACTTCATGGGGCTCAGTTTATTTACATTCGGACTCTTTGTGGGCACCAGCATAGCAGCTTTTGTATTCTGATCTGTTGAGACATATCTCGTGATTTATTTCTTTCACAATACTCTAAGAACGGGACGATAGGAAACCCTCAAGATTGGGTTTTAAATGCCTTTTCCATAAAGATGTGTACTCTTGATAAAAGTCTTCAATTATTAATTGCCATTGAAGGATAATTCATAATTGCCATTGAGGATATTTTTTGGGGGTAGAAAAATGGCACATTTATTATTTCAATCGTACCAAAGACGATTTCAGTTTCTGTGACCCCCGCTCTCTCTACCTCTTTGAAAATTCCTTCTCATCTGTGGGCGATCTCTTCCTTTGATTGTTGCAATCTCGTGTTCAGCCTGTATAGAGGAATTAGAGCCTGTCGACTGGCTTGACTGCATACGAATAAGTATTGTAGTGTTCGTGGGATAATTTTGCAGAATTCCGATGGTAGGATAGGGATGGATACTGGTGATATTATCAGAGCTAGTAATAGTTTTAGAGCAAGTAGTAGAAGCCACGGTAGTTTGAGAGCAACACTGTCCATACGGAGGAACACCGGGATCGAAGATTTTTCGCGTTCATCGCGTGAAGAAGATGACGAAGAAGCTCTTAAATAGGCTGCCCTCGAAAAGCTTCCCACGTTCGATCGTTTGAGAAAATGCCTTCTATATGGATCAGAGGGCATGAATGAAGTCGATGTTCATGATCTTGGATTCCAGGATAAAAAGAATTTAATCGAAAGGCTAGTTAATGTCGTGGAAGAAGATAACGAGAAGTTCTTGTTAACGCTCAGGAACAAAATTGACAGGTACTACATTTGTGTCTTGTTTGGCGGTCCTGTCTAGTGTATTCCAATCAGTTTAATATTCAAATGTATTTCTATAACTTCTTTTGCGCTGTTTGTTTCCTCCAGAGTTGGAATTGATTTGCCGACAATTGAAGTGAGATTTGAGCATCTAAATATTGATGCTGAAGCCCGTACCGCAAGCAGTGCGCTGCCTAGTTTTATTAACTTCCATACGAATATAATAGAGGTAAAACGATTATCACTTACTTTATGCTATCTATTCCCCCATAATTTGGGGTCGACTACATGTTTCATGTTAGTTTTGGCGACCTGTCCGCTCCCATCGCTCGTACGAACTCATATTTCATAATAAGTATAAAACTAAATTTATACTATACAAATGAAATTTTTTAAAGAATTTAATCAACGTGTCGATGACATGTCGTGTCGGTACTTTTTCGAAAAATCACGTGTCGACGTATCCGACACGATAACGTGTTCATGTCGGTGCATCATAGTGATACACAGAGCTGTACCGAGAAGCTTGTGTTGGGGATTCAACATATACTCTCAACTTCATGGGGCTCAGTTTATTTACATTCGGACTCTTTGTGGGCACCAGCATAGCAGCTTTTGTATTCTGATCTGTTGAGACATATCTCGTGATTTATTTCTTTCACAATACTCTAAGAACGGGACGATAGGAAACCCTCAAGATTGGGTTTTAAATGCCTTTTCCATAAAGATGTGTACTCTTGATAAAAGTCTTCAATTATTAATTGCCATTGAAGGATAATTCATAATTGCCATTGAGGATATTTTTTGGGGGTAGAAAAATGGCACATTTATTATTTCAATCGTACCAAAGACGATTTCAGTTTCTGTGACCCGCTCTCTCTACCTCTTTGAAAATTCCTTCTCATCTGTGGGCGATCTCTTCCTTTGATTGTTGCAATCTCGTGTTCAGCCTGTATAGAGGAATTAGAGCCTGTCGACTGGCTTGACTGCATACGAATAAGTATTGTAGTGTTCGTGGGATAATTTTGCAGAATTCCGATGGTAGGATAGGGATGGATACTGGTGATATTATCAGAGCTAGTAATAGTTTTAGAGCAAGTAGTAGAAGCCACGGTAGTTTGAGAGCAACACTGTCCATACGGAGGAACACCGGGATCGAAGATTTTTCGCGTTCATCGCGTGAAGAAGATGACGAAGAAGCTCTTAAATAGGCTGCCCTCGAAAAGCTTCCCACGTTCGATCGTTTGAGAAAATGCCTTCTATATGGATCAGAGGGCATGAATGAAGTCGATGTTCATGATCTTGGATTCCAGGATAAAAAGAATTTAATCGAAAGGCTAGTTAATGTCGTGGAAGAAGATAACGAGAAGTTCTTGTTAACGCTCAGGAACAAAATTGACAGGTACTACATTTGTGTCTTGTTTGGCGGTCCTGTCTAGTGTATTCCAATCAGTTTAATATTCAAATGTATTTCTATAACTTCTTTTGCGCTGTTTGTTTCCTCCAGAGTTGGAATTGATTTGCCGACAATTGAAGTGAGATTTGAGCATCTAAATATTGATGCTGAAGCCCGTACCGCAAGCAGTGCGCTGCCTAGTTTTATTAACTTCCATACGAATATAATAGAGGTAAAACGATTATCACTTACTTTATGCTATCTATTCCCCCATAATTTGGGGTCGACTACATGTTTCATGTTAGTTTTGGCGACCTGTCCGCTCCCATCGCTCGTACGAACTCATATTTCATAATAAGTATAAAACTAAATTTATACTATACAAATGAAATTTTTTTAAAGAATTTAATCAACGTGTCGATGACATGTCGTGTCGGTACTTTTTCGAAAAATCACGTGTCGGCGTATCCGACACGATAACGTGTGTTCATGTCGGTGCATCATAGTGATACACAGAGCTGTACCGAGAAGCTTGTGTTGGGGATTCAACATATACTCTCAACTTCATGGGGCTCAGTTTATTTACATTCGGACTCTTTGTGGGCACCAGCATAGCAGCTTTTGTATTCTGATCTGTTGAGACATATCTCGTGATTTATTTCTTTCACAATACTCTAAGAACGGGACGATAGGAAACCCTCAAGATTGGGTTTTAAATGCCTTTTCCATAAAGATGTGTACTCTTGATAAAAGTCTTCAATTATTAATTGCCATTGAAGGATAATTCATAATTGCCATTGAGGATATTTTTTGGGGGTAGAAAATGGCACATTTATTATTTCAATCGTACCAAAGACGATTTCAGTTTCTGTGACCCGCTCTCTCTCTACCTCTTTGAAAATTCCTTCTCATCTGTGGGCGATCTCTTCCTTTGATTGTTGCAATCTCGTGTTCAGCCTGTATAGAGGAATTAGAGCCTGTCGACTGGCTTGACTGCATACGAATAAGTATTGTAGTGTTCGTGGGATAATTTTGCAGAATTCCGATGGTAGGATAGGGATGGATACTGGTGATATTATCAGAGCTAGTAATAGTTTTAGAGCAAGTAGTAGAAGCCACGGTAGTTTGAGAGCAACACTGTCCATACGGAGGAACACCGGGATCGAAGATTTTTCGCGTTCATCGCGTGAAGAAGATGACGAAGAAAGCTCTTAAATAGGCTGCCCTCGAAAAGCTTCCCACGTTCGATCGTTTGAGAAAATGCCTTCTATATGGATCAGAGGGCATGAATGAAGTCGATGTTCATGATCTTGGATTCCAGGATAAAAAGAATTTAATCGAAAGGCTAGTTAATGTCGTGGAAGAAGATAACGAGAAGTTCTTGTTAACGCTCAGGAACAAAATTGACAGGTACTACATTTGTGTCTTGTTTGGCGGTCCTGTCTAGTGTATTCCAATCAGTTTAATATTCAAATGTATTTCTATAACTTCTTTTGCGCTGTTTGTTTCCTCCAGAGTTGGAATTGATTTGCCGACAATTGAAGTGAGATTTGAGCATCTAAATATTGATGCTGAAGCCCGTACCGCAAGCAGTGCGCTGCCTAGTTTTATTAACTTCCATACGAATATAATAGAGGTAAAACGATTATCACTTACTTTATGCTATCTATTCCCCCATAATTTGGGGTCGACTACATGTTTCATGTTAGTTTTGGCGACCTGTCCGCTCCCATCGCTCGTACGAACTCATATTTCATAATAAGTATAAAACTAAATTTATACTATACAAATGAAATTTTTTAAAGAATTTAATCAACGTGTCGATGACATGTCGTGTCGGTACTTTTTCGAAAAATCACGTGTCGACGTATCCGACACGATAACGTGTTCATGTCGGTGCATCATAGTGATACACAGAGCTGTACCGAGAAGCTTGTGTTGGGGATTCAACATATACTCTCAACTTCATGGGGGCTCAGTTTATTTACATTCGGACTCTTTGTGGGCACCAGCATAGCAGCTTTTGTATTCTGATCTGTTGAGACATATCTCGTGATTTATTTCTTTCACAATACTCTAAGAACGGGACGATAGGAAACCCTCAAGATTGGGTTTTAAATGCCTTTTCCATAAAGATGTGTACTCTTGATAAAAGTCTTCAATTATTAATTGCCATTGAAGGATAATTCATAATTGCCATTGAGGATATTTTTTGGGGGTAGAAAAATGGCACATTTATTATTTCAATCGTACCAAAGACGATTTCAGTTTCTGTGACCCGCTCTCTCTACCTCTTTGAAAATTCCTTCTCATCTGTGGGCGATCTCTTCCTTTGATTGTTGCAATCTCGTGTTCAGCCTGTATAGAGGAATTAGAGCCTGTCGACTGGCTTGACTGCATACGAATAAGTATTGTAGTGTTCGTGGGATAATTTTGCAGAATTCCGATGGTAGGATAGGGATGGATACTGGTGATATTATCAGAGCTAGTAATAGTTTTAGAGCAAGTAGTAGAAGCCACGGTAGTTTGAGAGCAACACTGTCCATACGGAGGAACACCGGGATCGAAGATTTTTCGCGTTCATCGCGTGAAGAAGATGACGAAGAAGCTCTTAAATAGGCTGCCCTCGAAAAGCTTCCCACGTTCGATCGTTTGAGAAAATGCCTTCTATATGGATCAGAGGGCATGAATGAAGTCGATGTTCATGATCTTGGATTCCAGGATAAAAAGAATTTAATCGAAAGGCTAGTTAATGTCGTGGAAGAAGATAACGAGAAGTTCTTGTTAACGCTCAGGAACAAAATTGACAGGTACTACATTTGTGTCTTGTTTGGCGGTCCTGTCTAGTGTATTCCAATCAGTTTAATATTCAAATGTATTTCTATAACTTCTTTTGCGCTGTTTGTTTCCTCCAGAGTTGGAATTGATTTGCCGACAATTGAAGTGAGATTTGAGCATCTAAATATTGATGCTGAAGCCCGTACCGCAAGCAGTGCGCTGCCTAGTTTTATTAACTTCCATACGAATATAATAGAGGTAAAACGATTATCACTTACTTTATGCTATCTATTCCCCCATAATTTGGGGTCGACTACATGTTTCATGTTAGTTTTGGCGACCTGTCCGCTCCCATCGCTCGTACGAACTCATATTTCATAATAAGTATAAAACTAAATTTATACTATACAAATGAAATTTTTTTAAAGAATTTAATCAACGTGTCGATGACATGTCGTGTCGGTACTTTTTCGAAAAATCACGTGTCGGCGTATCCGACACGATAACGTGTTCATGTCGGTGCATCATAGTGATACACAGAGCTGTACCGAGAAGCTTGTGTTGGGGATTCAACATATACTCTCAACTTCAAGGGGCTCAGTTTATTTACATTCGGACTCTTTGTGGGCACCAGCATAGCAGCTTTTGTATTCTGATCTGTTGAGACATATCTCGTGATTTATTTCTTTCACAATACTCTAAGAACGGGACGATAGGAAACCCTCAAGATTGGGTTTTAAATGCCTTTTCCATAAAGATGTGTACTCTTGATAAAAGTCTTCAATTATTAATTGCCATTGAAGGATAATTCATAATTGCCATTGAGGATATTTTTTGGGGGTAGAAAAATGGCACATTTATTATTTCAATCGTACCAAAGACGATTTCAGTTTCTGTGACCCGCTCTCTCTACCTCTTTGAAAATTCCTTCTCATCTGTGGGCGATCTCTTCCTTTGATTGTTGCAATCTCGTGTTCAGCCTGTATAGAGGAATTAGAGCCTGTCGACTGGCTTGACTGCATACGAATAAGTATTGTAGTGTTCGTGGGATAATTTTGCAGAATTCCGATGGTAGGATAGGGATGGATACTGGTGATATTATCAGAGCTAGTAATAGTTTTAGAGCAAGTAGTAGAAGCCACGGTAGTTTGAGAGCAACACTGTCCATACGGAGGAACACCGGGATCGAAGATTTTTCGCGTTCATCGCGTGAAGAAGATGACGAAGAAGCTCTTAAATAGGCTGCCCTCGAAAAGCTTCCCACGTTCGATCGTTTGAGAAAATGCCTTCTATATGGATCAGAGGGCATGAATGAAGTCGATGTTCATGATCTTGGATTCCAGGATAAAAAGAATTTAATCGAAAGGCTAGTTAATGTCGTGGAAGAAGATAACGAGAAGTTCTTGTTAACGCTCAGGAACAAAATTGACAGGTACTACATTTGTGTCTTGTTTGGCGGTCCTGTCTAGTGTATTCCAATCAGTTTAATATTCAAATGTATTTCTATAACTTCTTTTGCGCTGTTTGTTTCCTCCAGAGTTGGAATTGATTTGCCGACAATTGAAGTGAGATTTGAGCATCTAAATATTGATGCTGAAGCCCGTACCGCAAGCAGTGCGCTGCCTAGTTTTATTAACTTCCATACGAATATAATAGAGGTAAAACGATTATCACTTACTTTATGCTATCTATTCCCCCATAATTTGGGGTCGACTACATGTTTCATGTTAGTTTTGGCGACCTGTCCGCTCCCATCGCTCGTACGAACTCATATTTCATAATAAGTATAAAACTAAATTTATACTATACAAATGAAATTTTTTTAAAGAATTTAATCAACGTGTCGATGACATGTCGTGTCGGTACTTTTTCGAAAAATCACGTGTCGGCGTATCCGACACGATAACGTGTTCATGTCGGTGCATCATAGTGATACACAGAGCTGTACCGAGAAGCTTGTGTTGGGGATTCAACATATACTCTCAACTTCATGGGGCTCAGTTTATTTACATTCGGACTCTTTGTGGGCACCAGCATAGCAGCTTTTGTATTCTGATCTGTTGAGACATATCTCGTGATTTATTTCTTTCACAATACTCTAAGAACGGGACGATAGGAAACCCTCAAGATTGGGTTTTAAATGCCTTTTCCATAAAGATGTGTACTCTTGATAAAAGTCTTCAATTATTAATTGCCATTGAAGGATAATTCATAATTGCCATTGAGGATATTTTTTGGGGGTAGAAAAATGGCACATTTATTATTTCAATCGTACCAAAGACGATTTCAGTTTCTGTGACCCGCTCTCTCTACCTCTTTGAAAATTCCTTCTCATCTGTGGGCGATCTCTTCCTTTGATTGTTGCAATCTCGTGTTCAGCCTGTATAGAGGAATTAGAGCCTGTCGACTGGCTTGACTGCATACGAATAAGTATTGTAGTGTTCGTGGGATAATTTTGCAGAATTCTGATGGTAGGATAGGGATGGATACGGGTGATATTATCAGAGCTAGTAATAGTTTTAGAGCAAGTAGTAGAAGCCCCGGTAGTTTGAGAGCAACACTGTCCATACGGAGGAACACCGGGATCGAAGATTTTTCGCGTTCATCGCGTGAAGAAGATGACGAAGAAGCTCTTAAATAGGCTGCCCTCGAAAAGCTTCCCACGTTCGATCGTTTGAGAAAATGCCTTCTATATGGATCAGAGGGCATGAATGAAGTCGATGTTCATGATCTTGGATTCCAGGATAAAAAGAATTTAATCGAAAGGCTAGTTAATGTCGTGGAAGAAGATAACGAGAAGTTCTTGTTAACGCTCAGGAACAAAATTGACAGGTACTACATTTGTGTCTTGTTTGGCGGTCCTGTCTAGTGTATTCCAATCAGTTTAATATTCAAATGTATTTCTATAACTTCTTTTGCGCTGTTTGTTTCCTCCAGAGTTGGAATTGATTTGCCGACAATTGAAGTGAGATTTGAGCATCTAAATATTGATGCTGAAGCCCGTACCGCAAGCAGTGCGCTGCCTAGTTTTATTAACTTCCATACGAATATAATAGAGGTAAAACGATTATCACTTACTTTATGCTATCTATTCCCCCATAATTTGGGGTCGACTACATGTTTCATGTTAGTTTTGGCGACCTGTCCGCTCCCATCGCTCGTACGAACTCATATTTCATAATAAGTATAAAACTAAATTTATACTATACAAATGAAATTTTTTAAAGAAGAATTTAATCAACGTGTCGATGACATGTCGTGTCGGTACTTTTTCGAAAAATCACGTGTCGGCGTATCCGACACGATAACGTGTTCATGTCGGTGCATCATAGTGATACACAGAGCTGTACCGAGAAGCTTGTGTTGGGGATTCAACATATACTCTCAACTTCATGGGGCTCAGTTTATTTACATTCGGACTCTTTGTGGGCACCAGCATAGCAGCTTTTGTATTCTGATCTGTTGAGACATATCTCGTGATTTATTTCTTTCACAATACTCTAAGAACGGGACGATAGGAAACCCTCAAGATTGGGTTTTAAATGCCTTTTCCATAAAGATGTGTACTCTTGATAAAAGTCTTCAATTATTAATTGCCATTGAAGGATAATTCATAATTGCCATTGAGGATATCTTTTGGGGGTAGAAAAATGGCACATTTATTATTTCAATCGTACCAAAGACGATTTCAGTTTCTGTGACCCGCTCTCTCTACCTCTTTGAAAATTCCTTCTCATCTGTGGGCGATCTCTTCCTTTGATTGTTGCAATCTCGTGTTCAGCCTGTATAGAGGAATTAGAGCCTGTCGACTGGCTTGACTGCATACGAATAAGTATTGTAGTGTTCGTGGGATAATTTTTGCAGAATTCCGATGGTAGGATAGGGATGGATACGGGTGATATTATCAGAGCTAGTAATAGTTTTAGAGCAAGTAGTAGAAGCCACGGTAGTTTGAGAGCAACACTGTCCATACGGAGGAACACCGGGATCGAAGATTTTTCGCGTTCATCGCGTGAAGAAGATGACGAAGAAGCTCTTAAATAGGCTGCCCTCGAAAAGCTTCCCACGTTCGATCGTTTGAGAAAATGCCTTCTATATGGATCAGAGGGCATGAATGAAGTCGATGTTCATGATCTTGGATTCCAGGATAAAAAGAATTTAATCGAAAGGCTAGTTAATGTCGTGGAAGAAGATAACGAGAAGTTCTTGTTAACGCTCAGGAACAAAATTGACAGGTACTACATTTGTGTCTTGTTTGGCGGTCCTGTCTAGTGTATTCCAATCAGTTTAATATTCAAATGTATTTCTATAACTTCTTTTGCGCTGTTTGTTTCCTCCAGAGTTGGAATTGATTTGCCGACAATTGAAGTGAGATTTGAGCATCTAAATATTGATGCTGAAGCCCGTACCGCAAGCAGTGCGCTGCCTAGTTTTATTAACTTCCATACGAATATAATAGAGGTAAAACGATTATCACTTACTTTATGCTATCTATTCCCCCATAATTTGGGGTCGACTACATGTTTCGTGTTAGTTTTGGCGACCTGTCCCCTCCCATCGCTCGTACGAACTCATATTTCATAATAAGTATAAAACTAAATTTATACTATACAAATGAAATTTTTTGAAGAATTTAATCAACGTGTCGATGACATGTCGTGTCGGTGCTTTTTCGAAAAATCATGTGTCGGCGTATCCGACACGATAACGTGTTCGTGTCTGTGCGTCATAGTGATATATAGAGCAGTACCCTGAAACTTCTCTTGGGGATTCAACATATACTCTCATCTTCATGGGGCTCAGTTTATTTACATTTGGACTCTTTGTTGGCACCAGCATAGCAGCTTTTGTATTCTAATCTGTTGAGACATATCTCGTAATTATTTCTTTCACAATACTCTAAGAACGGGACGATAGGAAACCCTCAAGATTGGGTTTTAAATGCCTTTTCCATAAAGATGTGTACTCTTGATAAAGGTCTTCAATTATTAATTGCCATTGAAGGATAATTCATAATTGCCATTGAGGATATTTTTTGGGGGTAGAAAAATGGCACATTTATTATTTCAATCGTACCAAAGACGATTTCAGTTTCTGTGACCCTCTCTCTCTCTACCTTTTTGAAAATTCCTTCTCATCTGTGGGCGATCTCTTCCTTTGATTGTTGCAATCTCGTGTTCAGCCTGTATAGAGGAATTAGAGCCTGTCGACTGGCTTGACTGCATACGAATAAGTATTGTAGTGTTCGTGGGAGAATTTTGCAGAATTCCGATGGTAGGATAGGGATGGATACTGGTGATATTATCAGAGCTAGTAATAGTTTTAGAGCAAGTAGTAGAAGCCACGGTAGTTTGAGAGCAACACTGTCCATACGGAGGAACACCGGGATCGAAGATTTTTCGCGTTCATCGCGTGAAGAAGATGACGAAGAAGCTCTTAAATAGGCTGCCCTCGAAAAGCTTCCCACGTTCGATCGTTTGAGAAAATGCCTTCTATATGGATCAGAGGGCATGAATGAAGTCGATGTTCATGATCTTGGATTCCAGGATAAAAAGAATTTAATCGAAAGGCTAGTTAATGTCGTGGAAGAAGATAACGAGAAGTTCTTGTTAAAGGTCAGGAACAAAATTGACAGGTACTACATTTGTGTCGTGTTTGGCGGTCCTGTCTAGTGTATTCCAATCAGTTTAATATTCAAATGTATTTCTATAACTTCTTTTGCTATGTTTGTTTTCTCCAGAGTTGGAATTGATTTGCCGACAATTGAAGTGAGATTTGAGCATCTAAATATTGATGCTGAAGCCCATACCGCAAGCAGAGCGCTGCGTAGTTTTATTAACTTCCATACGAATATAATAGAGGTAAAACGATTATCACTTACTTTATGCTATCTATTCCCCCATAATTTGGGGTCGACTACATGTTTCGTGTTAGTTTTGGCCACCTGTCCCCTCCCATCGCTCGTACGAACTCATATTTCATAATAAGTATAAAACTAAATATATACTATACAAATGAAATTTTTTGAAGAATTTAATCAACGTGTCGATGACATGTCGTGTCGGTGCTTTTTCGAAAAATCATGTGTCGACGTATCCGACACGATAACGTGTTCGTGTCTGTGCGTCATAGTGATATATAGAGCAGTACCCTGAAACTTCTCTTGGGGATTCAACATATACTCTCATCTTCATGGGGCTCAGTTTATTTACATTTGGACTCTTTGTTGGCACCAGCATAGCAGCTTTTGTATTCTAATCTGTTGAGACATATCTCGTAATTATTTCTTTCACAATACTCTAAGAACGGGACGATAGGAAACCCTCAAGATTGGGTTTTAAATGCCTTTTCCATAAAGATGTGTACTCTTGATAAAGGTCTTCAATTATTAAGTGCCATTGAAGGATAATTCATAATTGCCATTGAGGATATTTTTTGGGGGTAGAAAAATGGCACATTTATTATTTCAATCGTACCAAAGACGATTTCAGTTTCCGTAACCCGCTCTCTCTACCTCTTTGAAAATTCCTTCTCATCTGTGGGCGATCTCTTCCTTTGATTGTTGCAATCTCGTGTTCAGCCTGTATAGAGGAATTAGAGCCTGTCGACTGGCTTGACTGCATACGAATAAGTATTGTAGTGTTCGTGGGATAATTTTGCAGAATTCCGATGGTAGGATAGGGATGGATACTGGTGATATTATCAGAGCTAGTAATAGTTTTAGAGCAAGTAGTAGAAGCCAGGGTAGTTTGAGAGCAATACTGTCCATACGGAGGAACACCGGGATCGAAGATTTTTCGCGTTCATCGCGTGACGAAGATGACGAAGAAGCTCTTAAATAGGCTGCCCTCGAAAAGCTTCCCACGTTCGATCGTTTGAGAAAATGCCTTCTATATGGATCAGAGGGCATGAATGAAGTCGATGTTCATGATCTTGGATTCCAGGATAAAAAGAATTTAATCGAAAGGCTAGTTAATATCGTGGAAGAAGATAACGAGAAGTTCTTGTTAAAGCTCAGGAATAAAATTGACGGGTACTACATTTGTGTAGTGTTTGGCGGTCCTGTCTAGTGTATTCCAATCAGTTTAATATTCAAATGTATTTTTATAACTTCTTTTGCTATGTTTGTTTTCTCTAGAGTTGGAATTGATTTGCCGACAATTGAAGTGAGATTTTAGCATCTAAATATTGATGCTGAAGCCCATACCGCAAGCAGAGCGCTGCCTAGTTTTATTAACTTCCATACGAATATAATAGAGGTAAAACGATTATCACTTACTTTATGCTATCTATTCCCCCATAATTTGGGGTCGACTACATGTTTCGTGTTAGTTTTGGCGACCTGTCCCCTCCCATCGCTCGTACGAACTCATATTTCATAATAAGTATAAAACTAAATTTATACTATACAAATGAAATTTTTTGAAGAATTTAATCAACGTGTCGATGACATGTCGTGTCGGTGCTTTTTTGAAAAATCACGTGTCGGCGTATCCGACACGATAACGTGTTCGTGTCTGTGCATCATAGTGATATATAGAGCAGTACCCTGAAACTTCTCTTGGGGATTCAACATATACTCTCATCTTCATGGGGCTCAGTTTATTTACATTTGGACTCTTTGTGGGCACCAGCATAGCAGCTTTTGTATTCTAATCTGTTGAGACATATCTCGTAATTATTTCTTTCACAATACTCTAAGAACAGGACGATAGGAAACCCTCAAGATTGGGTTTTAAATGCCTTTTTCATAAAGATGTGTACTCTTGATAAAGGTCTTCAATTATTAATTGCCATTGAAGGATAATTCATAATTGCCATTGAGGATATTTTTTGGGGGTAGAAAAATGGCACATTTATTATTTCAATCGTACCAAAGACGATTTCAGTTTCTGTGACCCTCTCACTCCCTCTCTCTCTCTCTCTACTTCTTTGAAAATGCCTTCTCATCTGTGGGCGATCTCTTCCTTTGATTGTTGCAATCTCGTGTTCAGCCTGTATAGAGGAATTAGAGCCTGTCGACTGGCTTGACTGCATACGAATAATTATTGTAGTATTCGTGGGATAATTTTACAGAATTCCGGTGGTAGGATAGGGATGGATACTGTTGATATTATCAGAGCTAGTAATAGTTTTAGAGCAAGTAGTAGAAGCCAGGGTAGTTTGAGAGCAATACTGTCCATACGGAGGAACACCGGGATCGAAGATTTTTCGCGTTCATCGCGTGACGAAGATGACGAAGAAGCTCTTAAATAGGCTGCCCTCGAAAAGCTTCCCACGTTCGATCGTTTGAGAAAATGCCTTCTATATGGATCAGAGGGCGTGAATGAAGTTGATGTTCATGATCTTAGATTCCAGGATAAAAAGAATTTAATCGAAAGGCTAGTTAATGTCGTGGAAGAAGATAACGAGAAGTTCTTGTTAAAGCTCAGGAACAAAATTGACAGGTACTACATTTGTGCCGTGTTTGGCGGTCCTGTCTAGTGTATTCCAATCAGTTTAATATTCAAATGTATTTCTATAACTTCTTTTGCTCTGTTTGTTTTCTCCAGAGTTGGAATTGATTTGCCGACAATTGAAGTGAGATTTGAGCATCTAAATATTGATGCTGAAGCCCATACCGCAAGCAGAGCGCTGCCCAGTTTTATTAACTTCCATACGAATAATAGAGGTAAAACGATTATCACTTACTTTATGCTATCTATTCCCCCATAATTTGGGGTCGACTACATGTTTCATGTTAGTTTTGGCGACCTGTCCCTTCCCATCGCTCGTACGAACTCATATTTCATAATAAGTATAAAACTAAATTTATACTATACAAATGAAATTTTTTAAAGAATTTAATCAACGTGTCGATGACGTGTCGTGTCGGTACTTTTTCGAAAAATCACGTGTCGGCGTATCCGACACGATAACGTGTTCGTGTCGGTGCATCATAGTGATACACAGAGCAGTACCTAGAAGCTTGTCTTGGGGATTCAACATATACTCTCAACTTCATGGGGCTCAGTTTATTTACATTTCGACCAAATGAAGATATAGGCGATTCCCATTTGCAAGTTTGTATAACTCAACTAGATAAATGATACTAAAATTAAAGTGAATGCTGACCTTTTCGTTTTTAAGTTAAAAAAGTTATATTGTGTAATGACTTTAATTCTACTATGTTCATTTGCTATCTGTATCTTATCATTTGGAATCAAGATTCCATAACTCTCACAGAATCTATTAAATCTTAGTGAAAGTATTTTTCGTCTTGATGATTATGATGTTGAGGTCCTCTTCTATGTTTGTTCTTATAGAGTTAGACTTCTGTAAGCTGACCTTTTTGACGTTTTGGTTAGTTTTGGTTTTGGTATTAATTCTTCAACATAAATATTTACATAAATTTTGCTGCTAGCACTTTGGTCTGTGATACTTAGGACAGTTGTTGAAAAGGGGAAGTAAATTAATTAATAAAATTCTAAAAATAAAAGTTAAAATTTTGAAATTTTTCGGGGTGGGCCGGGGACCTTAATACCTGGACCCGCCCCGGGTCGATGTTCCCCACCCCCGCCCCGAATACCCAATTAAGCGGGTAATGTCCGCCCCGCTTGAGACGGGGCCTGCGGCGATCGGGTTTAATGAGTTATTTTGTCATCCCTAGTTAGTTCAAACAATGAAATTCAAACTAGAAACACCATTTTTGTGTGTGGATAATCTAGTTATATTTAGATATCAAGAACATGATACTGATAAGTATTTGTTTCATAAGAATTGACAAAGTCTAAAGGTCTTTCAACCTACTTTGATCCTCCTTTAGACCGTCCTATGAAAAACACATCGGAGTTATATACAATGTCTAATTTTTAAAATTTCGGTCACTTCAATCAAATTGAATCAATGGTCTAACCTCATAGTTTTGTTGCAATATAGGCTACCGCTATAGAAGGTGATGAAGCAAATGTGATGACAAATTATATTCTTAAGGTTTGGGGCAGGAAATTTGTGTAGACACTTTGGGCGGGGATGAGATGATAAGGGGAATTTCTGGAGGACAGAAAAAGCATGTTACTACTGGTAAATAAACCCAATATTAAAATAAAGAAATTTAATACTAGTTTATTGATTTTATTCCGAGTGATAAAATTCTTTTCAAACTGCAGGAGAGATGCTTGTTGGACTAGTGAAAGCACTTTTCATGGATGAGATATCGATTGGATTGGACAGTCCTACGACTTACCAAATTGTGAATATGCGGCGCCAATATGTCCTCATTATGAAAGGAACTGCGTTTATCTCCCTCCTTCACCTGAGACTTACAATATGTTAGATGACATAGTCCTCTTATTTGATGGCCAAATTGTTTATCAGGGCCCTCATGAAAATGTTCTCAAGTTTTTTGAATCTATGGGTTTCAAATGTCCAAAGAGAAAGGGAGTGGTTGACTTCTTCCAACAAGTAATCGGAACCCAAAAAAATAAAAAATAAAATAAAATTGACGATCCTTTTGCCCGTTATAAACCCATTTTGAACCTCATTGTCTAAAAGCATAAATTTTAAGAGAATGGACGCAATTATTTCTTTAAATTTGGTCTTCTAACAATTTCTAATGTGAAAATAAACAATTATGCCGGTGACATCAAAGAAGGATCAGCAGCAATATTGGGGGCACGAGCCTTACAAGTTTATCCCAGTGAGGGAATTTGTTGAGGCATTCCAATCATTCTGTGTTGGAATGCGAATTGGGGACGATCTTGCAACAGTCTTCGATAAAAGCAACAGCCATCCCGCGACTTTATCAACCCAAAAGTACGGTGTTGGAAAGAGAGCTGCTTAAAGCTTGTAGTGACAGAGAACTCTTGTTGATGAAGAGAAACTCATTTGTCTATATCTTCAAAATTTTCTAGGCTTGCATTCTTATGGAATGTTCATCTATTTTTTACATGGAATTGAATTGTTAATAATTTTTTTTTGGATCCTTTTTCAACTTACTATACTATGGGCTTAATCGCGATGACAGTTTTCTTTCGAACTGAGATGCACGAAGACGATGTAACTGATGGAGGAATATTTACTGGCACACTATTTTTTACTGTCATTATGATCATGTTTAATGGAATGTCAGAGCTTGCCATGAAAATTTTTAAACTTCCCATTTTCTTCAAGCAAAGAGATATGTTTTTCTTCCCCCCATGGGCATACACACTTCCCTCTTGAGTCCTGAAAATCCCTATTACCTTTCTTGAAGTTGCTATCGGGGTATTTTTGACTTACTACGTGATTGGATTTGATCCATATATAGGAAGGTAAGTATTAAACATTTGTAGCATGTTTGTTAGAGAGGTTTGGATAGTAATGAACAAACAAGAAGCTAAAATTGTTCATTAAATTGTCCAATTGTGTTAAATACTACACATCAAACACACACTAGGTGGTTGAGACATGTATTGTGTATACTTTAGATAGGTCCCATTGGTAAGAGTAACTTGATCTTGAAATAACTATTAATCAAGATTATTTCTTGCAGATTATTCAAGCAGTACTTGTTACTTTTATTGCTTCATTAGTCAGTAGGAGCATTATTCATATTTATTAGGGACAATGGGGAGGAATATGATTATTGCATTTTGGCCTATGTTCATTACTCCTACTCTTTGCATTAGGTGGTTTCGTCCTGCCAATAGGTAAAAAAATGAAAAATGAATGTTTAAATAGATTATGAACATATTCATATAATCTATTTTCTTATATCATAAATTCTGGTTTGTGTTACAGATGAAGTAAATGGTTGGTGGATATGGGGTTACTGGTCCTCTCCATTGATGTATGCACAGAATGCAATTCTCGTGAATGAATTTACTGGGCACAATTGGAGTAAAGTAAGTGAATGCATTGACCTGTGCTTACATGGCATGTCTGGTATGGAGGAGCAGATAGCATTAGATAGTATCAATGAAGAAAAAAAACTAAAAATCTTGATCAATATACTATCCATTCCTTTTTGGTATTGCATAACAATAAAAAAACATGCATTATGAATTTTCATCGTGTTTTCCACACTAACTGCATCAGCTGACTGTAAATTTCCTTTTTTTTTTTTTAAATCTCGAAGGAGATAAATGGAACTGAATTAGGAGTTTTGGTGATGAGGTCTCGAGGATTCTTTTCTCAAGTATATTGGTATTGGCTAAGATTAGGGGCATTATTTGGATTCGTATGGATATTCAACATTCTCTTTGTTCTTGCTCTCACGTATTTCGATCATGAGTTTCTCCACTCCCCATACTGTGAAGAGTTTTCTCAATTAAGTTCAAGAATTAATTAAGTTCGAAAATTTTGTAGCATTCTAGAAGTCTCAAGTTGTATTACCCGAAGATAAAGATGATGTCCCAAAAGGTGGATATGTGAGCCAAGTTCCAGCTCAAGGTGATGATAGAACACGAAGAAGTATTTCTTCGGAATCCTAATCCATGAGGATAGATGCCATTGAAACCAGTCAGAATAAAATAAGGGGAATGATTCTGCCATTTGAACTACATTCCATCACTTTTGATGACGTTAGATACTCTGTTGACATGCCAACGGTATGTAGTAATCTTGAAAAATTGATATATTCTTTTATTACGAGATGTTATATGACATTGAACCACCTCATCTATAAGCTTAAGTTGTCACACGAGATACATTCATTTATTAAATTAAGGTTTCAACCATGTTCAGTCACATGCTGTCCAAATTTATTCTTATATCAAAGATCTGGCACGCGTACAACATTTCATGAATGGGCAACCTTGTGGAAACAACATGGACGAGCCAACTATCAAATTATCAATCATGTGTTATCATGATGAATCCCTTCTAGTATAAGATCTACCAACCTTTCTAGTTTTAGAATCGACATCTCGAGACAACCTTAACCAAGCTGAGTAAATAAGGGACTCGTGAACAGTAATATTAGGTAAATGGATATCGTTTTGTTCGTAGTATCCCGAAATTCTAGCAAATGTTTCTTGACTCTTTGGGTACTCCAAAATTTTGATATCGCCCTCAATATATCCTCCAGTTTTTTAGCCTTCTAAAACGTCCATCAAAGTTGTTTTACTAGCCCCACTAACGCCCATCAAAGTGACAGGTGTGTACTTCCCCCGAAAGAGACCTATTGATAGATATCCTGTAAGAGTGTGTGGGATCGTGCTAAAGCATTTCCAGTCTGATAATGACATGGAGAAAGGGCCGATTCTGAGACCCATGAAACCCTACAATTTCCTCCCATCTGTAGCCCTATAAAGGTATAATGCCCTCTCACTCTAAGGTGGTAATCAGGCGACTAATAAGAATAAGTGACTTATGCGCCCAAGTTCCAATGAGTGGATTTGAGGATTCATCTTCAGGAGTTCTCACAGTTTTGATGGGCGTTAGTGGGGCTAGTAAAACAACTTTGATGGACGTTTTAGCAGGCCGAAAAACTGGAGGATATATTGAGGGCGCTATCAAAATTTCGGGGTACCCAAAGAATCAAGAAACATTTGCTAGAATTTCGGGATACTACGAACAAAACGACATCCATTCACCTAATATTACTGTTCACGAGTCCCTTATTTACTCAGCTTGGTTAAGGTTGTCTCGAGATGTCGATTCTAAAACTAGAAAGGTTGGTAGATCTTAAACTAGAACGGATTCATCATGATAACACATGATTGATAATTTGATAGTTGGCTCGTCCATGTTGTTTCCACAAGGTTGCCCATTTATGAAATGTTGTGCGCGTGTCAGGTCTTTGATAGAAGAATAAATTTGGACAGCATGTGACTGAACATGGTTGAAACCTTAATTTAATAAATGAATGTATCTCGTGTGACAACTTCAGCTTATAGATGAGGTGGTTAAACACCATATAATATCTCGTAATTAAAGAATATATCAAATTTTCAAGATTACTGCATGCCGCTGGCATGTCAACGAAGTATCTAACGTCATCAAAATTGATGGAATGTGGTTCAAATGACAAAATCATTCCCCTTTTTTTCTGACTGGCTTCAATGGCATTTGTCCTCATGGATGACGATTCCAAGGAAATGCTTCTCCATGTTCTATCATCACCTTGAGCCGGAACTTGGCTCACATATCCACCTTTTGGGACATCATCTTCATTTTCGGGTGATACAGCTTGAGGCTTCTCAAATGCTGCAAGATTTTTGAACTTAATTAATTCTTGAACTTAATTGAGAAATTCTTCGAAGTACGGGGAGTGGAGAAACTCACGATCGAGATATGTGAGAGCAAGAACAAAGAGAATGTTGAATATCCATACGAATCCAAATAATGCCCCTAATCCTAGCCAATACAAATATGTTTGGGGAAGGAATCCTCGAGACCTCATTACCAAAACTCCCAATTCAGTTCCATTTCTCACATTCGAGATAAAAAAAAAGGAAATTTACAGTCAGCTGATGCAATTAGTGTGAAAAACACGAAAATTCATAATGTATGTTTTTTTTATTGTTATGCAATACCAAAAAGGACTGAATAGTATATTGATCAAGATTTTTAACTTTTTTTTCTTCATTGATACTATCTAATGCTATCTGATCCAACCACAAGCACTAGTTGGTTGCCAGGCATCAGTGGTCTCTCGACTGAACAACGCAAAAGGCTTGCAATTGCAGTTGAACTTGTAGTTAACCCCTCGATAATATTTATGGACGAGCCAACTTACGGGTTAGATGTACGAGTTGCTGTAATTGTGATGAGAATTGTTAGAAATACAGTAAACACTGGACGTCAAGTTGTATGCGCTATCCATCAACTTAGCATTGACATATTTGAAGCATTTGACGAGGTACAATAGTTAATATATAGATAAAATCGATACTATTCATGTTATTAGCTATAAATGAGTTACTAACCATAATGTGATCTTGTAGCTATTTTTGATGAAATGAGGAAGGCAAGAGATATACGTTGGACCACTGGGTTGCCACTCAACCCAATTGATAAATTATTTTGAGGAAATTGAAGGAGTCCCGAAAATTAAAGACAGTTTCAATCCAGTAACTTGGATGCTCGAAGTTACCTCTTCAGCACAAGAACTACTTTTGGGGGTTGATTTTGTTGACCTCTACAAAAATTCAGAACTATACAGGTTAGTTCATTCACATGAAAATCAATGTGTTTAATTTTGATTCTAGTCTTTCTTAGGACCAGATATTGATTCAATGTCCGCGTTAAATTTTTGATTGTTTAACTAATTGTGTAATCTTATGGTGTCAAAATTACAAGAGGAACAAAGCATTGATTAAGGAATTAAGCGTCCCTTGTCCTAATACAAAGGATCTGTATTTCCCTACTCAATATTCTCAATCTTTCCTTACTTAATGAGTGGCTTGCTTGTGGAAACAACATTGGTCATATTGACATAATACGCCTTATACTGCAGTTAGATTTGTGTTCACAACTATCATAGCCCTGACATTTGGGACAATGTTCTTCGACCTTGGCTCAAAAAGGTATGTGAATGTTTGGCTATCATGATGTTCCAAGTGACTTTTCTTACTAACAAAACGTACTTATTTTCTATACAGGGATACGCAACAAGACTTGTTTAATGCTATGGGTTCAATGTATGCTTCTGTACTCTTTTTGGGGTTCCAATACGGTTCAACAGTACAGCCAGTGGTGACAGTCAAACGAACAGTCTTTTATAGAGAGAGAGAGAGAGAGCCAGAATGTATTCAGCATTACCGTATGCCTACAGTCAGGTGATATGCTAACTAGTTAAACTAGAAAATCAAAACTTTCATGTTTGTCACTAAAATTAAATTCTGATACAATTCGATCACTTAAAATGTTTGTTACATTTTGATCATTTCATTAATGTTTGTTATTCAAACTAACGTACGTGACCCATGTTTTTAACACATTGTGTAAATCTTTCAAGTTGAAATTTGTTTACAATTTTTTCTCATTTGTTGTAGTTTCTCATTGAAATCCCATATGTTTTCTTTCAGTCGATTATATATAGTGGCATTGTCTATTCGATGATGAGCCTCGAATGGACTGCTGAAAAATTCTTATGGTATGCGTTCTTTATGTTCTTCTCATTATAGTATTTCGTCATCCACGGTATGATGACCTTGGCTGTCACTCCAAATCACAATATTGCCGCCATTATCTCCTCTTTCTTCTATACATTTTGGAACCCGTTCTCCGGATTTATCATCCCACGACCTGTAAGTTGCAACAACACATCTTTTCATTTACTTAAGCATTACAAGATGAATTTAGATAATACAATGGTCGAGTCTTTAACTGAGTACCCTGAAATCCAGTGTACCAAACAAGTCATAACTAATGTTTCTGTTGCTAATAACAGAGTATGCCTGTGTGGTGGAGATGGTACTGTTGGGAAAATCCCGTGTCCTATAGCTTGTACGGTTTCATAGTATCACAATTTGGGGATGTACAGGATCAACTTGAAAACGGCCAAATAGTGGAATAGTTCATAAGTAGTTATTTCGGATACAAACATAATTTTCTTGGGGCAATTTACGGCATAGTTCTCGGATTTGTCATTCTTTCACCTTTATCTTTGCTTATTCCATTAGGGCATTCAACTTCCAGAGGAGATAATAGTTGTTTGTATTGGAACTGTGGCTTGTCATGTACTACCAGATGGTCCAATTGTATACTTATTTTTAACCCTTTTTTTCCAATCGTACTTTTTTATAGAATTACAATTATGATATTATATAAGAGTGGTTTATTTGTCTAGCTTTCCTTTCTTCTAATAGTTTTACTAGCATTGAGTTTCAAACAATGTCATCTTAAGTGGTTACATTATTTATTCTTTTCTTCACCTTTAATACTAGATTATATAAAAGCATATAAATTTAATAATACCGGACAAAAGTCTTACGAGTTACAAGCACGGGTGAATTAACTTATTACTTAATAATGACGAGCTAAGATCAAAGAAAATAATTAAGTCCTTCAGTTAATTTCCAGGCGTGCATCTTTTCAACACAAAAATATAATTAATTATCATCTCGATGTTAATTATGATAAGTAAATCCAACAGACGAATGAAAGCACTTTATACAAGATCTGTCCTAGAAAAAAAATGAATAGAGAAGAAGAATTGGAGAACAAAAATACGAGAAGAACTGATAATATTGTCATACGGTGACCATATTACATAAATTTCATGCAGAAATGCCAAACAGTGAAATGAATAAAATAAGATTATTGTTCGAGCAACATACCTGGTGCCCTATAACATCTGGTGCATTTTGGAGGATAAAATGTAAGAAATTATCCACTCTTTTTAAAACTTGGGATAATTCCTCCACTAGAGAGGATTGCCTCTCAAGATTTTCTATACTTTCGTGCAATTTTCCCTGCAATATCCACTCACTCTCAAGACTAGCTGCTAACAACTTTTCTAAATGCATGGCTCGTTGTTTCCAATATATTGTGCTGTCATATTCTACATGTATGTCTAACGTTTCATCTTGGAAGATAATATCGTTCTTTCTCCGAGGAGTATCGTGATAAAAGTATCTTAAATTTTCATCCAAAAATGAAATTGGACGCTTATCGCCCCCATATCCATCTTTTTCAAATTGATGTTCTTCCAATATCTCTAATTTCTTGAGTTCAACTTCTTGTTGTTGCTTGCTAAGGTTATCGAGTTCTTCTCTTAGAAGCCATACCGCATTTTCCTGCTTATATTCACAATTCTTTACCAAATATGCCAATTGAGAGAAACCTTTCTCATTGTAGTTGATAAGCTCTAAAAGACGCTTAAAATCCACTATTGTAGGCTCCTCATTGATTACAACCTCCTCCAACATAACTTGATCGGCTCCTGGCCTTTCTTCATTGAACTGCCTCCCAGCTTCATTTATATCTTCCGGCCACATTGAAGAGAGGATAATATCCATCTCTTCTGATAGATCCATCTCCATTTCACAAACCATTTTTAGTCCCTTCTATCTGATTTTGTCACACACAACTTTTATTTTTTATTTTATTTTTATGGTTTTACTACCAATTTAATCAACATCAAATTTATGAACACCGTGCTATCATTCATTGACATACGAGACTTGATGTCCAATTATGAAGTATTTTTTATGCCTTAACGTTTGCAGGATTTCTTTTTCGTTGGAACAAAATGTAGTCTGAACAGAAAAATGATAGTGGAGAGTTAAATTGAAGTGCCTAAATTACCCAGCTCGAAATTGAGCAAAGAGGACAGTAGAATAAATTACTTGCAGCAAAAATTAGGAGACTTGATTGCTATAGTGTTTTCGAGTGCACTTGCACTCCTCTCTCTGTACATACATATTCAATGTTCCCAAAAAAACTTGGCTATTATTATTTTTTTCTTTGACTGAGTACTTCAATGGGATTCTTTCAGATCTAAATTTTTGATTTATTGCAATCGTCATCCTTAACATTTTTAAACATTGCAGGTGAGGCCTTTTGAACTATGTTTATCTACAATTCCTTCAATTGACCAAAAATTTAACTTTGACCATATTTTTAATAATTAAATTAATTAAACTAAATAAGAAATAAGAAACATACCCCACCCTACCCCATCCCACCCCACCACACCCCACCATAACCATCGTCACCCGACCCTTGCCACTTCTACTTCCACCTCCACCAACCACCTGCCACCAACATCTACCCCATCATAATTGCCACCCAACAACCTCTACCACCGAACTCCAAATCTTAAATTGAAACCAAAATACAATCCATGTAAAATAAAATTTTGGTAAACAAAAGCCAAACAAGCAGTAAAGAAGATTTGCAATGGCCATTATAGTCTATTCAACTACAAAAAATGCAACATGAATTCATGTCTTGAACCTTTGGGATATTCTCTCGACCCCTTCGATTTGGTTTGTAAATTCAACAGATTTTTGCCTCACCTCTTGCAAAGAACTTCCCATTTTGGATCTTGGATTTAGCGGCATCTTCCATTTTCCTCGATTTGGTTTCTAAATTCAACAAAATTTTGACTTACCTCTTCATCGATTTGGTGGCATCTTCTGTAACAAATTATGGTAGAATAAAATTACTTAAAGAAGCAGAAAAAAACAGAGGAGATGAAAGAATGAAAGAAAAGACTTTATTTTTCAGAACTAGAACCAGAAAATGAAAATTGGAGCTGCTGCAATTCAGAATCGACAGATTACAAGTGCTATTTATATTGAGAAATTCTCCTAAAGTTTCTCAACTAATCAAACTGAAAAACAAACCCGTTCCTAAACTTATTCACCAAACAAAAGACCAATTCAACTAAACTAACTCCTAACTTATTAAAAAATAAAAACAATTGACTAATTCAATGTTACATATGGTTGCAGACTTGCAGTAAGTTGCACTAATTTGTAACACTCCCCCTTAGTGCAAGCTTACTCTCAACAACACCAAGAGCTCCATGAAATACTTCGAATTTAGCTTTGGCTAGTGCTTTAATAAAGATGTCAACCACTTGATTTTTAGTTCGTATCTTTTGCAGCTTAATGTCTTGAGTTAAAACCTTCTCTCGAACAAAATGATAATGTGTTTCAATGTGTTTTGTGCGAGCATGAAATACTGGATTTCCAGCAAGCTTAATTGCACTTTCACTGTCACATTTAATGGGAACTGGATAGTCCAAAGCAGAAAACATTTTTTGAATAAGCCCCTTAAGCCAAATACACTCCTGAGTGGCCATAGTAGCTGCTATATATTCAACTTCACAACTAGAGAGAGCAACTGAGGTTTTCTTTTTACTGCACCATGAGATTGCTGCTGAACCTGTATTAAAATAGTAACCAGTTGTGGAGTGCCTATCATTAACATTACCAGCCCAATCTGCATCAACAAAACCAGTCAAAAGGAATGGTATATGCTGCTTATACCATAACCCATAATTTAGAGTGTCTTTCATATAGCGACGAATAATCTTTGCTGCAATTAAATGACCCTCACATGGTTTGTCCATGAACTGAGAAATGACTACGATAGAATATGCAATGTCATGCCTTGTGATAGTTAAATAGAATAAACTACCAACAAGTTGTCGAAAAGGTGTTGCATCTTCCAGTAATTTTCCTTCATCTTTAGCTAACTTCAAACAAGGTTCCATAGGAGTGGTCATTGCCTTTGACTCCTCCATACGAAAACGACTTAATAAGCTTGATGCATATGCCTTTCGAGAGACGAAATATTCATCTGACTTTTTAACCTCAAGGCCAAGAAAACAACTAGCTTCACCTAAACTCTTCATTTCAAAACGAGTAGACAATGCATCTTGAAGACGGGTTATTTCAACATCATTATCTCCAGCGATGATCATATCATCCACACAAAGAAGAAGCATGATGCTCATTGCAGATGTTTTTTGATAAATAAGCTTGGATCTGCATTAGAAAACTTAAACCCACAAAAATCAAGATATTGAGCAATCTTACCAAACCAAGCATGCGAAGCTTGCTTGAGGCCATACAAGGCCTTCTTGAGTCGGTACACATGATCAGGGAATTCCTTAGAAATAAATCACTGTGGCTGCTCCATAAAGATATCACGATCTAACTCTCCATAGAGGAATGCATTCTTAACGTCTAAACCTATGGGACAGTTTCGTCGAACGAGAATGTGTTACCATTCCTGCAAACCTTGCCAACAGACCAATCATATGGGCTACTAATCTTAAGGTTTCTTTGTTCAATGGTATAAAGTCCTAGACATCAATTCATTTACATGCAAATAAACATTCATCTACTTTTCATTTACCCACACCAACCACACCATTTATTTATTTTCTACCTACCTCCACCATCCACCTACTTTTCATTTACCCACACCAACCTACTCACACTTTCATTCATTTTCTCTTTGAAATTGAAAGAAAAACACCGGTTAGTGTTAAATTGAACAGGTGAAATTTCTCGGTCAAACCAATTCCAAGCTAAAGAAGCTCAGATCTTGCCCAAAAAGGTAATTTTATTTGCTCGAGTAATGTGTTAATTCAACAACCGGGCCACTTATATTTGTTAAACAAAGTAATTTTATCTTCTAGGTTTATTCTTAAATTTGTTCATTCAAGATCTGGGTCACTTATTCTTGTTATTATTGTATCTTTTTTTTTGTGTAGGGTTTTTAATTTGAAAATTTGTTATAAGACAGTAGTACATTTCTTAAAGTTTTGGGTCACTTAAAGTTGGCTTTAGTTCTGGGTCACTTCATTTGAGAAATTGTTATAAGACAGTAGTACTTTTTTTATTTCTTGAAGTTCAATATATTGTTGTACTTAGAGCATATAATTTCTTCTTTGCCTCTTCCATGCTGAAAGAAATTTCATATATATGTTTTATGTAAGTTGATTAATTAGAATAAATTTTTGAAATGTGTCAAATTGAGCATTCATCAACATGTGAAGTTTAAAATATCTTCTTGAATTTTATTTGAAGAAGCTCACAATTTTTAAATTATACACAGTTAGAAGTATTTGCTTAACGTCACGCATCTTTGTATTATCCTGAATTCCAAGTTCAATATTAGTTTCAACTAGGATTATATGTTAATTCTAACATGAAAAATACTTTGGAGTTCAAGCAAAATTCAACTTTTGATGACTAAGAACGGATAGGGTACGCTAATAATGCCTTTGTAGCCTATGTTTTAATTTGTGCTCTTCTCATGTTTTATGCAGATGTCTTTGGAATATATACTTTCTCCAAATCAATGGTATTTTGCTACCATAACTCAATATCCAAATCACCAATACTTGAAGGATTTTATAGAGCTCATCAATGCAGATCAACAATCATATTTGATGTGCAGTAACTTCCATGGATTTATATATAGTATTCTCTATCAATCTGAAGACGAACAATTTAGTAGTAAAATAATTCATGAATTTATACCACGACTTGTCAACTGTGGCAAGAATAATGAGGTCCAGGTAAAATTAGATGACCATTTGGCCTGCTTCGGTATGCAAGAGTTTTGTCTGGTAACACCTTGCCACGAAATATCTATGAACCTCGAATCTAACGATGATAGACTTCGAAATCAATATTTCAATGGTACCAAAAAATCAAAATGGGAATGATTTCTGAAGTATTCCATCTATGTGAAAATCAAGAGGATAAATTTAAACTTGGGCTGGTGATGTTTGTAGAATGCATTCTAAAACCTACTGGAAGATATATTGACCACGGAACTTTGGGCATGGTCGAGAACATTCATGTCTTCCTTGCATATCTCTATTAAACTCATTACAAGCATCACATTTGGAAAGAGTACAAAGAATACAACAAAATAAGCAAATCAAATTTAAATATTCACTACACGGATATCCGCTTGCATTCCAGGTACTTCTCTTCCAATGTCAGTACTGGATATACGAAGCATTCCCCTAAGTTGGACGAAAATTCGGACGACCTAGATATAGAACAATACAAACACCAAGGATGCATAGGTGGAAACCAAATAAAATAGTGACAGAAAATGCAATTAGATACCCAAGAGGTATTTTAACCATTAAATTACATTCCTTATCACATGACATTATAGATTTAATTACTTTTTTTTTCCTTCTAAAAAAAATTCCTACCAAATAATTTAAATATTTTACTATAATTACAGATTCAAGTAATTGCATTATTACAAGCTACACAAGAAGACAAACAATGTGGTATACAACTCTCTCATTGCCACAAGACAACCAACATAACATACTCGACCGCATTATCAACGGTGAACTGAATAATATACCACAACAACTCCCACACACTGCTAACATACCAACTACTCAGGATACTTTAGTTCCAACTACCTCAAGTTTTACTCCTATTAGCTCCAACTATATCACTCAAGAAGGAATGGAACACATGATGAATATATATAGGCAGCATATCATGTCAGATGTATCTGGTATATGCAACAACTTGAAAACAATCATTATATCAGATGTATTTGATTTATGCAACGACTTGAAAACAACCATAGCTGAACAATCAAGTAGACAAGAACGCCAATACGAAACAATTCTTCAACACCAAAAAAAATTTATTTGAGCAAAATCAGAAGTGGCAACAAGACCACTATGAAGACATGCAATCTACATTGCATCTGGAGATAATTCAAATTACCAAACTCTTCTTGACAACCAAAACAAATTCTTCCAACAACAACAACAACAACGGCAAGAAGAACAATATCAAGGCATGCAACATTATGTAGATGACGGTTTCAGTTCAGTACGAGCTTACATTGACGAACAAAATAGCAATATGCTGAACAAATTATCTTCTTGGGAATCAAATATGGAAGCTGTTATTAGTTCCCTTCAGCAAGATGCTTCTGTCCATAAGAGCCTTGTTGTAGAGCCTACATCAATGTCTCAACAAATTAGAGATGTTCCAACACTAACAACAGACAAAAAAACCAAAGGAAAAAAGGTAGAGTCTTCAATACCATCAACAAATTATCCTTTGGAAGACTATTCTATGGACAGATACAAAACAATTTCAAAACGGATTAGAAGAAATCCATCAAGGTAACCAATCTAATTCTATTTCATTTTCTTGCATATTATTATTTTCATTTCATTCCTTTCGAACTAAATGAAACTATGTTGTGCAGCGCATATAATTAGGATGATGGATCCAACAATCTGTACGAAAGTGACTTTATAAAAGCTATAATGGACACAACCAAAATATAACTACCGTGGTTAGTAAAATTCATTACTCATAATACATTTAATTCCATAAATAATATATTCAATTTACATCTATGTATTCTATTAGATTCTTGATCTGGAATTAAAATTGCTGCGACGACTCATCAACGACGATTCCATCACTGTAAATATATTCAATTTACATCACATGATAGCACAAGTAAACATTCGGGATACGAATAGCATTACAGATGTAGCAAATTTTTCAATCTTACAAGAATACGTAATGGCATTTTACCAATAGCCGGTCGTCCGTGGATAAGATGCAAGTATCTATTAATTTCATATTCATATCTAGGCAACACTTGGTATCTCTTTTTTGTCAATATTCCTAAATGGAAAGTTCAAATATATGACTGCAGTCACAACGTTCATACGCCAGAACAAATCATTCAAATGCATTAGTTGATGTAACGACAACATTATTAATGTCTCCAAAATTCGCTGCCTACATACGCTACATAAAGAAAAATACGAACAGGACAATGGAGATGGACATCATCAACCTTGTGCAAATAATGGATAAGTATTTAAACTATTTAGCGTTGACTATAATATTTCATTCCCTACTTAACATAATTGTTCATTTATCATACTAATCAAATTTAACGTCAAACTGTTTCTTTCATAGGCCAAACTGTGGAATTGTTTTGCTCAAATACATAGAATGCTTCATTCTAGGCCATCCAATAGAATCAGTTTCTCCACTCAGAATGACTTCATACAGACGAAAGATTGTCGTTGATATATGCTTTAATGAATACTTTCTACGTCCTGATTGAATCAGATACTACTACATAATCATATCCGAGCAAAGAAATTCTCGACATTGAATTCATACCTAATAACATAGCACAGAGGCATGTATAAATCAATTATTCTTTACACCTATGCATATATTAAATGTTCACCTTTTGAATTACATTTCCAATTATGAATTTTTATTCATCATACCATTTAATAATTATATTACTAAATTCCTATTTGTTTTCAGGAGTCAAATTTGATTTAGCAAAGTCATCTTTCAAAAGGAAAAGTTTATCCGTGGTTTCATTGAATTCTATAGTAATTCTCTACAATTTCATTGGGTACTAATTTGATTTTAATTTGCCTAAATTTGGGTGATTTTGGAAGCTAAATTACTTTGTGGTGAGAAAATTTAGTTTCTGGTTACATTTGAGCTTCAGAATTAGGATGTAATTCAATTTTGAAGCATTTATCCAAATTTTTTCTAGTGAGTTCTTAACTTTTGTTTTCAAGCATGGATATGTATGTAATTTTGCCTGTGACTAAAGATGATGGTTTTACCCCAAAGCAGTCTTTTGTCAAAGGTAATTCCTTTCTTTCTTTTTAGTTTTTACCATGCTTTCAAAATTCCATGGTTTTATCCTTGTGGATGTAGTTCATATTTCTTATCTAATTGGTAGTAATTTTGGTTGATTTTGCTCAGCTTTAGAATTCTATTCTTAATTAGAATCTGATTTCTAATTTTGATTTCCTCCCTTCCAAGATCTTCCCATAAAAGCATATGGATTCTAGGTATGTTGTGTACATAATAAAATGGTCTGATTCTATTATGTCTTTTTAATTATGTGTTTGGTTATATATAGGGATGCAAAGGCATTTGAAAAAAAGGCTGCAAAGAAGGCAACACAGATTGCTGGGGATGCCCATGCTGGAGGTAAAAACAACAAGAAAAAGGAAATTTTCTTATTCATAAGTTTCACAATCTATATTCCTGCTTATGACGAGCTTATCGTACTTTCTCCCTTCATTTTATGTTTCAGCTTATTAAAAATATAAAAGTAAAACTAAGACGTTAGTTTTTTTTTCAATTTAAAAGCCGCTATATTTAGAGAGGTTTGTTTAGTTTTTTATTACACAATTTAGATTTGTGAGTTGGAAGATGGTGGATTAGTTTCTCCCTCAAAGTTCTTGTTACACCAAGATTGCACTCTATTTTACAGCTATGTAGCCCCAAAGTATGCAATGACTGGGCATCTTTTGGTGAAAAGTGATGTCTATTGCTATGGAGTAGTTCTTCTAGAATTGTTGACCAGAGAAAACCTGTAGATATATCCCAACCATCAGGACAAGAGAACCTTGTTACTTGGGTAGTTATATTCCAAAATCTTTACTCCATCTTTAATCTTTTACATTTCACGTTTTCATATGTTAATACAAATTTTAATATTTTGTCCAGCCACGTAATGATCTTTTAACATCTGATGGATCAATTACTAAATGATAAAAATTCCATTCACTGATTATAAATTAATCGTTTAAGGGGCTTCATTTGGTTTCAGGCTAGGCCAATACTTAGAGATAAGGATCAATTGGAAGAACTTGTTGATCCAAGGCTTGACAATAAGTACCCAAAGCAAGATTTTATACGTACGGGTTTGCGCAATTGTAGCAGCTTGTGTTGCCCCAGAGGCAAGTCAAAGGCCTACGATTGGAGAAGTGGTGCAGTCACTTAAAATGGTGCAACGTGCAATGAAGTATCATGATTCTGCTATAACTACCCATCCTGGATCCAATCTTAGGCAGTCATCCACCACCTTTGAGTCTGATGGAACATCATCCATTTTTTCTTCTGGTCCCTATTCGGGTTTTAGTGCTTTCGATAATGATAACATTGTTAGGAGGGCTGTATTATCTGAAGATCTTCATGTAGGACAATAAGTATTTTTTCTTGCGCATCACATGCTTCAGAGCTTCTAATTGACCAAATGGTGCACAGGATTTGAATTTCTATAACTCTATTTGGTAAGATCTGAGAATTGATCTTCCCTTCGTCCCCTGTAGAGAACTTTTGATCAGTTTTCCCCAGATGTTGATCATTCTCTATGCCTCGAGATGAAACTTTGTATACATGTTATGATCTCTCTTTTTAATTGGACTACTTGTTATTTTCTCACCTTTTTATGATTTGCAGTAAATACTTTCTTCACACCTTGATTTATCTGAATTCTAACATTTGTTGCATTATATCAAGATTTTTTGGATTAACCTACTTTTCTATGATTGAAATTTCTGAATAGGTAAAGTTATCAAATGTTTTATGAAAAACATGTAATTATATGAAAGATAATTGAACACATTTAACATGCTAACACTTCCTACAAAACAACCAATCCCATACATTGTACGGGCGAGAACTAGTTGATAAAAAAGTCTGTATGTAATTAACAATTAAAAATTAATTTAAGATTAATAATGGAGTTTTTTCACTGACTAAAAGAGTAAGTAATAAGATTCCACTTTAGGAGGCAACACTAATGATAAGATGTAGCAGAAAAATTAAAATTTAAGAATTCTACCACGAAACAAAATTAATTTTTTAAAACTCATTTTTTACCACACATTTTATGAGACTCACAACTGTTATTAATTTTTCAATCACACATTTTAATAAATATATTCAACTTGATACTCCATGACCAAGACTTGAAACAATCGTCAATTCATACTTTCACCATTCAAATAAATATTCTCATATCCATCTGCTGACTATGTAGACTTTGAATTAGTGTCAATCATTGTAACTCAAATAGATAACTACTCTTAATTAAGAAATATTTATTAAATCAAGATTGAGAGCATATATTAATATTTATGAGATTTAACAACAAAAGAAAAAATATAATTATCTTTTAAAGGTAGTCTTGTTCAATATGACCGACTTGTATTAGTATTTTTAAGGTGTGTTTGAGCCCTATTTATATATTTTAGAGAGACATAGGTTTTCTAATAGGGTTTTTTAGAGGAAGTATGGATAAAAAGTTCAGAAAAAATTTCAGTTTACGTGTAAAATTATTTTATTGGGCAAAATATGTAATTGAGTTTTTATAGAGTGGAGCTCAAACATGGGCTTGTTAATAGTTTAGAAAAACTAAATTGATAAGAAGTGTAGTCATAATTATCAATTGCGAATCTATTTATCCCCTATAAATTTAAATCAAAGTCAACAATTAATATTAATAAAACATTTCTTGTGATTCATAACTTTTATCATTTTTTCAATTACACAATTCATTATTTTTTTTGTTAAAATTTATTAAAAATCTGAAGAGGTTTAATTAGTTACAAATTTAGCCCTTGTTTGATGACCTTTACAAAGAGAAATTGGGTGATGTTTTGAATAGAGATTTTTTTTTAATAATACGTGGTTAAAAAGTGTATATATTTTTTTTGACTTTACATGTAGAATATTATATTGTGTGAATATGTTGTTGAAAATGAGTATGAGCGATAAAGAGTGTCCAATAGGGTCTTATATAGAAATTGGGGTAATTAGCAAAAAATAAAAAAAATATCCCTATCGTTTGAACTCATGGCAAAAATAGTCCCTATTATTTCAAACTTGTTATTTACATCATCATTTCAAACCTTTCTTGTGTTGTTGGTCATTTCGGTCATGTTCCGTTAAATTCTTTCGTAAAATATAGATAATTGGTGCAAAAGGTCTCTATCAACGCTTTCATTACACAAATCGTCATTCATTTTAATTTTGACATTTGGACACTCATATTAATCTTTCTTTGTGCAAAAAATTCTTAACTGTCTATTTTCTCTAACGACAAGTTTATCATCCTCTTTAAATAAACAAATAGAAAAATTAATAATATAAAAAATTGAATCTAGAGTTCTTTTTTTTTTTTTTAAATACAAACAAATCTCACATAAAATAATATAAAACATTTAATAAAAGGAAAAATATTTTATCTTCTCAATTGACTAACATATTTCTACACCCATCACCTACCCACCACCACCACCAAACTAATAAAAAAGAATTAAAAGTATAAAAAAGTAAGAAAATAATTAAATATTGAGAAAAAATGAAAAATAAAATAAAATGTTGTTTCTTACTCATCCAATTTTGCCCATGCCATCAATCGCCGCCGCTACCACCAATTCTCCACATTCCATTGTGGCAGCGTCCAAGAATTTAGTTATTTTTCCATAATCAAGTTTTGTATTCCAATATCTATTTGTCTTCTGTGAAATTACGGGATTTTTTTATTTTAAAGATTTAACTATTTTTCAGCAAGTTCTTGTTTTTATCTTCTTCCTCTAATTACTTACACATATATACCCATTGTGTCAGCTTTTGAATTTTGTTCAGATTTTGTTTAAGAATCGATAAATTCCTATATATGACACAAAAAGAAACTTCGATGAGGAAGAAGCATCATTTTATTTTATTTTGTTTGTTTTTTTTTTTTCTATTTTTAATTCATTTCTTACTTCTTTTTATACTTTCAATTCTCTTTTTAATTATTTTGGTGGTAATGAAGGAGTATAGGATATGAGTTTAGGGATCTATTTGTTTATTTAAAGAGAAGGATAAATTAGTCATTCGACAAAACTTTAATGGAGAAAATAGATTGTAAGAACCTTTTGTGCAAAAAAGATCAATTTGAGTCTCCCAAATATCAAATTTGAAACGATATGGACGTTTAATGCAATGAAGGTAAATGATAGGTATTTCACGGAAGAATTTATTGGAATATGACAGAAAGGACCAACTACACAAGAAATGTTTGAAACTAGGGAATAAATGTCAACTTTGAAACGATAGAAACTATTTCCACAATGAGTGCAAATAATAGGGACGTTTTTGCTAATTACCCTAAAAATTGTGTTTGATATATGTAGCATGATGAAGGCTTTCTTGTTCAACATATCCAGAAATGTCTACTTCCTGGTCCGCAATTCATTTTCTCTTTCAATTGTGATGGTCCAAATTGGGATACTAGACCCGTCCCTTTCCCTTTCAATTGCGATGGTCCAAGTTGGGAGATTTGACCTGTCCCTATAGATATAAATTCCAGATTAGACTATGACTATATTTTCTTGGAATATGGTTTACTCTCAAATCTCAATCACAACATTCACTGCAAGGCAGTTGTATTGCATCATGAAGAAGCGGAAAAGTTTGTATCATCAATAAAGACTGCTATACTATTTAGACCAATTTTACAGATTTTTGAAAAGCCAAAATATACTTTTGAATTAAAATGCTGTTTTTGAATATGTTGATAATTTTTTGAAGTATTTTGACAGGTTAGAAGGTAGCTTCATTGAAAAGTTCCTCTATAAGAAACAAAAATAAGAAAAAAAATCCTACAAGATGAGCCAACATTCCTGTTGACTTCTTGACTTTTACAACTTTTCATATTAGTCATTTTGTCTAAAGAATCGTCAATACAATAAAATCCTAATAACTAGCAACCATGAAGACACGCACATGTTTGGGTTTCTTACAAGTGCTTATCAGTATCATGGTCCGCAATGTTTTTTTGCTCAAAAAAAGGAAATTGTTAATCCCACAATAATTATAGCTCTCACCAATGTTTTTTTGCTCAAAAAAAGGAAATTTTATCTACTTTTTAGAAAGCAACTTTTAAGCCTCACCAAACAAGCACTAAATCAAGATTGCAAAAATTCCAGATTTCCAAGTCCAAATGAAGACTGATGCAGTTGCCATGAAAAGTCATTAGAGAGGAAGATGGCCATTCTTACAAAGCTTATTAAGGATAAAATTGACCTCGTGCAGTTTCACTTGACGATTTTTTGCACAAATTTTCTTGATTTGCCAGATTTCAATTTGGTTAATTTGCAATTTTTTGTTTTTTGTATTCGACATGTTTGAGTTATGATTTACCCAAGGGAGCTTAATTGCTACAGAAATGAATTCTCGATCATGATTGATTCGATTTAAAGATGTAACAATTAGTGGTGGCAAATAAGCTCGTGGGCTTGGGCAGCCCGGGTTCGGCCCACAAAAAGCCCGAGCCGGGCTCGGCTCATGTTTCGTTGGAACTGAGCTTAGCCTTTTTTAGGAGGACAGGCCGAGCCCAAGTCGGTCCGTGAGTTCGAAAATATTTTTAAAAAATGGAATGTAGAGAGAAAAACGAGTGGACCCGGCTTGGCTCGGGGAAAGACCGAGCCAAAGCTCAGGTCAAGCCCAATTTTCCCGGGCAAACAAAAGCTCGGCTCGGGCCCTCAAAAAGCCTGGTTCGTCGAGCCCGAGCCTTGATTTTGAGCTCACGACCCAACCCGACCCGACCCAACCCGAATCGTTGACACCCCTATGTAACATGAAAAATGCATTTTGTACACCATGCTGTACATCCCCTCTCACATGAGACGGGGCCCCACCAAGAATAAAAATTTGTGGGCCCCCCTCTTGTGTGAGGAGGGTTGTACACCATGCTGTAAAGTATGGTGTACTTGTAGCAAAGTTCATGTAACATAGTTCGATGGGTTTTGAATTTTGAATAAAAAGTACAAATTAATTACGAATTAAAGAAAAATAATATGTTAGGCTCGTACTATATGGGCTCATCTAAAAGAAATAACCGTGCTCGATTTAAGAGTTATTTTAGGGTTCATCCAAATATGCTTGGAGATAAAAAAAAAAATTACTTCAAAATTTAAAAGTTCAATTTATTAGTGATAAAAGTAAATTTATTTTTATAAAATTTATCTTTAATGTGTTCTCTCGTGTGTGGCTTATCAATATCTCTACATGTGATTCGGTAATCATAAGTATGACACTTACAAAATTTTTAAATGAATAACAGTGAAATTTTAATGTTCAATAACCTCCTCCCATACACCAAATTTAAAATTTGAAACCCTTAAGCTAAAAATTTGAACCACTATAGAAACAGAGAAATTTATTTTATTTTAAATTTTAGTGAAGACCAAATATGGTAAGAATCCTAATTGCTTACGGAAACTTATTTGACCTAAGATTGTGGTTCAGCTTAGTTGCTGCATTTACTAAAATTTGAAATAGTGTGGCAGTTGATTTTGAACGGTGTCTCCATTTTCAAATTCCATGAATTTGTAGTGTACTAATGATTTTTCGGTCAAAAAAGCAACAAATTATAAGCACAGCTGAATCACAGTAGTTCATTAGTTTGTGTAGCAGTATGATTACTGCCACATTTTTCAATAAAATTGAAATGTAACCCATTACCACAAAGTAGTAATGTAAGTGGTCCGATTTTATCAATTTTTAACAAATTTTCAAACAAAATCGTTTACACCGGTTTGAGAAAAACTCAAACCTAAACCAAATCATTTTAAACGGCTTGAAAAAACTCAAACATAAACCTAACGGTTTGGTCCGATTTTAAACCGTCGATTTCATCGTATATTTTTTTGTCTGACTACTTTTATGCCATTAATTTAGGAGTGCATTTTTTTAAAAACCGGTGGAATCGGACCGAAACCATTTAGAAAAATAATTTGATTTTGGAACAAATTATTAAGAACTAATCGGTTCCAGTCCAGTTCTTGATTCTAGTATGGGAACCACGGGAACCAGATGATTCTCATATGATTTTTTTTATTTTTTTGGTAAAATATATGATTTAATTTTCAATCATTTTTATAAAAAATAATAAAGTTTCTTCTTCATTTTAGACCTCAACACTTTTCTTCTTCTCTTTGATTCTTTTCTTCTCTCTTCTTATAATTATTTCATTAACTGATTCTCAAACCAAATTAGAATATTGGGTAAATCTATACCTAAATAAATTTATTTACAATATATAATTTCATTTCTAAAATCCGAAATTTTTATTTTGTTTTCACTTTGATTAAATAGTTGTTAATCCGATCAAAAAATTTCATCTATATTTCTACAAATTATAATCGACAGAACCAGAAATTGTAATAATTTTTTAAAGGATACCAAATTCAATGTAGAATTTTGATTTTGGTTGAAATTTGTTTAATCATTGAAGTAGTATGCAGTTATGTAAGTTGATGATTTTTTGTGATAGTAATTTATATGAAATACAATGTGGGATTGATTGATAAATCGTTTTAGACTTTCAGTTTAAAAGGCTATGGAACATATAAGTCTCATTTAAAAATAAATAAAAAGTCCAACACAAAAGTCTTACAAGTTACAATTTAGAAAATTTCATTTTTTTTATTTTTTAATTTTTATATATTTTTTCACCGGTCCGATTTGATTTTAAACTGCAATAAAATTTCTCAAACCTAAATTAAACCCCTTTTTACCGGTTTTGGTTCAAAACCATTTCGTTGATGGGTCCACGTGGCACCAAACCGACGGTTTCCAAAATGCGGTTTCAGTTTGTTTTTCCGATTTGACGATTTTTGCTTACAGCCCTACCACAAAGATTATTGTCAACCAAAGTAGGAACATGAGTTTTAGAATAGTCATTTTTTTTTTTGGAGAATTTGTGTTAAAGAAGTTGGAATTTTTTTGGGATTAACATGCAAAATATTTTAATCCTGTACATTCAATATTCTAATATTAATTTTGTGTATCTTTGGCAAAGTTTATAATTGATTATAAGCCAATCACACTACATTTTATCTACAAATTTCATAACTGTTACCTAATTATTATCCGTACATTTTATCGGACCAACTGCTTTATTTTTGTGCTACATAGTTGACTTTGAAAGTTCTCAATCAAAACAAAACATATGGTCACACCTTTTTCACCAACCAAGGTTAAGGGTTTAAGGATTGATACATCTCCTATATCTTTAAAATAAAACAAAAACATGTCTTTTCCACTAGTCTTTGTGTTGTTTTCAACTGCCTCAACAATACCCTCTTTCTTGTTTCGTACATCTTCTTAATTAAAGATACAAAAGGTTCTTGTAATACATTTTTTTTGTCATATTTTCAGTTAGAATTTCAACAATTTGTTTAACCAATACAAATTGTGACTTTGTTCTTGCAAATATTTTTTATTCTCTAGGTAATGTTGACACTATACCTAGAGTCACCTCAATTCTTAACAAATTAGTATTCATAATTTGTGATGATTGTTCTAACGTGGTATTAGTGTTGAAAAAACATCCACTCTGTACTTTATAAGTCCCTCAAAGAAAAAAAAGTTGTCGTGTTTGAATCTTAATCGTTCTAAATAGCACTGGAAAGATGTATTTCTTTGTTTGTGTATAATTATATGATGTTCCCGATGTTCAAATTTTTAAGTGATCTTCTGGACAACTGCATTAACCGCCCTTGAGTATTATACCTATTATCTCTAAGTACGTAGTCGTAAGAGCTTGTTTGGAAGAGATCTTTTAAGTAAAAGTTGACTTTTTTGGAGAATGTGTGTTTAAAATTGGAAAAGTCATGTATCATAGAATGTGTAGTTGAAAATGAATTTGAAAAAAAAAAAAAAAAAAAAAATCAACAAATTTCTCCCAAACAAGCTCTTATTGAAGTGTACCAAGCAGTGTCAAAGCTCTACGTTCAAATAATATTGTGATTGTTTAACACCGCATTTAAATATTTATAAATTGTGTATTATACGGAATGTGTGAATAATAAGTGAATAGTAAAATGTGGATCTTATAAAATATGTGAATTAAAATTATATTTGACTAGTTTTAAAAAAAAAAAAAATTAAGCTTATCAAGCATGCACTTTATCATGACTTGTTATATTGTGCCACCTCATACAGCTTGTTTGTAAGAGATCGACTAGCTTCACTAGGTTACGAATAGCACGTATGCATCAGTGATTTCATGACCAAACGAAAATGTATTATTGAAAAGTTTTGGTGCCCGAAAAATTAATTTGGCTCAAATTCTTATGACGTTGAACGCTTACTTTTATACCACGTAGAAAAGTATACTTTAGAGTCTTTGAGCATGAATAATACTTATAAATATGACGGAATGGAACCAAATATATCATTGCATTGTATGTACACCCAGTCTTTTTTCCTTTCTAAGTCACAAAATGAAGGCTTTGTCCACTTTGCAGCTTCATTGTTTTCCACCAGTTCCACCCAAAACACCATTTTCTGTAGCAAATCAAGGCCCTTCAAATGAATTTTTCACTGGTAAGTTCTTGATTATTTTCTGTAAGCAATTAAGAAGAACAAAAACTTTACATTATTAGTTATCTGTAAACATATATAAAAAAATCTTGAAAGGTAGGGATGTTTTGTGCTATTTACCCGTTATTTTATATTTATCTTCAGCCTCTGCACCTCATATATAAGAACTGCTGGTGTCCACTCATGGTCTGAAAATCAGATGCACATTCAGACAGAAGCAAACCTTATCGTTACCATTCATGCTTCAAATTTTTATTGTGGGACCGAATTAGGATGACTTGAGTAATCGAATTAACAGTAATACATATTTTGTAGGACTTTCACTGCTTGGGAGAGATGTCAATCGAAAATGCATTCCGAAAGTAGTCCATCGCGGTAAGTTTTATTTGAATGGAATAAATTTACAAAAAATATCCATCAAGTATCAACTTCAATAACCATGTATTTTTTTTTTTTTTTTTTTATCGCAGACCACGTAAATTTGTCACAAGTACATGAAATGGATGTCCTGAAGAATGGGGAAGCCTTAGAGGTGAGATGAAAGTTTCAATTCTTAAACATCATTAAATTTTTCTTTTGCCATTTGGTGCTACTACTATTACTCTAGTCTTCAACATGCGAAGGACTGATATAAAAGAGTGATCGTAATCTTTAAACCTGAAATCTTTGCTTTCCCCTATATTTATTGTTGAACTATCCAATCTAAAAGTTTAAGTTGCATGCTATTCGTGTTTTCGCCATTCAGCACTGGGAAGGCTTCAGCCCCATACATGGTCTTATGACTTTGTGGAGACCTGTGTTTTTGGTACGATGCCACCTGATTATTCATTATTATAAGCGTAGTAACATAATTATATGATTTCCTAAGGTAACCATGGCAAAGGGCGACATTGATCACATTAAGGAGACGTTGGAGACTATGGGAGAAGGACGAACAAGCATTTCACCCTATGACACGGCATGGATTGCTCTTGTTAGAAATCTCCAAGGACTTGATCTTCCTCAATTCCCATCAAGTCTTCAATGGATTGCCGAAAATCAACTCTCAGATGGCTCGTGGGGTGACGAACATTTTTTCTTAGCATATGATCGGCTAGTCAATACACTAGCATGTGTAGTTGCGCTGCGATCATGGAACGTTCATTCCCAAAAAAATTGAAAAAGGTACTAATTATTCAAGGAGTTACAAAAAGTATTTGTAATGCAAACTTCTTAATATTGGGACATTTGGCTAATGAATGACTTAATATTTATTTCAGGGATAACATTTATCAAAGAAAAATATACACAAGCTTGAAACTGCGGAGGAAGAAAACATGACCTGTGGATTTGAAATTGTACTTCCTGCTCTTCTTGAAAGAACCCGAAACTTAGGCATTGACGATATTCCCTATGATGCTCCTGTCGTAAAAGAGATTTATGCTGCAAGAGATCGAAAAATGAAAAGGTAATACCTTTGCGTTCCTATTATGTGGACCATGGAATACTCGTCTTTTTGCTGAACAAGATATATTAATTGAAGGAAATAAAATACAAAGGCCCCATTTATTTTGTTTTCCTCTGAAGACGACGTGCATTTTTTATTTGCATTAAATATGATTTCGTGCATAACAATATGTCCTTTTAATTTTACAGGATACCTAAAGACCTGATTCACACAGTACCAACATCTCTTCTATTTAGCTTGGAAGGGTTACAAAATTTGGACTGGAAAAAGCTCCTGAGGTTGAAAACTCCACTGGGTTCATTCTTAACTTCTCCATCCTCCACGGCTTTTGCACTGATGGAGACTAAAGATGACAACTGTTTCAGATATTTGGATGATATTGTGAAAACATTTAATGGAGGAGGTAACAAAATAATTCAATTTTTACTTACCTGAATTTAGGTTATCCCAAAATCTCTCAAGTTTGATGAGTTAATAGAAAAATAATTTTATTTTTCTCTCACGTAATTTATCATTCTTCAGCGCCACATTCATATCCAGCTGATTTATTCCCACGACTTTGGGCTGTTGATCGACTACAGCGCCTGGGAATTTCCCGCTTTTTCGAGTCACAGATTACTGACCTTTTAAGTTATGTCTACAGGTAAAAATAAAATAAGAAAACAAATAAACTTAGCCCCTATTTGACAATCGTTAAAATGAGTTTTTAAGAAAAAATGAGTTTTGAAATAGTTATTTTTTGGAGTATGTGCCGTTAAAATGTAAGAAAAAGTTTTTAGTTCACGTACTGCAGAATATTTTATTACGAGAATGTACAATTGAAAATGAGTTTGAGAAAAAAAAGTTTTGTTTTAATGGTTGTCAAACATGGGCTTAACTACATCATTATCTTGAATCTCTATGGCAACTGATTATGGAATTTGCTCTTATAGATTTTGGACCGACGAAGGAATTTTCAGTGCAAGATATTCCGGATTTTGCGATATAGATGATACATCCATGGGTTTCAGGCTTCTAAGGTTGCATGGATTTAGTGTTAACCCCGGTAGGATTAGGCGCACCCATCTCTCATTCTTCTTTTTCTGTAAATCGAAATACGTAAATTATCAAAGCAGAAACAAGAGTTTTATATCTTAAGAGAACTGGACCTGATCTCAAATATATGAGAAAGAAAGTAATATTAATGGAGTGTCTATTTTTTGCAGATGTTTTCACACACTTCAAGAACGACAATAAATTTTCTTGCTTTGGGGGTCAAATGATTGAATCTGCAACTCCAATATTCAATCTCTACAGGGCTTCTCAAGTTCAATTCCTTGGAGAAACTATTCTTGAAGAAGCCAAGAAATTCTCCTACTCTTTTTTACAAGAGAAGCTAGCATCTCATCAACTTGTAGATAAATGGATAATATCTGATGGACTTTATGACGAGGTACCGAACCAATTTCTATATAAACATCACTAAAAAATTAATCTCTCTCTTTTTTTTTTTTTTTTTTTTTTGTAAAAATAAATTACACTTTACATCTGTGCCGGTATCAAAGAGTAATTATTTGTTTGATATACAACGATGCAGATAACGAAAGGGCTTGAATTACCATGGTATGCTGATTTACCCCGAGTCGAGGCTCGATTCTACATAGAGAAATACGGTGGCGCAACTGATGTATGGATTGGCAAGACTTTGTACAGGTATATGCTACTCACACACAACTCTATTGGAGTTGCAAATTTATTAATTTAAATGTTGTTTGTAATACTTTACTAATCAATATAACTTAAATATATTGATTAATTCATTTGGGATAATCAGACTCAATAAATTTAACATGAATTTTGCCTGGTTCAAGCTTGGACATGGTAAATTAGTGCGGCCATGTAGGGAATCCCAGAAGCGCGGATTGGACTGCTTTAAGCCTCTCAGTTAGGAGTTGTTGTAACTAGGGGAAAATTTTGTGGATGGTTAGAAAAATATAATTTGAAAAATATTGGAAAACGTAACATACAAGAAAAATATTATTCACTTCAAAAGTCACATTATATGTTACTTTTTCCGTTGAATTGTCACGTAATGTGTTTGTCTCATATACTTATCTAAAATGTCACATCTTTATATATAAATTTGTTTAGAATGTCACTTTCTTTGTTATTCTATCACTAAAAAGTCACTCAAATTTTAGTCCCGGTTTGATCTAGGTTAAATTTTTAATAAAAATTTAAGTCAAAGTCAATAATAAAATTTTACTTTCATGAAATCTACAACTTTTCAACCACACATTTATCAACTTTTACCAAAATTTACTAAAAATCTGATTTTTTTTAGTTACGTCGAACAGGGACATTATAGTTATATAATTTACATTCTATCTATTTTTTTCTTGAATTGAATTGAATACTCCAAATTAATTTATACATTCTTCTATTATTCTTTGTAGGATGCCAGATATCAGTAACAATGTCTATCTTGATCTGGCAAAATTAGATTACAATAGATGCCAGGCACAACATCAGGCTGAATGGAATGAATTCGAAGAGTGAGTATATAACCCAAATATCTTTGTCATTTAACTACACTATATTCATTAATCCCTTCTTCAATTCCTTGCACAGATGGTATGCAAATGACAATTTGCAAGAGCTTGGGATAACAAGAAAGTACCTTCTTCATGCCTATTTTTTGGCTGCTGCAAGCATATTTGAGCCAGAGAGGTCAAATGTGAGACTTGCATGGGCTAAATCTCAAATTATTTTTAAGATAATTGTATCTTATCTCAATCATGAAGCTACATCTTCGGAGGAAGTGATTGCTTTTTTAGCGAACTTCAGAAATAACATCAATGGCCGTACCAAAACAAAAAGGTCAATTAGCCCAGAATTTATTTGTTAATTATTTACAATATCATATATTAAGCATTTTTCTGAAATCATGTAGATAATCATTTTTTTTTAATACCATATTCTGTCTATCTAATAACTAAATCTTGGACATATAATCTAAATGTGGATTATATATTTTATATTTATTTTCTAGCAGCAGTAAGACTGGACATCAAATTCTCAATATATTATCAAAAATCCTAGACCAAGCCTCGACAGATGCTCGATGGATCCTCGGCCGAGACATCACCCACCAATTACATAATGCTGTGAGTTCACATTATTTCCCCATTGTTTCATTCTTACACATAGAAAAAGAACGAATTAGCTAATTGTGACATCTTTTGTAATTGTTGTACGAGACAGTGGGGAGCATGGCTAATGAAACTAAATAGAGGAGTCGAGTGCAACGAAGGACCAGAGCTTTTAGTAAACATAATAAACATTTGTGCAGGCCATATTGTATGCGAAGAGTCAATATTGCATCCTGAATACCAGCGTCTCTCCAAGCTCACCAACAAAGTTTGTCAACAACTTCAATGGTATCAAAATGAAAAGGTGAGGCTTATAGGACAACTGATAAATTTATAAGTCCTTGTAATTTTTAGTATGTTCTTTTTCTGAATTCAATTCTCATGTGTTATGTGATGAATAGGTACTGGGAATAGAGGATTGCAGCGCAGAAAATATTATCATGAAATGCAGCAGGGAAATTGAACAGAACATGCAGGCGCTTGTGGAGTTGGTTGTCTGTGAATCCATTGTTAATAAGAATGTCAAGCAAACATTTCTAATGGTTGCAAAAACATTTTACTATGGTGCTAATTGCTCTCAAGAAACTATTGACTTCCACATATCTAAAGTGCTCTTTGAGAGAGTTGTGTGAGTTGTAGTGGATATCGTTGTAATATATATGTATATTTTTTTTTTAAATGGATAATGGGAATGTTTCTGTTTCTTGGACTGATTGTACTCCTTTTTAATTAGCCTCAATTATTAGGGGCGATATTCGGTAATGGAATGGTGATGCTTTACTATCATGTTAAATTTCGTTTTAATTAAAGTAAAATTGATAATCAATTTCATTGGGACTATACTTGACTCAACATTTTATTACTCATTTATAATCCGTCCTCTTAGAGGATAAGTTCATAATAAATTTTTGGCATCGTTGCTCGAGATTGATTCTTTTGATTATGACATTAGTTAGTTTTGGCTTGGACAATTTGTATCTTTCTTATGGTAATTTCTGTTTCTTTTCATTTTTTCTGGTTTCCCCAGTGCATGTTGTTTAAGTTGTGGAGTCTAAATCATTAAGGATTGTTTAGGATTTTATGTTTGAACTGGAGTCCTAATAATTGTTAAGTTGTAAAGTCTAATTCTATTAAGAAGTTGGAAAATTAAAAAGAAAAATACTATTCATCTTCTTCACTCACCTCCCAATACCTCCACCCTCCCCAAAAACCAAAAAACCACCAAAATACTGCCACCTGATACCATCACCATCACCCACCTAATTCTTGCACCACTACTCCATTAACTTCGTTAATAAAGACCACAAAAGCTTGAAAAAGAACTCAAAAATTAGTATGATTCCAATCCCAATTAAGATTAAGTTCGATGGTAAAGAAAGGGATTATGAGGATGATTTCCATCTCTAAATGTTGGGCTAGACCTGCTTATTTTTGCTCACTTTCACTCCCGCCAAAAGGGCTGTTTCACTTAACTTGCATACCATAGCCCCTGAATTTGATTTGCCCCCTATGGCTAAATCTGTTCCTGCTTCCCCAACCAGGGGGCATAGTCCCTCACCTAGTGATATGTTTGATGGTGCTAATATGGTCTTGGTCGACTTATATTTGCAGCACAACCTGTTCCTCCCACACGTTGCCCAACAAATTTTACGTCCTAGGTAGCTTATTCTTTGCCTCGAATCTTCTTATTGGGCTGTGGATTCTGCCTCGTTGTTGATTTGGTCTTGGTTGGCTTATCCATGTTGATGTTAGTTGAGCAGGCGGGTGGTTGTAGGCGACGACGATGGGTGATGGTGATGGTAGTAGGTGGCAGTGTTTTTTTTTTTTTTTTTTTCGTGGGTGTTTTTCTTTTTATTTTATTTTAGTTTGTTATATGAAAAATGTAAAGTTACCCTTTTATCCAACATTAGTCAACATTTGGTCAGATTTTTTTATTTTTTGTCAATTACAGAAAAACTAACGGTTTATATTAATTTAGACTTCAGATGCGAGTTTTTAAAATGTTTGGTACCGTGAGTGTCACAAATTAAAGATTTGGGTCAAATCTATATAAAAGTGAAATGTTTGGTACTGTGAAAGCAATTTTCCCTATATTAATTAGGTGATCTTGAAAAGAGACTGCATTTGATGTAAAACTAAAATTAATAATCTTATGAATGACAATTTTTTGTTTACTAGTTTTGAATTATGTGGTTTTGTAAACATGTTTATTTAATAGAATTGGTAAATCTTTCTTTATGATAAAATATTGAATTTAATTAAGGTATGGTCACGTGTGTGTAATGGAAAAAAGTTGGATTGATTTATTAGTTGTACTTTAATATTATTTAATTAGTTTGATTTTGGGAATTTGTAAGGATGGCTTACACATGTTTGTTGAGTAGGAAACTGGAAAAGAAATGATTTTTGATTGCATGAATAACCGGAATTGGGAAAATGAAGTAATATTTTATCATATAATCAACGTTTATGCTTTAAATTTGAAAAAGAGATTTGATTAAGTGATTTAATATAATATATTATTCCATTGACACTTTCTTTGCATGATACACTACACATCATGATTTTGTGCCACCAAAAAAATCTCAACACAAATCTCAAATACTCAACAATTAAGAAGAAACTCAAAGCATTAAAAACCATAATAAAAACACAGCATAAAAACATACGGGAAGTCAGAACATGGAAATTGAAATAAAACTATCAAAATTAGGTTGTATCATTGTTCCTAACTAACATGTTTAGTTCATCAACACATAGCATCCTCCTCTCTAAACCCTATCTAGAATTAAATGTATCAATTCTTGTTTCATCCCTATTTTGTTCAAGTTCGGGGTCCTTAAGACCATCTCCAATGCTGTACCAAAATTTGAGGTAAGTTTTACGTTATTTTACATCAAATTTTGCATCAAACTAAAAATTATCTCAAATTCATTACATCAAAACTTACACCAAATGAACAGTTTTTAATCGTTTTCTTTATTTTTTCGATTCTTAACAATTTATTTATTTGAAAAAAATTTAATTAATTAATTATTTTACAACTACATAAATTACTAAATAAATAATTACGTTAAATTAAAGAAAATATTGAATTATTATTGATTACTAAATTATTCAATTGCTTCATGTATTACATTAAATTGACGAAAATAATTTATTACATTATTAATTTATTATAAATAATTACGTTAAATTAACGAAATAATTACTAAAATAAAAAATCCTTAATTATTATTGATTATATTATTTAAAATTTTAATAATATAATCAATAATGACGATGACGATGACCTTGGCCGTCACTCCAAATCAAAGTATTGCTGCCATTTTCTCCTCTTTCTTCTATGCATTTTGGAACCTGTTCTTCGGATTTATCGTCCCATGACCTGTAAGTTGCAACAACACATCTTTTCATTTACTTAAGCATTATAGCATGAATTTAGATAATACTATGGTCAAGTTTTAATTTCTTTAATCGAGTACCCTGAAATCCAGCGTACCATACAAGTCATATCTAAAGTTTCTGCTGCTAATAACAAAGTATGCCTGTGGAACAATTCATAAGTAGTTATTTCGGATATAAACATGATTTTCTTGGGGGCAGTTTAGGGCATAGTTCTCAAATTTGTCGTTCTGTTCACCTTCATCTTTGCTTATTCCATCTGGTCATTCAACTTCCAGGGGAGATAATAGTTGTTTGTATTGGAACTGTGGCTTGTCATGTACTGGTCCAATTGTGTACTTATTTTTAACCTTTTTTTTTTCAATCGTACTTTTTTATGGAATTACAATTAAGATATTATATAAGAGTGGTTTATTTGTCTAGCTTTCCTATCTTCTAATAGTTTTACTAGAATTAAGATTCAAACAATGTCATCTTAAGTGATTAAATTATTTATTCTTTTCTTTACCATTAATACTAGACTCGATAAAAGCATATAAATTTAATAATACCGGACAAAAGTCTTATGAGTTACAAACTCGGGTGAATTAACTTATTACTTAATAATGACGAGCTAAGATCAAAGAAAATAATTAAGTTCTTCAGTTCATTTCCGGGCGTGCATTTTTTCAGCACAAAAATATAATTAATTATCATCTCGATGTTAATTATGATAAGTAAATCTGGCAGACAAACGAAAGCACTTTATACAAGATCTGTCCCAGAAAAAAATAAATAGAGAAGAAGAATTGGAGAACAAAAATATGAGAAGAATTGATAATATTGTCATCTAGTGACCATATTACATAAATCTCATGGAGAAATGCCAAACAGTGAAATGAATAAAATAAGATTATTGTTCGAGCAACATACCTGGTGGCCTATAACAACTGGTGCATTTTGGAGGATAAAATGTAAGAAATTATCTGCTCTTTTTAAAACTTGGGATAATTCCTCCACTGGAGAGTATTCTCTCTCAAGATTTTCTATACTTTCGTGCAATTTTCCCTGCAATACTCACTCTCTCTCAAGACTAGCTGCTAACAACTTTTCTAAATACATGGGTCGCTATTTCCGATATATGGTGCTGTCATATACTACTACATGTATGTCTAACATTTCATCTTGGAAGATAATATCGTTATTTCTCCGAGGAGTATCGTGATAAAAGTATCTTAAATTTTCATCCAAAATTGAAATTGGACGCTTATCGTCCCCATATCCATCTTTTTCAAAACGATGTTCTTCCAATATCTCTAATTTCTTGAGTTCAACTTCTTGTTGTTGCTTGCTAAGGTTATCGAGTTTTTCTCTTAGAAGCCATACTGCATTTTCGTGCTTATATTCACAATTCTTTACCAAATATGTCAATTGAGAGGAGCCTTTCTCATTGTAGTTGGTAAGCTCTAAAAGATGCTTAAAATCCACTATTGTAGGCTCCTCATTGATTACAACCTCCTCCAACAGATCTTGATCGGCTTCTGGCCTTTCTACGTTGAACTGCCTCCCGGCTTCATTTATATCTTCCGGCCACATTGAAGAGAGGACAATATCCGTCTCTTCCGATAGATCCATCTCCATTTCACAAACCATTTTTAGTCCCTTCTATCTGATTTTGTCACACACAACATTTTAAACTTTTTTTTAATGGTTTTACTACCAATTTAATCAACATCAAATTTATGAACGCCGTGCTATCATTCATGACATACGAGACTTGATGTCCAATTATGGAGTATTTTTTATGCCTTAACGTTTGCAAGATTTCTTTTTCGTTGGAACAAAATGTAGTCTGCACAGAAAAATGATGGTGGAGAGTTAAATTGAAGTGCCTAAATTACCCCAGCTCGAAATTGAGCAAAGTGGACAGTAGAATAAATTACTTGCAGCAAAAATTAGGAGACTTGATTGCTATAGTGTTTTCAATGAAATATAAGAGACCAGAATTACCTTATAATCATATCATTCACTACAGATGCTGTCAAGAATTGAATAAATTGAGTTTACCCACCCTAAATTGGTAAGAGATTTTCAAATAAGACCTCAAAGAATAGTTCAATTGGATAACAGTGAAATCAATCAAAATTCAATGAGCAATTCCAATATTCCATCCTAATTATGAAACAAACACATTGTAGAAAATTATGATAAATACCGAAAAACGTGTCTTAAAAAATTAAATCAAATGAGAAGAGAAACTTACCTTCTATGATTCAAAAAAAAAAGAAAAAAAAAAGAATTGTTGATCATAATCCTCTCTGGTTCAAAAAGAACAAAAGGACAGGGCAAGTTCATTCAGCGCCTAACTTTTCACTGTAGATCTGAAAGAATCTCATTGAAGTACTCAGTCAAAGAAAAAAAAATAATAGCCAAGTTTTTTGGGAACATTGAAATGTATGTACAGACAGTGGCGGATCCAGCTAGTGGCAAGCTAGGGCGGCCGCTTTAGCTGGATCCGTCGGAACCTTTGCTTCAGTGATACAAGAAAATGCAGAAGCAAGGTGGGAACTTGATGGTACCACTGCAAATGGGCCAAGAAAGCAACAAAATGGGACTAGGTTTGCAAAATGTGGCCCACCCAAAGCCTGTGGAGCCAAGCCATCAAGCCTGTTGTTATTTCTACCATTCCTGGACTTGTTATTCCCGCCGCTACCGGCGGTGCTCACAGCGTCGGCATTGGTCATGGTGGTGGGATTGGGGGCTACTCAACTGGGTTTAACGAGTTTGCGTTAAAGGAGACTAGATCTCACCTTGGAGACTTGAACAAGGATAAAACGAGCTCTACCTATGATCTTGTTAAGCAAATGCAGTATTTGTATGTGAGAGTTGTGAGGGCTCGTGAGATTTCACTGTTTGGTGGTGGTGAGCTTGTGACTGAAGTGAAGCTTGGAAATTACAAATAGGGTTTCTTTGAGCAATGCAGATTCGGACCAAATTTTTGCCTTTTCCAAAGATTGTATACAATCATCTACAGTGGAGATTTTTGTGAAGGAGAGTGGTAAAGATGAGTACTTGGGCAGAGTTTCGTTTGATTTAGTTGAGGTACCCAAAAAGAGTTCCACCTGATAGTCAATTGGCACCACAGAGGTATACAATGGGGGACAATAAAGGTGATAAGGTCAAATGTGGTGAGGTCATGGATTGGTGTCCATGTGGTTCGGGACTCAGGCAAACGAGGCTTCTCTGAAGCCTCGTATTCCAAGGCAGCTAATGTGAATTTTGATGGTTTGAATTCAATTAAGTCTTAAGGTTTACATTTCGCCAAAGCTATGGTATTTGAGAGTGAGTATAATGGAAGCACAATACATTATTTTTACATATATATTGAATAATTTTTAATATTATGTAATCAAATTTTAATAAACGATCGGTCGGACCGGACTATTACGATCGTTGATTGTTGACGATCAACGGTCCAAGTCAACATCCACCCTGGCTGAACGTTGATGCTGGATTCGCCCCTGTGTACAGAGAGAGTAGTGCATGTGCAGTGGAAAAAAAAAATTGAAAAAAACCAAATAAACATTAAAAACCAAGAAAATTGCTGTGAGAGAGAAAGGATAGGAAACTAAAGAACCCATGTGCATTTGAGATGAAAAATGATGCAGAAAATGCTTTGGACCATTTTTTTTTTTTTTTTTTTTTTTTTTTTTTTCACAATTTCATTATTCATCCCCCTCTCTCTACAATGTATGTTTGTGCTTCTTAATTGAATTCATGGTACGTAATTGCTGCACATTTCACTCTCTCCAATCACAAATTAATTCTTATATATATATATATATGTTTGATGGTACTACATGATTCATTGATCAACACGTATGCCGTAATTGCAGTATTATATTTTATCACAGAGAGGGGGGGGGGGGGGGGGGGGGGAGAGAGAAAGAGAATTTTAAAAGGAAGAAGGGAGGGACTTGCTTCCCCGTCCTTTACGATGTGACATATTAAGACGGTGCGTGTAACGTGCAAAGCTCAATTCTTATCTTATTTATTTTGTGGATAATTGCAACAAAAGCTTCAAACATTTGAACACTAGTAAACTTTTCCTAAATCTTTGATTTGTTGCAGTCGTTATTCTTAACCTTTTCAAACATTGCAAGTGAGGCCTTTTGAATTGTTTCCATCTACAATTCCTTCAATTGATCAAAAATTTAACTTTGACCATATTTTTAATATTGTAAAAGGGGGAAAAAAGTAACATTTTATTTATTACGTTAAATAATTAAATTAATTAAACTAAAAATAAGAAATAAGAAACATAATAAAACAAGAATTAAGCTAAACGGCCAAAGGGATTGACATCCCCCTAGCACCATAGCAAAACTGACAAAACAATTGTCTTTTCCCCCCCACCCCACCCCATCATAACCATCGCCACTTGACCCTTGCCACTTCCACCTCCACCAATCACCTGCCACCAACATCCTCCCCATCACAATTGCCACCCAACAACTCCAAATCTTAAATTAAAACCAAAATACAAGCCATGTAAAATAAAATTTTGGTAAACAAATGCCAAACAAGCAGTTAAGAAGATTTGCAATGGCCATTATAGTCTATTCAACTACAAAAAATGCAACATGAATTCATGTCTTGAACCTTTGGGATATTCTCTCGACCCCTTCGATTTGGTTTGTAAATTCAACAGATTTTTGCCTTACCTCTTGTAAAGAACTTCCCATTTTCGATTTAGCGGCATCTTCCATTTTCCTTAATAGTATCTATCGATTTACCTCTTACTTCGTCTGCTATTGCTCTAAGTTTGTCCACTGAGTTTTCAAACCTTTCGATGGTTCCTTCAACTAAAAGTTGCTTTCCAATAGCAAACCAAAATAAAAACTATCTACCTCTTGTAATTTGGTTTTAATTTGGGATTTGGGGTTGGATGGTGAAGGTTGTTGGGTGGCGATTGTGATTGGGTAGATGGTGGTGGTTCGTGGAGGTGGGTGGAAGTGGTCGGGTGGTTGATTTTTGGGATGGGTAGGGGTGAGAGGAAGAAGACAATTGTTTTGTTTTGTTTTGTTTTATTTCTTATTTTTAATTTAATTATTTAATGTGATAAATAGAAAATTACTCTCTTGTCCCGTTTTAAAAATATTAAAAATGTGGTCCAAGTTAAAATTTTGGTTAACTGGCAAGATTGTGGATTGAAACCCGTCCAAAAGGGTTTCAATTGCAACATTTGGAAAGACTAGGGTTGACGGGTGTAACAAATCAAATGTTTGTGAAAAGTCTGCTAGTGTTTCAAAGGTTTGGAACTTTTGCTGCAATTATCCCTTTATTCTCAGGCTCAGATTGAGACCTTGTTTGAGCTACATTCTTTAAAAAAAAAATAATAATAATAAAAAATTCTTAAACAGTGATTTGAAATCATTTCAACCACACATTCTTCAATAAAATAATATTACACGTAAATCCAAAATTTTTCCTCATTGTTTAACCATACATTCTCTATCAATTTACTATTTTAAATTACATTCTTTCAAAATAATGTGCCTCAAACACCCTTTGAGTATTTTGGCATAAGAGTGAAATTCATAAAAATTTGCTCTTAATTGTGTAATTCTATAAATAGTTAAATTTAAATGATTGATTAAGCTCAATTATTTTCAGATAAATTCAATCCGTCATATGATTCAAATGAAAATACCAAGGAATTTACGTGAACGACTAAGCTCAATTTTTTTTATAAACTTCTAATTGATTGTATCAATTTTTCTATCACCGCATTTTTTTCTTCGTGCTCGTATTAATCTTTGGTGAGTCTCTTGATAAGATTACTTTTAGATAAATTTCGATCACAATCATTCAAATAAAAAAAATCAAAGAATTTAGAATAACTTTTTTTTTTTTTTTTTTTTTAAGTTACAAAAGTTTATGTTAATAATTGTTGCATGAACTTAACCGTCCTTAATACTACCATACATTTACTTGTATATCTTCAATTTTGTTTTGTTCGTCCCATAAACATTATGTTTTTTTTTTATCTCGATACTCTGAGCATAATAGGCCCAAAAATACCACAATCGAACTCACAAAGATTTATTCTATCATACGAAATTCATGTAAACTATATCACGTTCAGTCTAATTCAATATAACTCAATATAAGAAAATAAGACATCATTGCTTGTAAAAAAATATTTTAATAGTCGTAATGGGGAATGCGAAGTTATTTAAAATTCATAAAAGTTGTAAATTATTATATCTAAAAATTAAAAGCAAGTTGGTCATGCAATGCTAATTTGGCTGCTCCATTATACATTGAATTTGATTAAATGGAAGAACAACTTATTTCTGGAAATAAGACAATACACAGTGGACCAATTGATGTCATTACATGTTTATTATCTCAGCAAAATAAATAAATTTATTTAAAATGACTTTATTTTTTATTTTTAACGTCACTGCAAAATAATATTATTTTTAGTTTTTGTTAAAGTTGTTTCTTATATAATTAACAATGAAGTGTTTATTTATCTTTATTGAAGGAGTCTTTTATTCATATAAATTATTCAACTCGAGTCCCTACTTGAAAAGGAACCTACTTGCTAAGGAACCGAGTCGAGTCAACGTGAAATTTGCATAAGCAAGTAATTTCTCTTTTCTCTTTAGCATCTTTATATGCCTACAAAATTTTGTAACTATAACTCCAAAATTCATCTATTATGTTCAATTTCTGTCATAGTGAATAAAATTAGTTGGAGAAATATGGATAAATAACCCAATTATTTAATTTAATAAATTGACAACGAAGCCATATTGGTCACCCTTTCACTGGGATTTCAATTTTCTCCCCAGTGGCTATTCCTCCATGTGACAACTAGAAACCCTTTTGGTATGAAGGGAAGGAAAATTAAGTAAATTTTTTTATTTTTTTATTTTTTCATTCACTTTGAGGATGGAATTATTTCCCTTTCTCTCATGTGCTAGACAAATAAAATGAAGAGTGTTAATTTTATGTTGTTCTTCTGATAAATGGCAACGTCTATGAGTTTTTCGTCACTATTATTAAATATTTTTTTTCGAATCTAAAATATCCAATTAATTTATTCTAATGCTTTTTTAAAGGTTCATTTTCAAGAGCTAAAAGTTGAAATTGAAATGCCTTCTGGTGAAAAAAAAAAAAAGGATAAAGAGTTTTTCTTAATGAAACACTATATATACCTTGTCAAAATAAATAATAAATAATAAATAAATAAAATTGCTTGAGTAAATCATCTATTAGATTTGTCCTAATCTTTCTTTATATACGTAATAAAATTTACAGAAGGATATTACTTCTCGAAAGTATAAAAGAATTTAAAATTTAATTATTCACGTGACTTTGTTGCAACTGAAACACATAAAGTCAGTCTTTTCAAGATCGAGACAATCAATCAATCAACCAGACTTCCTTAACCTACAGAATTGTAAATAAGAAAAAAAAGGTTGAACCCCAACCTTGAGGGTCCCCCACCTATCCTGTCCTGGGTCATTGTGGAGGAGGTAAATTGCAGGATGTGCCTCCCAGGAGCCAGGGTGGAGAGCTTATGGAAAGGCCAGGGCTGTTAACCCAATGGTAACTCCCGCTTGCAACAAAGCCAATTCTCTTGCGGGGAATCGAACTCTGCACACTACCGCGCTGAGCCCTAACCGCCCTTCCCTTTGCCACTGGGAGATATGCCCTGGGGGCTACAGAATTGTAAATAAGGTTTTCACCGTGTATGGCTCCTTGTTCAATTTCTTTTATATTTTATACTTTATATATCTACATATTAATTATAGAAAAATGGGCTCTGACATGTCAACCATGTACCCAAATGTCAATCAGTGATCTTGGGCTTGCCTTGTCTGTCTGTCTCATGAACGTCACAACTGTTCCCACCACGCAGATGCTCTGCATTTGAGTTTGATGGCGACCGGTTTCACTTTCACACAATCCGGGACTTACTTGCAGTCAAAAATTCGTTCCACTTCGTTTATCCAATCGATAAATCCCTCAGCCTGCAACATACCAAAAAAACTCGGGCAGATCCACCCGAAAATCGAGGTCCCTATGACACTCTTCCCGACCACGGTGCTCCCGAAATAGATCATGTTGGTGGTATGGATTTTCAAAAGTGGAATCATAATCGAGATCGGAGACCTCACGATCCTCCAAATTGCACGCCGCTAGGCTTTGGGTTAACTTCGTAACTTGCCTCTGCAAATCTTCAATCATCACATCTTGAATATTACGATCATGGTGGTGGACTTCCTCAATCAGAACATGTCCACGACGACCACGACCTCCAGCCATTGAAACTGATGAAATCTCACCCTAGGAAGACGATGTTGAAGCTCTGATACCAACTGACACGGGGCAGCATAGTGATTATTCTGCAGGCTAGTTCTACCAATTAATTCACATGGAAGAACACAAATTTAACATTGAAAACACAGAGAAAACATCTCTGAAATTTATTGAACTTTATTATATCAAGCAATGATGAACATAAGTCCACAAGCCGGACTTTATAGTTAAAATTCGAATTTTACCAAAAATGGCAAAATTCCAAAAATCAAGCCAAAATAAAATACGAAATAAATAAGTAATTTGTAGAAAATTCAGCCCAAATGAGGTTAAAAATCCTTTCCTGGCATCTAATCAAATTATTGCCAAAAATAGCAAAATTTAACTAAAAATAGTAATTCGGAGGGGAGAACAGCGAAATTTGAGGTCGAAAAAGGTATACACCGAGCCTAGCCTGGTGTCCATGACATGTGCGCCGAAATAATCTTTTCGGATTGTGGTCATAATCTCAATTCTAATAACCTTAGCCAAAGTTATGGCTAAATTACCAAAACACATCTCAATTACCGAAAATCATGCGACTACTTGCCATATTTGCGCCGATCTACCAACTCATTATATTTTAGAGCCATTAATGTGTTATTTGACAACTCAGCATCTGACTCGAATGCTTCATCATCAGTCGTCCCGAGTTGGAAAGAACTCATCCTCAAGTTCACATCAGTGTCATCTCAATCCACAAAATAATGACTTAAGTGTTTCACATTGAAGACATCAGAAGTATTCAAATGATCAGGAAGGCGCAACCTATAAGCATTATTGTTGATCTTCTGCAGTATCTCACAAGGCCCAATCTTCTGGTTCTTAAGCTTATTATAATCGCCAACAAGAAAACGATCACGCGTTTAGACAGCCCAAACAAAATCACCAACATCAAAAAGTACCCGATGACGATGACTGTCAACCCGAGTCTTGTACTTGGTATTGCTTTCATGAATTACTAGCTTCACCTGCTCATGGATACCTCAAAAATGCTCTGCCATCTCATCTGTTTTAGGATTGACAAGTCCCACGCGTGGAATAGGGGTTAAATCCAGCACCCCAGATGGGTTTTGACCATAGACAATCTGAAATGAAAGCCAGTGGTTTTGTTTGTCGATCCGTTATAGGCAAATTCTGCTTGAGGTAATGCTAAATCTCACTGCTTCGGTTTAGTTCCTGCCAAACACCTCAAAAGGTTGCCCAAACTCCGGTTCACCATCTCGGTCTGACCATCCGTTTGGGAGTGATAAACGTTGTTAAATTTTAGTTGTGTCCCCAATTTTTCCCACAAACTCTTCCAGGAATGACTGATGAACTTAGTATCTCGATCTGAAGTGATGGATCGAGGAACACCATGTAAATGCACAATCTCCTTGAAATAAAGATGGACAATCCGAGTAGCATCCATAGTCTTCCTACAAGCTACAAAATAGAATCCGCAGCTCGTTGGGTACGGGGTAAACCCAACACAAAATCCATGCTCACATCGAACCAAGGAGCTTCAAGAACAGGTAAATGAGTGTACATGCCCGCATTGGTGAGAACCCCTTAGACCGCTGGCAAACATAACAACGGTTCACATAATGAGCCACGTCACTGGTCAACTTGGGGCAAATAAAAGTCAGAAGAGATAAGGGCCCATGTCTTATCTCGACTAAAGTGTCCTTCATTGTGAAGTTCGCTGATAATTTGTTGCCTCAATGAACAATTTGGAATGCACAACTGTAATCCACGAAACAGATAACCATTATGCACAACAAAATCATGATGGTGACCATTAGTTACCTCCTGAAATATACTGCCGTAGGAAGGATCATATGCATACATATCCGGAAAAGTCTCAAAGCCTGTAACTTTGGTACTAGCAGTGGTGAGGAGCATAGTACGACGGCTCAGCCATCTACGACACGGTTTAGGCTCCCTGCTTGGTGCCTGAGTGTAAAGGTAAACTCCTGCAAGTACACTACCCACTTAGCATGCCATCTACTCAGCTTGTGTTGACCATTAATGTACTTCAGGGCCTCATGATCGGTAAATAGAATGAACTCCCTCTGTACCAAATAGTGACGCCAATGCTTTAGGGACTGAACTATGGCATAGAACTCCAGGTCATAGGTGGAATAGTTTTTCTTAATTGCTGCTTATATGTTAAGTGCATAAATTAAAAAAAGATTAGATAAACCGATTATATTGTACCAAACAACTCCAAATTCATCCCATTATATTTATTTCTTCTCACTCACAATTTTCCTCCACTAATGCATCCTCATTTTTTTTTATCATCCCTCAATCCGACTTTCCATTTTTCCCCACTAGGCATCCCATTTGAATCAACCACTAAGTGCCATAACAGTCCAAATCACTTAATGCCCATTATGTTAATTATCAAAAAAGAAGAAGGAAAAACTATCATTTCATTTGAAAAAGTAACCTGCACATTCATAACTCCACCATTTATACACATAATTAATATTCCACTTACCATTGTTTTTAATCCCTTTCGGTTACTGCCAATCACCATCATCATTTTTGTATTTGAAAAAACACTAATCTCCTATAACCTCTAAAGCCATGTTCTCTCTCCTAAACTATTATACTTATACATAAAATTGTTTCGCCCTCTTTCCCATAGACATAAGGCACTTTGAATTTGAAAATTTTCTAAAGGAAAGGCTAGGAGCACGCTGCATCTTATTACAAATTGAACGCAAATGGGTATTCAAACTCCAAGCATTTAAGGTAGGGTGTTTCGGCACTTTTGTAAGTGAAGTAAAATTATTTGTTTTCGATTTGCATTAAACGTATTATTGTGTTACTCATGAGAAAATACAAGCACCATTTGGTGGTTCAAATAAGATATTAAGAGATGATTTATAACACATGAAAGGGGTTATCAAAACCTGAGAGTAAGCGGACTGCGTGATCACTAGTTCGCTTTGCAAAATTGACGGTGATACGAATAACCAAAGTTTGCATTTCTAGAAAATATATTTTTTACCATTTACTTACGTATTTCCTATTGAGTAATTATTGTGGTACTCATCCCTACTAAATTTCTTATGAGGCATGACAGTGGTTTGGCATAGTGGCAAGTGCTCGACGATTTGAAATGCTTTTAACTTTTTAATAAAATTCCCAGTCGTGTAAATCTCTTATGAACACATAGATGACACCTTTAAAAAAATGTTTAAATGTTTATTTCATCTATTTTTATATACACTGCATGTCGACTATAATTTATAAATGTTGGGTTGACTATGTATAAGTTTAATTAATGTTGAAATTATTTTTCAGATTCTATCCTCCTATTTGGAAATGGTGTAATTTGGGCTACGGTGCATGTTTTAGAGTGAAATCAATGGAGTTTGAAATTTTACGAGCCTTCTAATTGTGGTCTTTGGAATTACCTTAAAATATTAACTAGAGAAAAAAGTTATGTCAATTTTAGTAGACTGCGTAGGGTTAGTTTCGAAAACACTTTTCAGCATAGTTGAAAAAAACTTTCGTGCTTCAAACATTGTTGTCGAGACCCCAATTTTTTATATGATGTATGCATATGAATGTTATAGTCCCTATTAAAATTTCATAAATTTTAGTCGACTTTGCTATGCCCAACATATTTTTCTCTCCGCTGTTTCGCAACCGGTATTTGCTGAGATTCCTCGAGATGTTTTCCAAAAATCAAATTACACCATAATTGTCTAAGTCTATATGGACAAATATCTCCCATTATTATTATTATTATTATTATTATTATTATTATTATTATTATTATTATTATTTTATATTTAACTCCAATTTTTTTTTTTTTTTTTTTCATTTACAATTTACTTTGATTAACATCAAAGAGGTTAAACTAACTTTGATTTTCTTTTAAAGCTTAGAGTTCCAAGAATTTGGGGCATTACAACTTGATATCAGAGCACGGTTTATTTTCTGTAGACTTGAATTAGAAACCATATCTTAGATGTGTGATGTCACATATAAAGTTGATCAAATTTTTGAGGATCCTAAGCATTGTGCTTGCCATAACCGCTCTATACCGATTTTGAGGTAAAGAAGTTTATAAATATACTCGTATCTATGTGATGAGTATGAGAAACATTTGAAAGGTATGTATGAATATTAGTATATGTTTGAGTTTGAATACTTTTTGTAGATAATCATTATTGTACCAAACATTTTGAGAACGTGACCTAATTCAATGTCTATTTAAGTCCTCGAGAATTAACTAAAACTTATTAGATAACCACTAACTGGACTTCGAATAATTGGTATGACATAGATGGTACGGATTAAGAGAACTTGTAGGAAGACGAGTTCAATAATGCCTCATCAATATGAGATTGTGAGGCAATATGAAGAGTATCAGTGGAATCCAATGCACAATATGGGCTAGCACATTTGAGAGATGTTAGAGGTGACTAGGCTATATGGTCATTGGTTGTCGGGTCACTTGCCTTCTTATTGATACCTTCCCAGAAGAGTGGCTAGAGGTGGTCGAATCGAGAGATTTACTATGAGGCCTTTTTGGAGCTGATTGAGCAGTGGGAGTCGGCCCGACTTGCGATCCCCAACGATGATAGTGTATTTACTGAGATGTACATTCGTGAACATGCACCTTCACCTATTTCAGACGATGAGCTGCCTTCTAAGAAACCTAGGGTTCATAGAGGCTGGATTAGTGACGATGATGACAATGATGAATAGAGGAGTGAAATGTTAGTAGAATTAATTAGGTTTAATTGTTGTTGATTTCTAGTAGGATTCTTTTTTCTTTCCTATTGATTAGTGTCAGACGCTTTTTTATTATTTGTATTCCTCTTGAATGATTTTTTTGAGATAATAATAAATGATGCTGAGCTATAAATCTTTTTTTCCTATGTTGCGTAAGTATCGTTGACGCCTCAAAATGAGATTGCAATTATTATGGAACATAGGAATATGGCGCAAGCGAAGACAATTAGGGAGTTAAGGCGAGAGATTGATGAGTTGAAATAGGCCTTGGCTGTTCAGGCTACACCTTCAGCACCTCGAGCTCCATCTGTTCTCCAAGCAACGCCGATGCCACCAACATACCCGATTGCACCAGTGACTTATATAATGGTTTAAATACTAGTAGTTCATATTTATTGATAACAAAACACATTAAATATGAGTAAATTAAAAATTAAAAAATCAATTATACTCTCAATAGAAAAGTGGCATATAATTGGGACACACGAAAAAGAAAAGCAAATCTATTTTTTATGGGACGGAGGGAGTACTTGATAAGTTCACTGATAAATACTTGACATATCTAAGTTTTAATGCTTATGCCTGCTTGAAATTGTCAAAAATGGCTCTTGAATAATACATGTTTACTTAGAGGTCATAAATATATTTCCCGACAATTCACTTCACTAGAGAAACAGCATCGCGGTGAACAGTAGTTTTCAACAGTTAACCTCAATAATTCTCGACATATGGGTGAATTTCGACAGATGAAATGTCATTCCGATAGTTCACTGCAGTAATTCTCGACAGATGGGTACATTCCATTGATTTTTTTTATTTGATGTTGTATCTTGAGGTTATATATTGTTTCTTATAGTACACGAATTTCGTATTGTATGATGTTCGTATGATGTCGTTATGTGGTCTTCGTATTATTTCCTTATATGATCTTTTCATTTATTGTTGTATTATGATCTGACATTTTTCTTGTTATCTAGATGTACCTTGCAGAAAAGATGGGCTTCGAATTTTTCGTTTCAAAGAATGCACGTTTGTGGGAACACATCTGGCAAAAGAGTAATCTGAAGTATATAAAAGCAGTCATGGACCATTTCCCGACAGTACATGTACGAATTTCGAGGACAAAATTCATTTTAAAGAGGGGAGTTTGTAAGACCCCGAAAAATTTATAAAATAAAATTTTAATTTTAATAACTAAATTCCAATCGGATTCATTCAAAATATTATCGTCGTCGTCTCTAATATGCCTATTGTTATAAAATTCAGTAATTAAATGTTCAAAACCTTCACATGATTTTAATAATAAGTATGTGGAGTTTCATCTATGTCATACGTTACTAATAAATATTTTTGTATGCGACACCCCATTTTCGGCACAAAATTCCTCAAATGCTTGTTTTCTACCAGGTGCAATAGTGATATAGATTAGTGCATTCCTAATTCGTTAAATTTCATCTTTAACATGTTTTAAACCGTCTTGTACTATTAAATTAAAAATATGGCATACACATCGAATATGAAATAAAAAACCACCGAAATCGGGTTGAAGTACTATATGCAATTTATCGATAACAGGCTTATTTATAGAAGCGTTATCGAACGTAAAAGAATGAATTTTACTCTCGCATTTATATTATCTAATAATGTTCATAATAGCATTAAATATATTGTTAGCATTGTGCGGGAACTCAATAATTTTAAAAGTAATAATTTTTTTATGCATAATCCAAAGTGGATCTATATAGTGCGCAATGCCTTTTTGTAGTGACGGTTGAGGTGGGTGGTTCCAATGCATTTTTGCTATGTCAATCGTTGTTGACAGTAATTACATACTGCTTTGATTTCTGGAAATTCATCGATCACACGACCAGTTTGAACTAATTTAAAATGGTCCCAACATTTTGTCTGCTTCTTTCCCTTTCTCTTCCCTTTGCAAGAAGAGGAACATTGAGGACCTTGTGACAAACGTTGGCGCTGGTGGAGGTGGAGGTGGAGGTGGAGCTGCCGTTGCTGTTGCTGCTCCTGCCGCCGAGGAAAAGCTGGTTGAAACATTTGATTGATTTTAGAGTGAGTAAATAGAAATATTTGATGCCTCAGTGTTTTTTTTTTTTTTTTTAGGAGCAGCCTAAGGAGTAAGGAGGAGAGCGATGATGACATGAGATTCAGATTGTTTGATTAGAAGAATCTCCTTTTAGGTAGTGTTTCTAATTGTTGGATGCATAATTTGAGATCTTCGTTCATTCAAAGAGTTCTTTTTAACGTGTTCAAGGATTATTTTGGTTGTAATGATCGGCTGTTGGAATCTTAAAGTCATGCGATCTTATAATTATGGACTCTTTGATGGTAAGCATGAAACTTAAAGAAACAAAAATGCAATTCAATTGTTTAGAGTTTATTTATATGAAAATTATCAATTAAATGTGTTTGATTGACTTAATTTTCAATCTAGAAAATATTGTAATTTTCCATCTAGAAATATTGTAATTTTCCATCTTATAGTGTTTGAGAGTCATTATTTTTCATGAAAATAGTCATTTTCCAACTTTTGTTGTCTAATAATCATTATTTTCCAGGATTATTGTCACTTTTTTTTCTTTTTTTTTACGGAACTTGTAACTTTTCTCCAAAATCTTTCCTGACTAGAATTAGATATTGATATAACAGATTATATAACCAATTTTTAGATGGCATAAGATTTTAACAAAAACCCACTATATGTTAATCAACAATGTGTTTAAGTTTCTAAATCAATTGGATGACTAGCATCAACATCAACGTCATCCAAATCAATTGAATGACTACTTTCATGAACATCAAAATCTTGAATATTTTCTGGAATGGGTAATTCATTTAGACCGGCGAATTCATTCCCAAATTGACTATGGGGAATATGTGATTTTTATTAAACTAGAGAGAAAATGAGAGAATAAAAGAGAGAAATCAATAAACTTGTATGTTTTTATTAAGAATCAAAACCTCATATTTATATGAAAGAAATAGAGTTATAATGGATATAGTCATAATGACTAGGGGCGCAATGATATAAAAGTTACTCATAGAAACTAGTATATTTACAACAAATATAACATTGTAAATAGCTAAATGGACAAAAATACTCTTAACAAAAATAACAAAACACACCTTATATATATTAGATTACATTACCGTTCTGCATACTACATCCTTGTTTGATCCCCATTTTTTCAAAACTCATTTTTAACCACATATTTACATAATAAAATATTATGTACGTAAATCAAAAAAAAAAATTCCTACATTCTAACCATACATTCTCCAAAAAATTACAATTTAAAACTCTATTTAAAAAAAAAAAAAACAAATGGGGCTCAAACAAAAGCTATATTTCTAATAATTAAATTTTCATTAAATATATTTTCTTTAAAGGATTTTTTTATATTAAATTATAAAATATTCAAATCAACAAAAATTAAATTTAGTAAAAAAATAAAGATTCTTAATTTCAATATTCTAGTTAACAAAATTTGTTCAATGAATAAAAATTAAAAGCAATTAATTTAAATATTTTTTGCATTTGATGCTATTTTGTAGCTAAAAGATCAAATTCTTATTAATTTTAGGTAAAAGTAACTTTGCAACTTAAAAATTTGTTAAGAATGCATGCGTACTTTATTAATATCCAAAAGTGAATAATTTATAAATATAATTAATAAAATATATGATCAATGTAAAAATGAATAGAAAATAAAATCATGTAGAGAGGACTCGACTAACATTAATTTATAGAGGAATAGATACATGAGAAAGAAGAAGAAAATGAAATAGTAATTCAATTTTTAGAGAATAAAAAAGTAGTTTAAAAGGGGTATGTAAAGTGTTATGTAATATAAAGGGCGTGATTTGTTATTTTTAAATGAATATTTTAGTCAATTTTACTATTTTTAATGGCGAATTTATTGATTTTTAGCCAAAGTTATTTTTTGTAATCATATAGAAAAAACATAGTATGCAAAGTGTAAATTTAGAAAATGCGGTATATTAAATGTAAATACACCATAAATTTTCGAAAATTATATTCATCTATTTTCATGGGATTATTCATTATTGCTTGAGGTCAAACAGAACAAAAACTATGTTCATCTTGAGCAATTGACATCGTTCACGAAGTAGACATTTGGCAAGTCTGGTAATAATATTGGAATCACCTTTGAATTTATTCCTTTTATGATTCGTCAAAATTGAACATGTTACCATTTCCATGCAAATAATAAATGCCATTCTCACTTTCTCAGATGGGTTCATTCCATTTCCATTTCCATGCAAATAAAAAAATTTAAAAAAAAAAAAACTGTTTAAATTTGCCCTTTTATAAGCTTTAAATTATTTTTTAATAATTATTTGATTAAATATGGTGTGGGCCCTACTTTTCTGCTTATTTACAGATTTGATTAATTAAAAGCAAGAAAAACAAAACAAAATCAATTATGAGCCTTAGCACAAGATAGACCCTTTTGTTGCGTGACCAAAAAAAAAAAATCATATAGAAAGAATATCCTAAACTAATTATACAATTAAACTATTAAAAAATTAATCATAGAAAATGGGGAGAATACCCCCACATCACTAAGAAGTAAGAAATATAATTGGATTTGAAAGTAGAATGGTCTTATATCACATATAGAACATGAAAATATCTAGTTGCTAGAAAAAATATATATTTTTGATAAAGCAAGGAGAATTGGAAAGTGAATAAGTAAGTATTAAAAATAAATATTTTTTTTAGATAAAGTTGAAAATAATAAGTAGTTTATTTTGGAATTAATCTCTACTCCACTATTAGAATTAGTAATTATTATTTTTTTATTTGTAAGGAAAAGTAACTAATATGTTTCAAAAAAAAAAAAAAAAACTTTTAGTACTAGCTCTTTGTCCCACAAAATGTTGGGTATTTACTTACTAATGTGAGCCTTGATTTTATTCTAAAATCTTCATTGCAGGATTTGCACCTTTAGCCCTTACCTACTAGGAAAGGTTCACATTAACAATGGAATTGCTTGAAAAATATTAGATGGAGTGAACATTGTTTAAAATAAAAATCTATGTTGAACGATGAGGATATGCAAGTCTCCCTATCAATTTATTATGAACAATAAAGGGAAATATAGACTTCAATAGGCATATGATATAAGGAAAGTGTAAGAAAACTAATGAACGTGTGATCAACAATTCCTATAAATATCAATTTAAATTGAAAACAAAACAAAACAAAATAATTGTATATATATATATATATATATATATATATATATATATATATATATGCAAACAAAATTTAAATAATAACTAGAAATCGAATGATAATAAAACTTGGTGGAACATCAATAAGAACTAGACAAATTTTTAAGACCGGACGCCCCTTTTCTTTAGAAAGATTATCAAAAGACAAAAGAGTAAATCCCTTGGCCCGTTTGATAATCGAAATGGATAATTATTTTGGTCAAAAAAAGAAAGAATATTTATTTATTATATAAAAACTGAAATGATAAAATTGAATCACAACAAAGATCTAGGTATAGTCATTGTCATTACACCAAAAATGGCTTTTTGTTACATGCAAAAGGCAACATTCATTGGTTAAATGTTGCTAAAGAGGTCTATAGAAACATTCTCATTAGTGAATGTTGCCATTGGTGTTAATAATTGAATTTTGACAACAATTTTTAAATGCATGTTGCTAATGCCGCTTTTTGCAACGTTCAGCAAAAGTTGCGAAAAATTTACATATTTAGCGTTTTTTGTAACGTTCATAGCTTCTTGCGAAAACTTATATTTTTTGCAGTGTTTGGGTGAATATTACAAAAATTAATCTTTTGCAACGTTCGTAGTAATGCCGCTTTTTGCAACGTTCAGCGAATGTTGCGAAAAATTTACATATTTCGCGTTTTTTGTAACGTTCATTGCCTCTTGCGAAAACTTATACTTTTTGCAGCGTTTGGGTGAATGTTACAAAAACTAATCTTTTGCAACATTCACAGAAATGTTGCAAAAACTAACTCTTTTGCAACGTACGGGTGAACGTTGCAAAAAGTTTACATATTTCGCGTTTTTTGCAATGTTCATTGCTTCTTGCGAAAACTTTGGCCCCGTTCTTTTTGCCATTTTCTGTTTTCGATTTTTTTAAATAATGAAAATGCGTTCTCTTTCCTATTTTGAAAAACACGTTTCTCTTTCCTATTTTGAAAACACGTTTTTGAAAACAAAAATTTTTTTTGCAAATAAAACTCAAAACGGAAAAATGTCTTTTTGAGCGTTTTCTATACAAAACACGGAAAACTGGGAAAACACGGGAAACGGTGTGAGAGAACAAAGGAACCCACTCCATTCTACATTTTCTAATTCAAATCCCCATTTTCTTCCTCGGATGTAAATGTCGATCAATTCATCAAAGACATTGGAGTGAAATATGAAACCCGACCCAGCTGTGAAACTGAATCCTGTTCTCCGTCCGAACACCGATGGCATAAAAATCCATTATGAAGTCCCAGCGAAACGCGCTTTTGATCGCCTCGGCTCTTGTTTTCTACTGGCTACTTTATTCCGTTACCAGTCTTATTGTGAAGGTTGATTGGTTGAACAAGCGGATCGAGAAGTTGAAGGCACGGGATTAATTAGTCTGAACTGGAACTTTTCGGATCTCAGATAAGGACATTTGATCAAACCTTTTTGTTGTTAGTATCCGTTATTAATGTTTTGATAATGAACTAGGTTTTCGTTGGATGTGTAATTACTGCTTTTGACCATTGTTAGGATGTCTTCTATTTTTCCTTAATCGACTGAATTATAGATTGGTACATGGTTTAATTGAGTATTTTTGTTGAGGGCTTTTGAACTTATTCGGTTTAATTTGTAAGAGTACTTTTTGGCTACTGTGGTTTTGTTTTGCAAATTTAGCTGGAGCATGCTCTGAAATATAAACACTCAATTTTACCCTCAAGACAACAACTTATCCAAGGACTTCTTTATACAGAGAGAACATAACTATTCTCCGGTACATGTCTATCCAAATTGGTATACATCTATGTATACATGTCTAATATAATGTAGTATGTGTGTTTATACGTGATATATGATGTCTATTTGGATGTATATGTTGTGATAATTACAAGGAGTAGGTATTGTAGAGAACCTGTTTGATATATTTACCATATGAGATCCTGGGCTGTGATTTAAGTGTTATGACAGAACCCTGTGCTATCGTAAGAGAAATTTCAGTTAGTTCCAATTCCCATTCTTGTTCTGTTTTCGGTAGCCAAGTTTTTTGTAATAAGTTTCAAGATTTTTTATTGACTGATATTTTAATTAAAGTGCAAAGTTGTTGAATTATGTTGATTATTGAACAAGCTTCAGATCTGGGTTTGAAGCTTATAATTAAGGAGAGGAATAAAAAAAGTTCGAAGTTGAGGTAGGAAGGTAGGTATGTGTGTGATAATTGAAAATTATTACAACACATGGTCCAGGCTCCATCAGTCCTATAAATGAAAATATTCCTACAATGTACAGGTTCCATCAAGCATAGAAAATGAAAAATTCTCATAAAAGGCTTCATCTTTCTTGGTGACAAATGGGGATTCTTACATTTTTCTCATTTTCTTTTCATGTGCAAAATTAGAAGAGCATGGAATCAAATCCTTCGAATAGAATGTGGAACCAAGCATATATAACCCATAATAGACACTAAGATACACTTGGTGGGATACACATCTTAGTGCTAATAATATTCAGGAGCTAGGCCTGGACCAATTGATAACACTGAAGTCCACTAAGCTTGTTTTGTTATTCTTATGGATATAGTAAATATTTTCGGATCTTTATGCCTGTATTGTTTGATATCTACAGTCTTAGTTATGTTCTACTATGAATTTTTTCTACTTGGATACAGTTGACTCTACAAAGAAAAAGAGCAAAGGTCTCGACTTTGAAGCTTTGAGTCAACATGGATATAAAGGAGGACTATCAGTCTTGAGCATTCTACCACCAAAAGAGCCTGATCAGAAACATGACTGGTCTTGGTCATCTGGAAAATAAACTCGGGCAAAGGAGCTAGAAGAAACTTATGAAAATCAACTGAGAACAAGAGATGCATTAGCTGATGCAGAGCTTCTAAAAAACGTGCAAACACAAAAAGATAAAAAGAATCTTTCATTTCAACAGAAGAAGAGGAAGAGAGATCTTGGTCAGGCTAGTCGGGGGAAGAACTATGTTGAAGAAGAGAAGAGGTTGCTAAGAGAGAGTGGCGTTTACTCTGGGTTTGATTTTTAGTTTGCCTCACCTATCTGTATATGTTTCACCCATCATTTATAGTGTAATCCTAAATCTTATATGACATTCCTAGTACTAAAGTTTAATTTTAGTATATCTTGGCGAATCCATTTTGCAGTATTGGTAGCTTGTAGTTTATGTGTGCTTTGGTGAATCCACTTTACAGTATTGATAGCTTTTTACCTCAATGTGTTAAGTGAATACAAACATTTTTTAATAAATCGACGTGGCTATACATACATTTTAACGAAGAAACTGTCCATGACTAGCAATAGAAGATGTTTCTTCACAATGACTGTGATTGATATTGTCCCAGCTCGTTTATACAAATTTTACTTTTAGTTGGCATGTGTTTTCAAGTTTCTAGATGCTTCCAATTGTGTGTTTTTACGGCTTCCAATTATGAGAATGATGGGCTCTATCTTTATCATTTTCCACCTTTCCATCTTTATCTAGTACATCCCTCATTTTACTAGGATATTCAGATGAACATCCAAGAGAAGCTCATCAGTAAGAATAATTTATTGGCAGCAAAAAGGACAAAGATCGCAAGTAATTTGGCAACTAAACAATATTTAAGAACAAAATTTCAATAGAAGAGCAGTACATAAATAGTTTTGTGACCACCAAAATGGCTTGTCCTTTAGCCCAACACCTCTCCCTTTTTGTAGTTAGTTGCCTTAAGACACTCTTAAGATAGGGTAGCTGATCTGCTGGAAAAGGGTCCTATAAATTGCTCTGATGGTTTGTTTGAATTAATACAAATTAAAAATATTTCAAGATTCAAAGATATTTCAAGTTTATATATTATTTAATACTATATTAACATTAAACTATTAAAATTAATTGAATAATTAATTTTTTGAATAAAATATTATCAAATAATATTCTAAAAAATTGCAAAGTAAACGCGTTTTCAGTTTCCTATTTTGAGAAATAGTTTTTCAAAATGACCAAAAGAACGCATTTTCAATTTTTTTTCAAAACAGACACTCAAAACACAAAATACAAAACGAATTTCAAAACTCGAAACACAAAACTGAAACACGAAGAGAACGTCACCTTACACTTTTTGCAACGTGTAAGTGAACGTTGCTAAAACTAACTCTTTTACAACATGCATGTGAACGTTGTAAAAGCTAAGGGGGCGTTCTCTTCATGTTTCAGTTTTGTGTTTTGAGTTTTGAAATTCGTTTTGTGTTTTCAATGTCTGTTTTGAAATTACTGAAAATGCATTCTTTTTATCATTTTAAAAAACTGTTTCTCAAAACACAAAACACAAAATGCGTTTACTTTACAATTTTTGAGAATATTAATTGATAATATTTGATTTAAGAAATCTGAATCTTAAATATATTATAAACCTGAAATTTCTTTGAATTTTGAAATATCTTTGAATCTTGAAATATTTTTTCATATATTAAAATAACATATAAATTTGGAAAATAAAATTTTTATAATATTTTATTCTAGAAATCTGATTATTCATTTAATTTTAATAGTTTAATGTTAATGTAGTATAAAATAACATATAAATGTGAAATATTTATGCATTTTTAAATATTATTCCAATTTTAATAAAATAACATATACATTTCGATAATAAACACTTTAATAATTTTTTATTCAATAAATCCGATTATTCAATTACTTTTAATAGTTTAATGTTAATATAGTATTAAATAACAGATACATTTTGAAGTTTGTGAATCTTGGTAATTTTTTTTTTAAATATAAAAACACAACCTAAATTAAATTTAGCAACACATTTGAATAGATACGATTACAAGTTTATATGTCATGACAAAACAAATAAGCACTTAACAAAATATCAAATTAATCCGATGACTTATGTACAACGTCTCGAGTAGTCATTCCACATTTGTGTAGCAATTTGATATCTGACTTGTCCCATTTGAGCTGTTTGACTTGCAGCAAAATGTATGGCTTCTTGATCTTGACTTGACTCCGGTATATCATGAAATATCATATTCTCCTCTGAATACTCAGCGAACAACCTATGTAAAGCGTGCTCCTGACGAATAAAATTGTTTATTGCACAACATGCAGTAGGAATTTGTCTTTGCCTACTTAGTGGATAATTGGTAATTAACTTCAAAATAGGAAATCTCACTTTTAAAACTCCAATACTACGTTCTATAATGTTACGGCACGAGAAATGTCAATAATTGAATAATTCTTCCTTTCCACGTAGTCTTTCCTGCCCAATATAGTCACGCAGATGATATCTTCGACCTCGATATGGGGCAAGAAATTCAGGCATGTTTGGATAGCTAGAATCAATAAGGTAAAAATTTTCTACAACATAAAAAAAACGTACATTTAGTGACATTATACATATATTTGCATTAATTATTTTAAGTGTAATAAAATACCTCCCTGTGACATTGGAAAGTTGTTCGCTCTTCTTGTAATTGCGTCAACGAATACGTATGAATCATTTGCCGTACCTTCCCAGCCAGAATACACAAATGTGAATCTTATATCAAAATCACATGTTAGCATCACATTTTGTGTCACAATGGATTTCCTTCCACGAAAAGATGTTTGTCTTGATACAGGTGCATAAGCTGCAACATGTGTTCCATCTATTGCACCTATACAATCTTTAAAGAAAGGATATTTGTGCAAAATCCGCTCATGGGTAGTGTCTTGATTTGGCGGACATATTATCTTAGTGTCAAATGAACAAACATCCCTTACAACTCGTTTAAACCATTTGTGTATCATGTTGTTTGAATGCTGAAACCTATCACCAATAATACTATAACGTGTAGTGTGCCTTACAATCATTAAAAACATAGCAACGCCCTCCTCCACGGTAACTTTTTTTCCATCTTGCAACAACCTTTTCTGTTTCAAAATATCACAGAAATTCATGAACACATGTTGTTGCATACGAAAATTCTGATAGTACACGTTCGGATGTCCATTCAGAATTTCAAGCACGTACATATGTCCCACAAGCTGTGATGTTCTACAAGGTGTCCTGCCGATGGAACTTCCTTTGTGGTCAATAAAGCAATTAAGTAACATTACATTACTAATATTTGTGTCAAAATCATCCGAAAATAACAAATCGTCATCGCTCAAATCTTCATCATCAGAATTGACATACAAATCCACATTTGAAGAACTTGTCATATTCTGAACAAAAAAAATGGCATCATTTAGTGTTTAAAAAAAAAACAATCAATCATTCATAAATTAAAATAACATTCAACATCAATTCTACATCCAACAACATCAACAAGTACAAAGTTTGAAAATCATTACAGTATCACCAATGCAGGAAAAAAGTACTTAAAGCTATGAAAAATAAAAAGTACGTCGAACTGTCACTTCATAATTATAACAGAACACACAAAAATTACACAAACAAACTCAATTCAAAGTAGCATCAAAATAGGTCATCTCCTTGCTTCAGGCATCTCCACAAATGGCACCCTGAAATCAAAATTTTTAAAAGACGTTATTGCTTTCAAATAAGCCTCATCGGACAACCCATCCATACGGTTCAAAATGGACATGCAATACTTAGTTGAATAAGGATCCGGACTGTTAACTTCATGTTCCGATTGAGCAGCTGATTTTCCTTGGATCTTTGCAAGCTTTTCTTTTAAGTACTGTTTTTGAATTTCTATTTCTTCATTCCTACTGCTAACATTCTCCGACCACTGTGCCATGCAGGCCTCAAGTTTGTCAGTTTTACTGATCTTAGGTTCCTTTAGTCGGCTTCCACCAGATGTACCAATTTCGCCACGCCGACGAGTATTTGAAATCTCATGAACGTCATCATCATTTTCCACCCTTACATGCACCCCCCTATTCGAAAAATCATCTTTCATCTGCCTTTCCTCCTCTGATGTGTTTGGAAGCTGAGTGGAGGCAGCTCCTAATCCTCCAGTAGCGGTCGTCCCGCTAAATATTTCCCCAAGAGTATGGTAGTGCTTACATCCTTCCTTCCTCAACAGTTTGTAATCCGACTTGTTGATCTGCCATTTTAAAAATAAGACACATTATTATAGTTTTCAACGAAAAGCGGAAGAACTAATGACTGAATATATTATTTATAACATGTACATACCGTATAATAGTGTTGCCAAACTTCCTCTGGAGCATTAACTTTGTTGGTATTTGGATCCCATGTAACACCTGTATGTCCCAAAAGTTCAGAGAACATACGATGAATCTTACGTAAACGGTTCCACTTTCCCTTTAATCTATCTATGCCGTAATCCATCTTTGTTAAAACTATCATGGTTTCATTGATCCTGCCCCATTCGTCTTTCGTGAATGTAGAACATTGCAATGCGTTTGATTTCACTCTCTCGTAAAGAATGTCGATAAAAATACGTTCATTATCATCCAACCATGACATTGGTTACTTATTCCTAACTCTATGAGCACTCATGTTGAAGCTATATTGATTATAAATCAAATGATCAAGAAATATATTTGACAATATTTAAAATAATAGATGAATTCTTGCATATTTAAAGTCTTTAGATGACAAGAAATTTCTACAATGTTATGGACAACCTAGTGCAACACTAATGAGACTAAAACTCCAAATCCACATATACTTAAAGGGCTGACCAAGAATGAAATTAGTGCTCTCCTTATATAACAAGACCGTATTTGTTAGATTCTTCAAATTGGGACATGCAATGCCTAATAACCATCCTCATCACATGCACAAACTCTCCCTCTCTCGTGATATGACTTTAACCTAAGTTCACTCTATTCTAAAGGAGAGTTGCACTGAAATGGAACTTGAATAGATTTTCATCAAGTTATCCATAAAAAAAGGATAGATGAGATCAGCGAAGTTCAGTAAAGTGCAAAATCTGTTTTATTTATGACAGGTATGTCCCAGATAGATGTGGCTCGTGTTCAGTAAGACACTGGAAACTGGATATTTTACATGATCCAGATATTAACTAAATCAAGCGTACATTTGTTCTAAAAATGAGTTTATTTTGAAATAAAATCTGACAAGGTCTCTGGTGCGTGGAGCCAGAAAATGGAATTGGAGGTCAAATACATTTATAACTCTTAACAACTTTACCAAGTTATCTGTCCAATTTGGGTCAGGAAACAGTTAATAATAACTTTCACGGAAGAATCAGGCTGATTCAATATCCATTTTAGTGCAAATCAATCAAGAAAAATTGAACAGACAACCAATTTCAAAGATTTCAAGCTGGCCCTAAATTTGCACAAAATGGTTAACAAGACATTTTCTCTTTCAGTCAAAACTACTTTAAAAATTGTTTGGCAATCAGCTAAAAATTCATAAACAGAGCTTAACCATGATCAACAAGATGGCATTTCATTGAGTACAACCCAAAAATGGCACCTATATCTGGAATTGTTACAGATCTGGAGCTTCAGGCTTCTCTATCTCTCTAGATCCCTCTCTCTTTCTCTATGTTTCTGGGATGGGCACTTTGACTGCAGGTTTGATGCTCCCATCAAACCTAAAGTCTTGTTCACTCAAACATGAAAATAATTCTTTATTGGTGCACAGAACAAGGAGAAGCATGAAGAACCACTCTCTAGTCCCAGTAACTCTCTCTCTCTCTCTCTCGAAAATTACCTTTTTGATTAATAACAGAGGTCTGTAGTCTGTTGAATATTTAATATAGTTTGATTTGATTTGATTTTTGAGAATGGTTTTCTATTTATGGAAAAATATTCGAATGGATTCAAAGTAGACAACAGCAATCCAACAAAACAAATTCATCTGCCCTCCAACAGAAGGCAACAACAGAAGGTCATGATGTTTGATAATTATAAAAAGATAACACAACAGCAATCCAACAAAAAACATTAATCTGCCGACAAGGCAACAACAATCCATAAAACTCATTCAAATAAAAACTATTGTCAATAGCAAATTAGCAAATCAACCAATGTGTTTCTCTGCGACTCTGCGTGTGTGTGAGATAGAGGGAGAGAGGGGAAGATGAACAGACCAAGAAAAATCCATCAAAATCCAAGCAAGAAATTCAAAACCCATTAAATATCTTTGAAGAAAAGACTGAAAAATCGAAAAATTTCAGCAGATAATAATTCCACATAATATTTCTTTGTATGAAACGGTAACTGCAAAATAAATCATTCTCCTCAATAGCAAACCTTTAGGCATAAATTAACAGCCGACAGAAAATGCCCAAATATTCAAGAATTAGAGAAAAAGCCCTAAATTTATTTTTTGAACACATTTCATTTCTGTGTTTGGAATTCCCTTCAATCGAGCACATAAGCATCAATTACAAATCTAAGAATATGAAATACACAACCGGCAAGATGAATAAAATATACCATAGCTGTTAAACGTCGATTGTCGATCAATTTCAGTCACTTCAGCAACAGCGAAACTGGTCAAATTTCAGCACACGAAGAGATAGAGAGGGGGATCCTTCGATCGGCACCTTCATATTGACACAAAAGCAGCCGGTGGAAGACGGCAGTAGAAGGGGGAGAGAGAGCGAGAGCGAAGAGAGAGCGAGAGATGTGAGGGAGAGTGAGATGTGAGGGATGGATTTTTTAGTTAGATCGTTTTCCGCATTTTCTAACTTAAACGTGAAAAGGCCCAAAACACAGAAATCACGTTTTGGGTTTTGTTTGAAATTTTTTTTTTGTTTTGAAAAATTCGTTTTCGAAAACGGGAAAAAGTACGCGTTTTCGTCGTTTTGGAAAATCGAAAACAGAAAACGCCACCAAAACGGCAAAAAGAACGCCCCCTAACTCTTTTTGCAACGTGTATATGAACGTTGCAAAAGAGTGAGAAGGAAAAAAAAAAGGAGGGAAATTTGCCCTTAAATACTTCTTTCCCGTTTTCAAAATCATTCAAGCTAATCCCCCTCTCCATTCCAATGGCTGCCTACTCTTTCACGAGGCCACCGTATGATCTTGAAAATGCCGCCTCCTACACTCCCATCCTTGACCAACCTGCAGACGCCTCCTCCATTCCGGCTAGTCATCGGAGATCCAAGAAGCTTCTCGCCGGCATTCTCTTTTCCTCTGTATTCTTACTTTCCTTAATTCTTCTGTTTGTTAACCAACAATCCGAATTCCAAACCAAAGTCAATGGCACTAATCAAGGAAAATCTTCAACTCCCAAAACCATATCGCCGGTAGCTCGAACTGCGCCGCCATCAAGAGGGGTGTCCCAGGGAGTGTCGGAGAAGACTTTCCGGCTAGCCAATGGTGAAAATGCAACCTACTCTGGTGACGCCTTCTACAGATCCAAACGTTACGTCTTCACAAGCTTTTATCTTTTTAAATGGGTATACTTTTCATGTTATGATAAATAAAAAGATAGTCACCTTTTTAACAATTTAGTCTAATAGGTAATTTGTACAAAGATATAGATTCTGGAATCTAGATCTGCCTTGATTAGTTAGATGTTTAAAATTTAGTCCCTATTTGGTAATGATTCTTTGAAACTTACTTTTCTCAAATTTATTGTAGAAGTGGAACTGACTGGTTCTCCAGGTATAAATTTAGGAAAGCCTGGAGTGAGAACTCTCATGGCTTGTTGGATCCAATCACCTCCAAAATATTGAATTGTCTCCAATACACTAAGCAATAATTAAATTCATTAGAAATGCTTTAAGTGCAAGGATAGATTTAAGCTGCCTGGTTCTTAACCACACACAGTTGAGACTCAAGAATGTCCAGGCTTTCTGACTAATCTGTAGGTAGTACATGGCATGGAAGTAGTCTTGATGTAGGCAAATTATCAATGTTATGGAGTAAAATTTTGGTGAGGACTTTATACTTTGGACCGGGAAATGAACAAAGTTTGTGAGTTATGACAGATAGTGGACATGGAGGCTTGTGAGTTATGACAGTGGACATGAGGCCGAATGACAATTATATTCATTGAGGATTATGAATATTTTACGTCTGATATGAGTCAACTTTGTACTAAGATTTTGTTAATTAAAATTTAACACAGGTATGATTTTAACCTTATCTGATCAGGCTCCACCAAGATTATGTTTTTTCGACATCATTAATCATTGGTTGAAGCTTTTTTTTTTTGTTAGATTAAGATTTTTTTGTCTTGTTGGTGTTGGTGGCCATAGTATATTTAGAGTATGTAGGCGGGGTTGAATTTTCGAACTTGATGTATAGTTTATTTTCTATTAAAAAGATGAAACTTGCCATAACAACTTCTTGGCATCCTTGGTTTACTAGTGGAGAGGCAAGCAAATAAACATTTATGTCGATTCAATAGAGTGCATATGATTTTTTACTAGTCATAGATGAAAAAGAATTCATTTAGCCAGCACAAATTTTTTAAGAATATGACTCAATTTTCAGGTTGGTGGATATACACAAGTTTATGAAGGAAACCTAACATTTGCCACGGTTAGAGGGGCAGGGCATCAAGTAGGTAGTTACCAACCTGTTAGAGCTCTTTCACTAATTATGCACTTCCTTGGGGGAACTGGGCTCCCCAATTCTTCTAGACAATGAACCTCTTTCACAAACATTGATTTTCTATGATTGTTAAATGCAATATATAGTGCAAACTGTTGCGCTCCATGTGTTCAAATCTTTCAATCAAAATAATGTCCAATTCGGTAAATATTTAATATTGCTCTATTTAGCTTTATCTTGATACCTGCGAGGATCATAAATATCTTGCATATATGTTTCGAAGGTTAGACTTGACACAACTTGGAACAAATTGGAATGTGACTTTTAAACATGGAATATCGTACTCTTGGTATTATTCAAATGATTAGTACTATTCCAAGATAACAAATAACTTTCATTCACAGGGGTGTGATTTAATTAAGAGACTAAGAAGATGTTGTGGTTAAATTTCTGCATGAAAAAAGTGGTGGGAGAGGAATTGGAGACAGATTAGAGATAAAGAATTTCATAGGTTTGTTGGCGCAACATGTCTGCCGTAGTGTGCGGAAAGAGATCGAACATCTTCGTGGAATCGCCGTCATTGCCGCCTATGTCAAAGAGAATCCGTTGTTCTTCATCTTCCTCTCCAGGCTGAACCGTACTCCTCTGAGGTCTGCCGCTTCCAGTTTCTTCATCTCCCATTTGTCTTCACCGCTCGATTATCTAATTGCTCTCTTTCCTGATATGGAAAAGCAGGTTTTTCCTTTTCATTTTAACTCTGTTATTGGTTTTTGCTCAATTTTCAATTTATTTTATTTTATTTATGATCAAAATTGTTACTTTTTTGTTGGATTATTATAGAAATGGGATTGCGTTATGATTGATATGAATGGTAATTTCTCATACGGGATAAGAACAGTTTTCTGTGATTTGCATTGTTTATGTGTTGATTGTTGACCGTTGAGTTGTTATTTAATTCAGGATGATGCACGTATTCCATTCTTTGGATAATATTTGATGTTAAGTATTCGAAATTTGATGACAAATGATGTTATGGTTTTATTAGATCACATGTCAATGTTAAGCTTAATGTGAAGCTTTCTTAAAGTACGCAAAGCCAATGTTCATCTTGCTGTATTTATTAATGATATATATGTTACTACTGAATCCTCATCCAATTTGTCATTTGGTAAGTCTAATCATGTTGTTGTGTTATACGAGGAAAATGGAAGAATTGGAATATACGATGCATTGCCTTGATTTCTGATTTATATATACAAGTGAGTACTTGGGTACCAGATTAGTCGCAAGTCAATGATTGAGTGAAAAATAAGCTCGTCATTGATATTCATGGACTGAAGCCAAACAACTCTAGATAATAAGTTCCTAACAGAACCTGAATCCCAGAAGTACTCGTAACGAAAGCACAAACCTGGTGATGCTTCACTAGGTTTGTTTTGTTTCCACCTATTTTGTGTATGCCCAAATGAAGCTAGGCTTTTCTTCTTTATGTGTTGTTTTTGGCTCCTCCAGGCTCTCCTCTCTTTTTCTTTTGCTGTATTTTGGAAAGGAGAGGATGGAGGGAGAGGGAAAGAAGGAAAGGCAGACAAAATGAATTAAGTTCTATAATATTTCACTTACTCCAAGTTGTTGGAAAATTATAGTTGGAAAAATAGAAGAATATGTAGAGAGGGAAAACAAAAGAATGATATATAAATGAATATTCTTCTTTTGATATGTAAAGCAAAGGTTGAGAGAATTTAAATAGCTAGGTTCTTCTCTCCTTAATTTATTCCATTAAATCCATACGAAAAATACTTGGCAAAAGAAACAGAGATATAACAATGAAGATGTATAAGGAAAAGTGAATGTTCTAGATTAAAATATAATAAATTTGTCCTCCATACAAGGAAAATATTATGTCATACTTCCACTATTGATGTTATTTACCTAAATTAAGCCCAGTTCTTTTTGGAGTAGATCAATGTGCTTTGTGCAAAAAGTAAGGACCTAGATTCTTATCCCTGGATGTGATGTGGTTATCCTTAAAAGTATAATTTCTTCTACTATCAGAAATGTGTCTGCTGTATGACTAATTAGTGTTATGTTATTATAAACTAGACACAGTTCATTGTGATGGCTTCTTATATGATAGTTATGTTGGTTGAGTTTAAAAATTTCTTACCCCATTTCTTATCAACTGTTGATTAGAAAAAAGCTCCTGGTTGAAAGCTTGATGCAGTTGAAGCAATTCCTGTGTAGATCGAATTGATCGTAAACAATCATTGGAACATGATGTAGTCTCACGTAAGATATGTATGAATTGATGCTCAAGTCAATGTTATTTGTTTTTTTTTTTTTTTTTCAGTCCGGCTCTATTTTCTGACTTTATCATATTTATGTTTGGAAGATTCTCTCATCTTACTTACTCGTGTAATATTGTTTTACTCTTAAGCGCCTCTAATTTTATTTAATGTTATACATATGCAGGTTGGCTTGAAGATGCAGACATTGCTAGTAAGTGTGGTCACATAGTCGTGCATTGAAACCATCTATCCTCATATGTTGGGTTTATGGATAATTTCTTTCAAGTGTACTGATTTATCAAGAGAAATTGTGCTCCTTTTTGAGGTGGTGTTGTATCACATTTAATGTTTGTGTATGATTAAAAAATTTGTAATGAAATTATCAATTTTATGCAATTCCAAAATTTGTTTATTAGGATTTATCTTTGATTTTACTAGTCAATATGTGTAAATTACTCTTAAAAAAATAATATTTTTAATTTTGTTGGTTTATTTGAAATTTGTTATACGTATATAAAAAAAAATACACAATTAAAAAAAAATGTAAATTGACCTACGGCAACGGTAAGAAAATGTTGCCAAAAAGATAACATGACCTATCGCAACACTCGTCGAATGTTGCTGAAAAGTCTTTTGCAACACTCGTCGAACATTGTCGTAGGTGTTTTTCGCAACGTTCGTCGAACGTTGCCTTATGTGTTTTTCGCAACGTTCGACGAACATTGCCGTAGATGCCGAACGTTGTGAAAATGTTGAAACTCTATAGCAACATCAAAGTTCGCAACATGCACTCGAATATTGTAAAAAATTTATGATAACGTTTTTCGACCGTTGCAAAAGGCAATTTTCGTTAGTGTGTGGTGTTGAATGTGTGTGCGTGAAGTGCCGAAAATGAAAAGCATTGCAAATCATTAATAACCTGGCTAGAAGGAACATGCTCTATCTATGGGAATTCAAGGATATGGTATGATTAAAAGTAACAAAACGAAAACGAGATAAATTAAACTTTATATTTAAAATCAAAATTTTATCATTTCGTTTCCTACATCCCTAAATGTATTGAAAAATAATATAACTTAATTAAATATTCGCAATTACAACGTAGAAATTGTTCTAAGTGACGATGAGTGATCCACAAGAATTCGAGGATGATATGTCTAGCAGTACGATTCGAAAAACAATTGGGAGAACTACTGCAATAATTTTAATAAATGCCATTTCCATTTCCAAATTCAATTTTTATTTCCCATATTGGCAGCAAAATAGTTAATGCAGCGCATGATAATAGCCTCTTACAAATTTCAGTTACAGTGATAAATGAGGAAAGTTATCAGTATATTTGGTGGATTATTCTGTACACACAGAATAAATGAGGAAAGTTATCAATTAAATGTGATGGGACAAATATGTTGTGTATATGCTTGACTTTTTTTTTTGGCAACTTTACCCCATTTAGCCCCATTAAATTAAATTTTATTTTTCTATCTTATTTTCAATAACACAATCTTCCATAAAATAATAGGGGAGTTTATTGATTTAATTGCTTTAATTTTGGGAGTTTATAAGGATAATTCGTAATTGCCATTGAGGAGATTGTTTGGGGGCCATCAAATCAAAAGGTCCACATGTTAACATTTCCATGCAAATAATAAATGCCATTTCCATCTTTAACGTGTACTCTTGGTGATGGTCTTTAATTAATCGCTTTAATTTTGGGAGTTTATAAGGATAATTCATAATTGCCATTGAGGAGATTTTTTGGGTTGGGAAAAATGGCACATTTATTATTTCAATCGTACCAAAGACGATTTCAGTTTCTGTGACTCTCTCTCTCTAGATCTTTGAGAGTTCCTTCTCATCTGTGGGCGATCTCTTCCTTTGATTGTTGCAATCTCGTGTTCAGCCTGTATAGAGGAATTAGAGCCTGTCGACTGGCTTGACTGCATACGAATAAGTATTGTAGTGTTCGTGGGATAATTTTGCAGAATTCCGGTGGTAGGATAGGGATGGATACAGGTGATATTATCAGAGCTAGTAATAGCTTTAGAGCAAGTAGTAGAAGCCATGGTAGTTTGAGAGCAAACAGTGCGTCCATATGGAGGAACACCGGGATCGAAAAATTTTCGCGTTCATCGCGTGACGAAGATGACGAAGAAGCTCTTAAATGGGCTGCCCTCGAAAAGCTTCCCACGTTCGATCGTTTGAGAAAAGGCCTTCTATATGGATCAGAGGGTGTTAATGAAGTTGATGTTCATGATCTTGGATTCCAGGATAAAAAGAATTTAATCGAAAGGCTAGTTAATGTCTTGGAAGAAGATAACTAGAAGTTCTTGTTAAAGCTCAGGAACAGAATTGACAGGTACTACATTTGTGTCGTGTTTGGCGGTCCTGTCTAGTGTATTCCAATCAGTTTAATATTCAAATGTATTTCTATAATTTCTTTTGCTCTGTTTGTTTTCTCCAGAGTTGGAATTGATTTACCGACTATTGAAGTGAGATTTGAGCATCTAAATATTGATGCTGAAGCCCATACGGCAAGCAGAGCGCTGCCCAGTTTTATTAACTTCCATACGAATATAATAGAGGTAAAACGATTATCACTTACTTTATGCTATCTATTCCCCCATAATTTGGGGTCGACTACATGTTTCATGTTAGTTTTGGCGACCTGTTCCCCCCCCATCGCTCGTACGAACTCATATTTCATATTTCTTCGTATTTCAATCTAACCTGTCTCTGTCTTTCTCAAAAGGGATTTTTGAACTCTCTCCATATACTTCCAAGTAGAAAGAGACCTCTGTCTATCCTCAAGGATGTCAGTGGAATCATCAAGCCATGCAGGTACGAGGGCTAGATCGATTAATTCCTGAACTTAGCAATTATTAATTTAATTCGTTTTCTTTAAGTTCGAGTTATGTACTAATAAGGAGTACCTTTTTTTTTCTTTTTTTTTGCAGAATGACATTGCTTTTAGGTCCTTCGAGTTCTGGAAAGACGACTCTTTTGTTGGCTTTGGCTGGAAAGTTGGATCCTACTTTAAAGGCAGGGGCTCTTCAAGTTTCATTCCTTCATAAATGATCAACTTTGCTTTATCAGTTTTTATTGACGAAACTGAAAATATTTACCAGTTTTCGGGAAGAGTCACCTACAATGGACATGGCATGGAAGAATTTGTACCTCTAAAAACTGCAGCATATATTAGTCAGCATGATCTGCATATAGGAGAAATGACTGTGAGAGAAACCTTAGCATTCTCTGCCAGATGCCAAGGGTTTGGATCCCGTTATGGTTCGTTCAAAGTGATTCAATTGATTTCATTACCATTTGTTTTCCCATCTTTCATATTTTCCAACATAGAATTTAGAATTTATATGTTGTACCTTATTAAGTAACTATTTGAATCAAAATATTTGTAGAGATGTTGGCAGAATTGTCAAGAAGAGAGAAGGCAGCAAATATTAAACCTGATCCCGATATCGATATCTACATGAAGGTTAAAAATCAGTCTCTCCATGAAATTTCTAGATTTGTAGCTTCTCTTCCTGTGTTTCGAAACTGATTCTCTTGTTGTCAGTTAGTTCCTACCCGTTTATTACCCCCTTTTTTTATTAATAAGTAGGTAGTTTAACTTTAATAATGCCTAAATATGAAGCCTAGAATACAAGATTATTTAGCTGACCACTTCTTTTGCTCTGGTAAATACATTTTGTTAGTAATTTTAGTACGTACTAATATTTTGATGTGCATTTTTATTGGTTTGAACATGGAAGAATGTTGAATTTAAATTACTTTAATGTCTATAGGATAAGTCACTAGCATAAACATGGTCATTTCTTTTGGAATCTTCATATAACGAATGCAGAGAGTTAATATTTGTGCAGTGACATAAATTTCTGTCATATTTGTCTTGTTCTACTACATATAAATTGTTCTCATCACAAGCATATGACATTGTTGACAGTGTTATTACTTATGTTCATATATAAAAGCATATGACATTGAGTATTGAGCGATTTCTAATTTCCTTGTGTCAACATTGTTACATTAATACACAAAATAAGAACTGGCATTTAAAACATCGTTTAGTATAAGAATGCCAGCAATGGTTCACATATGGAGATTTGGATGCAACTTTTAGAACCTAATGATACATAGAGCAGTACCCAGAAGCTTGTCTTGGGGATTCAACATATACTCTCAACTTTATGGGGCTCAGTTTATTTACATTTCGACCAAATGAAGATATAGGCGATTCCCATTTGCAAGTTTGTATAACTTAACTAGATAAATGATACTAAAATTAAAGTGAATGCTAACCTTTTCGTTTTTAATTTAAAAAAGTTATATTGTAGAATGACTTTAATTCTACTATGTTCATTTACTATCTGTATCTTATCATTTGGAATCAAGGTTCCATAACTCTCACAGAATCTATTAGTTCTTAGTGAAAGTATTTTCGTCTTGATGATTATGATGTTGAGGTCCTCTTCTAGGTTTGTTCTTATAGAGTTAGACTTCTGTAAGCTGACCTTTTGGTAAAAAGTTTTGGTTTTGGTATTAATTCTTCAACATAAATATTTAGATAAATTGTGCTTCTAGCACTTTGGTCATGCAGTTATTTTGGTCTGTGATACTTGGGACAGTTGTTGAAAAGGGGAAGTAAATTAATTAATAAAATGTTAAAAATAAAAGTTAAAATTTTGAATTTTTTCGAGCGGGGTGGGGACCTTAATACCCGCCCCGAATACCCGATTAAGCGGGTAATGCCCGCCCCATTCGAGGTAGGGCCCGCGGGTATCTGGTTTAATGGATTTTTTTGCCATCCCTTGTTAGTTCAAACGATAAAATTCAAACTAGAAACACCTTCTTTTTTGGATAATCTAGTTATATTTAGATATGAAGAACATGATAAGTATTTGTTTCATAAGAATTAACAAAGCCTAAAGGTCTATCAACCTACTTTAATCCTCCTTTAGACCGTCTTATGAAAAACACATCGGAGTCATATACAATGTCTCATTTTTAAAATTTTGGTCACGTCAAACAAATTGAATCAATGGTCTAACCTCATAGTTTTGTTGCCAATATAGGCTGCCGCTACAGAATGTGATGAAGCAAATGTGGTGACATATTATATTCTTAAGGTTTTGGGGCTGGAAATTTGTGCAGACACTTTTGTCGGGGATGAGATGATAAGAGGAATTTCTGGAGGACAAAAAAAGCATGTTACTACTGGGAAATAAACACGATATTAAGATAATGAAATTTTAATACTAGTTTATTGATTTTATGCTGAGTGATAAAATCCTTTTCAAACTGTAGGAGAGATGCTTGTTGGACCGGTGAAGGCACTTTTCATGGATGAGATATCGACTGGATTGGACAGTTCTACAACTTACCAAATTGTGAATATGATGCGCCAATATGTCCACATTATGAAAGGAACTGCGTTTATCTCCCTCCTTCAGCCAGCACCTCAGACTTACGATCTATTTGATAACATAGTCCTCTTATCTGATGGCCATATTGTTTATCAGGGCCCTCGTGAAAATGTTCTCGAGTTTTTTGAATCTATGGGTTTCAAATGTCCAGAGAGAAAGGGAGTGGCTGACTTCTTGCAAGAAGTAAGTAATCGGAACCCAAAAAATAAAAAATAAAATTGATGAGCCTTTTGCCTGCTATAAAACCATTTTGAACCTCATTGTCTAAAAGCATAATTTCAAGAGAATGGACACAATAATTTCTTTAAATTTGGTCTTCCAACAATTTCTAATGTGAAAATAAACAACTATGCAGGTGACATCAAAGAAGGATCAGCAGCAATATTGGGCACGTAGGCACGAGCCTTACAGGTTTATCCTAGTGAGGGAATTTGTAGAGGCATTCCAATCATTCAATGTTGGAATGCGAATTGGGGACGATCTTGCAACACCCTTCAATAAAAGCAAAAGCCATCCCGCAGCTTTATCGACCCAAAAGTACGGTATTGGAGAGAGAGAGCTACTTAAAGCTTGTAGTGACAGAGAACTCTTGCTGATGAAGAGAAACTCATTTGTCTATATCTTCAAAATTTTCCAGGCATGCATTCTTACGGAATGTTAATCTATTTTTTACATGGAATTCGATTGTTAATAATTTTTTTTTTTTTTTGGATCCTTTTTCAGCTTACTATTATGGGGTTAATCGCGATGACAATTTTCTTTCGAACCGAGATGCACAAAGACGATGTAACTGATGGAGGAATATATACTGGCGCACTATTTTTTACTATCATTATGATCATGTTTAATGGAATGTCAGAGCTTGCCATGACAATTTACAAACTTCCCTTCTTCTACAAGTAAAGGGATATGTTTTTCTTCCCCCCATGGGAATACGCACTTCCCTCTTGGGTCCTGAAAATCCCTATTACCTTTCTTGAAGTTGCTATCTGGGTATTTTTGACTTACTACGTGATTGGATTCGATCCATATATAGGAAGGTGGGTATTAAACATTTATAGCATGCTTATTAGAGGCTTGGATAGTAATGAACAAACAAGAAGCTAAAATTGTTCATTAAACTGTTTAATTGTGTCAAATACTGCACATCAAACACACACTAGGTGGTTGAGACATGTATTGTGTATACTTTAGATAGGTCCCATTGGTAAGAGTAACTTGATCTTAAAATAACTATTAATTAAGATTATTTCTTGCAGATTATTCAAGCAGTACTTGCTACTTTTATTGCTCCATCAGTCAGCAGGAGCATTATTCAGATTTATTGGGGCAATGGGGAGGAATATGATTATTGCAAACACATTTGGCCTATTTTCATTGCTCCTACTCTTTGCATTAGGTGGTTTCGTCCTGTCAAGAGGTAAAAAAATGAAAAATGAATGTTTAAATAGATTATGTATATATTCATATAATCTATTTTCTTATATTATAAATTCTGGTTGGTGTTACAGATGAAGTAAAGGGTTGGTGGATATGGGGTTACTGGTCCTCTCCATTGATGTATGCACAAAATGCAATTCTTGTGAGTGAATTTACTGGGCACAGTTGGAGTAAAGTAAGTGAATGTATTCATCGGTGCTTTCATGGCATGTATGGTAGGGAGGAGCGGATAGCATTAGATAGTATTAATGAAGAAAAAAAGCTAAAAATCTTGATTAGTATACTATCCAGTCCTTTTTGGTATTGCATAACAATAAAAAAAACACGCACTATGAATTTTCATCACCTTTTCCACACTAACTGCATCAACTAACTGTAAATTTCCTTTTTTTTTATCTCGAAGGTGATAAATGGAACTGAATTGGGAGTTTTGGTGATGAGGTCTCGAGGATTCTTTCCTCAAACATATTGGTATTGGCTAGGATTAGGGGCATTATTTGGATTCGTATGGATATTCAACATCCTCTTTGTTCTTGCTCTCACGTATCTTGACCGTGAGTTTCTCCACTTCCCGTACTTTGAAGAGTTTTCTCAATTAAGTTCAAGAAGTAATTAAGTTCGAAAATTTTGCAGGATTCGAGAAACCTCAAGTTGTATTACCCGAAGATGAAGATCATGTCCCAAAAGGTGGATATGTGAGCCAAGTTTCGGCTCAAGGTGATGATAGAACACGGAGAAGCATTTCCTTGGAATCCTCATCCATGAGGACATATGCCATTGAAGCCAGTCAGAATAAAAAAAAAGGGGAATGATTCTGTCATTTGAACCACATTCCATCACTTTTGATGATGTTAGATACTCCGTTGACATGCCAACTATGTAGTAATCTTGAAAAATTGATATATTCTTTTATTACGAGATGTTATATGGTGTTGAACCACCTCATCTATAAGCTTAAGTTGTCACACGAGATACATTCATTTATTAAATTAAGGTTTCAACCATGTTCAGTCATATGTTGTCCAAATTTATTCTTATATCAAAGACCTGACACTCGCACAACATTTCATAAATGGGCAGTGGTGAGACTAGACTAAGTATTGAATAACATTGTCGCAAAGTTCAACCTGTTAATCAAAGAACATATTTAGTTATATGAATATATTCTTAAAATAATGTGCATATTATGTGGTGAATCGAAGTAACAGATGAACTTCAATATAATCTCTAAATTGACTTGCAACAAATGAAATCACAAGGCGTTAGTGCAGATAAGTTGGAGCTTTTGAAGAGTGTAAGTGGAGCTTTTAGGCCAGGAGTTCTTACAGCTTTGATGGGCGTTAGTGGGGCTGGTAAAACAACTTTGATGGACATTTTAGCAGGTCGAAAAACTGGAGGATATATTGAAGGCGATATCACAATTTCCGGGTACCCAAAGAATCAAGAATCATTTGCTAGAATTTCAGGATACTGTGAACAAAACGACATCCATTCACCTAATGTTACTGTTTACGAGTCCCTTATTTACTCAGCTTGGTTAAGGTTGTCTCGAGATGTCGATTCTAAAACTAGAAAGGTTGGTAGATCTTAAGCTAGAAGGGAGTCATCATGGTAACACATGATTGATAATTTGATATCGACTTTTCACCTATTATCTGCAGATGTTTATTGATGGGATAATGGAACTTGTGGAACTTACCCCATTAAGAGGAGCACTAGTTGGGTTGCCGGGCGTCAGTGGTCTCTCGACTGAACAACGCAAAAGGCTTACAATTGCAGTTGAACTTGTAGAACCCCTCAATAATATTCATGGACGAGCCAACTTCCGGGTTAGATGTGCGAGCTGCTGCAATTGTGATGAGAACTATCAGAAATACAGTAAACACTGGACGAACAGTTGTATGCACTATCCATCAACCAAGCATCGACATATTTGAAGCATTTGATGAGGTACGAAAGTTAATATATAGATAAAACTGATACTTACTATTCATGTTTTTAGTTATAAATGAGTTACTAACTGTAACGTGATCTTGTAGCTATTTTTGATTAAACGAGGAGGACAAGAGATATACTTTGGACCACTGGGTCGCCACTCAACCCAATTGATAAGTTATTTCGAGGGAATTGAAGGAGTACCAAAAATTAAAGACAATTACAATCCAGCAACTTGGATGTTTGAAGTTACATCATCAGCACAAGAACTACTTTTGGGGGTTGATTTTGCTGACCTCCACAAAAATTCAGAACTATACAGGTTAGTTCATTCACATGAAAATCAATGTGTTTAATTCTGATTCTAGTCTTTCCTAGGACCAGATTTTGCTTCAATGTCTGCGTCAAAGTTTAGAGTGTTTAACTAATTTGTTAATCGTATGGTGTCTAAATTGCAGGAGAAACAAAGCATTGATTAAGGACTTAAGCGTCACTCGTCCCAATACAAAGGACCTGTATTTTCCTACTCAATATTCTCAATCTTTCCTCACACAATGTGTGGCTTGCTTGTGGAAACAACATTGGTCATACTGGCGTAATACGCCTTATACTGCAATTAGATTTGTGTTCACAATTTTCATAGCCCTGACATTTGGGACAATGTTCTTCGACCTTGGCTCAAAGAGGTATATGAATGTTTGGCTATCATGATGTTTCAAGTGACTTTTCTTACTAACAAAACGTACTTATTTTCGATGTAGGGATACGCAACAAAACTTGTTTAATGCTATGGGTTCAATGTATGTTTCTGTACTCTTTTTGGGGTTCCAATACGGTTCAACAGTACAGCCTGTGGTGGCAGTCGAACGAACAGTCTTTTATAGAGAGAGAGCAGCTGGAATGTATTCTGCATTATCATATGCCTATAGTCAGGTGATATGCCTAACCAATTAAACTAGAAACTCAAAACTTTCATTTTTGTCACTAAAATTAAATTCTGATACAATTCGATCACTCAAAATGTTTGTTACAATTTGATCATTTCATCAATGTTTGTTATTCAAACTAAAGTACGTGACCCATGTTTTTAACACATAGTGTAAATCTTTCAAGTTGAAATTTACTTACAATTTTTTTTTCTCATTTGTTGCAGTTTCTCATTGAAATCCCATATGTTTTCATTCAGTCAATTATATATAGTGGCATTGTCTATTCGATGATGAGCCTCGAATGGACTGCTAAAAAATTCTTATGGTATGCGTTCTTCATGCTCTTCTCATTATTGTATTTCGTCCTCTTCGGTATGATGACCTTGGCTGTCACTCCAAATCACAATATTGCTGCCATTATCTCTTCTTTCTTCTATGCATTCTGGAACCTGTTCTCCGGATTTATCGTCCCACGACCTGTAAGTTGCAACAACACATCTTTTCATTTACTTAAGCATTATAGCATGAATTTAGATAATACTATGGTCGAGTTTTTCTTTAATCAAGTACCCTGAAATCCAGTGTACCAAACAAGTCATATCTAATGTTTCTGTTGCTAATAATAGAGTATGCCTGTGTGGTGGAGATGGTACTGTTGGGGAAACCCCGTGTCCTATAGCTTGTACGATTTCGTAGTATCACAATTTGGGGATGTACAAGATCAGCTTGAAAACGGGCAAACAGTGGAACAGTTCATAAGTAGTTATTTCGGATACAAACATGATTTTCTTGGGGTAGTTTTCGCCATAGTTCTCGAATTTGTTGTTCTTTTCACCTTCATCTTTGCTTATTCCATCAGGGCATTCAACTTCCAGAGGAAATAATGGTTGTTTGTATTGGAACTGTGGCTTGTCATGTACCACCAGATGGTCCAATTGCATACTTTTTTTTAACTTTTTTTTTTTCAATCGTATCTTTTTATGGAATTATAATTAAGATATTATATAAGATTATGGTTTATTTGTCTAGCTTTCCTATCTTCTAATGTTTTATTAGCATTGAGATTCAAACAATGTCATCTTAAGAGATTAAATTATTTATTCTTTTCTTCACCTTTAGTACTAGACTAGATAAATGCATATAAATTTAATAATACCGGACAAAAGTTTTACAAATTACAAGCACGGGTGAATTAACTTATTACTTAATAATGACGAGCTAAGAAAGAAGAAAGAAGTAAAGAAAATAATTAAGTCCTTTAGTTCATTTCCAGGAGTGCATCTTTTCAGCACAAAAATATAATTAATTATCATCTCGGTGTTAATTATGATAAGTAAATCCAGCATACGAACGAAATCACTTTATACAGGATCTGTCCCAGAAAAAAATAAATAGAGAAGAAGAATACGAGGAGAAGAACCAATAATATTGTCATCCAGTGACCATTACATAAATCTCATGCAGAAATGCCAAACAGTGAAATGAATAAAATAAGATTATTGTTATATTTTGGATTTACTGGTGGCCTATAACAACTGGTGCATTTTGGAGGATAAAAGTAAGATATTATCCGCTCTTTTTAAAACTTGCCTCTCAAGATTTTATATACTTTTGTGCAATTTTCCCTGCAATACCCGCTCTCTCTCAAGACTAGCTGCTAACAACTTTTCTAAATGCGTGGCTCGCTGTTTCTAATATATTGTGCTGTCATATTCTACATGTATCATATGTCTAACGTTTCATCTTGGAAGATAACATTGTCTTTCTTCGATGAGTATCATGATAAAAGTATCTTAAATTTTCATCCAAAATTGAAATTGGAAGCTTATTGCCCCCATATCCATCTTTTTCAAAACGATGTTCTTCCAATATCTCTAATTTCTTGAGTTCAACTTCTTGTTGTTGTTTGCTAAGGTTATCGAGTTCTTCTCTTAGAAGCTAAACCGCATTTTCCTGCTTATATTCCCAATTCTTTACCAAATATGTCAATTGAGAGAAACCTTTCTCACTGTAGTTGGTAAGCTCTAAAAAAACGCTCCTCCAACATATCTTGATCGGCTCCTGGCCTTTCTACATTGAACTGCATCTCTTCTTCATTTATATCTTCCGGCCACATAGGCTTTGGGATAGAAGTCAACCTGGAGTTAAGATCATCGTAAGTCGTGATATTACATTTAATGAGTCTAATATGTTGTGTCTTAAATTAGAGAATGACATTTTGAGAGAAAAACAGCAAGAAAACACTAGTGACGAATCCCGAGAGGATTTAAGACCTTTAAGTGTTCAAACCCACCACCTTAATTGAGGTGGAGCATCAAAATCCTAAATTAGAAGATAATCAGAATGAAAATATTGAGAGAGATGAGATTGTAGAGGAATATCAAGGAGAACAAAACCCTTTATCTGATTACCAGTTAGCTAGAGACAGAGTTAGGAGAACACATAGGGTGCCTCAAAGATTAGAGTCTGATTTTGAGCTTGTTTATACAAGTTATGAAGAACTAGTTGATAGGGAACCAAACACGTATGAAGAAGCCTTGAGAAGTGAACAATATGAGAATTGGGTGAAAGCGATGAAAGAATAGATAATTTCACTCGATAAAAATCAAACATGGGAGTTAGTCCCAAGACCTAAAGACAAGTCTATTGTTGGGTGTAAATGGGTTTTTAAAGTTAATGAGTGAATCACCAAATGAGAGGATTTAAGGTTTAAGGCTAGACTTGTGACCAAAGGTTACACACAAAAGGAGGGGATAAATTATAATGAAATCTTTTCTCCAGTTGTTAAAGTATACCACAATTAGAACTATGCTTGCATTAGTTGCGCATTTTAATTGGGAAATTGAACAACTTGATGTTAAAACTGCTTTTCTGCATGGCGAACTTGATGAAAAGATTTTTATGGATCAACCTAAGGGTTTTGAAAATAAACAAAAGCCTAATCATGTGTGTTTTCTAAAATGCTCTCTGTATGGTTTAAAACAATCTCCTAGACAATGGTACAAACGTTTTGATTCGTTTACTCAAACATTAAAAAGAGTGAATTTGATCATTGCTTGTACTATCAAGGCAGTATTAATGATAACTATGCGTTTCTGTTGCTATACGTGGATGATATGCTTTTGATTGGTCCCAACTTAAAGTTGTTAAATGATATAAAAACTATTTTGAGTAATGAATTTTATATGAAAGACCTAGGTAATGCTAAAAGAATCTTAGGCATGGAGATTAAAAGAGATAGGTCAAATTCATTGTTATTTTTGCATCAGGCTCCATACATTATGAAAATTTTGAAAAAGTTTGGCATGATTTAATGTAAACCTGTTTCATTGCCTTTGGGCAATCACTTTGCTTTAACTAAGGAACAATCACCTGCTAATGAAGAGGAAGAGGAATATATGAAAAATGTTCCATATTCGAATGCCATTTGTTCTGTGATATATTTAATGGTGTGCACTAGACCTGATTTAGCCTTTACTATTAGTACACTTAGCATGTATATGTTGAACCATGGCCCCACACATTAGGAAGCTTTGAAATGGTTGTTTAAATATTTGAAAGGAACATGTAATGTTGGCTTAATATATAAGATTAGTACTGAAAGAGTAAAATTGAAAGGCTTTACTGATGCTAATTATGCTGGTGATAGAGATAATAGGAAATCTACATCTTTCTATGTATTTACTTTGTGTGAATTATGTATTAGCTGGAAATCACAACTTCAACATGTTGTTGTGATAAGTGCAGATTTCGCACTTAAATAGTTCACTAAATTTATATGTTTGTGAGTTTTTCGTTGGCATTGTTAACACTTAATTTAATTATTCACATTTTGTAGGCGATAACCCGAATTAATGATGATTGGAAGAAATTTGCGCAAGAATTTAGTCAAAAGAATTGTGGTACAAGTATGCCAAAGTTCGGCAAACAAAACCATAAATTTTCCCATGAATAAATGTGGCTTTTGGGGTGTGAATCGGGGGTGAAAAAGCAGGAAGAAAATGAAGCTGGTACAGAATTGCACTGTGCATACGCATGGGCATGCAGGTTGTGCGTATGCACTCTTGGTAAAATCAGCGATTGAAGGACATTTGACTGCACTATGCGTACGCACATAGAAAGCCATGCGTACGCATGGTATAAATCTGGAGCAGAACCCAGGAAAACACGTGAAACCCGATTTTAAATTCTAATATCAACCTTTTTAACTCCAAACCCATTTTTCCCCTTCTCCACACTATATATATTGGTAGTGGCCATTTCTAGGGCAAGTTTCTTGGGGAAAAATCGACCAAAAAGGGAGAAAAAAAAATCTAGGATTGCAACTTTCAACATTTGGGGATTTTTGAAGAAGAAGAAGGAGGAAACTCTTGACATCGAAGATTTCAACCATAAATCTCTTTATCAATAAACTTTCTCTTGCCTTTAATTTCATTTTCTTCAATGTATTTTATGGTTTTGTTGGATATTTATAATTATATTATGAATACCTAAACCTAGATGTGATTGGGGGTGATTTTAACCCGATTAATGATTTTCTAATCGCCAATTTGTGCTTGATAGTTTTTGTGGTTAATGTGCTTAATCCATTGTATTTATTGTTCATATTGTTCTTATCAATTATTTAGCGGCGCAACTAGATGATTATGTTATTTCAATATTTGCTAATTTGGAAAATTTAGTACGTAATCGCTATTTTTACCGAACCCTAGTGGCGACTACATTTTGATGGATTATGAGGAATTTTCTATTAAATATAGGTGGATTATCACTTTAGCAAACTGAGCTTGTGTGTTTGTGCTTAATTCAATTCGATTCTCTTGTGTGAATGCTTTCGTTAAATTAATTCTAGCGATCCTATCCTAGGTTATTTGATGATTAGGGTTGTGTAAAGAATTTATTTTATTCAACTAAAATCTGAGAGTTTGAGGTAGAAGAGCTTGTGATTATTCTCTAATTGTTGTTAACCATTTGAACGAAAATCTTTTGTAAAATTGGATTAGAAAATCATTCTCGCGGTGAGGAATTATCCCCCGATCACACTCTCTTTTTTGTTGACTTATCGCCTTCGTTATTTAATTTTATTGCATTTCAAGTATTGCGCTATTTCCATTTTTAATTTATTGTGTTCTTTAGCTTAGCGAATGAATCAAAACCCCCCTATTTATATGTTTTCGCTGTTTATTTTCTTTTGCGCAATTAACGTAATTGAATCAATCCTCTACGGATAACTATTTGAACGATATTTATTTTTAGTCGAGTAAGAAAATATTTTTGATGTCCCTTTGGTGGCGATCAAATTTTGGCGCCGTTGTCGGGGATTGTTTATCAATTAGTTAATTGTATTTATTTTTCTTTTTGTTGTTTTTATCTTATTTTTGCTTTCTTTGATCTCTTAGGTTGTGAATGAGCAAAAAGCAAACATCACACTACAATCTAAGATCAAGAAAAGATGTTGACACGTCGGAAAGTAAGGAAGAGGATTCTCCAACCGATCTTCTAAGGAACTTGGGTATTGATTCTTCGAGTGAGTCCGAACAAATGGAACCCGAGATGGCGGATGCTAACCGAACACTAAAGGAACTTGCCGCTCCAACCATTGTCCAACAACCTCCATGCATACAATATCCTCCACTGGAAGGGGGATTTGAGCTAAAATTCGGGATGATTCATCTTCTCCCCACCTTCCAAGGATTTGTCAGAGAGGACCCCAACAAACACTTGAAGGAATTTCTTGTGGTTTGCTCAAGTATGAGGCCGACGGGTATATCAGAAGAGCAAGTTAAATTACGAGCATTCCCTTTCTCTCTTGCGGACACCACTAAGGAATTGCTCTACTATCTCCCTTCCGGACTTATCACCACATGGAATGAGATGCAAAAACTCTTCTTGGAGAGGTATTTTCCGGCTTCAAAGGCTACAAACATTAGAAAGGAAATATGTAGCATTCGGCAATTGCAAGGGGAGAATCTCTATGCATTTTGGGAGAGGTTTAAAAGACTGTGTGCTAGTTACCCGAACCACCAAATTAGCGAGCAACTACTTTTGCAATATTTCTATGAATGCGACTAGTGGTGGAGCTCTAATGGATAAAACGCCAACGGTTGTTAGGAATTTGATAGCCAATATGACCGCTAACTGTTAACAATTTGGTAGTAGAGTGGAGGTGCCGGTTAAACTAGTGAATGAAGTGGGTGCAACCTCTCAAATTGAAAAACAATTGGCCGATCTTACATCTCGTGTACAACAAATGGCACTTGGGAAAATTCAACAAGTAAAAATATGCAGGATTTGTTCTATTGCGGGACATCCTACTGATGCATGCCTGACATTACAAGAAGGAGTCACAGAGCAAGCGAATGCTATTGGGGGATTCTCAATGCAACAAAGACAGAGATATGATCCCTATTCCAATAAATACAATCCTAGATTGAGAGATCATCCAAATCTCAGTTATGGGGGAAATCACTTCTTGGCTCCGCAAGGACAATTCAATCTTTCCCCGGGTTTCAATTAACAAAGGCAACCACAACACTTTCAACCAAGTCAACAAGCCCCGCCTCCAAGTTCAAGTATATCTCTCTAAGACATGGTTAAGTCTTTTGCCTCAAGCACAATGCAATTCCAACAAAAGACGAAAACCTCAATAAAAAAACTTGGAGACATAAGTGAGCCAATTGACCAACACAGTGGGTAAATTGGAGTCTCAAGGATCGGGAAAGCTTCCTTCTCAAGCTATCAACCCAATAGAAAATGTTAGTGCTATAACGCTAAGAAGCGGGAAGAGTTTAGAAGAGGCACTAAGGAAGATGAAAGCTCTTGTTGAGGAACCAACACAAGAGAAGAACTTACCATGTGAGAAAGATGAAACCACGACTCTAGCCTCGGGATTGAAGGTAAATTCTAAAAGTTCTTTTCCTACTAATGGTCCCTCCCCTCCATTTCCTGGTAGATTTTTAAAGTCCAAAAGGGATGAATATGATAAGAAAATTTTTGAGATGTTTCAAAAAGTTCAAGTGAACATACCACTTCTGGATGCCATCTACCAAGTGTCCCGTTATGCAAGGTTCCTTAAGAAGTTGTTTACTTCTAAGAGGCAACAAAAGCTCAAGGGGAGTGAAACAGTTAATGTTAGAAAGAATGTCTCAACAATCATTCAAAGGAAACTCCCAACAAAATGCAAGGATCTAGGTATGTTCACTATCCCTTGCACAACTATTATATAAGAGATTTATGTTCAAATTTGTTATTTATACTTTTTTATTCCAGAAGCCATGTATACTACTGAAAAGTTTTAATTGAAAACCCGTGATTTTAAAAGTCATTAAAAGTCTCAATTGAATACATCATCTTACCTTTTAGCCCCATATCCTCGTACAATTTCCAGAAGCACAAATTTCCTCATAAATTTCTCGACCCGCTTCTCCACTCTCATATATTTTACTCCATCCTCTTTCTCTCTCCACCTCTCGTTGCTCACCACTAGCACATTGTCCTCCAACTGCATTTTGATGTCATCGGCCTTGATCCCCGGCATGTCTACAATGATAACATAAGAATTCGAGTATTCTTTCACGTCTGCAGGTCACGCCACCATGGCCTTGACGTCGCGAATGTAGGCTCTTGATGGGGTTTTCCGTGTCAATTTTCCATGGTCTTCGCCAAAATCTAGCATGTCTTGGAGGGATAGGAGAGCAGAGTCTATGCCCAAGTTCCTCAAATCCATTTCTTCTCAATTATTGAAGTTTTTTTGTTTTTTTTAAGCACGGGGAAATTTAAATGCCAAGTGTTCAACAAAATAGTGGTTTACTTTTTTTAATATCTAATTATATAGTGGTTTGTGGGACAATGGAATTTTGCAGTGATTTCTAGTTTTCAATTAAAAATTGGGAGTTTATTATTAGACTACATAAATTATATCTTTTTTCCGAATGGTCAAGATTAGTGAGACTTTGAGAAGTTATAGGTTTGGGACCCACCAAATATTGGGTGTGGTATTGGGCAAGCCATGACTCGTGTCGCTAACCATGTCTCGAACGAGCTTGGTCATAGGACAGTTTTGAGCTAGGCTTTAACAGACAGGCCCAACACATTTGGAATGCATGTTTGTCTTTACATTACTATTTTAATTTTTTAATATGAGTTGAGTTTACTGTCTCGAACTTTTTGTCTCCTTTTGTTCTCTGGATGTAATGCATCGAGATATTAAAAATTGTATTGATATGTTTTCATTTGTCAAGACATGTGATGTTTAAAAATGTATTGAAGCTTAGCTGAAAGACAAGAAGTTTGTAACAACAAATCTTGACTCCTTTATTAATTATGTCATCTATGATCACATGAATTTTTAAAAGTTTTCCAAACTAATTTTAATCTACATTGAGATGTGCAATTAAGGGTTCTTTTCCCAAGGGTATCGAACTCTTCGAAGTTCAAGTCTCGAAATAAAAGTTAAAATGTATATCTAGTCTCATTCTTAAAAAGCATTTTCAATCACAAATTCACTCATAAAATAATTTTATATGTAAACATAATTTTATTTTTTTTCTATTTTTTAACCACATGTTCTAAACAAAATTAATTTTTATAAATCTATTCTCACAAACTGGGGCTCAAACAAGAACTTAGTTTGTATTTCATCCATACTACTGCTTTATATAGTGATCTTGGGTACGGATTTTTAAAGAATTTGAATAGCGATTTTAGTTTAGTTATAAAAAGAAATTTATTTGTCCGTACATTAGCTCTACAATAATAATTTTTTGAAGGGCAGAAAAGTTGCTAGTCGTTGATTGAATGAAATATAACAAGTTTAGAAGAAAACATAGCTTTTCTACCATAATCTTAAGATATAAATATACAGAAATTTCAACAATTAAAATACATAAATACCATATGAAAATTTTTATTCATGGAAGACATGAATTGTACATGTAATTCTCACAATCAAAGCTCATCATTTTCCTCCTTCTCTTCTACGTAAACTAAATGCTCCCTCTCATTTTCTTTAACATATCAATATCTTCTAAGCACATATAACGTGTCATGAACACAATGCCTATAAGTGATAGCTATCTCAAAACGAAAACCTTAATCACATAATAGACAGTACCGGTAACATGATCGGTGTCATATTAATGACACTGATGAAATAGTTAAAGTTTATAGCGATCCAAATTTTCACTGATCCATTTGTGTCTACATCACCCGTCGTCTAAGCCACTGACTTGTAACAAAATTATGCTTAGTGACGCAAGAAAGAATTGGTACTGATGATCACGTATTGAATTGACCAGCTCCAGCCTTGTCTAGTTTCCGTGCTTTGGTGTTGTTGTGCCTCTTTTGACGAGGCTTCCGATCACCTCCACGTGGCACAAGTTAGCAAGTCAACAAGGGTCACACTCCACATCATCCTTCTACTTGGCCGCGGTGAGGCCATAAGAGGTAGCCGAGGTGATGCTCCTAGGGCTGGATAAGATTCTCGAACCGAATTGGACATAATTGCACCCAAACCTAACCAAGCAGTTCTTATTAAGTTAAATGCCCGAACGAATATCATAATCGCGTATCAATGGATTTGGTTTGGTTCTCGTTGTAGACCAAGAATCGAATAACCAAATAATAACTTAATCTCTCAAATGTTTTTGTAATTTTCATATTAAATAAGTCAAATTATTTTCATTTTTTTCTAAATAAATTTTGCCAACTAATTAATTGAGCCCAAAATATCATTCTCTTGTTTTCAGTCCAAGCTCAACTTTGTAACTTAAATTTCAAGAAATGAAAATTGAGTAACCTGAGTTTTTCTCAATCATTTGCCATTTCTAAAATAATCGAAGCTGAGCAGCTACGCCTCTCTTTGTCTTACCCTTTTTTGCCCTATTCATTTAATTTTCTCCATTTTTATAACACTTAAGCGAAGCACCGATGTTTTAGTGTTATTGTTAACCTTTTGGTAGTTTATATACATTGGTGAATGGATATTATTAGACAACGTGTTATTTATATATTTTTAAATTGGACTAAGTTATTTTGTAAGAGTTAATGTAGTGTTGCTATAAAAGTTAGTATTGAACATGTCATTAGTTAAAACGAAGTGTTGTTGTAAATGTTAAAAATATTAATTTATGTTATGGTATGGTTGTAGCCCTTCAGTGCATAATAGGTATCCTTACACACGGCTATAGCCCCTCGGTGGATAAGAGTTACACTTACACACGTCTGTAGTCCCTCACTATATAGGAGTCAAATACACGACTCTAGTACACGGCTGTAGTCCCTCAGTGCACTAGAGTAAGATAACTATATCGGGTATTTTCTGATGACTTCAAATAATCATGCTCATTTACTAATTTCTCGAAAATAAGATATTTCATGTAATTAATATGCTTTTAAAAAAAATGGGATTCATGTCAACATTCATACTAAGTAAACATGATTATAAGTTTCTAAATTAAAAATATATATATATATTTTTGGAAAAGTAGGTTCTTCACTCACTAAGTATGAGCTACATGCTAGATTGGCTGATAAACGTTTTCAACTTCCTCGTTACCACTTGAAATACGATATGAATAACTCATTTAACAACCCTCATAATAAATAGCCTTAATTTAAAAAAGACAAATTCTTAAAACTTAATTCCTCATAAATTCCCCAGATTTTCCTTTAATCAATTGGAGTTAATTCCACATTCTAGTGCCTTCACAAATATACGCCATATTCAAATTTAAATTCATCACACTCATACAAATATATATCTCTTCAATCTAGTGAAAACTAGAAATCACACTACAACCAATTTAATATACATCTTGTTCCCAAAATCATTCTTCCAAATGAATATTCCATCGATACAATCATTTTCACAAATAATCCTTACTCAAGCATCCAATTAAAAATCTAGGATTTGTCAAAAATGGTATTTCTTACCTTGATACAAATGGGAAGTAATCAATCAAGAATCTTGAGCTAAGAATCATATTCTTTTCTCTACACCTGAAATTTCGAACCAAGTTAAAACCCTAAAAATTTAACATAATGTATTTCCACCACTTGAAGAAAATAAAGAGAATGAAGAATGAAAATTAAGCTTGGACTACCTTTTTCCCTTCTTCTTCTCCTCCTCTTCTCCTTCTTCCCTTTTCTTCTTCCTCTTTTTCTTTCTCTTTTTTCCTTCTCTCTGCCGGTTTGTGCCTCTGTACCCGTTTCCTCTATGTATAATCTTTTATAGACCAAATAAAAATTGATATATAATAGCCACGTGTCCTCCACTAACTCAATAATAGCAAACTAAGTCCTCCACTTAATTATCTTACATAATATTTAGTCCTTGTGACTTTCAATATTAGAAAAATAATTCTCAACTTTAAATATTATCCATCTCAGACCCTCAAATATTGTCAATTTATAAAATAAACCCCAATCACATAATTTATTTCATTTTAGTGGTTATTTGACTTTGATTAGTCAATTTGGACTTTTGACTATAAAAATTTGGATTGTATCATGGTGAGTGTGTATAATAAAGTGAAGAAGACATCACCGGCGACTTGAATACAAATTTTCAATCATATTCCAAATTTTCCACAGCCACTGGCTTGAAGAGATGGTCCTAGATTGGCTGCTATATTCACTGCCTTTTACAGAAAATTATAGAAACAAATATGAAAATTGCATCACCGTTTAAGAATTCTCCAGACAAAGAAAGTTGGTAATTCCAGCGATCTTTCTGCCTGTATGCAAGAAAGAAAGCGTGAGTGATGAGAGAAACAGAGAAAGTCGAAAGGCAGTGATAAATAGATGGTGCGAGAGAGAGAGAGCGAGAGAGAGAGATTTGGTGCTGTCTTTGTTTTAAATATTAAAAAAGTAAGTAGTGGTGTGTGTAAGGGATTTTGGAATAATAAAATCACTTTATTTGGTGTATCAGTTACGTCCCTTTGTCAGAAAGTGATTGACCGCTAGAATGACATAACAAATGTTGACAAGATGTGATTAGAAGAAAAATTAATTATGTTTAAATCAGTTTAATGATGAAATGTCATGTGATATTATGTCAAGAATTATGTCGATGTAGCATGTAAGTATTCATAAATTTCCAAGTTTTCTTGTATCTATTTAGTTTCACTTGAGACGGTAGCTAGTGAATGTAGAAAAGTTAATACTAATGTTTAGAAATAGAAAGTATCTTTGAATATTATTGACACGTAAAAATAACAGGTTATCTAAATTGCTGTTGTTAAAGGATTGCTATCTTTAGATTCCTTCGATTTATTTTGCAAGTAATTTTTAAGTTGCTGGTGAAGACAAACACGAGGTAGTGGCTTTGTGAGAGCATCTGGAAGCTGCTTACATGTGGAAATATGAGAGACATGCAACTCACCGTTTTGTGTACAAACCCGTACAAAGTGTATGATAAATTTTAGTATGTTTCATTTTAGAACGAAACATGGAATTGGAACTCCAATTCTCCAAAGTCCAAGTTTCCAAGTTATTTAGTTAATAGTAAGGACTTAGTTAAGGTAAATAAATCCTTTGAGTTTATAAATCAGTTAAGAAATATTTCAATACATATTGCATACTACTCCTTTCATCCCATTTATATAGGTTGATATTCCTTATTTTCTTCTCTCATTTATATAGTTCTCTTTCTTTATTGAGAAAGTATTTATTTTATTTGTTTGCTAATATATCTTTATTTAATTTGCCTTGTTATAGCAAATTTCTCCGACTTAATTTTAAAATTATATAAATTTTAATTTACCTTCTTGAAATTATCCAACTACATACACTCTTCTCAGCTCATCTTGAAAACATGGACAAAAACACTATTGCTTACTACTTCCAACAATAATTTAATCATTCAATTTCTTTACTACTAGAGTACTAGTTGTTGATAATTAAATTAGGAAAATTCAATAATCATGGCTGAATAAGATATCCAAATTTAGTCCAGCAAAACAGACTACTCATTCTTACATTAGATAGAATATCCATAAAACTGAAGTGGACATTCTGGTCCAATTTTCATTTGGCATGTACAACTCATAATATGTTTTGACATATAGAATTTCACACACTGCACACGAGTCCCTTGATATCTCTAAAGAAACCAAAATTCACTCAAACACCTTCTTGGAAAACATTTCGGTTATGTACTTCAACCAAATCTCTAAATCTTCTTGGCCTCCACACGGTTATTCCTCGTCTTTGCAGCCACCGGTTGAGCAAACTAACAGTGATCCCAACAAGCAGAATTGCGATCAAACTACACCATACGAATCCCATCTCCATAACATGGCCCAGTGCATTCTTATCCTTTTTTGGTGTAACCACAAGAATGGATATTCCATAAGTAATTGAAATTGAAGTTACTGTTAACCACATAATAACCATCAAACTCCACATAAACAGCCTGCGCCGAAAAGGCAAGCCACTTATTAAGAGTAGGATCGTACTAAGAGAAGAAACGAAGGCTATTGTATTTGCACGAATAAAACTTTTATACACATTAGGATGAATATATGCCATTACAGCTTCTCCGGCTCCGTGGGATTGATCTTTTGCATTGTCTTGCCAGACACCACCCGGAGGGGTCACCCCAGCTTGGAAAGCAATTGTAGCAATCAGAATTGCCACCACCATTATGGTATCGCGCTGCTTTGTTAGCCATTTGATTTGCTGAGTTTGAGGATTGATGGAGTCGCAGGCAATAGGCTGAAGACATTTTTTAATGGACAAATAGTTATTAGCATCCCTCAACTCTGTAGGAGTTATTTCCAAAATGTCCAATGCCGTGTAGCCATTTGCATTTTTTGCATTCACATCTATGCCGGTATTTCCCATTAAATACTGGACTGTCTGCATAAGGAAAATGGTTACGTATATTTGCATATAAGCCTAGGCGAAATTGATCTAAATTAGTGTAGTTAAAGGAGATAATTCAGTTATAACTACTACTTATGTTATTATACTAAGGTGGAGGACTCCAACCTATGACCTCTGTAACAAGTTGGTCTATAGTGTTTCAGTTACATACTTACATTTAGATCCTCAACTCCTTTTGGGCACTAGTAGTCACGGTGGATGGTTTTTTATCCAATTTATTGTTAAAATGTCATTTTTTTGTTTGAAAAACATTTGTACTTTTAATTTAATTAATACAAAAGGTAAAATAATACGTGAAAAAGGAAAGGAAAGGACATAGAAGGAGAAGAATAAAAAAATTAGAGGGGTCGATGGTCAAGGGTGGGATGGTGAGGGATTAAAGCCGGTAAGTTAGAACAAATCCTGTAAGATTAAACCAAATAGGGTAAGCTTAAACCAAATACAGTAAGTTCACCAAACCCGATAAGCTGAAATACGGTAAGCACACCAAATCCGGTTAGTGTTTATCAAATCCGGTGAGTTCAACCAAATTTGGTAAGAGCAAAACCGGTAAGTTTATCAAATCCGGTAAGTGCAACTCGAATCCGATAAGCTCACATTTTCATTCTCTTTGAACCAAAACTTCATCACGGTATCAGAGTTGATAATGATCTTAGAAAATGGACTGTAAGAAGTGAAGAAGAAGAGCAGGAGTAGTAGATGAAAGAGACCATCAGCAAAGGGGTATTCAGTTGGCAGAAAAGAATTGGCTTTAAATGACTTCTCAACACCATTCCCATCTACCTTCATAGGAGAAAACTAAAACTTATGGGCTACGAAGATGAAGGCCTATCTCAAAGTCTATGATTTGTGGGAGACAACAGAGAGTGGAGTTGAGTCTCCACAATTGAAAGCAAATCCAATCGTAGCTCAGATATAGCAGCATAGTGAAAATGTAGCAAAGAACTTCAAAGCACTCTCTCGTATTCAGTTAGTCGTGTCTGATGCTATCTTTACAAGAATCATGACTTGTGAGACTGCAAAAAAGGCCTGAGATGTTCTGAAAGAAGAATATCAAGGCAATGAAAGGACTAGGTAGATGCAAGTATTCAATCTTAAAAAAGAGTTTTAGACTTTGAAGATGAAGGATACTGAGGCTGAAAAAGATTTTTCAGATAGGAAGATGAAGATTGTAAATCAAATCAGACTACTGGGAGATGATTTGTCTAATAAGAGAGTGATGGAGAAAGTTCTAATAAGTCTACCAGAAAAATTTGAAGTAAAGATATCTTCATTGGAGGATTCTAGAGATCTGTCATCTATAACCTTGTCTAAATTGGTTAATGCACTGCAAACAACTGTACAAATAAGGCTAATAAGGCAAGAAGAACAAACAAAATGAGCTCTAAATTGGAAAAAAGTCAATACTCAAGCATGTGTTAGCAGAAGAAAATTAAGTAAAATAGTTGTATGAAAATTTTTTTGTTCTCCCCTGTTATGTTCAAAGAACAACAGAGTTTTGTCTAAATCGGGCACGTTAAAATCCGGTCTTTTTCCTCTTCCTTGATATTCAAATTCGAGCTTTCTTCAAAAAGCTTTTGAACCAATAAATTCGAACAACTGCAAATGTTTTCTTTCTTTTTCCCTTCACCTTCTCTTTTTATTTCTAATGAAAATGGTTTGCGTTTACCTATTTTATGGTCGCAACAATGCTCCACATAACTTGGATGTGGCAATTATATGGCAAATTGGACTGCTAAAAGTGCAACAGAAGTGAAAGGTGAAGATTTAAAGATCTCATATAAAACCTTAGGGACCAACTTACTACAGACGCCATAGGTTAGGGACCTCCTCTGCAGCAATTTTTCCAATATAATTAATGAATCCGAAAAACTTCAACTGTACATAAGACTTTGTCTTACCTCAAAACGTTTAGTCCTAACAGCCAGATGCAATACTGTATCCCCATCATTATTCTTCGCATTAACAAACTCGTAATCATTTATAATCGGCAATATGATTTCCATAACCTGCAACTGCTTGTGTTTCACACACAAATGCAAAACAGTCTGGCCCCGGTCCGCCTTCTCCTGGACAGCAAGTGAACTCGTCTTGATCAACTCATTGAAGACCATGACTTGACCATTAATGGCCGCAAGATGCAGTGGATTTCTGCCATGGCAATCACGGGCTAAACACATATCAGGTGCAGCTGTTACTATTGCTTTTACAATTTCGGCATAGCCTTTAGCTGATGCTATGTGAAGAGATGATGATTGATGGGAATCTAGTTCTGCAGCAAGTAGAGGATTCCTTTGCAGAATTTCTTGGACAAAGGCCGTGTGTTGGAATATTGTTGCTATGTGTAATGGAGTTTTGTTTGAACATGTAAAAGAAACTCTATCAAGAATCAATGGATCTTCTTTGAGTAAATCGAGCAATGATTTTACATCCCCTTTCACTGCTGCATCGAAAAGCCTCTTTTCGGCCATTTCGTTCTCAATAAAACAAACACAAACACGCACTAAAATTACACATAAATACAGCTTCTTGCCCGAGTTCAACTCTTATTTATGTGAATCTGTTGAACTTTTTATTTTCAACATAAAATAGAAATTTCTTGGTTATAACCATGGGCTAGAATTAGGAACCTTCCTTGTACAAGACGGATTCACATGCTAGCTTGATTTACTTGTTATAGCTAGTATTTACAGGTGTGAATAATTTGACTGGGTAAACCTTATGATTGTTCAACACTTAAAATAATTCAAATTTTATAGAAAAGAGTTGACTTTGAGGACGACTTGACTTGGAAGTTGATACGAAATAAGGAGGAATGATCTGGGGAAAGGGATCAAATGAGTGGCTCTAAGCCCCTATTTGATTCCCATTTTTTCGAATTTCATTTTTCATTTTCTTATTTTCAACTATATATTTTTTATTAAAATAATATTACATACAAATCAAAAACTTTTCATTCTTTTTTAATCATACATTCTCCATTAATTTACTATTCCAAAATACATTCTTAAAAAATAATGTGGATCAAACACACCCTAATTGTTTAGCCCTTTTGTAGAAATATTTTAATTTCAAATCAAAGTTGACAATTAATTTTAACAATATATTTCAAAGGATACAACTTTTTAACTACACATTTTATCAACTTCGTGTAGAACCGTATTTATTGGATTCGGAAAAAAATAACGTCACAACTATTTTAAGCCATTGTCGAATTGAGACTTGCATCTCGTGTTGAGGTCGCGTGGTCCGATGTGTGTACTTGTGACCTGAAATATTAAGTTGATTGTCCCATTTATCGTGTCTAGAATAGACATTATGACAACTACAGTTAATTTAAACCTTTTTATACAAGTTTTTGTACGCAATATTTTACTTGTCAATGACTTGTCATTTTGTATGGGGCTTCAACGTTCATTGAACATGCGACTTTGAAGTGTAGATTAATTGTGACCTTAGTCATCTTTGACTAATTTAGAACACCATCAACTTTCATTACATTGTCAGATGTGTAATTTTTTGTGTCTTCATATTCCCATGGTATATGGCCAATATTAAATGTCAACAAAGTGATCATTATAAAAATCACGAAGTTTAAGCAAAATGAATGAAGTAGCTCCATAGAAGGAAAAACAATTTAAGTGAGATTTAATTAACAAATAAGTGGTGAAAGTTAAAAATAAATAAATGAAATTCCATGGTGTGAACAGGAAAAAGCAAAACGAGATCCACAAAAAAAATAATACTACTAAGAAATAACTACTTATAATCCGGTTTAGTGTCAGCTGAATTATGCAGCTCGATAAGGTTGACTATCTAGCCTTTTTGTCACGTTTAGGGGATGCATATCCTTGACATACTTTTACAGTTGAAAAGTTAGATTGCAGTGATAAGTAGGTTTTCGATTGGGGGACTTTCTTGATATGGATAGATGCGTGAATAATGATATTATGAGAGGGCGAATCATTTTATCAAGATGGAAAAATCCAAAAAATAAAGAAAAAATGATTTGGGACTGATTTTTCAGTTCTAGCGGGTCTCTTATAATTAAGAATACACGTTTCTGTGGATTTCTGGCTTATAAGCTAGTTTGACGATTTATAAGCTATTCCCAAACATGCTTAAAATCTGTTTTAGAGATTAATAAGGTAGTTTGTCAAAAGTTGGGAGAGTTCAAAAACCTTTACAACTACATTGTAATGTTGGATCAAGTTTTTTGACCCGATGTTTGTCTTAAACAATCGTGCTGCTCAAACAAGGGCTTTGACAGGCCCTGTACAGGGCACCTATGTGGCACCCCCGGTTGGAGGGGGCATCGGGCCCCGTTTGAGCAGCATTATTCTTGTCTTAAAATATAGTTGTCATTTTTTTTAGGTCAATTAAACTAAATTCTTATTTGACAATCATTATTTAATTTCTTTCACACACTTATTTTTAACACACATTTATTTTATGTACAAAATCCAAAACTTTTCTCTATTTTTTAACCACACATTCCCTATATATTTTAATTTCAACGACAAAGAAACCCAAAAAAGCCAACTCCAAAAAAAGCAGTTATATCCACAACCAAACAGCCCATAACATCAACGTTGTTTGCTCTGAATCCCAAGTACAGTACCATTAGATCTTCTGTATACCGCCGTCAAATACCCCACACATACAGAAACCTCCGATTACTCACTGCCGGATCGCAAATTCACTCAATCATATATTCCGACACATTCACAAACACGCTGAGTGTGTGAAACTCTGCCTAATTACAGTTATGGACAAGGGAAAAGCTGTAATGGGCTCGGGCCGCAGATGGGCTGTGGAATTTACGGACAATTCGACCTCCAATTCCTCCCGCAACATTTCGGATCCCCCGGGCTTCAACCGCTCTTTCCACGACCCGGTAATTATGTGTATTTTTCTGGGTTTTGCTTTTTTAATACCCAGAATTTTGGATTGAGGTTTTGTTTTCGACTTGTTTGTGTTTTATATGTAGGATGATTCGGCTGTGAGTAAACAGAAGAAGGATGCTGAAGCCAATTGGAAAGCCCAGGTAATTGTTCCCTTTGTAATTTAGTTTGATTTTTTTTTTTTTTTTTTCTGATTTTATTAGAAGGATTTTGCAAGGGAGTATACGTTATATATTATAGATTATGAATTAGTTCTGATGAAAAATTTAATTCTTGATCTATCAAGGGTCTGAGGAGTTGTGCTGATTGAACTTTAAATTTATCCTCTACATTTGATAATTGAGGATATTCATAGGGGTTGTAGTGGAAATAAATTAAAGTTCTTAACTTTTAAATTAGTAATGGTTCATGACGTATATATCCATTTTTTCTTGATTGGGCAGATTTTAACATGAATGTTGTTGGGAAAATAGGTTATTTGTGTGTAAATAAACTATCAATTAACATAATAAAATAACAAATACAATTCAACAATAATATAACATAAAATAGAGAAGAAATTTAGAAAGCAAGTTTTGGTAGTTACGTTGAAGACGCTGTCCTAAAGTCGTGTTGCCTCCTTTCGTGTGGGTACTTTCGACGCTACACGGCTCCAAAATACATGAAAATAAATCCAATTTATATACAAGTTATCAAAATTATATAAATAGAATGTATACGGAGGATTTTGTGTATTAGAGTTGTATTTTAAATTATATATATCAAATTGTATGAAAATCAATCACTTTTAAGGAAAAGTTTAAACCCCACATACATGGAAATAAATCCAATTTATATACAAGTTACACTATAGTATCAAGGGGTTTAAATTTTGTTAAAACTGAAAATTAAGAGTCCCCTCAGGGCCACTGAGGTGAGTACCCAGATGTAAACTTCAGGGCCCGTGGGATTAGTCGAGGTGCGCATAAGTTGGCCCGGACACTCACGACCATTAAAAAAAAAAAAAAGATTAAAACTTAGTTTTCATTTTACAACAATCCCCCATAAGTTCTAAACTTTGAAAATAAATAAATATATATAATATATAGTGACAACATTATACTGTGCAATAGGTGTATGTGTCTTTTGAACTTGAACCTCATTTAGTTATAACAATTTTCATTTGAGGGAGACATAATGGACTAAGCCTTGAATTAGATCCGTTTAGCCAAACTTCAATTGTTCCACACACAATATCGATTTAGGCTCTAGTTCATAGCGGGTAATATTTCTTAATGACTATACGCTCTAATTTTGATTCTAGTAAGAGTCTCTAGGGAATAGTCAAATCCCATAGTCACGGCCTCGTGACAACTCTTACATAGGTGAGTCCTCCAAGGGTACGTATGACCCACGTCTCACGAGAATTCTTGCCTCAATACTCATTCAGGGTTAAACCCTTCCTAACATGACATTATTATTAGCACTATTACCATAGGGATGAGCACAAATAATATAGTGCTATTACAAGCCATACAGTATGGGTTGTTTTTATCACATTGAACCTTCTTCATGGGATCTCTAATCACAAAGGTTAGGTTACTCCCGGAGGTGACTCCCTTATGGACTTGAGCTCATCCCCCTAGATGATTTATGTATGTCCATCTCGGACATACATAAATCATCTACTTTTTTGAAAACTTTCCGATGCATTTTGGTATCATTGCCCAAGCTCAACTGTTGTAAGAAGAGTTTAAATAATATTAAGGAGAAGTTTCCTTTGTTTCATTAATGAATTTGAAGAAGATAGTTTTTATTGTCTTCATAGTTTTTTTGTGTTTTTCTAACGATGAGAAGCAACTTCTATTTTCTATTGTACGGTTTTCTTTTAATTTTTCTTTATGGGGTGAAGGTTATGCCAGCATCACACTAAATTATTTTTATTAAGAACTAGAGATGTTTTTATGACTTGCTACTTTTTTACGTTTGTAGTTTGTCTTTGGACGTTTTGATCTCAATCTGGTTACTAATGTATTTACTTTATGTGAATAGAAAGCATGGGAAGTCGCACAAGCACCTTTTAAGAACTTGTTTATGATGGGCTTCATGATGTGGATGTCAGGAAGCACAGTTCATCTCTTTAGCATTGGTATCACATTTTCAGCTCTTTGGCAACCAATAAATGCTCTTCGAGGGGTTGGGAAAGGTGAAAGTTATTTTTTACGCTATACTACTTATTTACAGCCACCTTTTCAATTAGTGCTTGTCTATTTTCACTTCACTTTAATAATTCTTGATCAATTAAGTACCCAAGTCCAGAAAAGTTTTATTAGTTCTCAATTGACATTTGACATTACCTGTGGTAGAAGGTACAATTTAAAAGTATCAATATAAGTAAGTCATATTTTGCATAACATTTATTGCATGAGTTCTTATCAGTTGTATTTTTTAAAGTTATATAAGCTCTATGGGGGAGTGGCATTTCAAGTGTATATTGCTTGTGGTGTTTCTTCACTTAACGTTATATAAAAAAAATTGTGTGGTTGCATTTTTTATATCTGCATGTGCACCGTTAGATCTTTAAGCTTCATGGTATGAATTTGCATAAATAGTTAAGTGCTTGTTGTTAGCTCTGTAGTTTGCTCAGATATTATGTAAACCTGACAGATACTTGGGTTGACTGCTATTTCTTTTAATAATTTTTTTAGTGAACTACGATCTAATCCATGACTCTTAGTTTTACCTTTTTATGAGGTTTCTTTATAATTTTGACGTTTCTGTTGGCTTCTAATGTTAATGTTTCTTCTGTGATTAAACCACGCTAACTATCATTGCTTTGATTGACAGTTTTTCAGCCTTACAAGGACAATAGAGTGGATCTCCTAGCACCTAAATTAGTATTTATTGCTCTTAATTTGGTTGGTTTAGGAATGGGCATCTGGAAGGTTGCTTCCTTTTTAAAATTTGACCAGTCATTGTAAAGTTTATCATAAAATTACTTCAAACCCAACCAAATTTTCTCTGTTGTTGGCAGCTTAATACTTTGGGTCTTCTTCCAACTCACGTATCGGATTGGGTTTCATCCTTGCCTCCTGCTCAGGTTCGATCGTTTATTTCATTTATTCCTGTAGAATGTCTTTATTTTTTTACTTCTGGGGAAGATGTAGAACATAGGATTAGTAAGTCAAGTTTATACCTGTTCATATGAAATTCGTGGCTGTAATTATGAGATCAAGTGTTACTACACCATAACCCTACAGAGGCTGAGAGTTCAAGAGATCGTGGAAAATAGGACAATGATGAATCAAATAATATTATCGCTAAGTTTATAATGCTCAAAAAAAGAAAAATCTTTGCAATTCTTGGTTCTAATCTGACCATGAAGGTACCGTATATCCTGTTTTTTGAGGAATCTATCTTCAATCTTGATTTAATTTTGCTAGCCGAAAGTTTGTTCTTGGAATTATATGCAACTTGAAGGCTTGTATGCAAGTGGACTGATGAGGTCCCCAATGTATAGTGTCTTTTACACTTGGGTCCCAACTTTTTTTTTTTTTTTTTTTTTGACACTTGAAGGCCTAATTTCAGTTTTTGTAGTGATATATTTAGGAGTAATGCTACAATGACCACTTGGATGACCACCTGGATGACCGCGTGTGAGTGTGGGAGGAAATATTATTTTATTCATGAGCGGCTCGCACACTCACAAGTGGTCATCCAAGTGGTCATCCGGGTGGGTAGAGTAGTATTTTTCTATATTTAGTCGTGTTGGATGGTCTTGATCTAAATAGATGTAGGTTTGTTACAACCTGCATTGACTTATATGCGTTTCTTTTTTTTAGGAGGTTGAATATTCTGGTGGAGGCATTCCTCTTTACTAAATTTCGTCTAGAGAATCGAGTTTTGAGTAACCTAATGAACAGAATGCGACTTTGAATTCGGATAAATGTGTATTCCTTGTTATTTTTTTGATCTCACAAAATTGTGCATGTTTCCTGTTTCTTCTTGCCAAATACTAGATGCTATTTAGTGGCCAAAACGTTTATGATCAATTATAACTTGAAATTTAGCTTGATTATGACATGATGCCGAATTTTAAAAGGGCAGTATGAAATTATAAGTTTATGATGATTGCACGAATATTTTGAATTTGTATGCCTATTTTATAGCGTATTGCATCTTGTGTTACTTAGGCTTGGTTTTGATATTATTGTAAATTTTAAGACAATCGGCTTTAGCTGTGTTAAAGAAAGAATCAGTTTTTCACCAAAAATCAATTGATACAATATTTCTGTATATTTTGAAATCAATATTTGACTTGATGTGGGGAACATTCCATTGTTTCCTGGGCAAACTTTAAAGAAAAAGATGTAATGAAGCCTACGACGGTGAAGAGAAATCTGGGCAGAACTGGAATGGGGTTCTGGATTTTAATTTGCCCATATACTTTCAAAGACAGAGACGGGAACGTTGAAAATGGAAGGTAAATTAGGAATTGGAAAGAGTAATTCTATTTAGCACTATTGATGTTAAAATATGATTTTTTTCTGTGGCACTAATGGACATTATGATAGAGGAAAATAACGTGGTAAATACATTAACAAGAATCAAAGAGACATGCATTGAAAGTTGTAATTCTTTTTGAATTGATATAAAAATTAGAGTAATGATGTTTATCTTTATTAATAGTAAGTACGTGTGTTGAACATCTTATGTACGGAATAAATGATATTTGTAATGTTTTTAAAGTAAGGTTTGATAATGTTTAATGAAAATTTAAAATTGTTAAAAAGAATATATGTGAATAAAATTTTTTAAGGTAATTAGTAAAAAAATTCCTATCATTTGTACTCATTACGGAAACGGCCCCAATTGTTTCAAACTTGGCATTTACACTCTCATTTCAAGCATTTTTTGCAAAATTGTTCATTTCCGTTTAATTCTTCCATTAAATATGTATAATTTGGTGCAAAACATCCATATAGTTTGCTTTCAGTGCGCAAATAGTCTCTATTGTTACAATTTTGATAGTTGGATACTTAAATCGACTTTCTTTTTTTTTATTAACATATCCTTATCATCTATTTTCTCCATTACAGTGTTGTAAAATGATTAATTTATTATCATCTTTAAATAAACAAATAGAAAAAAATATATATAAAAATTGCATGTAGAGTTTCATGTTTTTCAACAAGTACAAACACGTTTCACTAATAATTTAAAATATTCCAATAAAAGAAAAATATTTTATGTTCCCAATTAACTCACCTACCCCTACGCCGAGCGCAAGAGTGAAAGATAGGTTTGTAGGTAATTTTCTTCTTTTTTTTTTTTTTTTTTTTTTTAGAGAAAGAGTGAAAGACAGGTTTGTAGGTAATTTTCCTTCTTTTTTTTTTTTTTTTTTTTTTTTTTTTTTTTTTTTTGCCCCTTTCCATGTTGGCCCTGTAAACTACCTGTAAGTTCCCACCTTGTACGCGGAGCATGGTTGTATGAGAAATGATGTGTGCTTTTTGGAGAGAGAGAAATGGTTAGGGAGAGAAAAATGAATTTTCAATTAATGTTTGCTTTTTTGTAAAATAATTCTTAATGTTCTGATTTTTGAAAATTATAGTTAAAGGATAAGGATTTGGTTAATTTTCCCATCTCAAAATCCTTATGCTTGTTTGATTCTGGATGAGGTAGAATTGCTTGTTGAATTCTAAAGTGTCCAAATTTAAGACAATGTTTAAATTTTAAATCTAATAAGTTAAGTGCCAAGTTTCAAATGGAAATTATGACAATAGCAATGACTTCTTACTCTACTCTTACTTTCCAATTAAAAAATGATTTTTATTTAACTTTGCATTCAGAAAATAGCAATGACTCACTTGTTCAAGTAGTGATTCATTGACTGAAGCAATAATATAGACATTTTACCAAATCCCATAGACCAAGCAATGTGATTTGTGTTAGCATAATTAGTTATAGTGTTGGTACTTATGTTACTTTATATTACTAAAAGGGTCTTTTACTTGTTTGGTTAGGAAAGTTTAGACATTTTGCTTATTAGATAATTCAAACTCTTGTAGAATTGATTCGTATTTGGAACATGAACAATGCCAAAATTACGACTTGGATATTAATTCTGTTGAACACTTTATTGGTATATAATTGGCAAAATATGAAATACACTACAAAATAAATTGTCTTTAACAACGATCAACACACATTGTGGAAGGTCTATCTCAATATTCAAGCATATGTTGTGAGTTTCGATATTGTCGTAGAATAGCAGGATATGACAACAGACAATGTTCGTTGCAAAATGAGTAAAACACATATTGTCGTTACCTTTTTGCAACATTCATATGCCCCATTGTCTTTAGTTTCATTTTTTGTACAGAAATCCTTTGTTGTTGTCTTTTTCCTTTATTACATGTTGTCTCTTATTTATTTATTTATTTCTATTTTTACATCAATTTACGCACGTAGAAATTAAGACAACAATTATGTAGAAACACACAGGCTTAATTAATTATACTTTATCAAAGTTGAACATGAATCCAATATCAGTGGCCACACTAGTTGAACATTAATGTGTAAAATCAATTCAAAACATATCAAGTTGAAAATTAACCCAAAAAAGCAGTGGCTACACTATCATCCATACGCTAAATATCATAGTATTCGGCTCTTGGAAGGCAGACTCTCTCTTGGAAGGCAGGATTTATCCTGGAAGGCAAGGTGCAACATGTGTTGACTCGCTCGGCACTTTGACAGATCTGTGGAGGGGCCTCTTGGACCCTGGTCAGTTTGGAACACATCCTGCGGTTTACCTGGTCTACGTCTTGAGGGGTCAAGGCGTAGACCTCATGATTTGTCGTCGAAAGTGGACACCTAGGTATAAAAAAAAAAAAAAAAATTATATATATATATATCATAGTATTCTACTTCAACACTCATCATAAGCCACTATCTATCATGAACTTCTGCCACTAAAGGTGTTTGGTTGATTTTCAACTTCCTTCAGCAAACCATTATAATGAACGTCTGCAAGTAAAGGTTGAATATCCTCAGCCATGATTTTGATCTGAGACATCACTGCATCAAAGATATCACTGCAATAATCATGCCAAAATAAACACGTAAACGAAGTGGAAAATTCTTCCAAAGACACTAAATAGCATTGAAGATTGAAATGGAGAATTTAGGAACATCTATATCTAGCCTTCTTATAAATATACAAATGCATTTCTCCCCAAAAAAGAAAAAAAAAAAAAATTGAAACCAGAATTGAAACGTTGCAGGGAATGATGCTAAAGTAAGCATATGTGATAATATTAAAAACAGATAACAGTTAAAAAATAAAAAATAAAAAAGATAACAAATACAACCATATAAACACAAATCCAATAAATCAACAAAGATGCATAAGCAAAAAAACATAAACATATTTAATTTTGAATTTTATAATCATAAAATTATGTAGAAGAAACTAACCCAAGTTCCCTAGCTGTTGCGCTCTGTTAGGCTATGGATTACAAAAAAAAAATGTAGTTAAATAGATAGGCAGAAAATTGGCATCAAATACAGCGGCAGTCAGAGTATTGTGATCATCGAATTGCAGGTTGAGGCGTGAGACTTAGAAACTTCGATAGGGTTCTGTAAATATAATTGCAGGTCAAGGATTTTCCTTCTCTCTCTTTCTTTTTCTTTTTTCTTTTTTCTTTTTTTTCGAGTCGGGTCATATTGTATTGAGTGGGTTGTGGATAACTTAATTTTTCTTTTGGTTGGATTTTTTATAGGGCTAAATTATATTTGGTTTGGGTTTTATGTAGCAAGAGAAAATGAACATTGCATATAAACTATGTTCAACAATTGTAATGCACATTATCCAAAGGGTTATGCTAGAAGTACATAATTTTTGTACATAAGGGTGGACATCCCCTTTACATGGGGTGGGACCTCTTCTTCTCGAAAATATTAGCAAACAACAAGATACAAAAGTTAGAAACTATCAAAACAACTATGAGGTAACCTACAACAAGGTTCCAGATATTACCTTTTGAGGCCATCAGTCTGAGGTCAAAGAAATATGTGCTTCGATAATTAAGTGATCAAAGTGTCACAGCTTTATAGGACGTGTGTAGATATCCTCAATAACATCCCACTCAACCTCGTGCAATTCGAAGCGAGACTCCAAAAAAAAAAAAAAAAAATAGCAATGTCAGTTTAAGTTATGAGAAAAGAAAACAAGATATAACTAAAGACACTTACATGCTTTATAGTACTGGGTCGGTCCAGTACAAGCTGGGGCTGTCTCCCTCAACCATTTGTCACCTCCCACTAATCCAAAGTCATGACTCCTTACACCCCTTTATGGAAGAGGGAAGACCCACTACAAAGGGAGTATGAGCTCCCCACGGAGTAAGATAGTACCACATCTTCGAGTCATCTTTCTCAGGTAAACGGGGTTGGAAAAATGTTTGGAAGATATATAGAGGCATGTCCTCGTCGAGGGAGACCTCTTTCCAATGGAAGTAGGCCCCCCAACTAGCTGGCTCCACCCGTTTGGCTGAACCTGGGTTGGAGCCAACATGAAGCATCGGAGCGCTACCCTAAAGAAAGGGCGTAACGGGAGACGCATTCCTGCTTTAAACAGGAATTCACTCACTACCTCGACCTCGAATAGTAGGCACGTTCGTGGGTTTCGAGAACTAAGAGTTCAGTGTAATCTGGGACACTATATTTCTGCCTACGTTCGACTAGTTTGGTAGAGGTCATAACAAACGAAATCTTAGCAGCCCCCCACTCTGCCTCGTAATCTATTGGACCTTTACTCATGGCCCAATAACCCTTTCAAATCCCCCAAGCAAAGCCCCTTCTTCAACCCTAGCGACTATAACCTTACTACCACTAGAAGACTTGGAAGCCATTGAAGAAATGACAAAATGACGACGAAGAAAAAGTCTGACAGAAGTTTTTACCTAGATGAAAGGTCTAAGAACGGATGTTGCCAAAGAATTTGACTATTAAAAAAGCTGGAAGATTTTCACAAAAGTAAAAGCATAACAATGGCAATTTTTGGTTTTTATAGCAAAGAGCAGGCGAGCCGTAGTCGTTGGATCAAGATCCGTTTGATCTGAGACGTCCAATTATCAACTAAATCTAAAGCGTTGAATTCAAACAGTTTTTTCTTACAAACGCCTCAACTTATCACGTGTCTCCCACGCACAAGTCTCAGCGCATTAAGTTTCAAATGTAACACGATGGCCATCATTGCGAGTTTAATGTAATGGACGTACGTGTATTGGAAGTCGTATTGGCTGTCTTTTCTTGGTAATACGCGAAAATATCAAATCATCGAGGTCAACATCCTCCACATAAATGAGCCTCAACAGTTCAACATCTACCTACCTCGGCTCAAATTAATTTTTAGCTATCTTTAAATAAATGAGCCTCGACAGTTCAACATCTACCTGCCTCGACTCAAATTAATTTTCAACTATCATTAAATAAAGGAGCTTCGGTAGTTCAACATCGTCCTAGATATGAATACTCATACTTGGACTTGGGGCTATTGTTCATTTAATACTGAAGTCCACGCATAATATGAATGATTATACATGAACATAGGGGACTATTGTTATGTCTTGTCACATGCGCATCCACGTGGCGAAATCGCTTCGTCACATGTGCCTCCATGTGGTGAAATCGTTGAGGCCCATTTGTCGATTATTGAACAAGCTGACCCACTCCAATCGGAAAACCACATCCACCAAAGTAATCCAATGTCCAAGGTGAAGACCTGAAGATAAGAGCAGTTGTTTGTCGATGTGATGAAGCTCGACACCAGTTAAAGTCGAAGCCCAACTATAGTAAGTGACAACCCACACAAAAGGGGTTCTAAGTTTGTGTAGGAAATCCTTTTGGAATGATTGATGGAATTTTTGTAATGAGTAAAATGTCTCATCTTGTCAATTTAGGCAGTAAGGTGGCTGCTCTTTGTAAGAACATTAAATGCTACGGGCTAGGAGGGTTGAATTTATGCCTAGGATTGTATATTTCAGCCAAGGAGATGAATCCAAGTGAATTTCCATCTTACGGACACCGTTTCATTTGTAACACTATAAATATCCCTTCCATGTATCATTTGAAGGCTAATACAACTTTGACAACTTAAAGCTATCATTTGTCTTCTCACTTAATGATTTTCATTTACTTGTTTGCTTGGGTTAAGATTATTTAGTTTTAGTCAAGTTGTTGACGATTTGTTATTATCACACGATCGTTCTCAAAATATATTGTCGGAGCTGAACATTTTTGTCTCGTGTGGTAAAGCTTCTCTCACATCCAAACTAGAAATATTACAGACTAGTATTCCAGCCATACGTGTTGGAATTTGCTTATGCGAACACAAGTGTATCTGGTATCTGTTATCCATGTAACCCTAACAGAAAGCGAGGCAACATATATTTTTATTTTTAATTTAATAAGAACTTGTACAGCAGAAAAGAGGGTTTATTTCACTGATGGTCATTGAACTTTGCACTTGGCAACACCTTCGCCAATGAATTTTTATTTGTTGGTGATGAACTTTTACAAATATTTCACTCAAACCACTATTGATTAAGTTTGACGTTTGTTTTTTTTATTATTGAAAAACATCGGTGTTTGCGTCAACTCATCAAGCAGTTGTGATTTCCAAATATACTTCGAGTTAGCATACAAATGAAGAATTTTAAGTTAAAATATGAACGTCAAACTTAATAGATGGTTTGAATAAAATATTTTGTAAGTTCAGTGTTAAGTCTTAAATAACTTAAAGTTTCAATATCCGATGTAATACTAATTGCGAAGTTTAGTGATATTATTGAAATTTATCACTTGAAAAATATCATGTGGAAGATATGAACACTTTTTTTAAGGCTTCTAAATCTTGAATTTCTAATGATTGGTATGTTGGACGAATTGTCGGTGGAAACTTTGATGGATGTAGGACGGCAACCGCAATAACAATAGTGATGAGGGGTCAAAGAATTAAATGTGTATTTTTGTTTTTTATTTTTATTTTTTCACATTTTTCTTTCCTTTTATTTTTATGAGGCATAACCGTTTAACATATTGTGTGGACAATTTTATCCTTGCTGGTTTGTACACATGAGAGACACGTCCAAACTTAATGGCGGGAGTTAACAATAGTCTTTAAAAAAATGTACTATTAGGGCATCCCCAATGGTTTGCACTAATTTGGTACAACTTTTACACCAAATTGGTGCAATTTGAGGTGACCTCTCAATTGATTACACCAGTTTTTCACACTAAGGCCCTATTTGATTAGAGGTGAATTCCATGAAAAATGGAATTAACTTTCCATTTTCACTCAAAATGTAGTGTTTGATGGCACTCATTTTCTTGGCAAATGAATTTCCACCCTCCCCCACCACGCACCTCTTTTCCTCCAAATAAGGGAATTGCTTTTCTCACCATTTTGGTTGGAAAAGCAATTTCAAATGTTTTTTTTTCTTTTGCAATTGAAATTTATTCTAAATTCAATGTTAGAAAAATTTATCTATTTAATTCACAACTTGCATGAAAAACAAAGACAAACAAATGATATTTGGTATGATAATTTTTTTTTTTTAATTTTTTGGCAATTGAATTTTATTCTAGAGCAATGGTATAAAAAATTATCTCTTTAATCACAATTTGCATTATAAATAAAGTCAAACGAATGATATTTAGTATGATAATTTTTTTATTTTTTTTTATTTTTTGGGCAATTGGAGCAAATTCTAGACCCAATGGTGAAAAAATGTATCACTTTAATGGACAATTTGCATAAAAAAAAAAACAAAGACAAATGAATACCAAAAATTTAAAAAAAAAAAATCAGGTGTAAAAGTATGACAATCAAACACAATTAATCACCAATTTTCGATAAAACAAATTCTAGGCAATTCAATTTCCTGTAATTCATTTTCTTTCAACCCAAATTCCATATTTGCAATCAAACGGATCCGGGAATTGAATTTCAAAAACAATGAATAGAATTTTCCTTATTTCCTTATTATTTGTTTCTCAATAATTAATTATTTTTAAAAATGATTTAATCACAAATTATATTATTATATTTATATTTATATTTAATGAACTAAAATATTGCATATATTAATAAATTAAGGAAAAGGTATTAATCTGAATACCACAATAAAAAAAAATAAAATTAGATTGATCACAACAAAATTTAGGGTACGTTTGATTGTGAGAAAGAAAATAAATTTTAGGAAATTCAGTTGCCTACAACTTCTTTGTATGAAAATTATTAATTAAATTTGTTTGATTGATTTAATTTTTAACTTTGAAAATATTATACTTGTTCATTTTTTATTAGTGGATAGATGAGAGGGAGAGAGATGGAAAAAGAGAGTGAATTATTTTTAAAAAAATAAAAATCATCACTCTTTAAAGGAAATGTTTTCCTTATTTTTGAGGAAAATATGGTGCATGACCAAAAGTTGAAAAATATTTTTTGTAAAAAAAATTATCAATGAAACGCCCCAAAATAGGATTTTTTGTGTAAAAAAGACAAAAAAAAAAAAAAAAAAAAAAAAAAAAAAAAAAAAAAAGTCAATCAAACACACTCTTACATTTAAAGTTACAAAAAATCATAAAATAAAAATTTATTAATTACTTGATTAAAATTTACAAATAAATTTTAATTAAATATAATAAAAAAATTGAATAAATCTAAATTATTAAATGATAAAAAAATGTATATAGAAGGAATTACAATTTGTTGTAATATAGAATGAGAAGCGAAATATAAATAATGAATTACACCAAATTTTACATCAAATGAACAGTGTGGTGATTTGATGAACCATTGAAGTGAAATTTTGCACCAAATTTACATCAATTTGGTGTACAATTGAAAATGCTCTTAGCGCACAAAATCAATAGGTTGTGGGGTTCAGTGTCAATAATGAAAGAATAGTGACCATTTGATTCAAATTTTATTTTCAAATATGAAAAGTCTTGCCGTATAGATATAAGGCAAATGGCAAACCAACCTTGGACAAACAATGTCAAAGAGATGCCTCGTTTTCTTCCCGCAATTATCTTCACTTGTAATTTGCTTCACCCTACGGCTCGTGCTCTTCTGGATTAGGGGATAAATTATACCTTGTTGATGTAGACAGGTGATATCATTAACTTCTTTTATAATCTGTATTAAAATACCTTGAACCTTCTGCCTGGAAACCTACTCCGTAAATTGACATTATTTTCCACCTGTTGGAGAGAGAATCTTGATTAAACATTTGGATTTAAGGCAATGTGTGCCAAGTTGTAAGAACATTTTGTGCTCTTCTGGTGAAATCTTTAGCTTAGAAACAGAGTTATCAGATCAAAAACATAGGTTTGTCTAATAATCCTTCAGACATGTTTTACTTGATTTTTCAAACAAGAACCAGTTGAGAAATTTTACTCGTGTTGACTATTCATAGGGTTTCAAGATGAATCAAGATCCCTCTACTTTTCTAAGATATTTCTTCAGAAACCGTAGGGTTTAGATCTAGATTCTTCTTGGTTTTGTAGTGGGAGTTCTTAAGATTTTGTTTTATGAGAAAAATGGGGGAGGAAGAGACTATTCCAATTCACAAAGAGGAAGTTGAAGAAAATCATCAGCCCAAGAATGGGATCTATAATGCTTTTTGCAAACCTGTTTATTGGTTGAAAATGCTCGCTTTGGAATTGCACTGGAGTTTTGTATTTGGGGTAGTGATTGTTTATGGAATCAGCCAAGGACTTGGGGGAGCTCTTGCTCGGGTGGGCACACAGTATTACATGAAGGATGTGCAAAAAGTGCAACCTTCTGAGGCTCAAGTTTACTCTGGAATTACTTCCATTCCTTGGATAGTTAAACCTTTATGGGGTCTTCTCACTGATGTTATTCCCATTTTGGGGTATCGTCGGAGACCTTATTTCCTTTTTGCTGGTAAAATGTTAACTCTTTATTGCAGATTTCATATGGCTTATTGATGTGTTCCTTGTTGCTTATCTTGATTCTCGGTTGGTGTCCTTTGCATTTGATTGCTTTTTATGTTTCTAATATACTTGGGACTTGTTGGTGCATAATCTTGTATTACTGTTTGTTCATAGAATCCTTTTACTATTAGTGCATGTATGGTATGCATCATATAGGATAGTTCTTAAAACAAGATTTTAGCTTCTTTTTCTTTCATAATACTTTCAATAAACAAGATTTTAGTTTCCTTAAGTCAAATTTTACATGGAAATACTATTTCTTAAGAAATAGAAAAGGAGCATTCGTGGATGTGGCATTTATTTTATAACTTCACATGAAAGCTAATGTAAGGCTAGATCCATGTTAAGAAGTATGAAGGTAGGAAATCATGTTAATAGGTAGTATATGATTGAAATTTGAAAACACGTGATCAAGTCTATGACTGACAAGTAACGAGCATCTAGGGTTCCACTAAGTAATTGTTCAGTAGTCTTAGAATTGTTTAAAAGTGTTAATCTCACAAGACTAACATAACAAAAATAAAACGGATAACTGGAAAGTCAAGAATTTTACATGAAAACTGAATTTATTACATGTGGAATCAACAAAGTTGAACGTTGGATCAGCTTAAGATTCTTTATTCCTGCTTTCTTGACATCTAATATAGATAAAATATTTTTAAGGACTAGGAAGAAACGATGATCCCCACGTGTATTTATCGCAACCACGAGTTGGTAATCTGTAACATACAGAAATCACATTAAGCATACAATATGCATAGGTAAATTTCCCTGGTTATCAATTTTATGTTAGCTTCTCAGACAGTGAGAAAACAGAACGATCAAAATTTTATGTAAATCATATAAAGAAAGAGTACAGGGTAATAAACTCGGGTGGTATGATAGAAACTAGGAAGTGTTTACACTATAGAATTAAGGAAAACTATCAGCAATCAATTAAAGCAGATGAAAAGAAGGAAAAAAACACAAGGAAAATGCCCATGCCCATTAGTAGGACAGTTGATACAGTTTACCAAATTTCTTGTTGACACTAAGTATACAGTGTCGAGGGTTTCAGAACATGTTTATCCGTGCAAAGACCCAAGGAAACTAGCTGCTCAGGATACTTATGGTTTAGGATTTATCGGTAATCAAATTCTTAAGCATCACTGATATTCCATTCTTCCAAGAGGAAATCATTGTTTGTGACTATTGCTGACTCGTTAGAACCTATGCATAAAAGGAAAATTGTAGGAAGAAAAAAAAGTTATCGTTTTTCCTTTCTACGATTCTCTTTTCCTCTGATATATTATTTTTGTCCTGATAAATTCAGGTTTTCTCGGTGTGATCTCCATGCTCTTCTTATCATTGCATGAGAAGCTGCATATAATACTTACACTGATGGCACTTACGGCAGCAAGTGCAAGTGTTGCCATTGCTGATGTGACTGTTGATGCATGTGTGGCACAGAACAGTAGTAACCATCCATCCCTTGCAGCCGACATGCAAAGCTTATGTGCATTGAGTGCTTCAATTGGGTCGCTCGTGGGATTCTCTTTAAGTGGTATCTTTGTTCACTTAATTGGTCCACAGGTTAGCTTCTTCGTATTCCTTGAAAAAATATTGTGACTTTGTTAGACATTAAATTTCATATGCATATCTGATTTGACTTTTATAAATTTTCTTTGAATCAAAGGGGGTGTTTGGCTTGTTGGCATTACCAGCTGGACTTGTGTTGTTAGTTGGTGTTTTGCTTAAGGAAAATCGGACATCCAGCTTTGCATATCAGCAGGTACTCATGCACTTCTATTGCATAGTTGGCTTCACTGAAGACTAAATTTAAATAAATACATGTGCTCTCAAACAGCTTATGTTTTTAGAGGAGGTAAGTTAAACGTGATATCGAACTAGGCAAAAGACTTGGGTTGAGGTCATGCTGTCACCTATTAATGAAAATTGTGCACGTATCAAACTTTTTATTAAAAGTAATCACAGTCTCGCACGTGAAGGGACACGTTGAAGACTTAATTTAAATAAAAACACACGTTCCTCTCTAATGGCTTGAGCTTTTAGATGAGATGGCTTGCTTTTAGCAAGGATAAATTCTAATTTTGGATTCTTCATATCAGATCAACCAGAACTTTCTTGATGCTGGTAAGGCTATGTGGAAAACCTTGAAATGCCCGGAAGTGTGGAGGCCGTGTTTATACATGTACTTGTCATTCTCGATGAGTTTAAATATCTCCGAAGGAATGTTCTACTGGGCAACAGATTCAAAGGCAGGCCCATTATTTTCTCAGGTATGTCATGCTTATTTGAGTTTTCATTATGCTAATTTAGGACCGAGCCAAAAGATTTTTCAACAGGAAACATCCGTTTGCCATTACCTACAGAAGAAACAAAAATATATGTTTCCTAAATCTAGGAGCACGTCTGGCCTTTTTTTAATAATTTGTGGTAACAAAATATAGTGATTTTGTACAAGCAAATTGACAGTTTGAGCAAAACGAAGCCGAAAAGAAGACCTTTGTATTCAATAATGTTATGCTTTATTGCCTATAAATAGGTGACTAAGACCAGTTTAAGATACACACATCAACTGTTGTATCAAACTTAGATTTGAAAACACTGACAACATATCTATCTCTATAATCTGTAAAAAAGATTATGGAAATCAATAAAATATCTTGTAGAATTTTCTGAACATTCAATCATGTAATAACACATTGCTCAAAGAAGGCATGTCAGATACTTAATTTGAAACATTCTTACTTGTAATTCAACAGAAAACTGAATGCCTTTCAATATCTACTTACTAATTCAACTCAAGTTATTGCAAGTGATAAGTATCCTAAGACAACATTGAAGTTTGAGGAGCCTTGAAACCAAAAGCGAAATCATATCCTACTTGAAGTTTATATGAAATCCAACCATACTACAATACTCTGGCCGCAAAATGTTTGAGCAGGATGTCCTAAAAGTAACATCTTTCAGAAAAATGGAATTTTCTCCAAATATAGATCATACTGATTACCTTGGATATTTAAAAACACTGTTTTGACAACATTAGAAGATAGTAGTAGTATGTACTTAACCTTAAAACCCTCTTATTACTCTCTTGTTTCTTTTATTTTCATTTTTGTTTCTTATTTTGCCAATATCTTCATTCCCATATTGCTTGTTTAGTACATTTGTGACATGACATCCATATTAATTGTGTGACAGAATTTATTGTTATACATGAGTTTGACATGCTTCTATCATAACTTGGGTTTTCCATTTTGGAAAAGCTAAGACAAGTGTCTAGAATTTATTTGTGGAGCTCATTGTCTTGTTTCACTCGCTAGCCCAAATAATTGTAAGTGTTCGTGACTGTTGTTCGTGTGATTACCACAGGAAATCATTGGCTATATAATGGCGATTGGCTCCATAGGCTCTCTATTGGGAGCTATACTATATCAATATGGATTAAAGGATTGCCCATTTCGTGATCTACTCTTCTGGACTCAGATACTATTATGTCTCTCGGGAATGCTTGATTTGCTATTGGTGCTACGTGTAAACTTAAAAATTGGGATACCGGACTTTTTCTTTGTGGTGATTGATGCAAGTGTTTCTTCCATGATTGGACGACTCAAATGGATGCCACTTCTTGTTCTAAGTTCGAAACTCTGCCCCCCAGGCATTGAAGGAACCTTTTTTGCATTGCTCATGTCAATTGATAATGCGGGACTTCTTACATCATCATGGTTTGGAGGCTTGTTACTTCACATTTTGAAAGTTACCAGGACACAATTTGATAACTTGTGGGTAGCCATTTTGATAAGGAATATATTGAGGATTAGCCCGCTTTGTTTACTATTTTTAGTGCCAAGAACTGATCCTAACTCTTCTATTCTCCCTGGAGAAGTTTTGGATTCAAAAGAGGTTGCTGAAATTTCAACATCTGAGAATATCGAGCTTGTTGCCCTCGTTAACAGCGAGGATAGTAGATAGCATTACTCTACATCATCATTACGAAGAAATTCGAAAACGGTACTCATATAACATTTCAACACGAAAATATTTGACAAGGATTCAGCATTAATTGTTCGAGATGAATGCTGATTTGATTAAATGCTTCCTTTTGTATGTACATGTATTGTTTTATATGATTATAGATGTTCTTGATCTCACTACAATTCTTTTGCACACAATGTATGGAATAGAGGTCATCGCATAAAGGACATGTGTTGTTTACATACTTGTATTTATCTTTACGTGTACAGATTGCTTATTTGCGATATTCAGAAATATATTGTGACAAAGCAAATACTGTGTATAGAAACTGAAATGGCTAAGGTTTATCAATCTATGTCTCTCCCTTTAAATGGTTGGATGTGAACCATTTTATCTTTAAATGACATATATTAGGCTAAATGAACAGGGACACATCGGCCTTGTTTGAACAGGGCCGAGGTGGCCCTGCTCAAGTAGCACTACTCTTTGGCTATATTTTTAGTCAAGAAAGAACCTTCATATCATTAGTTATTCCTCTTGTGGCTTGTACACGGCAATAACTGCCAATACCATACTTGTGTGGTTGCCTTGGTTCTATTTTTGTCTACTCCCAATGATAAAATGCCACATCTTGTAAATTTCGTGACAGTATTTTTCCGGTACACCAAGCAAGACTCATATTATTATTATGTACATTTCTTGAAGTGCTACTTTTGCAGTCTTATTTTATAACAGCAACTCATTTCACCATTTTCCTATTCGTCTTTTCGTAATCATCCTGCTTCTTGGATTCCATTTTTCTGTTGACCTCGTCCCCATCCCTATCCTGGCCCCGATCTCGACCTTGACCTTGACTTTGGTGGATAATTTTCGTTGAAAGCTTTCAATTATGCTTTTGCTATGTCGACGCTTATTTGAAGCATCCTCTCTCATGTCCCTCCTGTCTAAAGATGACATCTCTGTAGTTTGACAGTCACATGGTGATTTTCAAGGATTTATATGAAAATATCTTGATATAAATAGAAATATGGAAGAGGTAACGAAGTCAAAACTAATGCAAACTTTTGAGCAATTTAGAGATCGGGATTTAGAAATTTTTGAACTTCGTTAAAATTGACATTTTAATACCTTACCATGTATTATCATGAATCTTACAATATTTACTATATTATTTTTTTCCCCTTCATTATCTGGTGAGAAGGGCAGGGCAGGGGGTCAAAACATGATTAGCTATTCTTATCACCTAGTTAATCATTGCTTGCAAATAAATACAAGGACTAAAAGCCACCAGTTTTAGCTGTCATGGATTTTCTTCTATTTGAAATATCACGATCTTTGTCAATTAAAGTCGATTTTATCGACCTATATTTACGCGCTTCGTGTTAAAATTGATACGACTCAAATTTTGAATTCAAAAATAGATACCTGACTATATATATATATATATATATAATTATTTTTTAGTAAGACTATCAAATTAAAAATATTTATGGTTTTGATTTTTTATTTATAAATTGACATCAACTATAAACATTTCATGTTGTCCTTAATAAATCAGAAGTGCTTGAACTATAGGGGGTGGTTCACAGGGACCTTACAAGCCCTTCATTCATTTAATTATTATATGTTCAAATGAATTTTATGTTTTCATCTCACTTTAAATACATTTCTAACATTATAGATCCACATATTCTCTAAAATCATAAACTATTTCAAATCAGAATTAAATAAGAACAAAGTTGAATTAATTGAGAGCCCGTTTGATGCACATTATTTTGAAGAAAATGCGTTTTTTTTTATATAATGATGGTGAATATGTGGTTAAAAAGTTATTGATGTGATGAAAAATATTATTTTATTAAAGAATGTGTGGTTGAAAATGAGTAGAAGAATGAGAATGAGAATGGGAATCAAACAGGGCTTGAATATTATATAAATATATATTATTCCCTTAATCATGTTAAATTAGAAATTTTATCGTTCTTGTTCTTAAAACTCAATCCGTCAAAACAAACAACCATAAATTATTGTCAACCTGAAATCAAAACCAAAATAGTTGATTTTGAAAAATTTCAATCCAAACAAATCCACTATAACTTTTAAACTGAACCAAAATAGTCGGTTTGGATAATAATTTTCTCTGATTTATTAGAATTCTAGTTAAATACAAATTCTAAAAGAAAGTAAAAAAATTTATGGTCCGTTTGATAGAAAGATGAAAAATGGATGGCAAATAAAATGTTTGGCAGGGAAGTGATTTATCTAGAATTTATTTTAGAGGGAATTGTAATTAATGGTGTTTGATTGGTATAATTTTTCACATATCCGTTTGACTTTGTTTTTCATGCAAATGGTTACTTTTTTGGATAAATTTTTTTACAATCTGTATTAAAATTTGTTTGAATTGCCAAAAAGTAAAAATAAATATATTTTCATGAATTTTTGGTGTTCGTTTGGCTTCATTTTTCATGCAAATTGTCAATTAAATCGATAAATTTTTTTACCATTGTATTTAAAATATGTTTTCATTGCCAAAAAAAAAAAAAAAACCAAAAAAAAAACACACAGAGCATGGTGGAAAATAAATTTCCACCAAAATCATAAGAAAATAAATTCTTACTTTTGTGCTTCAAATGATTGTACCTAAAATATTGGTGGTAAATATTTTCCGTAACAAATCTGGCTAATCAAACAGCCAAAAGTAGGAATTAGAAAAATATTTTCCTAGTTTCATGGCAAATAACATCAATCAAAGGGCCTTAAGGATAATTTAATGAAAATAAAAATAAGTTGATGAATATATAGTTATGTAATTTTATTTATGTCTATTTTAATAAATTTACATAGAATTTAAAATATAATAAAATTTTATTTTTAAAAGCTAATGTAATAATAATAAATATAAAATATGTGGATGAAAATAATGACACACTTAAAGAAAAGGGAAGCGCATGTTGTACATAATAGATGTAGATGTACATAAGACTCACATAGGTACAACAAGATTAATCCTACTGGAAAAGCATGGCTCTTGCATACTTAAGAGTTAAGTCCTTTTGAAACTTTTGCAATGGATCAGAGTTCGATTCACAAAATTTCCGGTCGGACGTGTAACCCTTTTTTTCGTCTCTCATTTCTACTGGTCATATATATATATCCATTTTAGTGTCTTTCTGTATCAAGATCCAGAAAATTGGGCATCTAAGTAGTATGTACTATAAATCCGACATAGATCCCTTTTCATCTGCCTTTATTCTCGAATAATTTGGAATTAGAATTAATATTACCTGGATTTTTAAACATCTTTTCTTGATCTTGGCTAAGACTTTTATCATATCTCGTAAGTATCGATATTGATATTTTCGCGTTCCAATATTTGTTTAATTGATGATTGTACTACGTCAAGACTGGTTTTTTTAATAGGCGGTTAACTTTTCAAGTTTGATAGTGAATGATGATATTGTAGTGTACAAGGACATGGAACTGAAATTAAGTACAAAAAATGGAATACTAAAATGGATGGAATCGGAATTTTCAAAAAAAAAAAAAAAAAAATCAGAATTTTATTTTATTATTATTTTTATTTTGTTCTTCTTCGAGCATTGAAATGGATTGCTTGGCTGTAGAATTCCGAATTTATTTTGGTTGGATGAGTAAACATTCAGTTTCCATATGTTCCAGATTTCTCGTCTTCAGTTCTTTTGGTTTGAACGACTGTGAGTGTGACTATTTCTTGATTGCAGTTAGAGATGGGTATATACCTCAGTGCTCCTAAAACAGAGAAATTTTCTGAAGATGGCGAGAACAGTAGGCTTAGATATGGGTTATCATCCATGCAAGGGTGGCGTGCTACAATGGAAGATGCTGTAAGTAATTACTCAAATTTTGTTCATTATGATTCTTGATGCATTTTTAGCAAATAAACTTGTTGTATGAAGTAGTGCCATTTGCCTATTGTGTCATTGATTAGCTATTTTTTGACTGAGAACTAATTCCAGCAATAGTTTAATGCTTTAAAACTGGTAGATTGGTTGTTTGGCTTTCATCACATTTAGCCCCTATTTGTCTTCCTTTAAAACAAAACTTTTTAATTGTCATACTTATTTTCAACTACATATTTACACATAAAATAATTTGTACGTAAATCCAAAACTTTTCCTACATTTTAAGTGCACATTTTTCCCAAAAATCACTATTTAAAACTCCAGTTTTCAAAATAAGGTTAGGACATAAATGTGGGTCTCCCTTCCCTTTAGAACAATCAGGTGCGCTACACACCTTTCTGCATATGTCTTGGCTGTCCTGTGCAGTTTTAGGGCTTTAGCATTGTTTACGGCATACATCCATTGGATTATTCTAACCCGTTCCCCCTAGTGGTGAAGTAAAGCTATCACAGAGCCCTTATTCCATGGGGGTCTGAATTGTATAATCCAGTGTTCCTCACGTGGTTCTTTCTTCGAGTTGCCCATGCCATTAGATTAATAAATAATTTTGATTTGGTAATTTGAAAAAAATGCTGCAAGATACTTTAAATCAATGTAGACATTTTCTTACAGAAGTGAATGAGCACCTAGGCTGCTAGAGAGAGGGAGCTTGTGTAGGTGGTGGAAGAAAGCAAATAAGGAACGACAGTTGTATAACGTTATAATGCGAGTTTGATAATTTTGGGATAAATAAGATAAATTATTCACCACCTTGAAAGATTATGTAGGTTCACTCAGCTATGTGTTTTGGTCTTCGGCTTGATGTTGAGAGAGTATCGTAGAATATTTTCTGTATGGTTTTCGTCATTATGAAGTCGCATTCGAATGATTGTTAGTGACAAATGCTGCTGTGGGATATCTTATGATTGCATCTTGTTTTATGCATCTAGTGCCTTTTGATTTGTCATTCAAGCTGTCATTGACTATGGTCTTCTTGTTTTTCCTCAAGCATGCGGCAGTTACTGATTTGGATGCTTCCACCTCATTTTTCGGCGTTTATGATGGTCACGGGGGTAAGTTTTTCTAATTTTGCGTATTAAAATAAGGGTGCATACCATATACCATGGCGTGAAGATTTGGAATATGACTATGCAAAAGAAAGATTATGTTTTGACTGTAGACATTTACGTACTATAATCCATTAAAGATTATAATTAGCTTAAATTGAAATAATGGTTTGCTCTAAATCAAGTTTTGTTACCCAATTCTTTGTTTTCTGGTTAGTCTGTTATTGTTCTCTTATCAGTGTATTGAATTTCATAGGCAAGGTTGTTGCCAAATTCTGTGCTAAATATCTTCATCAACAAGTTCTCAAGCACGAAGCATATTTGGCTGGTGACATTGGTACTTCTGTTCAGAAATCTTTCTTCAGGTCATTTTCTAATCTCTGGTAGTCTTTAAGAGTTTCTGTTCGGTGTAAGCATATGTTCTTTTGTACAATGAATTCAATATATTAGGTCTTCTGTGTATGGCACAACTATTTTTAACAGCTTTATCATGAGATACTTGCAACTTACATTAAGAGCAGCAAACTTATATCGATTTAGGCAATTGTTAGAATATTACAGTTAATTCTACTCTTCTTACTTAGGAAGAACTGGTGAAGTAACTTATACAAATAGTTAGGGTCGTCGTATTCATGTTATGACATTAGTTGGATTCTTGAAGATCATTGGTCACTAAATATTTATTAGAAATGCCCTAGAGTGGTGCAATCCAGGTGAACAACCTTAGAAGTATCTGCAAAAATTCAAATTGAAGCTGACATGATGAAATCCTAAAACTGCTAAAATCATGACAAACAGATACCGCATACCACGAGATCTGAGATTCATATCTGAAAGACTACTGAAAAAAATATTTGAGCAACACCTTCACAGAAGTTTGAAAGATAAGCACTTGACAAGTAAGTGTTCATTTCCCTAAGAAGTTGTGTAGAACTCCCTTGGAAGTCTGTCTATGTACATATGTGCATGGTTTTCATGCTTGCTCCTACAATAAAGCTGGTAATCCTGATGATTCAGATAACAAGAAGTGATTCCAATTATACACGCTTAGGCACAGCAGTTGTAGTTCACTGTTCTATAATTACCTACTCATTTTCTCTGCCTGCGAAAAATTAGAAATGCTATAACTAGGATATTATCATTATGACTTGGTATGGCGATAGTATATTATTTATCTAAAAATTTAAAAAGATCCACCTCCATTGAGAGGATGTTTCATTTGGATCAACGTGAGAGTTTAAGTGCATTGCATTGCCAGAATTTATGTTCTATATTTATAGAGGTTGACCTCCTTACTTTTCTCGGGTACACCATTTTTCTCCTCATCTATAGATACCTCCATCAAAGAAAAGAAGGGGGTAGTTTTATCCTGTTCAAGGTTTTTTTAAAAAAAAAAAAAAAAAAAAAAAAAAAAGAGGAAGAAGAAGAAGAAAGATTCATGCAGTAAATCAATTTCTAAATGGTATATTCCCAGTGATATTGCCGCTTATAGGATGGTAGCGGCAACATTAATGATATTCTTCATATGCTTATTTATCATTTGATTGGATTTGGGTTCATGAAGCCTGAATAGTGGGTTTTTCCATTTTGGCTGCTATAAAATTATTCTGTTCTTATTCTTACCAAGATCTTGATATGAGTCCTTAATATGAATTAGATTACTGTAACATGACACTATTTTCATACTATAAACTGATTGTTGTTTAAATTGAATAACTATTTTATAGTAATATTTGTTTTCTATTGACCATGTTTGTGTAAGGTTTAAACATTTTTCCTTTTAATGTAGAATGGATGAGATGATGCGTGGACAGAGAGGGTGGAGGGAGTTGGCCATTCTAGGAGATAAATTAAACAAGTTTACTGGCATGATACAGGGTTTGATATGGTCTCCAAGAAGCGGAGACAGAAAAGACCAAGTTGATGATTGGGCATTTGAGGAGGTGTTTACTTACAGCAATAGAATACTTATGCTGTAATTCTTTTATTAATAGTGACTATGTTTACATTGCATGATTTCACTTCCATGGAACACGATCCTTTGAATTGGCAAATAGGGAATTCATTGTCACTAGTCAAATTATTCAAGCAATCACTACACAGTTTACGATATTATATTCTAAAAATTCTTACTGTCCTTCACACAACACGATGAGGAAGTTATTGATAAATAATTATTGCTGCTATGATTTTTGCTCCCTCCAAAATCGACAGGGCCCACATTCTGATTTTTCTGGACCTACTTCTGGGAGCACAGCTTGCGTTGCAGTCGTGAGGGGCAACCAACTTGTCATAGCAAATGCTGGTGATTCTCGGTGTGTAATTTCTAGGAGTGGTCAGGTATTCTGCAGTATGACAAGATTCTTTTATTGTTTTCTTGTGCAGATTGTTTAGGGGAATTACATGTGCACCTAAATGGAAGTTTTGATGTAGCCAAACTTCTATTTCTTGTCCTATGGTATTTGAAAATTCTAAATAGACAACATATGTATATTCTTGTATGGTGAACTTTCCATGTTTATTAATTGCACTGAGCCAACTATTTGTGAATATTTGTTCATGGTTCTCTTTCAGGCGTACAACCTTTCAAGAGACCACAAGCCTGATCTTGAGGTTGAGAGAGAGAGAATTTTAGAAGCTGGTGGTTTTATCCATGCAGGACGTGTTAATGGCAGTCTCAATCTTGCAAGAGCTATTGGTACTGTACCAGCTTGCCTGTGCACTGTTTTTCATGAATATTTTTTATTTTATTATTATTATTTTTTTCAGAATGTGTTAGTCTTCTCTCGCTTCAAATGCTCAATTGACCCTTTAAAACTTAATTCATGGAACTAGTTAACTGGATACCAATAGAGGCCATAATCTGATGGATCTATTATCTGATTAAAAATGGACATTTTGTGACACCTGAGTCCTAAAATCCGAGGGCCATAAAAACGTAACAAAGGGAATGTTTAAAAAGACAATTAAAGTCTATTCCATGAATTCAGATTAAGAAAATTCGCATAATAATTTGTTTTCAAAAAAATAACTTATTCAAAAATATTTATAAAAGAGAAGTGGCTCAATTTGGCACGAGAAAATGTAGTTTTTGATTGATCATTTTCCTATTTGATGCAGGTGACATGGAATTCAAGCAGAACAAGTATTTTCCTGCAGAAAAGCAAATTGTAACTGCCAATCCTGATGTAAATATTGTATGTATCTATCTTCTTTGTATTTCTTTTATGATTTGATTGGCATTTCCTATAGAGCTCATCTCTGTGTTTTTAAGTAAAGTGACATATAGACTCTGCATTTTGCTTTGGCACCTGTTCTAATGTAGCTGTGAAACAGTAATTAGAGAAATTGGCAGTTGAATTGTACATGTGTGTGTGTGTGTATTTGTAAAGTCTTTCACATTATTTGTTATTTAATATATTTGATAAGCTCGAAATGAAATAATTATTGATTAATCGAATCTCGATATTTGGTCACAGGATGATTAGATAAGAGGAATGTGGATATATTCTCTTCTGCTGTCATAAAATGAGAAGATAGACTATCATTGCATTTTGCTTTTAATAACATTATTATTTCTATCAATTCTCTGACAGGTAGAACTTTGCGATGATGATGAGTTCATTGTGCTTGCCTGTGATGGCATCTGGTGTGTATTTCAAACTCTGGTTTTTTATTTCCAATATATATTAGATTGTAAAATTTGTTTTTGGTAAAGCCAAGATATGATTTATTACTTGGAGTGTGTTTGATAGACATTATTTGGGAAAAATGAATTTTGAAATAGTGATATGATGGGAAATGTGTGGTTGAAAAAGAAGGAAGATTTATTGATGTGATAGAAAATATTATTTTATTGAAGAATGTGTGGTTGAAAATGAATAGAAGAATGAGAATGAGAATTAAAATGGGAATCAAACAGGGCCTTGGACTCAACTCAAGTTAGGACCTTGTACAGAACTTATTTTTCCTGAAATTATTACAATGTTTTCCTAGTCTTAATATGCTTCTTTATATTGCTAGATTTTTGGCTTGCCTTTGAATCATAAGATATCTAGAGCAATTTAATTTCAGTCCTCAATTTTATATGCTGTAGAATATGCTAAAATCTTGGGTAAATTATGGGCGGCATGTTTAATCCAAGATATCTGAGTCTTTTAACAACTTAAATCAATTTTCTCATAACATGCTAAACCATGTTGAAAGAAACTTTATCCTAGGGGTATCCTCGCAATATGACAAAAAATTGGTAGGCGTATCGTATAGGCTGATGAAATGACTAGTTGAATGTAGCCAATGTGGTTTGATTTTTTTCTGTGGAATTGTTCTGTACTCTCCTCTCTAAACAGTTCTAGTGCTCAGGTCTCTCTCCAAAAACATTTCTGTATTATTAAAATCTGAGGCCGAGTCTACTTCAATCTCCCGAATCAGTAGAAATCCCAGGCGAATCCTATAGGTTAAGCTTGGACCAGAAATGAGAAATTTGCATTGACATGTCTTTCACCCTCGTGTAGAATAGCTGATTCCTGACATTAATAACCCTCTTTTCCCTTCACACACGGTAACTCTTAACATGTGGTGCATATTTAATGGACAAGTGCCCGTAGACGGATAGAGTTATTTTTTTTATTTTGCTGATTTTTCCATCGAGTTTATACATCCGAAAATAATGGATTTTGAAAGAGATTGCTCCTGGATTTACCTTTATTATTTGTTCAATTTCACATTTTTTTGCATTTTAACTACACTGCCGGATGTTGGAGATTTTGATATTTTAAGATTTTGTTTCGTCTTCCATTTTCAGTACTTGCTTTTGACCATTGTAGTATGTATTACAACCTATTTTACTTGTGGATTATTGTATCATTACGTCCCTGACTTACTCATATATTTGCGGATTTCTAAATCTTTGTCATGCTTTTCATTAATTACTAATCTGTATCATGCTTTTCATTAATTACTTTCCTGTTTCCTTTATTATAATGTGTGTGACACGGACGGGGATTCTAGCCCTAGGTAAAATACTTGGTAGAGATTCAAGACTTCATATAACTGACAAATCAAGTTCCCTTTTCCAAATGGTTCTTAGGGATTGCATGTCAAGCCAGCAGCTAGTAGATTTTATTCACGAGCAGCTGAAATCCGTAAGTCCTTAGTTACCACTTCCATTGATCATTATTGAAACTTAAATGTGAAGATGTGCTCAGGTATTTCTTATTTGTACCAAATCCAGACTGATATGGGGGACAAATTACTATAAGATGATTATTATTATTATTATTATTTTTATTTTTAGAATAATGCTATTTGCAGTCGATCACTACTGTAATCACCATATGTGGTATACACGTGGCGATTTCACGCTCACTATCATAATCGTCCTACGTGGCATCCATCACGCAAGACGATTACAGTAGTGAGCAACTACAAATAGCATTACTCTTATTTTTAATTTTTCTTGCCTTTTCCTTTATCATAGTGAATATGGCACTTCTAGATTATGTCGAGGTTTATGATTCACAAAACTGTTCAATTAGAATCACTCGTGACCCGTAAATTGGGAAGCCAGCTTTTTTGAACTTCCTCGGTTGATAATCATGTTTGCCATATAAACGTGCTTATGCAGGAAACTAAGCTTTCCAAGGTCTGTGAAAAAGTACTCGACCGGTGTCTGGCACCATCTACTGCAGGAGGCGTGGGTTGTGACAACATGACCATGATCTTGGTGCAATTTACAAAATCTAACCCTTCGGGTACATCTGCACATGATAAGTCCTCTGCCCCTCATGAAGTCCCCTACGAGTCAAAACCAGCAGAACCTGATTCATAATAACTGCAGATCATACTTTTTGAAACACTACGACCTGTAATTGTAGATGGCCTTCTCCCTGTGAAGAATCTGTATAGATGAGATGATTCAATTACAGGTTTTCATCTGGTTTTTGTTCATATAATCTACACACTATTATCATGTGTTTCGATAGTTTTTGTTCAGAACATAATTATTTGGAAATCGGATCAGACCAGCCGGTCCAATCGGAAACCCCATGAACCGAACCCTGGTCTAGTCCCTTAGCATAATTGGACCAATGCACTATTGAGCCAACATTGGCACACTTGAATTGGCCAGGATTTGCTCAACCTGGGTGAATTGGTTAGGTTTAAACCAATCGATTGTTTGCAATTTTTTTATTTTTTTTTATTTTTTCACAAGATACTCGAACCTAGAACTTCAAGTTAGCAGGAGTCTAGCCATTTTACAGGGATACCCCCATTATTTTATATAATTGTTGCCTCTAAACATATATCAATTTTGTTATATTGCGAGACAGTTTGGCACATTCTTTGACAGAATGTCTGTCACATGACATTTTGTCCCTCGTCTATTTTAAAAACACTACAATTTTTGCACCAATGAAAACCCACCAACATTGCCTTCGGCAAAAGGGAGGGCACCAAATTCTGGCAAAATAGTTTAATTCAACATATATATCTTATACTTACTTTTTTATTATATTTTAAAAAATATTTTTTTTTCCAAAAAATATGACAAACAAAATTTTAATGATAAATAAAAATGAAAGACCAAGTAATATGATAAGTGCATAAGAATTATATTTAACTTTTGAAAAGAGAAAATTTTGAGAATTTATATATTGCAATTAATAAATGAATTTTAATTTAGAATCAACTTTAAGTCTTTAACTCTAAAACTTATATTTATTTCTTTTTCAAAAAATAAAAAGTTTAGTTTTACTTTTTGACCTTACTAATACTCATTGGTTGAACCATGGATCCACTAATTCGTTGCTTTAGCCAGGTCAATGACTGGGCTGAGTCTCATAATTATAATTTAGAATGTAATGCTTCGTAAATTGAATTTGACCAAACAAAAACTTTGTCAATGTCACTTTTTGTCAATCCTGCAAATTTTGTTCTAGTAAAATCATGATTTACGAGTTTGATTAAACTTTTCGTAGAGATGGTAAGGAGACGAGTTCGGGATAGGGCCATCTTACCCCACGCTCTGTCCTACCTTAAACGGGGCGGGGCGCGGTGCAGTGGGGGACGGAAGTATGTCCCCTTTTCTGCCCCGTTTATTTATTTATTTATTTTTACATTTTCAAATTTTCGAGTTACGTTATTGTTAGAGAATAAAATACAAATTCAAAATTTCGAGTTATGCTATTATTCAAAATTCAACCCTTAACCTAAAACCTAAATGTCATTTCATATATTTTAAATTTTTTTCTAATTTTTTCAATCAAAATATTATAAACCGACTTTGTTTATATAATTTAATATAATAAAAAGATTGGATGACCAGATTTGTAAATTATATAAAATAATTGTCAATTAGGTAAAATTTTAAATTGACAATTATATAATATAATTGTTGGATTAGAAACATGATATAAAATTGTAAATACATTCAACAATATTTCAAAAATAACAGTTTATTATTTTTTTTTTTTTCACGGGGCGGTTCGGGACAGGGCATCTCTGCCCTGCTCGCCTCATTGGGACGGGTTTTTTGGCCTCATTGGGGCGGAGCGGATTTTTTTGCCATCACTACTTTTCACCTTCTTTACGTGCTTGTGATAATTTATCAGAGTTGTCATTTCAATTGAATTTTGATTTAGACATGTATTATTATAAGGATACTTGTGATCATTGAAAATATATTTAAAATCAATTTGAAACAAATAAATCAGGTTAATGATGTAAAAGTCCCATCTCATTAACAAAAATGTCAATTTGACAATTTGTAAACAACATGCATGCTTGACAATTTGTTGACATCAACTGATGCTTTATCTCACACACTGATTTGTTGAACTATTCTTCCAATGTCCTGTGTAGATGTAATTGACCTGATCAACATTTCTTTTATTTCCTTCAAAATTATTGATAGAAAATTGACTGAAATTCATAAACAAGGAAAGTTGCTTTCTGAATCAACAGTCCATAAATAATCAATTATGAGGAATGTCACATTGAAAATTACTAAAAATGACATAATTTATTTATAAGAGATTTTTCTTCTTATTTTATTGCCCTGAACATGACAAATTCTTAAATATAAGAACTAATCAATCTTGCCAACTGGAAAATCCTCTAGTATGCGTATTGTGTCTTTGAGCTCCATCTTAAAATGTCAATTTTGATTCGTTTAAGCACCAATCTTAAAAAGCAACTTCTCTGTTGGGCTTTAAACATATCAAGTTGTGTGTTTGAGTTCTTTTTTTTTTTTTAAGATCTGGGCCATAGTGAGTCTTGAAATTGGTCAACCTTGTTAAAAAGAGTCACTTGAATCTTTATATATATATATATATATAATGGTTTCAAAATCAAATATTGTCCCTTAACACTGCAGTCACTGCTAGGGGCGGATCCAGCCTACGGCGAGCTCCCGCGGCTGCTCGTGCTGGATCCGCAGAGAATGATTTTTTTTTTTTTTTTTTTTTTTTTTTTGAAAATAGAAAAACAATTGATATTATATAACTGATAATTCATTTCATTTACTAACATCCTTGTTAGCCTAATTGGTTGGAGCTTGCACCGTGGAGCTGGACGTTTTGGGTTCGAAACTCCAACAACATATGTTTTGTAATTTTTTGTATTTCAATAAATTTACCAAAACAAGTGGCAATCATTGGGATTCGAACCTAGCACCTCCTTTAAACATATTGCCAACTCCACCATAGTAGCAATCATTGATTTGTGACAATAAAGGAAACAAAAGAATATATGTTCAATATTACCGGGTTTAATGCAATTTAACCTGTAATTTGTTTCTCTTCTTGATTTTTTCTCTAATTAATTGATTTAAGAGTTTGGTTAATTAATGACAAATTTATTATTATTTTTTTCAAAGAAAAATTGGTCTTAGTGTCATATGGAATCTTTCAACAAAAACTTATTTAATTAATAGAAGATTCCACTTTTCATTCACAAAAATTGATTGCGAAAAAGTGGAATCACACAAACACATAAAATTTACATAAGCACATAAATAATTTTAACTTTGTTAATATAATAATGCTTGTTTAATTAACTTTAATTGTAAACTAAATATTGACATTTTTGTTAATAGATATTGCATCTTTGGTTGAAAAATAAATTAGGATATTTTGCAGATTATATAACGATTTTTTCATCCGAAATGAAAGTTCGTATCTAGTTCTAGTTTAGTTCGTACGATTTTTGAATATTATTTAACTAAATATTAATAAACAACACCGCTATCACGGACGTTGACCGTTGACAATAAGTGTTCAACGTTCGCAGTCCGCTCTAGCTGAACTTAAACTCTAGATTCGCCCCTGGTCACTGCTAAAATGGTGATGGCAATAAATTTTTCTGCAATCCTGTTCCTAACTGTTTGCACCTTCTTTATCCTTTTCCCTCAATCAACATTTTCACAAAATGTCTCAATTCTGGGGACTGAATCAGACAAAATTGCACTAACTGAATTCAAGTCTCAATTGAATCAAGAATCCCCTGGAATCTTGGATTCTTGGAATGAAACTGTTCATTTCTGCAAATGGCCTGGAATTACATGTGCCCATAAATCCCAAAGAATCGTTAAGCTGGATCTTGCAAAGAAGAACTTGATTGGAAAAATGTCATCCCATTTGGGAAATCTTTCTTTTCTTCAGACTCTTAATCTTGCAGAAAATTTCTTCCATGGCAGAGTTCCCTCAGAACTTGGTAGACTATTTAGGCTTCAAAACCTGAATTTGAGTTTCAATTTCTTGGTAGGGGAAATTCCAGGGAATTTGTTGAACTGTTCCAATTTGGAAATTCTCGTTCTTCAAAACAACAATTTCACAGGTCAAATTCCTATTGAAATCGGATCACTCTCCAGCCTCGAAAAATTGTATCTTGGAAGCAACAATTTTACAGGAAAACTTCCAAATTCTTTAGGAAATATTACATTTTTGCAAGAGATTGAGTTAACTTATAACAATCTTGAGGGAGAGGTTCCTGACGAAATTTCTCAGTTAAAAAATCTGACACTTTTTGCTGTTGGAGCAAATATGTTTAGTGGTCCTTTTCCTCTTCCTCTCTACAACCTGTCATCACTCAAATCTATCGTTCTTACTTTAAATAACTTCCATGGAAATCTGAGGGTCAACATAGGGCTCGTATTCCCCAATCTTCAAGCCATGGTCTTGGGAGGAAATGCATTTACCGGGGAAATCCCAGTTTCCCTGTCAAACATTTCAAATCTTCGAGACCTTGATCTTGCTCGAAATGCCTTCACTGGAAACATTCCATTTAGTTTTGGAAACTTGCACAATCTGTCGCGTCTTCATGTTTTCTCAAATAATCTGGGAAGTGGATCAAAAGATGATTTAAGATTTCTTGCATCGTTGGCTAACTGTAGCCAGTTAACTCGTCTGGATATCGGCAACAACCAATTCGGAGGACACATGACAGGTTCGTTAGCCAATTTATCATTGCAATTGAGTTGGCTAAACATTCACAAGAACATTATTAGTGGAAACATCCCGGAAGAGATATCAAATCTTGTCAGCCTGTCTACACTTGCAGCAGGGCAAAACTTCTTGACAGGTAATATTCCAGCTTCAATTGGAAGGCTTCGAAACCTGAGATCCCTCTACTTGCGTTTCAACAATTTTTCAGGGGAGATCCCATCTTCTCTTGGAAATCTTACTCGATTACTATATCTTCATTTGGAAAACAATGGATTTGAAGGAAGCATTCCATCAAGTTTAGGAAACTTTAAGAATCTCCAAGAAATAGACTTGTCTGGCAATAATATAAATGGAACCATACCTTCTGAAGTTCTCAATCAACCCACTCTTTCAAGAACCCTCAATTTGTCTCACAATTTTTTAACTGGTCCATTACCAGGGGAAGTTGGACAATTAACATTTCTTATTGCACTTGATGTATCTTATAACAGTTTGTCTGGAGAAATTCCAAGCAATCTTGGGCTATGTTTGCCCTTGGAAAAACTTTTTATGCAAGGAAATTTCTTCAAAGGATCCATTCCAGACCTCGAGAAGTTGATGGGACTTCTTTATTTAGATCTATCAAAGAATAACCTCCAGGGTAAAATTCCATCATATTTGGAAAAAATTTCTTCTTTACAGTATTTGAATCTTTCATTTAACGAGCTCGAAGGTGAAATACCTGTACTAGGTGTGTTTAAAAATGCAAGTGCAGTAGAACTTTATGGAAACAATGGACTCTGCGGTGGGATTCAAGAATTTCATTTGCCCACCTGCTTGATGGAAAAATCAAGAACCTCAGCAAAACGAATTGATCTCAAATGGATCCTGGTGATTATCATTATCCCTTTGTGTTTTGCTCTAATACTGCTTCTTGTTTTACTTCGCTCCAAAAAATCAAGAATAAAACACAGTTTGAGGCCTTCATTCGGCCACTTTTATCCTAAGTTAACTTACAAGGAGCTGTGGAATGCAACCGATGGATTCTCCTCGGAGAATATGATTGGTTCAGGCAGTTCGGGTACTGTATACAAAGGAATTCTCGGACCAAGTGGAATAGCCATTGCAGTTAAGGTTCTTAACCTTCAACAAAGAGGGGCTTTAAAAAGCTTTTTAGACGAATGCAAAGCCTTGAGGAACATGCGACACAGGAACCTCGTAAGTGTCCTAACTGTGTGCTCAAGTACCGATTTTAAGGGCAATAATTTCAAAGCCATTGTATACCAACTTATGCCAAATGGGAGCTTGGAAAAATGGATACATCCAGAAGATGAAGAAAGAGGAAAATGTTTAGATATTCTTCAAAGAATGAATATTGCAATCGATGTTGCTTCTGCTTTGCAGTATCTTCATCATCAGTCTCAGATTCCCGTCGTTCATTGTGATCTCAAGCCAAATAACGTGCTTCTGGATGAAGCTCTTTCTGCATATGTTAGTGATTTTGGTTTGGCAAAGCTCCTTTTGAAGTCGAACGAGGAAGTTAATTTGGCTGATTTTAGCTCAGCTGTCATCAAAGGAACCATAGGATATGCCGCTCCAGGTACGCTACTCTATATTTGTACAGTGCAAATTTCAAAAAGACTCTTGTTGTCACAGTTAAAGCTCTAATCCCTTGTTATGGAGCAACAGTAAATTCAAAAATAATCGGAAACAGACAGTAAACATATAGATTTATAGTGGTTCACCAAGTGTCATTAGAGACTAAAGTTTCTTCCATCTTGCTGCAACACCTTTTGTCTAGATTAATATAATTGGTCTTTAACGATAGGAAATAAACTGTTTTTCATGTTTGGTGGGAGGATTGGATAGCACAATATTAACTATTAAGAAAAGAAAAATGAGCTAAAATCATACTCATTATATTGTCCAATCTTGTATGGTATTACATACCAAACATACACGTATATTTGTTAATCATTTTAAAATTTGCAGAGTACTCCGTGGGAGGTCAATCATCAACCGAAGGAGATGTGTACAGCTATGGAATTCTTTTGTTGGAGCTTTTCACCGGACGAAGGCCGACTGATAGACAATTTATAGACGATTTTACTCTTCACAATTTTGTGAAACTATCACTACCAGATCAGGTAATGAAGATTGTTGATCTATCAAGCTTGAATGAGAATTGTGCACAACATTATCAAAACTGGACCGTGGGTTGGGTAGAAGGATTATTAACAAGAGAACAAACTGACTGTTTGGTATCCCTTTTCTACATCGGACTCGCCTGTTCAGAAGAGCATCCAGGAAACAGATTGAACATGATGCAGGTTTTGGAGGGATTGCTCTCTATAAGAGAAAAGTTTCAACAATATGCGTAAATTAAAGATACTGATACAAGCCACACGCAAAGTTTATGATACATTTTTAGCCTTCTTCTACTAGAGATGAGTGAATTCTCAGGGAAACCCAACCCTGGTATTAGACAAGTGAAGTCCTGTGTAAATTTTCTTTCTAATTAAAAGTGTGTGTTCTCACTTTAGTTCTGAGTGATCATTCATGTATATTATGTTTTCAAAATCAAAGTGGAGGGAAATAATGGCTCGTTTAGTTTGTGTTTCAGTTTTTTGTTCATTTTCAGTTTCCGTTTTAAGGGTCTATTTTAAAATTGTCAAAAACGTATTTAGTTTGTCATTTTGAAAAATTATTTTTCAAAATAGAAAACTGGGAAACATAAGGTTTGAAATTTTGAAAAGTTATTATATGATATATTATTCCATGAAATTTGATTATTTAATAAAAATCGAAGAATTTTATGTTAATATATTATCTAATAATATATACGTTTTAAAGTTGGTAAATTTTACAATATTTTTTCTTGTCACAAAAGTAAAATAAAAAACATAATAATAAATTGAGTCCAGAATTTAGGAAATACAGATTAGGAGTATTTTTTTTTTTTTTTTTTTTTATCTATATTCATTTAAATATATATATATTTTTTAAATTCTTTTGTAGATAATAATTGAGAGTTTGAACAATTTAATTTTTTTAATGATATTTATTTTTCTAGAAATATTAATAATTTCATTTTCCAAATTTTCATTTTTTTAATTTTTAGAATTTTATCTTTTAATTTTTTTTTTTTTAGAATTTTATACTTTTTTTAGAGTTTAAATTTTTAATCTTTTAGAATTTATCAAATTTATTTTTCTTGAATTTTATTTTTTTTGAAATTTTTATTTATTAGAATTTTATATTTTTAATTTTGGAAATTTTTAATTTTTAAGATTTTAGTTAAACACTTATTTTCAAAAATAACAAATCAAACTCTTTTTCACTTTTTTGCAAAATTGAAAATTGAAAATTGAAAACAACTTGAAAACAGCAAATGAAATGCTCCCTAAAGTTTCTTGACAATTTACTAAAATATAGCCCGTGTGCAATTCATGTATCTTTTAACGTCTCCTTATATGATATTAAGATTGTTTTGGATTTCACCTTAAAATATCAACTCATTAAAAAATATTAGCTTATCACCAAAGGATAATTATCGACGAATTAATTAGAAACGATTTATCCATTGGTAAAAGTAATAGAGTTTAGCTGCGGTATTCAGCAATGAAATTTCTGTTGGCATATCTAATATATATTTACCAACTAATATTCTGTGCCTACTGTAGTCGTTTAACATTAGTATTTGCTATCTATTGATATTCAGTTGGTGACGCAAATCAATTTTTTTTATTTTTTTATTTTAAAAAAAATCTTTCAAATAGTTTAAATACTAGTTCACAGGAGATGGTGTCCCATTACTGTTAGAGAGGGTAAAAAGTATATCGCTAAATAATTTTTTCAATACATGGCTACACCCAGGGGCAAATCCAGCACCTGACGAGCTTGAGTGACCGCTCGTGCTGGATTCGCCGGATTCTTCAGGAAGTTAGATGACCGTCGGGAAGCAACGAGCCAGAGGAACGCTGGAGAAGCTGGAGAAGACGATCTACAGTGGCAGCAGCTAATAGACCAGGTTATTGGGCATTTTTTTTAATTACCTTTAAATTGGGCCTTATTTAAAAAAGGCCCAAATGGAATGGCCCAAGAGATTTCACCCATTACCCATATACATAATTGGTTTTGTGTGTTAGTCTAGGTTACGAATTGAATTGGGGGAGATTGGAGAGGAGACGACAGGGGCGAACGGCGAAGGAGGAGAAATTTGTGGCTCGCGACTCGGTCAGCAGCCTCGATTCGAATCAGGGGTTTCGTCTTGGTGTTAATTTTGAGGTATTCTAAGTTTAATAATTAATACTGTGCTTTGAATTTGACCACTTGTTCAAGCATTTCCGGTGTTGGTCGGGTTATTTTTTCCATTTTATTGATAATCTGGATTCTGTAGACTGTAGTACAATTTTTTTTTTTTTTGTTTTCTGGGCTAGTTAAGGGTTAATTGCTGGAACAATTGCTTTCAAAATAGTTTTCTTGTATCTACAGAAGTATGTATAGGTTCCTCTATGGACTGTGAGAGTTTGGAAAGAAATTTGTGATGATGTTTGGTAATGAGCAAATAAGATGATCAGTAAAGCTCACAACGGTAATAGTGTTACAGTGTGGTTGGGTTTTTGATGGTTTGCACTGAGTATTCTGTTTATTGGTATAGAATTTGTATTAGTAGTGTAGTTTAAGGGACCAAATATTATTCTGTAAACTTGTGTTCAGTTTTGATGGATAATGGTGAATATTAATGAATCTTGCATAAAAAAGGGTAATATGGGGCTTTTAGTGAGTGTAGGTGATAGAACTTTAGAAAAGAAGTTGTGCCTGCGAGTCTCACTCAGCAATAAGGTGAGTCTAGAGAAGGATGAAAGTGGTAGTGGGGAGTGGTTTGGATGTGACTTTAGTTGGCCTCCAAGTATATTTTTTTTTGTATTTTGTGTTGAATTGAATTCTATATAATTTTTTACGTTTTAGTTAATTTACATATATATTGAATAACTTTGACTATTATTTAATAAAAAATTAATAAACAAGTCAACTTCCGCCCTAACTGAGGTTCGACGCTGGATTCGCCCCTGACTACACCCCGTCACATGCAGGTTGGATTAATTTTTTTCTACCAGTTTCATTAAATGGGACTCCCATTATTGTCGGACTAGGCATTGCTTATGTGTAGTCTAAGAAGAGTCACAAAATGAGGAAGAAAATGTGAGCCTTCATTGGATTCAACAACAGAAAAGCTTTTGAAGATAACTTCTGGTGAATTCTACCAAGCAACAAATGGATTTTCTCAAGGAAATGTTATTGGCTCGCAAAGTTTTGAACTATCTGTAAAGATATCTAGTGTAAAACAATCTAGAAGGCGTTAAATATGTTCCAATTTATTAAAATTTAAAATTAATAAAAAAAATTACGAGCGTCAAGGCAATCAAAGTTACTGTAATTACAAATTTTAAGACATTCAGAAAAACATTTACAAAGAACTTATTCAACCTACTATGCCTGATACTAATTTCCAAGTTGCATATGATCAGGGGCGAATCCAGCATCCATGTTCAGCTAGGGTGGGACTTTGACCATTGACCGTTGACCGTCGACAATCAACGATCGTAATAGCCCAATTGTTTATTAAAATTTGATTAAATAAAACCCTAATTCATAAAATCCTAAACTATAAACCATAATTCATAAATCCATAATTCTTAAAATCCTAATTAATAAACCATAATTCATAAATAGATAAAACCCTCCCTAATTCATAAACCATAATTCATAATTCATAAATCATAAACCACAAACTAACAAGTGACAAACATGAAACATAAGATACATTATACTACATGTGGGTAAACAGGGTGGCGCCGCGGCGCCCCGAGACCTATATATATGCCTTGTTTTCCTCCTTTCACTTGGTCCAAAAAATAGAGAGAAAAAGTGAGTTTTTGAGAGATTTTTCCTAAGGTAAGAAGTTGTTCTTCCTTGGTTGATATAAAGCTATTTTTTCTTTCTTGTTTGATTAACTTGTGGCTTGTACAAGTAATCAAAACCTTTGTTCTTCACTCTATTGAAAATCATTTCTTCCCCTAATTTGCCTCTTTGTTCAATTTTCTTTGAATTGTCATTTACTTGTGGGTGGTTCTATATTGTCTCAAGGGATTAATTGGGCTACATTATCTAACAATTTGGTATCAGAGCTACATATCAAATCAAGGTGGACAAGCTTCGATTTGAGGAAGGTAGGCTTGAGTCAATTGTGCACACAAGGTGTTTGTGAAAATTCTTGAGTGAACTTAGTTGTCGAATTTCATCGAAACAAGTGGATAGATCATGTCTACTAGTGGAACGGTGAAGGTTGGGAAGTATGATATCGAAAAATTCAATGGAAAAAATGATTTTTCATATTGGAGGATGCAAATGAAGAATGTGCTAATTTCTCAAAAATTGCACAAGGCTTTGGGGGGCAAGGAGAAGAAGCACAAAGATATGTCGGATGAGGATTGGGAGGAGCTTGATCTCGAAGCATGGGCGTCGATCATCCTATGCCTTGAAAGAGATGTTGCTTTCTTGGTAGATGGTGAGGTAACGGCGGTGGAAGTATGGACAAAGTTGGAGACAAACTTCATGACGAAGACTCTAACCAATCGGATCTACTTGAAGTCCAAATTGTATACTTGCAAGATGGATGAAAGTACACCAATCCGGGAGTATGTCAACAAGTTTGATAGGTGCATATCGGACTTGAAGGATATTGATGTGAAAGTTGATGATGAGGATCAAGCACTCCTACTGCTACTCTCTTTGCCAAAGTCCTATGAGAATCTAGTGCAAACATTGATACTTGTGGGTGATAAACTTGTGATGGAGGATACTAGAACATCACTTCTAGCAGATGATCTTCGAAAGATTGCAACTAGTGGCATATCTACTATTGGTAACAAGGAGCAAGCTCAAGGGTGTTTGTGAGAGGGAGGAGCAATGAACGAGCAATGAGGAAGAGTGAAAATCTAGATCCAGTTCTAGACCTCTTTCAGAAAAGGCTTGCTTCAAATGCGGCGAGCTCGGGCACTTCAAGGCAAATTGTACCAACAAAAGAGTGGGTTGGAAGAAGAACAATAAGAACAACGGAAGGGTGCAAGTTAAACAGGAGGTTAGCTATACCTCGGAAGGAGGGGAAAACGATGAATGCTACACCATCTCTTGTGATGAAGAATCCTCCGATAAGTGGATTCTTGACTCTGGATGCTCTTACCATATGTGTCCAAATAGGGAGTGGTTTACTACCTATAGAAGTACTGATGGTGGAACCGTATTGATGGGTAATAACCATTCTTGTAAAACGGATGGGCTTGGTTCGGTTAGAATCAAGATGCATGATGGAGTGATTAGAACTTTGATGGATGTTAGGCATGTTCCTGAATTGCGAAAGAACCTTATTTCTGTTGGTGCTTTAGACTCCGATGGTTGCAAGATTGTGACATGGAATGGAGTAAAGAAGGTTGTTCGGGGTTCTTTAATTGTGATGAAGGGTATTCGTGAAGGCAATCTCTATGTCCTTCAGGGTACTACAGTTATAGAAGATGTGGCAGTTGGAACTAGTGGGAGTGGTGGAGACCCATGTGAGTGCACTCGGCTATGGCATAGGCGGCTTGGGCATATGTCAGAAAAGGGTCTATATCTGCTCAGTAAGGAAGGTTTGCTGAAAAACTTGAAGAAGCCTTACATGAATTTTTGTGAGCATTATGTGTATGGAAAAGCACACCGGGTTTAGTTCCAGTCAAGCAAACATAGAAGCAGAGGGATACTAGACTATGTGCATACAGATGTTTGGGGTCCGGCTTCTGTCACTTCCAAAGGCGGTTCCAGGTACTTTTGTTACATTTGTCGATGATTATTCTAGATATGCTTGGATTTATTTTTTAAAGCATAAGAATGAGGTATTCGACACTTTCAAGAAGTGGAAGGCAATGGTTGAAAACAGAACAGGAAAGAAATTGAAGACACTGCGATCTGATAACGGTACAGAGTATACAGATGGTGCTTTCAAGGAGTTCTGTGATAAGGAAGGCATTGCTAGACACTGGACAGTGAGGAATACACCGCAACAGAATGGGGTCGCAGAAAGACTGAATCGCATATTTCGAGAGAAATCGATGTGTATGCGATCTTATGCTGGTTTGGGCAGAGAATGGTGGGCAGAGTCGGTTGCTAATGCATGCTACCTAGTGAACCGGTCTCCACATTCTAAGTTAGATGGAGATGTACCTTTCAGGGTATTGACAGGAGAGCATGCAGATTATGACAAACTCAGAATATTTGAAAGCACGGCCTACTACCATGTCAATGAGGGAAAGCTTGATGCGAGAGCCAAGAAGGCAATATTCTTGGGCTATAGAGCGGGTGTAAAAGGCTATCGCCTATGGTGTGTAGAAAATTCTAAGTTCATAATCAGCAGAGATGTGACTTTTGATGAGAACTCCATGATAGCTTCGTTGAAAGCTACAGTGCCCGGTGATGATGAAGTTGAGACTTCAAAGTCTCAAATTATTGACATAGAACCTAAAGATAAATCGGGTCCTAGTCAGGTTCAAGAGGAGCATCATGAAAACACTCAAGATGAGAGAGATGATGAGCTTGAACATGAGGCGATTCAGCAAGAGAATGTACAGGCACAGCAACAACAACAACTTGTTGATAACTTGACTTCCTCTAGGCCACGGCGTTCATACAAGCAAGTTTTGAAGTTGGGGTCAGACAAGCCTTTGAGGCACTATGGGCAGACAAATTTGGTTGAGTATGCACTCTCTGTGGAGGATGATGAGCCTGCCACTTTCAAGGAAGCTATTCTTAATAGCAATTGTGAGAGTTGGTTGGGCGCGATGGAAGAAGAGATGGAATCACTTCATAAGAACCAAATATGGGAGATTGTCCCATTGCCCATAGGTAAGAAAGCTATTGGTTGCAAGTGGTTGTACAAAAAGAAAGAAGATCCTTCCAAGCTCGGTGGTACAAGGTACAAGGCAAGGCTAGTAGCCAAGGGGTTTGCACAAAGAGAGGGAGTCGACTACAATGAGATCTTTTCTCCGGTGGTCAAACACACTTCCATTCGGGTGCTATTGAGTATTGTTGCTCATAGTGATTTTGAGCTTGAACAACTCGATGTCAAAACGGCCTTCTTGCACGGGGACTTGGATGAGGAAATCTATATGCATCAACCTGAGGGCTACAAGGTTGAGAATAAGGAACGTCAGGTATGTCGCTTGAAAAAATCACTATATGGATTGAAGCAATCTCCTCGGCAGTGGCACAAGCGATTTGACTCCTTCATGCTAAAGCAGGGTTTCTTCAGAAGTGAGTATGACTGTTGTGTTTATATTCGAAAATTTCGTGGAGGTAATTATATCTATCTTCTCTTGTATGTGGATGACATGCTTATCGCTTCGAAAAGCATGGTGGAGATAGATAGGTTGAAATCTCAACTTGGTAAAGAGTTTGAGATGAAGGATATGAGAGCTGCTAGGAAAATACTGGGTATGGAGATTAGAAAAGAGAGGTCGAACCGGCGAATGTTCTTGAGTCAGAAAGGCTACATTGAGCGGGTTATTGCTAGGTTCGGGTTGCAAGGTGCTAAGTCAGTGGTGACTCCATTGGCTCCACATTTCAGGCTCTCTGGTAAACAATCTCCCACTACAGCAGATGAGAAGGTACGCATGGATCGTGTACCTTATGCTAGTGCAGTTGGCAGTTTGATGTATGCCATGGTATGTACTCGCCTAGATATTTCACAGGCAGTCAGTGTGGTCAGTAGGTTCATGGCGAATCCGGGGAAGACACATTGGGAAGCTGTGAAGTGGATACTGAGGTACTTGAAAGGTACCGCGGATACGGGCTTGTGCTTTGGTAGAGATACTTGTCATATTAGTGGGTTTGTGGACTCAGATTATGCAGGTGATCTAGATAGACGACGGTCTACTACTGGTTATGTGTTCTGTATACACGGTGCTCCAGTTAGTTGGCGATCGATGTTACAGGCTACAGTGGCACTTTCTACTACAGAGGCCGAGTATATGGCCATGGCAGAGGGAGTGAAGGAAGCATTATGGCTGTGGGGTCTTCTAGATGATTTGGGGATTGAGCAGGATTGTATGAACTTGTGGTGTGATAGCCAGAGTGCAATTCACTTGGCTAAGAATCAGGTTCATCATGCTCGTACCAAGCATATTGATGTCAGGTATCATTTTGTGCAGGATGTCATAGAGGAAGGCGATATTTCTCTACTGAAGGTACACACAAATGAGAACCCTGCAGACATGTTAACCAAAGTGGTAACGGGTAGCAAGTTCCAACATTGCTTGGACTTACTTCATATTAGCTCATGTTGATATGCCCAAGAGGGTATGGCCTTTCGGGACGGGGTTGGAATGAGGTGGAGTGTATGTGAAGGCGGAGGTGAACTACGGAGGCTTGATCCCGAGTTTTGGGTACGTAGGCAACCATGATTTGTGTGGTGCAGCCGAGTGGCGATTATTCGTCCAAAATTTGAGGTCTATCAAATGATGAACGAGGTGGAGATTGTGGGTAAACAGGGTGGCGCCGCGGAACCACCGGCGCCGCAGCGCCACTCAGCCGGCGCCGCATCGCCCCGAAACCTATATATATGCCTTGTTTTCCCTCTTTCACTTAGTCCGAAAAATAGAGAGAAAAAGTGAGTTTTTGAGAGATTTTTCCTAAGGTAAGAGGTTGTTCTTCCTTGGTTGATATAAAGCTATTATTTCTTTCTTGTTTGATTAACTTATGGCTTGTACAAGTAATCAAAACCTTTGTTCTTCACTCTATTGAAAATCATTTCTTCCCCAATTTGCCTCTTTGTTCAATTTTCTTTGAATTGCCATTTACTTGTGGGTGGTTCTATATTGTCTCAAGGGATTAATTGGGCTACATTATCTAACACTACATAACCATAATCCAAATTCCAAACAGCCACAATCACTCAGTCAGCATTCAGCAACACAACCCATAGTACTAACTCCATAATTCCAAGTTTTCCAATACAGGCAATCACTCATCAGGTACACGGCACAGTCGCACAGGGCCGGTACCAACTGCAACACATTACACACACATGACACAGCCACATGCACAGATGCAAAGTCGGACAGAGTCACAGAAAGTTAGCCAACATTATCGGACTCCGTGGGCAGTGGCGGCGCTTCTCCAACACAGGCACCGCTCCGCAGTCCGCACACGGCACGACACAGTCGAACACCCGATTCACCAGAACCCTCAAAGTCACAGTCACTTTCAGTGCCTTTGCGGGACTCACAAATCACACCGTCGAACACCCGATTCAGTGATTCACCTGAAGCCAGCTGCATCGTCTCTCCTTTCCAGTCGCAGAATTTCGTCCAAAGGGTTTGTCCTTTGCCGGTTGTGATTTTGCTTGGCAAATTGGACCTTGCATTTGCAAACCATAAGTCCGTACATTAATTTCCAGGCTCCAAATTGGGCTTTTTAAAAAATAAAAAAAATTTGATAAGCCCACAAAGGCTACAACATAAACCAAAAAAAAAAAAAAAAAACTAAGCCCAGCGCCCCAGACCACCACCGGTGTCATCTTCTTCCTCTTTGCTGTGACTGTAACCCAGTAGACCGCGGACATACAGCAGACTCTGGCGAAGCCAGCACAGGCGACCGCGCGAGCTCGCCAGGTGCTGGCTCCATCCCTGTATATGATACCGATTGTTCAACTCAATTGCATGTAGAATTGTAAATGACAAAATGTTTCCAGTTTACCAGTAAACTTTTTACATATTGTTTAAATACTAGTTCACAGATTTGGACATGCAACAACTGAAAGTAAAAAACTGAACAATGAACACTAGATATATGTTGGAAATTGGGACAAATTCCTTGTCCACATGATTTTTCTTTAGAGAAAAATAGAAGATAAGAAAAATATAAAATATGACAAAAATTTACAGACTATCAAATATTTCACTATATTAAAAATTTATAAAATCACATAGAATTTTAATGCGGAACTTGACCTATCTCTTTCATAGGGTGTTTAGTGGAGATTAAAATTAGATTTTTTAGTAGATTGTGATAGAATTGTTTAAAACGTGTAGTTAAAAATTTGTGGAACCCATGAAAGATGTGGTTAATATTAATTGTTTGACTTTGGCTTAGATTAAAATCCGATTTTAATCGAAAATAAACATGTTCTCAATTTCCATGTCTAAGATTTTCTTAACTTTACCTAGGTCTTTCATGTCAAATTCGCCACTCAACTTTGTTTTTATGTTGTTTATCCACTTAGGTGATGAGCCAATCAAGAGTATATCATCCACATAAAGCAATAACAAAATAGTTATTATCAACATTGTTATGTTGAAAATATAGGCAATGATCAAACTTATTTCTTTGAAACCCTATAGTGACTGAGTACAAAAGAGTCAAATCTTTTACACCACTATCTAGGTGACTGCTTTAAGCTATACAAAGACTTTTTAAGGAAACAAACATGCTCAGGTTTCAGTTTGTCTTAAAAACCTTTCGGTTGATTCATAAAGATTTGTTCATTAAGGCCACCATGTAAAAAAACAGTTTTTACATCAAGTTGTTCAAGTTTCCAATCAAAGTGTTCAACTAATGCAAGCATGACCTTAATAGCAGTGTACTTAACAACTGGTGAGAAAATCTCATTATAATCAATACCCTCATTTTGTGTGTAACCATTAGCCACTAACCTGATTTTAAACCTCAAGGGTTCAGAAGCACTAGTACCCTCTTAAGCCTTAAAGAACCACTTGCAATCGATGGTGGATTTATTCTTGGGTCTAGGTACTAACTCCCAAGTTTGATTCTTCTCTAAGGAGCTCATCTCCTCTCTCATTGCCTTAAACCTGTCTTCAGATTGTTCGCTCTTCATCGCCTCCTCAAAGGTTTTTTACTCTCTATCAACTAGCTCCTCATAACTAGTGTGAGCAAAGGCAAGCTCAAATTCATATCCGAATCTCCTATGCTTTCTCATTTGTCTTATTTCTCTAGCCCTAATTAAATTGTAGTTTTTAAAGTGATTTTCTTCCTTAAGATGCTCCTCTATCACTACTTCATCCCTATTCTCTACCTCAGGTTCCTAAACCTAAGTCTTCACCTCATTGGGAATAGTAGGGACTGGTGTGCAAAATTTTTCTAACTCCACCTTAAACTGATCTCTCTCTTTACCCTGTTCTGTATCGCTCAAAGGTTCAAGTTTACTCTTAAGGCAAGAAATTTCGCCCTCGTTAAACGTGTCGTTTCTACTCACAATGGTCTTAACCCCCTTTTGGTTTATATCCTATAACTTGTAACCCTTAGCACCCTCAGGGTACCCTAGAAAGACACTTTCTATATCTCGGTTCAAGCTTTATCTCACTCTGATGAGAAAATGTAGCACAACCAAAAGTTCTAATCATAGAATAATTATTTAGTTTACCAGATCACTTTTCATGAGGGGTATCACCATTCAATGCAGCAGATGGAGTCAAATTAATCAAATAACAAGCAGTCATAACAACTTCACTCCAAAACGACTTTGGGACACCAGAACTTAACATCATGCAACGTACTTTATCAAGTATGGTTCTATTAATCTTTTTCGCAACGTTTTGTTGGAGAGTGTAAGGAACAGTCTTATATCTTGTTATTCCATTTTCTTTGCATATATTGTCAAATTCAATGTTACAAAATTCTATGCCATTATTTGTTCTTGGGAACTTAATCCTTTTGTCAGTTTGGTTTTCTACTTGTCTTTTCCAGTTATTAAAATTTTAGAAAGTGTCAGATTTATCATTTAAAAGATAAACCCACACATTTCTCATGTAATCATCAATAATCGACAAGAAATACCTATTCCCACCCGAGTTGGGGTTACTAACAAGACCCCACAGATCTGAATGCACATATTCAAGTATGCATTTAGTTTTATGAACACCTGTGGAGAAAGAAGTTCTATGATGCTTACCGAGCACACAATGATCACAGAAAGACAAATAAGACACATAGTCGTTACTAAATGCACCTTTTTTCATTAAGAAACTTGAGTCCTTTAATGTCTACGTGTTCAAGCCTATTATGCTATATATGTGTGTGATCAACCTTGACAGAAGAGATAGAGTAGTTTAAATCTCTTATCACTTCTCTAGTAGTGATATAAATGTCGTTTCTCTTAGTTCCCTTAATGGAGACTAAAGCACCCTTAATCATTTTTAATGTCTCATTTCCAATTTTACAGGTGAAATCATCATTTTCAAGTCTTCCTACTGAGATTAAATTTCTAGACAGTTGAAGAATATATCTAACATCTTTCAAAGTGTACACAAAGCCAGTGTCAAACTTTATATTAATATCACCAATTCCAGCAATAGTGTAAGTAAAATTGTCACATAGCACAACATGTCCCACATTAGATTTATGCAATTTTTCAAACCAATAATTTTCAGATGTCACGTGAAAAGATGCACCAAAATCAAGTATCCACTCATGCATACGTGAATTAACAGCTAGATTCAATTCAGCAGTATAAGCAATAGGACTTGTAATCATATAAACTTTTTCGATGTCAACATCGGAAGTAGAAGACAACATACTCACCTCTCTTTGTTTAACCTTTTGCTTACCCTTATCTTTAAGGCAATCCTTAATGAAGTGTCTCGTGTTTCCACAATCATAGCATTTCTTAATCCTGATTCTAGACTTTGATCTAGACCAACTCTATCCCTTGTTTCTCCCTCTGTTACTACTTGACTAGCTACTACTTTGGTATCCATCATGACTGTTTTGCCTAAACTGACTCCTATCCCACATCATGTGAATCTCACTGTTTTTCTTATTATGTTTCACATCTCTAATTTCCATTTCCTTACTCATAACTGAGTCAACGACAATTTCAGGCGTCAAAGTATCCCTACCATACTTACTAGCATTTTTAACTTCCATATACGTGTCAGGCATAGAGTTGAGCAAAATTATAGCCTTATAGGTTTCAGACACCGTCTCTTCACAGTTAACAATATCTTGAAATAATTTGTTAAAAATGTCTAAATTGTCGTCAAGATCTGTTGAAGGATCCATTTCAAAACTAAAAAAAAAAAGGCTCAAGTAAGTTAAGCTTGTTCAGGGTGGATTTGAGCAAATACAAGTTTTTCAATTTTTTTCAAAGTTCTTTGGTGGTTTTTAATTTACCCACATTTCTTAAAATAATATCAGACAAGTGTAAGATGGTTGAGGTATAAGCAAGCTCATCGGCTTCTTCTTTTTGTTCTTTTGAAAAATTAGTTGAAAAATTGCCTTCAATGGTTTTTGAAACATTTTGTTGAAACAAAATACCCTTTATTTTGTGTTACTAGATCGAAAGATCACATTTTCCATTAAAAATCCCCAAATCAAAGTTGAGATTTGTCATTTTTATGAATCAATCAAAAACACAAAATCACAATAAAAAACTATACTAAGTAGTCCTAGGGTCACAGATAGTATACTCCGTTCTAAATTCTCAGGGTTTCATAAGACTCGCAATCTTAGATCAAGTGAATGTTTGAACGGGTAAGGTCCAGGTATTCTAACGAAACTAAGACGCAACAAAGGGTATGTCCAAGTCAACAAGAGATTTCACTCACAATAACGACAATTATATCACAAAAAACAATAAACTAATTTATCAAAATAAATACTCAATCGTAACAATTAAGGGCAAGTAATCATAATTTCTAGCACAGACAATGTTACCCCTTCACAGTAACCAGTAACCACAATCATATTGTCACCCTCACACAATAATGCACTAGTTCTGAAATTTAACGGGATAAGCCAATTTACCAAAGCAGACCTTTCTGAGTCCGTAAATTATGAGATATGCAAATTTGCTACTTTAGGGTCACCACTATTCACCCTAAAGATTCAGCAAATGTACTAATGTAATCAGCCACATAATCATATTGATATCCAAAATTGTTAAATTTTTCCTGCGTAACTTGAAACACAAAACAAACAATATCAGTGCGTTCAACAGGTCAAAATGAACAAACTGTCCGAAGAAACCTTGCAGAAATTTTCAAGCACACACCGCTAGAGGCATATTTGCCTACTGGTTATGGGTCTGACCTTTGTTCGCCTAAGGGAGGTCTAATTTGGCCAAAATTGAGGATTTTCATATTCGGGCAAAAGAGAATAAAATGCCTCCCTTCGCGATTTTTGGCCGGATGTTGGACGACTCTTCCACCCCCGCTCTGATACCAGATGTAGCATGATAAACTCCCATTGTACCAAGGTTTTATCGGGCTCAGTTGAATCTCAATCAACACCACTAGTGTCACAATCCAAAAACTCCAAATCTGGCTATCCCACCACGGTTGCTTTTGTTATCCACAAAGAGACCACAAAAGAGAACCAATATCACACGAAGAATCAACCACAAAGGTTGTAAAAGTGAGCAGCCCAAGAATGACAGAGGAGTAGAGGAAACAGAGAGCGGCAGTAGCGAACGGGTGTAGAGGTAAAGAAGAGACCGGGCCATATAACAAATGAGCTAATCTATATAAGGTAAGTTAAGTTAGAATAGTAGTGGCGACCAAATAAGGTAAGGTAAGGCCCAACACTAAAACAAATGGGTTGCTCATGTGGGTAATACAATTTAATTATTCAAGTAAGTGGGTCGGGCTACGAGCAACTCTAATAAATTAGGCTGCTTCAAGTGGCCCTAACTACATTGGAGTTGGGTCGTTCTATTAGCGGTATCGATATACCGTTCAGTCATTTGATATAAGCCGACAGAAATCAAACTGAGTTAACATCACAGTCCGGGGAGGTCGTTTGACAAGAAATTGCCCAACACTATGAATCACTTCGTATTTGATTTGGAAAAACTTGTACTATCCGGGAATTTGATTTTTATTGAAAATGCTATTTTTGTAATGGAATAGTCGAACTATCTACCGTTGCCAATGAAATAAATAATAAGAATATTAATACGTTTGATTCTGTTTCTTTATGACAAGTTTGATTAGCAGATTGGATTGGGTTCTTCAAAACGAATGGTTAGGTTAAATGTAGATGAATTGCTTGCAAAGTTAATCATTTTGATAAATGTGAAATATGTGTTTGATAAAAAAATGATTAAGAAATTGTTTAGAGTGTCTTTAAAACATCTCAATTACTTGAGCTTATTCATTCAAATATATCTGAATTGAATGGCATGTTAACAACGTGTGAATATAGATAGTTCAAACCTCCATTGGTAATTGTTCTAGATATATGTATGTATACTTATTGAAATAAAAAGATGAGGTTTTAACATCTTTAAAGTAAACAAAATTAAACCAAGGTTGAAAATCATTTAGATATAATGATTAAAACTCTTAGAGTGATTGAGGTGGAGACTATTTGTCTAGTGAATAGAGGTAGAAATGATTAATGCAATGTGTTACTTCTTGTATGTCATGTAACTAATAAAATCCCTTCTAATAAGATTAAAGTTTCTCCTTATGAGAATATGGAAAGTGAGAAAGTCTAACATTAGATATAACAAACAGTGAGAGAGTCTTGCTCAACGCAAGAACGCAAATATTAAAAGTAGCAAATTATATCCTAGAGGCATTAAAGTGTGCTTTCATGGAATAGGTTGTTCAATTTAAGATCCAATATGATAATAAATCTAGCCCCTGTTTGATATCAATTAAAATTCAAATTTTAAATTAAATCAGAGTCAACAATTGATTTTGACCACATATTTCATAGGTCTCACATATTTTTAACCACACATTTTATCAATTTTTATCAAAATTTACTAAAAAAATAATTTTAATCGCCGCCAAACAGGGGCCTAGTAATGTGGAACACTTTGAGAATTTATTGGCTTTGAAAATAATTCTAAAACTCTAAAGGAAACTCAAATAGAGTATCTGATGTCTAGAGATTCACAAGAAGAATATCCTCTAAAGATGTTAGGCAGTCAAGTGAACTTGAAGAAGCAAAAAGACTTGTAAAATAAAGGTTTAGGACTGAATGAAATTTATTTTGCCGACTTATTTCTCTTTGTTAGGATGAGAGAAATAAGATGGATGGTGGAAGAATTATTTCATTTTGTTCTTCGAGTAGAAAGTAATCCTGAAATTTATAAAGAAGCAATGGTTGTAAGTGGGAGTTTAAGAAGAAATATTATTTTGATGGTACTCTCCAAACCTTTAAGGTTATATCAGTAAACGAACGTTATCAACAAGTAGAGGGAATAATTTTGGACAAATATGCACTGATAGATAGAATAATTGTGATTAGAATTTTATTGGACTTAGCTTCTACTTGTGATTTGTATGTTCATCAAACGAATGATAAATTTCATTTTTAAATGGAAATCTTGATGAGGAAGTCTATATAGAATAACTCAAAGTTTGCTCTACGTAGCAATGAACATAAATTATTCAAAGTAGTTAAATGGTTGTCCAATTTCAAACAATAACCAAAACAAATGACGTGAAAAAACTAATCGTGCGATAGTCTCTTGTAGATTCATTGTAACACTAAAAATGAGAGTAAATGATGATTATACTGTGGTGGTTGGTGTTTATGTTGATGATACGTTGATTACAAGTAATCACATGGAAATGATAAAAGAAACAAATATATTTTTATCTTCCTCATTCAATATGAAGATCTTGGACAAGTGGCTTTGTGTAATAAAAAAATTGGTGGTTATCCTTTATCTCATACACAATATAAAGAGAATGTAGTGATAAAGTTCAAACATTTGAATGAAAAAGAAGCAAGTACCTTATTTGATCCCAGTATAAAACTTGTAAAGAATGACGAAGAGCGGTTTATAACTCGAGTATGTAAGTTCAATTAATAGTCTAACGTAAGTATTATAGTGCACAAGACTCGAAATAGCGTTTACAGTTATTAAACTAAGTATGTTTACTAACAAACTAAGTGCACAACATTGGTAGAGTTTTGGTTACGTTTGGAAGACAAAAAACCTTGTCTGAAAATATTCAAAGTTCCTTATTATCCTAGAAGGATTTATTAATGCTAATACTGATGCTAAATGAATATTTAGTGAAAATAAAAATTACTTCAAGTTAGGTGTTTACTCTTGAAGAAGGTACAACTTCTAAGAGTTCTAGAAACAAACATTCATTTCATACTAAAGCCTTGTCATAAATTTTTTTAAAGTTCCTTAATATCCCAGAAGGATATATTGATGCTAATACTGATGCTAATTGAATACCAATTGCATGAAAAAAATAAAATCTACCTCAAGTTAGGTGTTTACTCTTGAAGAAGGTACAACTTCTAAGAGGTCTAGAAACAAACATTCATTTCATCCTAAAGCCTTGTCATAAATTATTCGAAGTTCCTTAATATCCTAGAAGGATATATTGATGTTAATACTGATGTTAATTGAATAACTATTGCATGAAAAAAATAAAAAAAATCTACCTGAAGTTAGGTGCTTACTCTTGGAGAAGGTACAAATACTAAAAGGTCTAGAAACAAACATTCATTTCACACTCAATAATGAAATATAAGTTTGTAGCATAAGGTGAAATATGAAAGGAAGTTAAGTTGCTTAAGGATCTTCATTATGAAATCCCTTTGAGTACGAAAAATACATCTTTGTATCTATCTTGTATGATAATCAAGACACTTTTGCATGAGCATATAATGTAATATATATGTATAATGAATATACTAGATATATGAGTCTAGGATATGAATATGTGATAATATTAATCAAGAATGGAATAATTTCTTTTACATAAAGTCTACTAAAAACCTAGTTGGTCCAATTACTAACATCTTTTGAGAGAATTACTAAGATCAACACTGAGAAGGTTGTAGCTGAAATTACTTGATTAAATGATTTACAGACTACGACAGCCCAAACTAATACAAAAATTTATATATATATACACTTTAGGTTCGAAGGGGACAATGAAATCATTCGATAAATGGATAATTTTATCACTACATGAAAATTGTCATATCCTAGATAATTAGTACTGAATGTCATAGTCGGAGAGTTCAGGTTTATAAATTCTTAATCAGGTTTAGAATATGATACAAGAATCTCAAAATGTAATAAAGATATTAAAAGAATTTCAAGATTATGAATGTAGAAGAGTTAGATTCTCTCTTAAAAGTTCACAAAAGGGATAAGCTCAGACCCATAAAATTTGCTAAGTAAAAATAGAGTATCTAATTTCTAAAGGAACTCAAATAGAGTGTCCAATTTCTACAGATGTTGTGCAATCAAGTGAACCTCGAAGAAGTAAAAATACTCGCAAAATAAAGGTTTAGGACTAGGTGAAATTTATTTTGCTGACTTATTTCTCTTTGTTAGGATGAGAAAAATAAGATGGACGGTGTTCAAGTAGAAAGCAATCCTAAAATTTATAAAGGATCAATGTCTTTTTATATGCCCAAAATGGGGTCAAAATAAATTCCTTACTTTTCTAAAAATGTGTTGTTCGAATAGTATAATGCAAGCAAGGGTCATTACCCGCAGATGATTGGTTCAATTACATTAATTGCGCAAAAGAAAATAACCGGCTCAAGCATATAAATGGGGGGGATGGTTTGATTCACTCACTTATCTAAAGAACTTAACAGATTAAAATGGATGGCGCTAAACTTGAAATGCAATAAAAAATAAATAACGAAGGCGGTTAATCGACAAAAGAGAGTGTGTGATCGGAGGATAATTCTTTACCGCGAGGATGATTTTTCAATCCAATTTTACAAAATATTTTCGTTCGTATGGTTAACAACAATTCGAGAATAATCACAAGCTCGACTATTTCAAACTCTTCTTAATTTTAGTTGAATAAGAAAAGTTTCGTTACTCAACCCTAATCATCAAACAACCTAGGATAAGATCGTTAGATTAAATTTAACGAAAGCATTAAAACACGAGAGTCGAATTGAATTAAGCACAAACTCGAAAGCTCGATTTACTAACTTAAGTGATAATCCACCTACATTCAATTGAAAATTCCTCACAATCTATCGGAATGTAGTTGCTACTAGGGTTTGGTAAAAATAGCGATTACGTACTAAATTTCCCAAATTAACAAATATTGAAAACAACTCAATTATCTAGTTGGTCCACTAAATAATCAAGAATAACAATAAACACATTAAGCACAATGGATTAAGCACATTAACCACAAGAACTATCAAGCACAAATCGACGATTAGAAAATCATTACTCAGGTTAAAATCACCTCCAATCACATCTAGATTTAGCTATACATAATGTAATTATAAATAGCCAACAAAATACAACAATACATGGGTGAAAATGAAATTAAAGGAAGGAGGAAGCTTATTGATAAGGACATTAATGGTTGTATTCTTCCAAGCCAAGAACCCTCTTCTTCTTCTCCTTCAAAATCGCCCAAGAGTTGCTGATTTTTCGCACCAGAAAATTCCCTCTTCTTTTTGTCGACTTCCTAAAACTTGCCCTAGAAGCTCTCAATAAGTTGTATTTATAATGCCCAGAAGATTGGAGCGAAGTTGGGTCGAAAATATGCCAAAACGGGTCAAAAAATTAGGTTTCTACGCAACCGGGTTTTCACTTCCAGATTGTGGCCATGTGTACGCATGGCCTTCATGGTGCGTACGCATGGTAGAAGCTTTGGAGCTTCAGGTGCTGCCTTGATCAACTGTGCGTACGCACAGACCTGCCATTTTTTGCCTCAGTTTTCTGATTTTCTGTTCTTAATTTTGGCATGTGAAATTCTGCCCTTCTGGTTTCTGGTGTTCAGCTTCATTTTCTGCTGGTTTTTCAGTCCTTCACCTGGCTGGTCTGTTTCCAGATATTAACACGCCATCCTTCCAGTCTTCTGTTTTCTGGTTCAATTGGCGTGGCTGCAAAAATCTTGTTTTGCACCAGATTTTTACACTTTCCAGCCACATTTCTTCAGCATTTCTGATTTTTAAATTTTGGCATCATGGTGCTTCTCCAATCAACTCTCATTTCAGATTTATGGCGCCCATTCTCAGGTTTGCCGTTTTGCATTGTGTGAGCTCTCCATCGACTTCAATCCCTCAAGTCTCAATACTTCAAGTGCAAAGTGATGACATTAAATGCCGAATTAGAAAATTCTCGCACTTCCACATTTTTTATTCTTTTCTCGTGTAAAATCTTTCCAAACGTCAATTAGCTCGAGTTTTCGCCTATAAAATAAAATTAACTAAATTAAGTAGAGAATCGCCATCGAACACACACAAATATCTAATTTTAAAGATATAAATAAGTGCGAAATTCGCACTTATCACACCCCCAAACTTAAATTTTTGTTAGTCCTCGAACAAAGCTAAACAAACACGCAAGCAAACACACAAATTAAAACCAAACGATAATATAGTAATAACAAACACACCACTAGCTAGATAACTTGCCACTTTTCTTCAATCATCACATCACACATAACTTATGAAATGTTTACACAAATGCTACCGCACAATATTTTGAAACTCAAACCATGCTAGACTCGTATGTGTGTGTGTTGTCAACCAATTCATCGCAATACACAAGTTGGTGGAATCCCGACCCTCAAAATGTCAAAATTTTCTTTCTCGCTCGTGGGAAGCACACTCCCCCAAACTTGTTATTTTCTCTCAAGGCCAAGGTGCTAAACTTAAGGTTGCTCTCAAATCACACAATCTTTTCCTGCTCAAGCTTGGTTGGATCGAGCCAGCAAAATCAACCACTTAGTCATGCATTAATTTCCCAAAACTTCAAGTGCTCAAACTAAACAAAATTTCACCAAACACAACAACCCCGGATGCTTATTCCTTTTTTTTTTTTGCTTCATTTTTCCAATGGAGGTAGTTCGCGCACTAGTCCTTAAGGGTAGCCTTCTTTATTGGTAGATCGTCTCCTATACCTTATGATGCATAGGGCCGGATTACTCAATGCTGACTCACACTCCTTAAGGTAGGCAACTTTTTTCTATAGATTTTTCTCTTTTTTTTTTTATCACATCAAACATCACAACAACAACCAACATCCAACGAAGTTCGAAAGCACTCCACAACATCCATCATAAGAGTAAGGAATTAACACACTTCTAAATGATCTCCTTCACCGGCTCAACCAACCCCCAAACTTATAATTTTAGGTAGTGATTGAAGAATTTTTTTTTCATCAACATGGTCATTAAAGTTCCAAATCAACCTCAAGTGTCACCAACAAGTGCGTGCAATGAATCTCATGACACAAGTGTTTAATAAGGAGTCCAACATGGAATAAGTAGATGAAAAATAACAAATAGCACTCATGTTCACACTTCATAAATCCGTGTAATGCACTAACTCGAAGACAAACTAGCAAAGCTATCAAACTCCACAAACAAGCATAAAATCACAAGTATATAACCCGAAAATTGAGTATTGGCGAAAAATTTAGCGAAAAATTCACTCCAATATAGCATATAGCACACAATTATAACATAAAGCACAAGCACGCAACCACACCCCCAAACTTAAACTTTACATTGTCCTCAATGTAAAAGCAAGAAATATCTTTACCAAGAGTTACAAGTACTCCCCTAAAATTTGTTTTGACGGCGATGGTTGTGCGAATGATTGTGGTTCCTTGGCGTTCATTAATGCTCAAAGATTTTGGTCCGGCGCTTGAAAACCTGTCACATCGGGCAACAAAATTTTTCAATATAAAAAATATGTGATTACAAAAATTAACAAAATGAATAACGATGGGTTGCCTCCCATCCAACGCTTCTTTATAGTCTTTAGCTAGACTTTTCCTCCTTCGGTCAACCGGCATCAATTAGATCCTCAAAGTGTTTACTAACGGTGAATTCCACCGTTATTGTGTTCTTCACTGTGGAACCTGCACAGCAAAGCCTCCTTTTAGTAGCAGATAACACATTATAAAAAATGTTACCTGACCGCTGTAACCTTAGCGATGCCTTTAATGCTTCAACAACCTCTTGCAAATCCGTATTCAATGATAAATCTTGATCATCATTCACAAGATGCTTACTAGTGCCAACGTCCAACCCATCCTTCTTTTCAAGCTCGAAAATATCCTGTGCTAAATAATCAGTCACATGAACAGAATAAACAGGATTATTATCATTAGGGCATTTCATGGAATCATAAATATTGAATTTGACAATTTCGTCATCAAATTCCATCGTTAGTATGCCACTATGAGCATCTATTTTAGTTTTGGATGTTCTCAAAAATGGTCTTCCTAGCAAAATGGGAATAGTCTCATCACTTTTCCCCATATCAAGCACATAGAAATCCGTAGGAAAGATTAATCATTGATTTTCACAAGAACATCTTCAACTATACCCTTAGGATATGAATTCGATTTATCAGCTAGTTGGATTACAATCCCCGTTTCATTCAAAAGTCCAAGTTTCAAAGAAGCATATATTGAATATGACATGACATTGATAGAAGCTCCTGAGTCTAACATGACCTTCTCAAATCTAACATTACCAATTGTGCAAGGGATAGTGAACATACCTGGATCCTTGCATTTTTTCGGGAGTTTCCTTCGAATGATTGCCGAGACATTCTTCCCAACATTTACTGTTTCACTCCCCTTGAGTTTTTGTTGCCTCTTAGAAGTACACAACTTCTTGAGGAACTTTGCATATCGTGGCACTTGGTAGATGGCATCCAAGAGCGGTATGTTCACTTGAACTTTCCGAAAGGTCTCCAAAATTCTCCTCTCATGTTCATCCCTTGTGGACTTTACAAACCTACTAGGGAATGGAAGAGGATGAACAATAGTAGGAAAAGAATGTTTAGAATTTACCTTCAATCCCGAGGTTGAAGTCATGGTTTCCTCTTTCTCACCCGATGAGTCCTCTTTCTTTGACTCCTCAACAAGCTCTTTCATCTTTCTTGGGGTCTCTTCTAACATCTTCCCACTTCCGAGTGTCACCGCATTGACATTCTCTCTCGGGTTAATTGTTTGCGAAGGAAGCGTTCCCGATACTTGAGACTCCAATCTACCCACCGTGTTAGCTAATTGGCTCACTTGTGTCTCCAAGTTTTTTATTGAAGTTTTGGTCTCTTGTTAGAATTGCATAGAGCTTGAGGCTAGAGACTTAACCATGTCTTCTAGAGACATACTAGAACTTGGAGGCGGGGCTTGTTGGCGAGGTTGAAATTGTTGTGGTTGCCTTTGTTGATTGAATCCCAAGGAATGATTAAATTGAGCTTGCGGAACTATGAAGTGATTTTCTCCATAACTAAGATTGGGATGATCTCTCAACCCGGGATTGTATGTGTTGGAGTAGGGATCATAATTTTAACTTTGTTGCATTAGAAATCCCCTAATGACGTTTGCTTGCTCAATGGCCTCCTCTTGTAGTGTCGGGCATGTATCGGTGTGGTGACCCACAATAGAACAAATCCCGCACACATTAACTTGTTGCATTTTTCCAAGCGCCAATTGTTGCACAATAGATGTAGATTGGACAATTGTTTTTCAAGTTGAGAGGTTGCACCCACTTCATTCACTAGTTTAACTGGCACTTCCACTCTACCACCAAATTGTTGAGAGTTAGCGGCCATGTTGGCTATCAAATTCCTAGCAACCGTTGGCGTTTTATCCATTAGAGCTCCACCACTAGCCGCATCAATCATACTTCTTTCCATTGGGAATAACCCTTCATAGAAGTATTGCAAAAGTAGTTGCTCGCTAATTTGGTGGTTCGGACAACTAGCACACAGTCTTTTAAACATCTCCCAAAATTCATAAAGATTCTCCCCTTGTGATTGTCGAATGCTACATATTTCCTTTCTAATGTTTGTAGTCTTTGAAGCTGGAAAATACCTCTCCAAGAAGAGTTTTTGCATCTCATTCCATGTGGTGATAAATCCGGAAGGTAGATAATAGAGGCATTCCTTAGCGGTGTCCGCGAGAGAAAAATGGAATGCTCGCAATTTCACTTGATCTTATGATACTCCCGTTGGTTTCATGCTTGAGCAAACCACATGGAATTATTTTAAGTGTTTGTTGGGATCTTCGTCGGCAAATCCATGGAAGGTGGGGAGAAGATGGATCATCCCGGATTTAAGCTCAAATCCCCCTTCTATTGGAGGTTATTGAATGCATAGAGGTTGTTGGACAAATGTTGGAACGGTAAGTTCCTTAAGTGTTCGGTTAGCATCCGTGATTTCGGGCTCAATTTGTTCGGACTCACTCGAAGAATCAATACCCAAGTTCCTTAGAAGTTTGATTGGAGAATCCTCTTACTCACTTCCCGATGTATCAACCTCTTTTCTTGATCTTAGATTGTAATGTGATGTTTGTTTTTTGCTCATTCACAACCTAAGAGATCAAGGAAAGCAAAAATAAGATAAAAGCAACAAAAAGAAAAATAAATGCAATTAACTAATTTATAAACAATCCCCGACGACATGGCGCCAAAATTTACATGCCCAAAATGGGGGTCAAAATAAATTCCTTAATTTTCTAAAAATGTGTCGTTCGAATAGTATAATGCAAGCAAGGGTCATTACCCACAGATAATTGGTTCAATTACATTAATTGCGCAAAAGAAAATAATCGGCGAAAGCATATAAATGGGGGGATTGATTTACTCAATTATCTAAAGAATTTAACAAATTAAAATAGATGACGCTGAACTTGAAATGCAATAAAAAATAAATAACGAAGGTGGTTAATCGACAAAAGAGAATGTGTGATCGAAGGATGATTCTTTACCGCGAGAATGATTTTTCAATCCAATTTTACAAAAGATTTTCGTTCGAATGGTTAACAACAATTCGAGAATAATCACAAGCTCGACTACCTTAAACTCTCCTTAATTTTAATTGAATAAGAAAAGTTTCGTTACCCAACCCTAATCATCAAACAACCTAGGATAAGATCGCTAGATTAAATTTAACGAAAGCATTAAAACACGAGAGTTGAATTGAATTAAGCGCAAACTCGAAAGCTCGATTTACTAACTTAAGTGATAATCCACCTACATTCAATTGAAAATTCCTCACAATCTATCGAAATGTAGTTGCTACTAGGGTTTGGTAAAAATTGTAATTACGTACTAAATTTCCCAAATTAGCAAATATTGAAAACAACTCAATCATCTAGTTGACCCGCTAAATAATCAAGAATAAAAATAAGCACATTAAGCACAATGAATTAAGCACATTAACCACAAGAACTATCAAGCACAAATCAGCGATTAGAAAATCATTACTCAGGTTAAAATCACCCACAATCACATCTAGATTTAGCTATACATAATGTGATTATAAATAGCCAACAAAATACAACAATACATGGGTGAAAATGAAATTAAAGGAAGGAGAAAGCTTATTGATAAGGACATTAATGGTTGTAATCTTCCAAGCCAAGAACCTTCTTCTTCTTCTCCTTCAAAATCGCCCAAGAGTTGCTGATTTTTCGCACCAGAAAATTCCCTCTTCTTTTTGTCGACTTCCTCCTCTAAAACTTGCCCTAGAAGCTCTCAATAAGTTGTATTTATAATGCCCAGAAGATAGGAGCTAAGTTGGGTCAAAAATAAGCCAAAACGGGTCAAAAAATTAGGTTTCTGCGCAACCGGGTTTTCACTTCGAGATTCTGGCCATGAGTACGCATGGCCTTCATGGTGCGTACGCATGGTAGAAGCTTTGGAACTTCAGGTGCTGCCTCGATCAACTGTGCGTACGCACAGACCTGCCATTTTCTGCCTCAGTTTTCTAGTTTTCTGTTCTTAATTTTGGCATGTGAAATTCTGCCCTTCTGGTTTCTAGTGTTTAGCTTCATTTTCTGCCGGGTTTTCTGCCCTTCACCTGGCTGGTCTGTTTCCAAAAATTAACACGCCATCCTTCCAGTCTCCAGTTTTCTGGTTCAATTGGTGTGACTGCAAAAATCTTGTTTTGCACCAGATTTTTACACTTTCCAGCCACACTTCTTCAGCATTTCTAATTTTTAAATTTTGGCATCATGGTGCTTCTCCAATCAACTCCCATTTCAGATTTATGGCGCCCATTCTCAGGTTTTCCGTTTTGCATTGTGTGAGCTCGCCATCGACTTCAATCCCTCAAGTCTCAATACTTCAAGTGCAAAGTGATGACTTTAAATGCCGAATTAGAAAATTCTCGCACTTCCACATTTTTTATTCTTTTCTCGTGTAAAATCTTTCCGAACATCAATTAGCTCGGGTTTTCGCCTATAAAATAAAATTAACTAAATTAAGTAGAGAATCGCCATCGAACACACACAAATATCACATTTTAAAGATATAAATAAGTGCGAAATTCGTACTTATCATCTTTGACAAATTGCAATTTTAGGAAGATGATAAGTTCTTTTATATACAATAATACTTGCGAGCTTGTCGATTTATCACTCGACTCTAGGCCAATTTATTGTGAGTGGGTGTTTAAGAAGAAATAGTATTTTGGTGGTTAAGAAGTAATATTATTTCGGTGGTACTCTCCAAAACTTTAAGGTTATATTAGTAAATGAAAATTATCAAGAAGTAGAAGGAGAGATTTTTGACACAAGCACTGGTAGCTACAATAACTTTAATCAGGATTTTATTTGTTTTAGCTTCTATCTATAATTTGCAAGTTCATCAATGAATCACAAAACTACATTCTTAAATGATGATTTTGATAATGAGGTCTTTATGAAACCACTCAAAGTTTTATCTATGTAGCAATGAATACGTTTATGCAAACTAGTTAAATTGTTGTCTGGTTTTAAACAATCAGCAAACAAATGACATGAAAAAAAAACAATAGTGCAATAGTTTCTAATAAATTCATTCGTAATAGTAAACAAAAGGGTTCTTATTCAAAAGTATATGATGAATAAATTATGGTTATTAGCATTTATGTTGATGACATGTTGATTACAAGTAATCACGTGAAAACGATTAAAGAAATTAACAGAGATTTTTCATTCAATGTGAAGATCTCGGACAAGTGGATACCATTTTACATATTTGAGTAATAAAGGCTATTGAGGGTTATTCTTTTTTTTTTTTATCTCATAGACAATATAAAGAGAATATAGTGAACAAGTTCAAACAATTAGAAGAAAACAAGTGAGTACCTTAGTTGATCCAAGTATAAAACTTGTGAAGAATGATGAAGAAAGGTTTCATAACTCAACTATGCAAGTTCTATTAATTATCTAATGTACGTATTATAGTGTACAAGACTCGACATAGTATTTTCAGTTATTAACTAAGTAGGTTTACTCGCAACCAAAAGCACAACATTGATAGAGTTTTTGGTTATGTTTAGGAGACTGAAAACATTCTCCTTATTCCTTAAATATTCAAAGTTCCCTACTATCCTAGGCCACAAAACATGGCTAATTGTGAACGTATATATTGAAATATGGTTTAATTCGGTGCAATTTGTGTTTGTAGGACTACATTGATGGATGGATCGAAAAGTATGCGAAAACGAGTGAAAAATAACCAAAACGAAAGAAAACAAAGTTCAGGAACTAAGATGCAATTACTCGAAAGTTGACTTGAAACTTAAATATAGAACGAAAACGAACTAAGTACAAGATTGACGAAATCAGGGTGTTAGGAGGAAGAGAATGAAGAAAAGAAGTCAAAATGAGGAAGAACGGAGTTCAGGGACCAAATCGGCACAACTTGGAAGTTATTTGTACTATGCGGCTGCATGGTACAAAATTTCATGCAGTCACATGATAATCACAGAACATCACAGGAGCCACAACGTCTTAACCATGCGGTCGCATGGTACAATTCGGGCATGAAAAATCTGGTTTCCTTATTTGATTCAACCACCTATGGAATCACGTCTTGGACCCCTTTTTAACCCTAAACTCAACCAGAAAAAGGGGCACGCATTATTCTACTACTTGGGGACATATTGGAGAGCAAGAAGAAGGTGAAGAAGGAGAAGATTGATTCCAAGATTCAAGATTCTACTTCAAGATTTGATAGGGTGATGTCTTCTCTTATTTGCTTTCTTTCTTTTATTAGTTTTCTTAGTTTTATCATGTTAGGCTAGATTTTAATGTGTTAGGTGAACGATGAACCATGTAATGTGATATTTTAATTCCTAATTTTATATTTTTGGCATTAAAACGCATTTTGAATTTATTGAATGATTTATATGCATTGTTTTTATCCATAATTATATGCGCAATGATTATGTAATTGTTGTGGTTTATTTCATCCATTCGAAAGAGGAGAAATAGATTAGACATTATATAAATCATCGTAGGGTCCGATAGGGAATAAAGATATACCGCTATGCACTATGTGAATCTCTAAGTGTTCATAGATATTCATGCATATTTATATATTTGCTCCCATCATAGAGATATAGTCGGTGTCGTATATGAAAATAGGTTCAAATTTAATGGAAAGAGAGTCTTGAATAAAATAGGAACATTGATTCGTCATAATTCAAACGTGTTGTCAAATTGTAGAAATAGGGTTGAAATAGATAGTTGCATGGGGATTCGCGAATCTAGTACGTCTTTTGTTTGATTGTTATAACACTTTGCATTTAGTACATCATTGCACGTAGTGGAATTTTCTTTTCATTTGATAATTCATTCACTTTTGCATAAGTAGCTTACTTAATTTAGTTGTAATTTAGTTACAAAAACTCAAACACGTATTTTGTTTCGCGTGTCAAGTTTTTGGCGCCGTTGTCGAAAATTTAATTTAGTTTGATTTTATTTACTTAAACACTAATTCGAACTTTTTAGTTTATTTTCTTATTCATCTGAGTGCTACTATTGTTCATCTTTGAGGTCTTATATGCGAAGATCGGTTGACGATGATTTGATTCCAACTGATCTAGAAATCGAGAGAACCTTCCATCGTAGGCTAAGAGAAGTAGTAGCAACCCAACAAAAAGACCAAAAAGAGCAAGTATCAATGGCCAACCAACAACTCAATCCGGCACCTCTAGCAAATGCAGAGGCAGAAGATGAAGGTAATATGCTACTGGGAGATTTCATGGCACCATTTGTCGTCCAAAGTCAATCTAGCATTGTCTATCCACCATTTGGGCAGCCAAACTTCCAGTTGAAGACGAATGTCATCCTACTCTTCCAGAATGTGCATCAATTTCACGGGATGACTACTGAAAATCCACATACACACATATCTAGATTCTTGGATATGTGTCAACACTTCAGATATCAAGAAATTTCAGATGACGCTATCAGACTGAGATTATTTCCACACACCTTACGGGATAAAACTTTAGAATGGCTGGATTCACTTCCTGTGGCAAGCATAATCACTTGGGATGAGCATACGCAACTCACCTCCACGCCTCCGCCACTGGAGTTAGTGACTGATGTTCTCCACCGGAGCCATCTATTTGGAGCGGTTGCGACTTGCGTGGAGGCTGCGATTTTGAGTTTTGAGGTAGGTGGCTGCGGTTTGGAGTTTTGAGTTTCTAAATAATCTCTTTGCAAATTAGAAATTCTCTACTTGTATTGTTTATTGTAAGAGTTTCCTCCGCCCCTGCATTCGTTTATTGGCTGATGTCCCCAATTATTAGGTTAGCTAGAATATGATATTTGGAACTTCTTTTGAATCAGAATTAGTTATTTTAATTTTGTTATGCTTTAATTTTGTTCGTTTATTGGTTGATGTCCCCAATTTTGTTATGCTATAATTATGTGTGTATGTGAAGTTGCTTTTGAATCAGAATTAGTCATGTTTAATTTTGCTATGCTGTAATTATGTTTTTTTTTTCTCTTACACTATTTGGGGTTTATGACAATTTCAGAAGTAATATCTCCAAAACCAAAAAAGTTTCCTCAGTGATGGAGAAGTATTTCAAAAGAGTATGTAAATTTCATCCATCTTCGATTGAACGAAACATTGATCAAAGGAATGTTCGGATTGATATTCGGGATATCGGAGATACAATTGGTGTTGGGGATGAAAGGGATGAAAGTGATGAGATTGATGTTGGAGATACAATGGTGAAAATTGTTTATTCATCAATCGTTCATTAGAATATTAGAATCGCCACACTCAAAGTCACTTTGATCATTATATTTAAACTTAAGAAGGCATTTGTTAAGATTTATTGCATTGATGAAAGCTCTAAGTCATATTTCCCTGGAAAATTTTGCAATGCCTCTTATTTTCCTTCCCAGACACTTCTATAATTCTCTCTTTTCACAATCTGGAGACTTTGAAATTGAGAGAGCGAGTTGATAAACCTCATATTTGATAGCAAGAGGAAAAAGAATCAAAGAAATAACATGTGTGTAGAAATATGTGATTAAGGATGTTGTGAGTTGCTATTTTCTTATCAATTGTACAGTATCCTCATGATTGTTTAAAATTTTAGAGAATGCCTATTGCATATAGACTCAACTTTTGAGACTGCTAGTTAATACTAGTCTTATCAGATTTCCAAATTGTTGGTCCAACCAGAGCTTGGTATCCACAGGGGAAAGAGTTTCATTCAAGCATGACTTGTTATATTTTTTTATTTTCGTGTCTTTTTCTTTTTTATTTTTAATAAATGGTGAACTCTAATGTCTTTCTTTTGGACTCATGTAACAGAGACTGGGAGTGAGGATGATGGGCTCTTGGAACTAAGTGATGACGATTTCTTCTTAAATGGAAGCTCAAGTGATGATGTTGAAGCAGACGACGAGTGGACAGATGAAAGCACAAGGTACTTATTACAACTGTCAATAGACATTTATAGTTTATTTCTGATTGCAACTGATCTCAGAGAATTGCCTCCTAGTATATCAAATTTAATATCAAGACGTAGCCGTATTTTGCTAAGCTAAAAAGTTACATATAAGTTCTTTTTTCTATTCTGTCAAAGCTTGACATTAATTTCATAATACATTCATAAGTACTACTCATTTATTATCCACATATTTCATGGGACGCGATACTATTTCTCCTAAAAAGTTCCTAATAAGCTACCGGAACAGAGGCATAGAGACTTGACAGAATTTTATTTCTCATTTTTACATATATTGGCTGTTGAGCTGGTTTACCTATTAAGCTTGTCTTGTAGAAACATCGCTAGTAGCTTAAACCTTTTCAAATGCCAATTGTGCATGGGTACAACTTTTGCTTGGCGGAGTATTGTATTAAGAGAAAAATGAAATGTTTAGTTGAAACATCATTGAATTCTCTCATAATACCTGAACAATGTATTCATACTTGGAAAAAAAATCAGGCGAACACCCTTGGCCCCCACCCCTTCACCTCTATATCTTCAATTTTGGGACCCCCCCCCCCAACTTCAAATAGCTTGCTCTGCCACTGACTGTGGTTATTGACATTTATGTTGATGACATATTGATTACAAGTAATCACGTGAAAACAATAAAAGAGACAAAGAGGTTTATGTCTTCTACATTCAATATGAAGATCTTCAACAAGTGGATACAATTTTACATATTTGAGTAATAATAGATATTGGGAGTTATTCTTCATGTCATACAACAGTGTAAAGAGAATGCAGTGAACAAGTTAAAATATTTGAAAGAAAAAGAATCGAGTAACTTAGATGATCCAAGTATAAAACTTGTATAGAATGATGAAGAGTAGTTTCATATCTCAAGCGTATAAGTTCTATTAACAGTCTAATGTGTGTATTATAGTGTACAAGACTCGAAATAGCATTTACAGTCATTAAATTAAGTAGATTTACTAGCAAACCAAGTGCACAACATTGGTAGAGTTTTTTACTACATTGAGAAAAGATGGAAACCTTGTCTTTAAATATTCAAAGTTCCCTACTATCGTAGAAGGATATATTAATGCTAGTACCAATGCTAATTGAATATCTAGTGCATGAAAAAATAAATCTACCTCTCAAGTTAGGTGTTTACTCTTGGAGAAGGTATATAACTTCTAAGAGGTCCAGAAACAAACATTCAATATACACTCAAAATCGAATACGAGTTTGTAGCATTAGCTGAAATATGGAAGGACGATAAGTGGCTTAAAGATATCTTGAAGAAATCCATTTGGTTACGAAAAACACATCTATATTTTTTTCTTTTTGGAAGAGACTATCATCAACTAGCACTAGTTTGATCCATGATAAAAATAAAATAAAAATGTGTTTGTGATTGTTCAAAGAAATGATTTTAGAGCAATTACTTAGAAGTATATCTTTGTGCTACAACTTTCCTCTCTAATAGAAAAAGGAATGAATTTACTAATTATATCATCTGCAATGGCTTGAATCACGAAACGTTCTTAGCTTTTCTGTCCTAACTGCAACTTCTTGTGAATCTCATATATTTTAACGTAGCTTTTTATGAACATCTTCATTAGATATTCTCAACATCAATTTTAGTGAAGTATTCTAAGCTAGTTCTTTGTACTGCAGTGCAAGGACTAGTCCATTCTGAGTTGAACATGGCAAGCAGACTTGATGTAGCGTCTCCTTATTCATGTGGTTGTTTTGAGAATGAAAACTGGGAATTGAAGTTAGGCTCTGCCTTGTTATCTCTGACATTGGAGGCAACTTTTTTAAGTAAAAGTTTGTGAAAAGCTGTAACTTTCTGGATTTACTTCACTTTGTAATCATCCAGTATCTGTCAAGGTAGTTGAAACAGAACTTCCTCATTTTGAGATGTAAAATACAGTAAATAGTACATGCAATGTGAAAATCTGAAATTCAATATACTTGGGCATGCTTGGTGCTTAGTAGTTGATGGTATAGAGCAGTAGTATATAAGCTGCAGAATCTTGATAGTTATTCTACGAGGCCTTGTTTTTCTTCCTCTACTGAGAGGCAATCCGATAAAATCCGCTATTTTCTGTATACTAAACACCATATCGTCTTTCGGATCCTCGTATTTCAGAACATTTTAAAGACTTCGTCAATGGCAAGTGGCTCTACGTCTTTCTCTTTTCTGTTTGCAACCTCAAAATGCCGGTGAGAGATGAATTGATCCAAGGGGTTCCCTCACATTTAGACAGACTTAGTTTCAAGAATGGTATTAGGAAGCAACATGTAAGGCATGTGGGATGAAAACATTCTTGGACTTGGAATGCTCACAAGATCGGGACTTTCATTGTCTCGATAAACATTCAACTCGAGGATTGATCAATGGGATAATTATTGCGATTGCAACTAAATAAGGGGGCTTTCATCCAAGTGGTTCCTGATTTAGGAATGGTTGCCAATAGTATATTAGTGTCATGTTCATTGAAGTGTTTCTGGGTGGATACTGTGGACGGAACCATCTTAATCAGACACCAAAAACCTTTGTACCGACGCAGGCAATGACCATTCCAGTTTCTCTATTGTGGAAGTGTTTGCATTAACTCTTGGAATACATCCTTTACTTAACATGGGCATCAATGTTCACCATATGGAATGAAGATATCAAGAAAATTCGATGTTATATATGAACCACTGCAATTAAAATTAATGTTTGTTTGACTTTGAGTTTGGTTTGACTGAAAACTATAATAAGAGCGTAAACTTTTACAAACAACCACTTTAATATGATCCAAAAAGTTAATATGAAATACACTGTCACATCGTCTTGCTATTAGGTATTATTTACAAGATAAATAACTGGGAAATATCGTAAGGCCTGACATTTGGGTTTTATGATGCATGATATTCCCGGTAACAAGAGCAAAATACACACCTGTATATCAAGTGACACTGTGACAGCATTGTGAGATAGCGGACATCTCTCAACATTTTCTTTATTTCCCCTGCTCCCTGTGATCGTGATGGCGATCGAATGTGGATTTCACCTGTCACGCAAGAAGTGTGTGCGTGTGTGTGTGTACGTTTAAAATCTCAAAGAAATAAAGAAGAATGTAACCATGGTCCAGAATCCCACTCTTATTTTTACTTCATATGAGTGATGTTTGCTAACAAATTGACTAATTTAATTGATCAAGTTGAGTCTTCGTTACTTTAACTTCATGGTGTCCATTAAGGCAGATAATCAGCTACAAGAGATCAGTTTGTATGTCAATTGGCAAGAACCTCAAGTACACGAAGAGTATATATTTATAATCATCACAGCTCTTTCTACGGGAATAAAGGGGGCCTCCATTCTTTAAATGAATATGGCCAAACTGATGAAATCATCTCAACTCCTTCCCCTCAAACAATGGTCGAGCAGGAAGGCAAAAAAAAAAAAAAAAAAAAATTCTATTCAGTTTCAAAAACAGATATGTGACACTATCATAAGCATGGACAAATGGCTATATGATATTCTACTATGAACAATAGACATAAGGCTACAATTTTGCCAGGATTTATAGTGCAAATTGAAACCAATATCGCAGATCTACTAAAAAGGATGTAAGTGATATTAGATGCTGGCTTACCAGATATAAGAAGTCTGACAGTCTTCTTGTAGTAGGATGTTGCACGTCCATGAAATCCCAAAATAAATAGTTCTACTTGTCATATATTCGAACACTACTAAAAATGCTTCATCAAAAACAGCAATTAGATATTAACTTGTTTAGGCAGTATAGGAAAACCCATTTAAACATTTGAGCATATAGCTCCAATGGAAGATATTTTCGTACTAGATTTTTGAACAATTGGTAATGATTTGTCACTATGACGACGCATGGTACAAACCAAATAGCAGCTGCACTAATATTAGAACACATAGTTCTCTTCTATCGAACCATATAAGACTAGTTATCCAGTTTTTGCAAGTGTATTAAAATACAGAATAATAACAACTCAGTAGAACATATCCAAGGTTGAAACCTTTTCTTGAAAATTAGAATCATTAAAATGTGAATGATAAAACATTCAAAATATTAGCAGGCAACAAAAGTTGTATAGCACTCCACCTAGTTAAATTTCGGCAAGACAACTATGTTGTATGGCATCAAATGTGGTATAGCCCTCCAGCATGTTATATAGCACCCCATTAACAGTATGGAGATATGCTAGACTTCTTTTGCATGCATGATTTCTATGAATCTTGCCATTTGTCAAAACGAATCATACATATCTTATCCAGAAACACTCTACCAGTGGGGAATGAACAACTGAACATTATGTGCATATAGATACAAAAGATTGCTCATGAATCGTTTCTATTATTATTCTGGTACAAGTTCACAATTTATTTTAGCTTACCCATTACATGTGTATTATAGCTTCAAGTAGTCAGCAGTTCTTTGTCCTATTAATATTGTTCACATGAAGCACCATTAAATATGAACAGGAGCAAATCTTATTTATTGATTAGTGAACATTCCGTATCTACATGTGCCGCATGTGCAGGAAATACATCAAGATAGGAAAAGAAACCACAACTTTGAGCTTTGTTCAGTAGCAAGTTACTCTTTCGTGAACTGTTCTTGCTGTTGACCAACAATCTATAATGCATTTTTTACATGGTAAGACAATACAGCTTTAATAGCACAAAGATGTTACAATACTGAATCTCAATGACATATTTTACAGAAATTAAATATACAAAGCCTATGGACCATAGTTTGAGGCCTCGAGTCACCTTAATATGATGGAGCGTTGCCATAAGCATTATGAAGCACGATAGCAGTCATATAGTCACTGTTTCAGATATTTACACAGACTCCGTATCATCTGCCATCCTCTCCACGTAGCTAGTCCAATAAGGGTTAATCAACCCTGCAGGTGAAATTTCAGATGAATGAGTTTAGAAGTATATTGTACTAAAAAGTTAGGGTTTCAACTCCTTTCATGTGCAGTGAGAAGCCGTTATTTAAGTATGAACACATGGGAATGTGTAAGTAAATATTCACCAAAAAAAAAAAAACCCATTTAAATACAGGTGGAGATCTATATTATGACTTCTATACCTGTGTCTTTTACGTAACTTTCAGGATAAGCATTCTCAACAACCTGTAGAGCCAATGTTAATTTGGAAGCTGTTCAAATGTCCCAGTATTAGGGCTACAGCCCCCAACCATCATCTCCTCATACACTGCATATGCACGATCAGGATTTCCCGAGATGCCATATCCTCGAATGAGAGCATTATATGTAAAAACATTGGGTTTAAGACCCATAAGCTGGAGTTCCTTGTACATGTTTCCTGCTTCCTCTATCATTCCAGCATTTCCAAGATTGTGTATTAAAGAATTGTAAGTATAAAGGTTAGGAGTGACTCCTCTGCTTCTCATTTCATCAAAAAGAGACAGAGCTTCCTTGAATTTTCCAGATTTGCCAAGCCCATTGATGATAAGATTGTAAGAAATTAGATCAGGATCAAGACCAGTAGACTTCAATTCCTCAAAGTAGTGCACGGCCGTTTCCACCTTACCCAACATGCAAAAGCAATCAACAAGAACAGTGTACGTTTTCAAATCTGGTCTTATCCCCTCTGTAACCATTCTATCAAACAACTGCCTAGCAGTTTCCATATCACCAGTTTTCCCAAACCCATTTATAAGGATATTGTAGATAGCACAGTTAGGTTTGCATCCATACTCCCTCATCTCCTCAAACAATTTCTTTGCCTCATCCAATTTCTTGAGCTTCAAAAGACCATCTATAAGGGGACCATATGTACACGGAGTGGGAGAAAAGCCTCCACTTATTAAATCATAGTACAGATCTATGGCTTTCTCTATGCTCTTAGACTTTACAAGACCAAAAATCAGTATATTGTGAGTTATGGTGTTAGGCTTACATCCTCTATGAAGCATCTCATTGTACAGCTCAAAAAGTTCATGGATCTTCCTAGACTTCCCAAGATCATCAAGCAACAAATTGTAGGTTGAGACATCTGCAGCACAACCAGCATTCTTCATCTCTTTAAACACATCCCAAGCCAGTTGTTTATGATGAATATCAAGAAGCCCATCGATCAAATGATAATATGCTTGTACTGTTGCTTTAATGCCAAAGGATTTCTTGAATTTCTCAAACAATCTGTGAGCATCTAGGGCTTTCTTTTGATTAGACAAAGTTTTGATAAGAGGTACCACAATTGAGTCATTTTTGCAAAGACCAACAGATGCTAATCCTTCTGCAAAGGAAATAGAATGATTCAACTCCGCTTCATTTAGAATTCCATTCATTAGATTTTCCCAAAAAGATCTATCTGATCTAATTTTAACCCGAAAAACAAAGTCCTCAACAATTTTAAATGCATCCTTAATTGAACCATTTTTCACAACAACAGGGAGAAGAGTGTATAATGTTACACAGTCAGGATAAATCGTTTTTCTCATCTGATGGAAAAACCAAAATGCTTCATTGACCCTATTCTCTTTAGCGAGCCCGTAGATCACTGTGTTATAAGTAAAAAGGTCAGGGAGGCAATCCATATCTGTCATTGCGTAAAGCATCTTCACAGCCAAATCCACCTTATCATTCTTGCAAAGGCAATCCAGAAGGGTATTAAAAGTTATAGTGTTTGGAAGGCAACCATGCTTAGTCATGCTCTTAAATAACATGAAGGCATCTTGAACTTGGCCCTCCTTCCCCAATCCAGCCAATAAGGTGTTGTAAGTGACAACTGTAGGAACAAGGTTTAATTCCTTCATTTTGCAAAACATTGTCCAGGCCTCATTTGACCGATCAGCCTTGTAAAGTGTGTCAATCAAGGAGTTGATGACAATCACATCAGGACGACAGTCACTTTCCATCATTTCAGAAAGCAACTTAATGGCTTCATCAATTTTCCCTGCATTACTATAACACTTCATCATCATGTTGTAGGTTATAGAATCTGGTACAAGCCCACTCTGTTTAATTCCATCAAAAATTCTTTTTGCCTCTCCAAGCCTACCGACTTCTGCAAGGCTATACAATGATGCATTGCAGGCAACAACAGTTGGAACGACTCCACGAGTTTTCATCTTCTCAAATGTTTCAAGAGCTTTGTCAGTTTCTCCTAATTTTCCATAGTAGTCAATAAACAAGATGTATGTGTACGCGCTCTGTTCAATACCAAGCGATTCCATGCTATTGCATAGCTGCAATGCTTCATCCAATTTATTTAGTCTCAAAAGTCCACAAATCAAAGTATTATAAGTATGAAGATTTGGCAAGATCCCTTTCTCTTTCATTTCATTTAATGTTGAAAATGCTTCATCAACTTTCCCAACCTTGAACAAGGCATCAATGAGTATAGTGAAAGTAACAACATCTGCTTTATGACCATCGGCCTCCATCATGCCCCAGAATTCCCTCACTGAGTCCAAGTCTCTGCTGTCACTAAACTTGTCTAGCAAAGTTATGTAAGTAACTCGGTCAGGTTTATGTCTACCATATTTCATCTTCCTGAACACTTCTTTAGCAGTATCAAGTTTGCCAGCATTACAAAGAGCATCAATGAGAACCGTGTAAGTAACCACATCCGGAGCACATCCCTCATCATCCATCCTCTTCATTATACTGCAAGCCTCATCAATTTTTCCAGCTCGTCCTAGCACTCTGATGCAGATTGTGAAGGTGTAAACATTTGGCCTCAATCCTAAATTTTTCATCTCTTGTAACAAATTCATGACTGTCTCTGTATCCCTTCTCTTACCACTTGCTACCATTAGGGCAGAATAGGTCTTAAGACTGGGCTTAATATATTCTGAGACCATTCTTCTATATACCTCTAAAGCCTCCCTCCAAAACCCCGCTTGAAGAAGCAAATGTATCAATCCATTGTAGGAATATGCATTCAAAATAAACCCAGCTTTTCTCATTTTTCCAAGCGCAAATGGTGCTTGCCGAGCTCCCCCTCTTATGCTTAGACCTTTAAATATAATTAAGTATGTATCTAAATTCCTATATATAATCTGTTTTTGCATCAAATCAAACACTGCCACCATATCATCCGCGCACCCATGTACCCTAAAAAGCTCAAGCATGTAATTACATGTTTCTGTGGTATGCAAAACACTAGGCAGCTCAGCAACGGATTTAAAGAAAGAAAGGGCTTGGTTTGGTTCAGATATTGACTTCAGAACCCCAATTACTTCATCTGAGGACATTCCCTTTTTCACTTTCCCATCCACCAAAACAACTTCATGTGAACCTTTCATCGCGAACCCAGAAAAACCCACATGCTTTTTCTTGATTTTCTTCCAGTTTACCAGAGACCCACAAACCCTCAAAATGTCAATATTTCTTCCAGTAACTAAAGCGTTATCATAGTTCGAAACACAGGACTTACGTCTAGCTAAAGAAATATGACTATAATTACCACAGCATATTCTTGAGGAGTTGAGTATAATCACATCCATGCATGAACAACTAAAGCATATACTTGGGGTCACTAAAATGAAGGCAATTCAATTACTCTTAAGTGTTGAAATGAATCGGAAATTCAGAGGACTACGGTTATGGAGCTTTGCGTGGTTGCTGTTCGTTGAAATGCTTAAAAGAAATCAATATGCCACAAATAAAAGTAAAATATGGAAATTATCTGCAACTATTTACCATATATTTTACACGGAGAGGGAGATGGAGAGGGAGAAAGATACTATTATCAGATGAATGGGAGACATTGGAGCCCGGCCTCTCCCTGGTCCTACTAATCCGAAAACGTCATTTGACATGGCAATGCGATAACAGGCACAAACCAAGGACAACATAAATATTCATAATACTTTGTGAAATTCATAAAATTTTGTGTTCTAAATAGCGCGTTTTGACGGTGCCTAGGCGTGAAACGTGACAGAAACACCACGCTTTAGATCTATGCGCTAATTTAGATATCAATAGACTACTTTCGTTGACCGCTTTAAGGCGTGCTTAGACTCACATACAGATGTCTTGGCGCACATTATTATTTCTTTTTAATTTTTTTTATACTAAATAAAGTTTTCAATTTTTAGGGCAATTGGATTGGAAGGCCCATAAATTAATAATTACAAAATTTTCAACTTTTAGACCAATAAATTGAAATGTCCAAAAAATTACTTACCCATTTATTAACCCACTAATTTATAGAGGACATTTCCAATGATTTTGTTGTAAACTTTCAATGTAGAATAAGAATCCATTTGATTTGGCTGTGGTACATTATGTATTTAGTTTGGCTATAATGTATTGTACTTTTAATTTGGGTATAGTGTATTATACATTTAGTTTGGCTATAGTATATTGTATTATTTTATAAATAGTTACTTATTTTTTATTAAAGTGAATTAATCATTTTCATATCTTTTACTAATTAGTAAAAAATAAAAACTCTCTAAATAATTCAATTAGCACTATTATAATATATCTTGTTTATTATTTGAAAATATATTTATTTTGTTTAGCTCTTAAAAGTGCATTTTGTACTATAATTTGTATGTATTATTAAACAATTTTTAAATTGATTAAAAATTAAAAATAATATTAAATTAAGAAACATCTTTTTACGCTTAAACCTTACCTAGGCATGCATTAACCAAAGTTTGACCTTCACGCATCATCACACATCATGTTTTTTAGAACACTGGTAAAAACACAATTTAGCCATTGTTTGAGCCCAACTAAGAATATATTTTGAAATAATAGATTGATGAATAATATGTTATTAAAAAAAAATTGGGTTTATCTGTAATATTATTTTATTAAAAAATGTGATTAAAAAAAGTGAGAAAAATGTATATTGAAAATAATAGGAGATCAAACAAGGGTTTAATTTTAGCTTCAAGAAATTTTGTATGTTGTAGAAGTCTACAAATTGGAACAATCAGGAGTGAAATCTTATTAGGGCTAATGCAGGCCTCAAATTTTTGGGCCCAGTCCAACTGCTTATGTATATTCTTTTTAAAAAAAAAAAACTTTAAAACCATAATATGGGTAGCGCAAAAGCAAAAAAACACTCTACAAATTAACCCTTTAAATTTCTCTCCTATTACTGTACACACCACCACACTCCCACCATTGGTAATCTTCTTTTCATTCCCTCTTTCTCTTTCTGTTTTTCTTACTTTTTTTTTTTTTTAACTTTACTTATCCCCTTTAGAAACCGTTTGATTCCCATTTTTATGGAAAAATGTATTTTAAAATAGTAGATTGATGGAGAATATGTGGTTGAAAAATAATGAATTTTTTTTTATTTACGTGAAATATTATTTTAATGAAGAATGTGTGGTTGAAAAGAAGAGGAAGAAAAATGTATTTTCATAAAAATGGGAATCAAACGGGCTGTTAATGTCTGCTTGCATGTCCTCACTACCTTTCCTATCCAACCCAATTCTTTCTTGTTAATCTCCAACTTGAGTACTATTTGAAATAACTCATTGGTCAATCAAATCACGAAGGAAAAAAGGAAAATCCAAACCAAAGCTTTCATCATTTTTAGAATTAAAGAACCCAATCGCAAACAACCAATCAAAACCCAATTAGAAGAATAAATTCAACAACGGACTATAGTAAAATCAACAAAATTAAGTTATTGTTCTACTACAAACACAAACCTAATTTTTTTTTTTTATAACTTTTCCGTCGATGACAACAAACTGCTTAAGTAGAAAATTCATTTTCCTATGTCCTGATAAGCATCGTGTATCCACCCCATACATATACAAGTTGATTAAATATCCAAGTTGCACAAGGAAATAGAATTCAGTATGCACCTTTAGTGTGATGTTCAACAAGGCACTAATCAGTGGGAATGAAGATATTTTTGCATCTTGGTGCATTGTCACTAGTTGTGTACACCTTAATTCTATTTGCACTAATCAAGTATGTCATCATTGTTCTCTGGGCCAATGAAAATGGTTAAGGTATCCAATCTTTGTGATTTCTCATTATGACATTCATCCGTGACCGAACTCTTTATGTGATGTTCAATTATCGAGTTTGATTTGTTATTTGCTTAATTGTTGAAGGTGGCACATTTGCTTTGTATTCATTGATTTGTAGGATAGAAATGATGAGTAAAATTGGGAGGATGAGTACACCACAATATTGTATTTTATTTTTCATTTTTATCGTGTTAACAGTATAAATACAAATTTATTGTGGTGTATTTAATGAAAATATATTTTAATTGTGACGTGATTATAATGTGGTGTAGTAATTAAATTTTATAGCGGTAATATAATTACCCTTAAACCTTTTATTGTCATGTTTTTGGTTTATAGATTTTGGTTTCAAAAAACTCTTGAGAAGTAATTTTTTTTTAATACACACTACAATTTGAAGACCCAACATTTAGAATTGGACTCTGGTCTAAAAATCTCAAGATCCGTCCTAGTGCCTTCGTAACAATTTTTTTTTATTTTTTTTTATGAAACCATCATTTTCAACAAGATAAACTATTTAAAGCTTGTTTGGTTATGATTAAAATTTAATTTTAATCTAAGTTAAAAGTCAAACGATCAATATTAATTACATATTTCATGGGTCCCACAACTTTTCAACCACACATTTCAAAAATAAAAAATATAGTTATTATGGGCCCCACACAAAATATGTAAAGTAAATAATGGTGGTTGGATGTGATGAATAACAGTCATATTTTTTATTTTTATAGATGAATAATGTGTACCAAACAAGCCTCAATAAAAGGTTGAAATATGCAAGACAATGAGTAAAAATTGATAACCTAACGCAACAAATAAAAATTATACACATCTTATAAAGTTGAGTTCAGAAAGTGTAATTACCTCATAATTTGTAAATAGGGTTTATTAATTATATATAAAAAAAAGTTGGATTCCCCAAACTGCCGCCAGAAGTAAAACAAATTCTCAATACTACCACTCCCAAAATCCCTACTGGAAATTAAACCCAAACAGAAAAGAGAGCGAGACAAGGCAAATTGGATTGTGAAAAATTGAAAAGGAATGGAAATGGGAAGTAGCAGTGCTAAGAAAATAATACCAGACTCAGTGATGGAGGCAGTGAAGAGAACGTCGAGTAACATAGATGAAGTTAAAGCCAATTTGGAAGAGTTCTTGAAACACTGTGATTCTGAAACCCTTTCTCAATTGGAGCCTCTTGAAAGGGCCCAGGCCCTCTTCTTGATTGCTAAAGCCAACACTACTCTCGTCACCTGTATGTATTCTGTGTGTATATCTGTGTGTTTTCAGCTCTTAAAAAAAAAAACCCTTTATTTTTAGATATTATACTGTGAATTTATTAAACTTGAAGTAAATTTTGGTTTCTTATTGTTATCTTTTTCGATCATCATATGATGGAGTTTTTCTTTAATTTAATTACCGTTGTTGTTTGCTTATGGTGGCTTTCAGTGAGGCTGAGATGCAAAGGTGTGAACCCAGATAACCATCCCGTCAGAAAAGAGATTGTATGTTTCTTTTTATAGTTCTCCATCTTTCTTTAGATGCGTTTACTGTGTTTTTTGCTTCATGTTTTAATATTTTCTTAGTATTCGAACTAATGCATGTATGCGATACGAGGTATTGATCAAATTGTCTTTGCTAACATTTATTAATAATTTTAAGGTTGTGAACTGTGTCCGGGATCAAGTTCTATGCTTTTGATATTTTTTTCAGTGTTTTTGACTAAAACTTTGAATTTTTTTTTTTATGTTTTATTGTTTTTGGGGTGCATGTGTATGAATTTGATAATTCTATTTTCCTATATGCCTGTCTGTAATGCTTTGTGTAATTTATACTTGGTCAAATTTGTATCCAAATCCTGAGGTCAAATTTAAAGCCTTGTTCAGTCAAAATGTTTTTTCCCTGATTTTCGTGTGCATGTGTGTGCATTTGGATATATCTTTCGACATTGCAAATGAGTATCTATATATGAGACTTTAATTACACGTTTTTGCTCTGTTTTCAACTAGCTTGAAGATGTATTAATGGTCTGCCTTAACTTGTATATTTATGAAGTGATCTGCCTCAACTTCTGGTTTAAGATTCCAAGTGGGTGATTTTTTGACAACTTGTGGTGCGTGCATTTTCTAATGGTTATGTTTGCAGGAGAGATTAAGCTTGTATGAGGAGAAACTGCAGAAATGCATGGATTTGAGTAAAGGTATAATTAATTCTCCTCAAATCACATTTTATATTGAAAGACTAGTGCATTTTACCTTGTATTCCTGATCGTGCTGTTTTCTATAAGTAACTTATAAGATGGTTTTTGAAAAGTAGCTAGACCCATACGTTTGAACTTATAAGCTCCATTTAAACATGCTCCGATTCTCCTTGATTAAGATTCAAAGGCATAGTTAACATATTGAAATGGAACCTTCTCTTGTGGGTTTGGATGTGGTGCATGGTAGTTACCCTGTTTTGATTCTTTTAATACATATCAGCATTGTGTGTATCTGATCATATTGTGCTCTATCTTGAAAACCATGTATGGATGGTCATCTTGATGAGAGGAAAGAGAAAGTAACACACCATGTTATGCAAGTTAGGAAAGTAGGCATTTCATTGCATTAGATGTATAAATGTTGGACGAGCAACTGAGAATTGATCGTTACAAAAGGTTGATTTCTGTCATTGTTAATTTTTTGCAGCTCCACTGCGACCTTCAGCCATCATTAATCCCATGGCGGCAGCCCGCTTTATTGAGCATTCCTTACCTAACCTTTCACCAGGTAGGTGGTCATTTATTTATGGACATGATGTTCTTTTCATTTAGCCATCTTCCGAATAATTACATGGTTTTACAGAGCAGAAGAAAAGCATGAGGGAAATCAGTCATGGTGAGGTGACAAGGATTAAATATGTGGATAGAAGTGTCCACAAGAAGAGAAAATATCAGTCATCTGAGAAGCAATCTGTTCGTGATGCTGCACAAAAATTTCTTGAGAAAGCGGCATGTGAGCTCTTAGGTGACAATCAAAGTGGTATTAAAGGACCTTTACAACCTGAAAATTCAGATGATGATTGCATCGTTCTAGACTGATCCTCTGGTAATTTTTCTTTTTTTCACCAAATCTCGTGTTTCTGTTTGCACTTTGATCATTTAAATGTTTGAGTCCTAGACGCTTGTGGATCTTAGTTTTATCATATATTGTGATTCTATTGATTCAAGTTAGAAAATTGTGAGGTTCAACTTGTTCATGGATGGTAATATTCTGTTAAGTAGTTTGTTGTTATGGCAATTGGGGTAGATGCAATGATACAAAATTAACAAAATTCAGGGCTCATTGGTAATGCTTAGCAACCTTAGTTTTAAACTCAAACGAGTGGTGAAGGTGTGGCAGAAGTAATAAACATGTTAATTATATTGACATATAATTTGCTTACATGGATTTGGACTTGAAAGAAACATGTTTTATTGTAATTTTGTGGAATTCTGTGAAAAGACCAAGTTTATATGGAGTCCTTTAGAACGCCATGATTTGCATTTAGACAGGAACAACTTTTTATTATTTCTAAATATTTCAATGAGATGGATGTTTTGAACATACTAGTTTATATATAAACTATTGCAAAGATTTATAATAGGCTAAGACAATAACCTTTACTGAATATATTCTGTTTCCAAAAAGTGAGTCTTTCGCATTTCTCCAAATCATGGTACTTTTTCCATGATAATGGTGATGAAATTACTACTAAATGGGTTGGATTCTACTTTTAGCCCCTGTTTGTTTCCACTTCTTTGAAGAAAGAAATGCATTTTTTGACCCTTTTTTGCCAGCAACGTGGGACCCAACGTGAGAGAAAAAGTCAACAATTTCGGCTGATTACTCCCCAACGGTCCAAAAATTCATTAAAATGGGGTGGAAAATTGGGAAACAAACAGGGGTAATGTATGTGGATATTTCTATACTCTTATGTCTTAAGAGGAATTAACAATGAGTATTATTGCTAATCAGAATGTGTTACGGAAATGGTAAATCCTGGTACATGGGGTACATCAGATGTGTCAAAAAAAAAAGATGTAGAAATGGTGATTTGGTTCCCATTCCACATGCCACCTAATTATTCTGTTTTTTTATAGTTGAAATAATTGATGAGCAACTTTGCTGACTTAAACCAACAGACTATTTGGCATGCTTGTAACGAACTTCTGATGAGATAAATATTGACAACCAATTTTGAACAGTTTATTAGTCAAAGCCAATTCCATTTGTAGTCCCCCCCCCCCCCCCCCCAACACACACACACCATTGATCTGATGATTTTTCTTTATGTACTATAAATTGTCGGGTTTTACTTCTCATGCTATATTGCTCTGTAGATTTTTTTGATTACTAGAGAAACATAAAATAGCTCATAGACTTATCATAAGTAATAATTATGGTTCTAATGGTTTTCTTGAGAAACTTGATTATGGAAACAGATTTCCTCATAAGCTTGCTTTTACCTGCACATTCTTTAACTAGGCTATGGGAAATAACATGTTTTGCTTCGTAAAACATTTAGCTACCAAAATGTTTGAATGGCTTATGAAAAAACAGTGAATAATAAATTATTGAATCAATAATTTCAATGTTTGGATGGGTTGGTGCTTCTGCAGGTTCCAGGATATTCAATGTGCGTTATCATTACTTATAGCAAATGTTAAAATTAGCTCATTGATTTACCCCTTTTTGCACTTTTTCTACATACTGGCCCGCCAGACTTAAAAATAGAAGATGAATTTGTTTGCATTGTTTGAGGGAAAACCTTTGTAAAATAGAAAATGATGGTAGCAAATCTAGAAATATTTGATCAGTATAGAGACATTTTCTAATATGGGTAAAGAATGTTTTGCCTTCCACTTTCTGACATGTCGACCATAATGTCATGTGAATACTAAAGACGTCTTTCAAAGCTTCAAAGTCATCTTTCACGTCACTTTTTTGAAAATATTCCAAATGAGCCCTAAATTATCAGCAAATGGAAAAGACCAAGGGGTGGGTTATGTGGTTGGACAAGTTCAGGTTGAGATGTTTGGAAGGTGTTGGCCGTGTGGTGTTTACCAAGAGAATAACAGCCATATTATATAAGTGTGAAATGAATATAGATTTTCCAGAATTTTTAATGCACTAGAACATCTCTTGCATTTGTAGTTATTTGTTCTGAAAAGAAATTATCGGTTTATTTGTTACATTTGTGATTATATACATCTTTGTTTTTTACATGTCTTATTTAGTTTATCTTCGGCAAATCCAATCAACCATCATTTTGCATGATTTTGTATTATACACCTCAATCCAAATATGATGTGAACCTACGTAGCAATAGTAGCAACAAAACCCACACGAGATTGGTTCAAACCCAAGAAAACTAAAATCAACGTTTAGAGTTTGATCTAGAAATATTGAACCAAAGAACCAACACAATCACTGACAATATGTTGACCCTGTGATTACAAGACTTAAGAAATTCACTCGGATTGTTTGAAAGCTCGACCCGATAAATTATTAAACCAAAGAATTAAGATAATCGCAAATACCATCTTGACTCCGTGATCATAAAACTTACGAACCTTACTTGAATTGTTGAACGCTATAAAGAATAAATTTTTGATAAGTTTGGATAGTTTGAATGTCACAAATATTGAAAATATTTGATACGCTCTGCTAAATTAAGAACAAGATAGAAAGTGAAAAAATTCATATTATGATTAATTCTAAAAAAATTAATGTCCTTATTGTACAATGAATGAGCCTTTTATAGGCATAAAATAAACTCCTAATGAAAACAAAACTCTAAATCTAAAGACAAATCCAAATCCTAATCCTAATCCTAATAAACTACAAAACTACAAAACAAATCTGAATAAAACTAAAATACTACAAATAACGAAAATACCCTTAAACTAATTCAAAATATAAATACGCAAAAAAGGACCGCTAAACAACCGAATTTGACCCTCAAACTTGACGAAGTCAGCTGACAAACTTATGTAGAATCGAAAGACGTTTCCGGATTGTACTCGTGGACGAAAATTCGACAACCGAGTTGAAAGTTATATGCATTTTTGTATATCCTGTGTTTTTTCACGCATACTTCATACTCTTTCCATTTTCTAATTAGTTTAAGATCTCTTCTAATTGATTTGTATCACTCTGGAACATACAATGGATCCTTGTTAGTTTGCCCTCCATGATTTTCTTCATTCCATCTCTTCAAGAAGATTCGCTTTCGATTCTTGATATTGTAATTGAATATGTTTTTCTTCTTGAACTTTTCTTCACCTTTTTTCACTCAATGCTTTCGCTCAAAGAATTAATTTGGACTCAACCAAATCTTATTCTCGAAGAATTCAAATTAGGATGTGAGTGAGAAATTGTAATTTAGAAGATTTAAAGAAGCAAAGGAATTTTAGACACTTTGAATGGGAACTAATATTAATCCAAGAAAGTAGTCCTTGAATTTTAGGTGGGAAACTGAAATTAATCCAGTAAAAGAAATGGAAACTGATTTAGGGGCTAAGTCAAGAATTAACGTTTAGAGTTTGACCCAAAGATATTGAACCAAATAACTAACACAATCACCGACAATATGTTGACCCCGTGATCACAAGGCTCAAGAATCTCATCGGATTGTTTGAAAGCTCGACTCGATAAATTATTGAACCAAAGAACCAAAACAATCGCAAACAATATTTTGATCCCGTGATCATAAAACTTACGACCATACTTGAATTGTTGAATGGCACAAAGAATATGAATCTTTGATAAGTTCGGATGGTTTGAACGCCACAAATATTGAAAATATTTGATAAGTTCTGTTCAATCAAGAACAAGATAGAAAGTCAAAAGTAATGTCTTTATTGTACAATGAATGAGCCTTTCGTAGGCATAAAATAAACTCCTAATCAAAACAAAACTCTAATTTTAAAGACAAATCCAAATCCAAATAAACTACAAAACTACAAATCTACCAAATAAATTCGAATAAAACTAAAATACTATAAATAACGAAAATATTCTTAAACTAATTCAAAATATAAAAACACAAAACTAAAACAACTGAATTTGACCCTCAAAGTTTAATAAAGTCATCCGACAAACTTGTGCAGAATCGAAAGACGTTTCCAAATTGTACTCGTGGACGAAAATCCGACAACTGAGCTGAAAGTTATATGCATTTGTGTACATCTTGTGTGTTTCGCACATACTTCATATTCATTTCATTTTGTAATTGGTTTAAGATCTTCTCTTCTAATTGATCTGCATCACTCCGAAACATACAATGGATCCTTGTTAGTTTGCTCTCCATGATTTTTATCAAAATATTTCTACTTGTGGTTTAGAATGGCATGCGAAGTTTATGTACTTTTGGTTTGGTTTTGGTAATTTTAGCGCACAAGGGATATAAAATATTTATTGATCCTTGTCAAGTTTGAACCCTCTGCAATTCATATGTAACTAATTGCAAATGAGAAAGATCTTCAGAAATTTTATGTGGTAGTTGTTTAAGATACTCTTATTATCTTCAGAAATTTTATGTAGTAGTTGCTTAAGATACTCTTGTTTGCACCTTTCTTGCACTGCGAGACGAAGATTCCAATCTCTGAGTGATGAAATCAAGAAACTCAAAATGCTCATTAGACGGCTTTAGGTTAAGATCATTGAACGTGAAAGAATCGTCTGGAAGGTTCTCTGTGGTAAGTTGTGATGCCAATATGCAGTAGATGGAACCCTTAAAACGATAACTCTGAAATTTACTCTTCTTTAGTGTCTTGTGCTGTTGATTGTGGCTCCAGCATTTAAAAGTTTTTGCTTTAATTTGAAGTGTGAAATGTCTATTATTTGTTCTTGCTGTCCTTAAATGTATTCTCTCGATGCCTTAATCATAACCATGAATTATCTTTTGTTGTCTTTCATGTTTTGACTTCTTTCTATTTCTCAACTTCTCCGTGCAGGGTTATATGGACTGTATGTACCGTGTTCGCGATCTATATTCACACGATAGGTGACTGTGGTATGTGATCACAGAGATTACAGTTTCCCTACCTTATACTCCAAGCAAATATCTATTTCTTCTTTTTTTTCGTGCGTATTGTGGCTGCTTGTTTGGTTATTTGTCATGTCGGGTAAGTTTCATGATCTTTTCTGAATTTTGTTTATTCTGTTGGCATATCAACAACACGGGAGAGACTATTAATGATGTTAAAATGTTATTTGTTCTATTCGAAGCATAATTGCCCTTTTCAATTGGGGATTCCCAATTTCCCAGTTCGTCAACAGGACCGTATAAGCAAACTTGATTATATGTTAGATTCACTGTAAAGGTTTTTAGGGGTCAATTTTAAAAGGTCGATCTTTATTAGGATTAGTTCAAAACTCTTATAAATTGGGATAGTTCAAAATCTCCGCAAAATGGTGACTCGTTTGAGCAGTTCAATATTCAAATTTGTATGTTCATTTTTCTAGTCTTAAATATGATTGAATTGTTTAGGCTCTGATAAAAAGAGGTTTCTGTCATAAAATGTCAACATTATTTGTAGTCCAAATTCTTATAAATTGGGTTATGTTATTAATCTTTATTCAATGTGAAATTTTATTTCTTAACATTCATGTTAATTTAATTAGTGATCGGGACTCGAGAGCGCTGAATTTCAATATTCTGAGAAACTCAAGGAACGGAAGATTATGGCAACTGAATGAAAACATTTAAATGCAAACATTATTTACGAAAATGAACATTTAAAAATGAACAAAAAAAATAAAATAATATTAATCCCATCCCAAAAAATAAATAAATAAGATTAACCCTTCAAGCAAAAATCCATCAAACAAGAAGGAATCCCACAAGAGCCACCAGTGCCACAAAAAAGCTCCCCTTCAAGTTTGCAGCATTGCTGGTGAGTGCAACCGCCGGACCCTCAACCTCCGCAGGAGAAGGCGCCGGAGAAACACCAATAAAGCGGCTGTGCTTCTCAGACATCACCACCACAATCACCTTCTGACCCTTCTCGCAATGCCCCTCTGCTCCACTGATGAAGTAGTACGGCCCCGACCGGTCGAGCTTCACCTTCGTATTGCCATCGGTGTAAGTTTCAATTGGACTCGATGTGTTACATGTAACGTAGTCTCTTTTCGCCACTTGCAGCACTGAATCTTTAGACCCATCGAATTTCCACACTGAAAAACAGCAGAAAAATTTTCACATAACAGAAGATTTCAATAAATTTTTATTACTTACAGTATACCTAAAGAATCGCCGACTTGGAATCGAGTTTTTTCTGCCCAGTGATTGAGAGAATCAGATTCCGAAGAAGGGACTTTCCACCCATCGGATTTGCCGCCGATCAAGTGGTCTCTGGCTTCTGAGAAGCTCAAGAAGATGATAAAGAGGACAAGTGAAGAACACAAGGAACTTGAAAAACTAGCCATTTTTTGATACTGATATGAAAAATCTTGAAGCCCAAGGAATTTTTTTTATTGGTAGTTATTAGAGAAATAGGTTTCAGGGATGATAGTGGTGGCTGTGTGGTATATGCAGCAGTGTATATATAGAAGAGGGTGAAAAATTAGCCGTTAGGGAGCAGTAATTAGCAGCTGCCATGGAGATTTTTGTGGAATTGCATTATTGTGTGCCTTTTTAACGGATATAAATTTACTTTAGATTGGGACCCAGCAATTTTTTTGTATATTTTAATATTTCTTTTCTAACTTTTAAATACATTTTTACTGTAGTGTCCCAATGTCACTTTTGGTAACAATGTGTGAGACTTTTACGTGACTTGCTTTTTTTACTCTCTTTCTTCTTATCCTACTGAGAGTTGAATAAAACTACAGAATGCATTTTGCAGTTGTCTTAGTTCACCAGAGATATTAGGAGCCAATGTGAATACGATTAGCAATCTTGGGTGAAAACGGTGAACACTACCGGTGGTAGATAGAGAATTCATCACCCTCTTTCAATCGCATGGTCACGATATGTCTAATAGGATTAGGAATCAAGACACTTTGAGATATATAACTTTTGGAGTATTCTTGGTGTATACTCAGGGGTGGACCCACTAAGGGCCGACAGGGTCGGTCGCCCTCACTGAATTTCCAAAAATGATTGGGCTTTTTTAAATTTAAATTTTCAAATTTTTTTTGGTTGCTTTCACAATTTATTTTAGCCAATTTTCTTTCTCGTCCCCACTAAACCAAAATTCTGGGTCCACCCATGTGTATACTTGTTACTAGGGAACAATATACAAACTCTACATATAAGAATCACTTTTCAAAATTAACAAACTTATTAAATTATTTCAAAAATCAGGTAGTAAATAAAGTTTATTAAATATTAAATTATAATATAATATTCATTAATTATTTTCATATCATGTCATCTTACCCATCCCATCATATCCTATCACTCCACTACACCACCTTCCCTCCACCTCTCCATCAGTTCAGGCGACCACTCCGGCGACTGGTCCAACGGCACTCCGGCGATTGCTCCGACAGCATTTTTGGCGGAGCTCTGGCGACTGCTCCGGCAAATTTTATTTTTTTAATTTTTTATTTTTATAAATATGAGTTTCATTTCAAAAGCCTGGAAAAAGTAAAAACGGCAAAGACACACATCATCATTTTAAGATTTATAACTGTGTTATCCATGACCATACCTGTATTATAGGTGACCAATTCACTAACTTTGTTTTCACAACCAACTTTGTCTTCGGTGTGATTAACTGTGACCAATTGTGACTAATTGTGACCAAATGTGTATTCAGTGTGACCATCTGTGACTAGGTCAATCTCAAGTCACAATCGGTCACAATCAACAAAAAATTGATCATAAATAATCACAACAAGCACATATTCAGTCGCATAAGATCACCACAAACAAATATGCACACCACATACAAGTATTGCAATTCACTACCACCATCAACACAATAAACACACACTTGGTCACAGAAAGTTACAATTAACATACAAATGATTACCACCATCACCATTACATTCACTCCATCACCAACACCGTACCACCACCGTTTAATCCAAATAATTGCAAGAAAATTTACGCACTCTTTTGCTTCAAGGAAGAATTGTGGTAGCCAACTCTCAAGTTCACTTTTACAAATGTTTACTCCTGACTGGTTGATGTGAATTCCATTGCAACAACATCCATATTATGGATGTGCCCGCAAAAATGCCAACAGTTGTCAGATTTCCAGTAGCCATAGTGCGGTAAATGAGGTACTCCGTCAAGAAATGGCCTTTTATATGAAGGATAAAAAGGTTGTCAAATACAGAGGCTTGTTGTCAAGGTTGAATGCACAGAGAAAACATAGAGTGCAAGTCAACAATATCCAAACTCCAAATGTCCGTCTATGAACTTCAGTCATTGTGGTTTGGGAGAAAACAGCAATGCGAAGAGCCTAAATGTTGAAGAATCCGAACCATACTGATGCTTAACGAAGTAAACCCACCAGCATCAACCACCATCCAAGTAGCTTCATCTTCACACACTTCCTTTGTCAACTGTCGAATTTGAGTTTCAAATAAAAATTTTGGTCAAAGATCTGGTTCTCGTTATACGCTCGGGGAAGAACCAGAACAATAGCCTGCAGTTCAAGCTACAAACCCCTTTATTTGGAATTCGGGGAGGCTCTAATCATCGCCGAACTGCTGCGAGCGACTGCACTACCAATGCAGTAGGCGACTGGTCTCGCAAAACTCCGGCAAGAGACGTGGTAGGTGGCTGGAATCTAGAGGGTGGGTGGGGAAGAAGTCATCGATCTAATTTTTGGATAAGAGAGTGCCGATCTAATTTTTGGGGAAGAGAGAGAGAGTGTGTGTGGGAGGGTTCACAAATGAATCATTAATTTGTTTTAATTAATTTAAAAATTATTATTTACCACCTGATTATTGAAATTTAATCTTTCACCCACTTGTTTTTGAAATGTAATATTAATAAGAAGAGTTCTAGGTAATTTTCCCTTGTTACTATCATTAAGCCTTTAAACCTCTTAAAATTTGCTTTAGTTATCAATTAATAAAATTGGTTAAAATCATAATTGCATAATTGCATTTCACTTTTTTGAGGTTATAGTCATCTATAGTTCAACTTCGGAGGAGAACTAACATTTTGTATAGGGAAATTGGTGTAAATGTTCTCAAACCTTTGCCCATCTTACCTTTTGGTCTAAACCTTTATATCTTGGACAAATTGTCTCCAAAGATTACATTTTATACACAACTGATGCTTTCAGATGGATTTCGTTCAAAATGAATGTTAGATCGGAGCGTGAAATGTACTCTCTTTTAAAAGATAAATTGTATATGTGGTCCTAACTTTGACGGAAGTAACAATTTAGTCTTTGATTAATTTTTCTTTGGGTCCTTGTCCCAGTCTTTTGAAGAATAGCAAAGTGAGTCTTCCTGTTAATGAATTTGATCAATGTATTTGCCAAATGATAAAGCTCTAGATCTAACACAATAATAATAATAATAATAATAATAATAATAATAATAATAATAATAATTGAAAAAATAAAAAAACTTAAGAGCATGAAATGCAGTTCTTTTAAAGGATAAATTGCATGTATAGTCCCAGCTTTGACGAAAGTAACAATATTGTCCTTGACTAATCTTTTATCCCCAACCATTTGAGAAATAGCAAAGTCAGTCTTCCTTGCAATGAATTTGATCAATGTATTTGACAAATGATGACGCTCTAATCTAGCACAACAAATAATTAAATAAAATGAAAAAAATATCTTCTTAGCTAACCTCTTATGCACTTGCTCCACCACAACCACATCCACCGTCACAGTTGCCACCTCTATACTACCACCACCACCACCATTTTGTGAACCAAGGGTATAAAATGGAGAAGAAAATCAGTAGATGTAGCAAACACGGGAAAATGACTTGAACGCGTAATCGTTGTTCTCAAATTAAATTTGCCCCTTTAAGATTATTTTTTATCCTTAAAAGAACTCACTGCAAATTGTTTGTATGATTTAACAAGTCTTAAAAGAAGAAAGACATTAAACACTTGTGTTTTCTTCTTAAAATTTGAAGAGCGCTCTAAACGATTAATATGTAAAGAGATTTTTGTTAAACTCTCTATGAATAGAATGATTTCAATTGTGGTGGCGTAAAAATTGTGTAGAGAAATGAAATCTGTCTCATTTATATATAGATTAAAAGATGATTTTTCATGAAAAGATGTCAAAAAACGAATCAGAAGTTTGAAATCCAACGGTCAAAAAATTGGCCTGGGCGATCGCTCATGTCAAGGTTTTGGGCTCGAGTTATTGAAAATGACGTTGGGTATTCACTCAGCTTTAAGCATGGGTGAGTTTTAGCTCCTTCGTTTTTTCTTTTTGTTTTGTTTTCAATATTTTTGTACTTACTCTATACACTCATATTGATTTATTATCATTTCAATATACTCATCATTATAAATTGAACATCAAATTACAACAATCCCTCATTTGTTCAACCATATAATATTACACATATTCAAAGTAGCAACATTTATGCATACGAATAAGATATCTTTCAATTTGAATATAACCATAATGTAATTCTCACAAAGCATCATCGAAATTAAAGGTAGCATGATAACTTTAAACCAGTTATTCCCTGTGATAATGCCGGTGAAAACACACACAAATGTCGTGTGTTCACAAGCTCCTCAAACTCGCTTAACTCTAATCTAGCCTTGCGCTCATCCTATTCGTTAAACTTTTAAGAGAGAAACATTAACTCTTTATTGAAGCGACACTACCTCGAAATTTATCTAGGTGAAGTTTTTTCAATATCTTTGTTACTTTTAGAGATACTTGTACTTAATACTGAACTTTATTAAGAGCTTTAAAGCTTAACCCTCATTTAAGTAACAACTAGTATTATATAATTAGGATAGGGTTCTTTCGAAAATTACAATGATGAAACTATACATTTATTTAATGACTTGTTACACATTGAACCCGTGGATTACCGTTTTAGTAATAACAGGAAAGCTTGTCATCATTGATGAATCTTTTAGTTTTAGAGTTTCAACACTATCTTACTTGAAGTATATATAACTAAATCACTATTAAGAGGTTTAGTTAAATGATCTGCTAGGTTCTCAATTGACTTAATGTAATTTATAGAAATTATTCCACTCTTGAATAATTTCTTTACATAGTTATGTCTCAAACTCATATATCTAGACTTCTCATTGTATACCTCATTGTATGCCTTTCTTAATGTGGTTTGACTATCACACATGATAGATATTGAAGATGTATTTTTTCATCCTAAAGGTATCAAATATAGTAGATCCTTAAACCACTCAACTTCTTTCTCTGTATCTAATAATGCCACGAATTCGAATTCTATCGTTGAATATGTTATGCATGTTTATTTCTTAGAATTCTAAAAAACTACACCTCATCTAAGAGTAAACACCCAACTCGAAGTAGATTTACTTTCAACAGTGCTAAATATCCAACTAGTATCAGTAAACCCTTCTCATATAGTCGAGAATTTAAAATATTGTAGACCTATGATTTTTGTTTTCTTTAAGTGACCAAGAACTCTCTCAATGGTGTTCCAGTGTTCATTGCTCGAATTACTAATAAACATACTAAGTTTACTAATTGTAAATGCTATGTCGGGTCTTGTGCATTGAATTGCATACACAAGACTCTCTATAACACTTGTATATTTCAATTGATCAATAGTTTTTCCATAATTCTTTATACGTTTAGAACTTGATCAAGAGGGAAACTTGAAAGTTATTTGTCACATTCTCAATATAATGTAATTGACTCAAACCGTAATCCCCACTAGTTTTGGTAATTTTAATATCCAAAATGGTATCCATTTATCTAAGATCTTTCATCTTAAATGTGGAAAATAGAAACATCTTAGTTTCTTTTATTCTATCCATGTGATTACTCAAAATCAACATGTCGTCAACGTATAAAAAAATAAATATAAACACTTATCTACACTATTATATTTGAACCTAAATGAAATAATTGTTAAGTCAAATTTTTTCATGTCATTTCTTAGGTACTTGTTTTAAACCATATAATGATTTTACTAGTTTGCACACATTGTGTTCATTTTTGGGTAGAACAAACCCTTCAGGTTGTTCCATATAAACCTCATCTTCGAGATCCTCATTTAGAAATGCTGTTTTGACATTCATTTGATGAGCATGCAAGTCATATATGGACGCTAATGTGAATATTATCACAATTGATGTTATTCTAGCTACCGATACATATGTATCAAAAAAAAAAACCCATTCATTCCTTTTGTCAATAACATTTAGCTGTTAATCTAGCTTTAAAGGTAAAAGAACCATCCATATTAAATTTTCTCCTAAACACCAATTTAGAACTATTAGGCTTAGACCTGGGTGATGATAATAAGTTTTCACTTGTTGTTTGACATAATTGAATTTATTTCTTCTTTAATTGCATCTTTTCAAAAGATACTATCACGAGAAACAATAGCTTTTCTATAGGTTTTAAGATACTATCACGAGAAGCGATAGTTTTTCTATACAACAAAAAGTATTGTTCTTACAACGTTTTTCTCATTTTCCTCTATTAAGTAAATTAAAATAAGTTGAGAATCAATTTCATCCGATCCTAAAATCCTTTCTATCCAAGTTCTTTTTTCTTCTTCTAGATTCATTAATATCTTTAAAAGATATTTCATCTTGTGTTCCACAAGAGCTATGAATCTCTTTATGAGTTTCCCTTAATTCACTATCCGAAAATAGTAAATTCTCAAAGAACTCCATGTCATTTGATTAAATTGTCACATTGGTCTCCAAATTCAATAATCTATATGATATACTATTACTAGCATATCCAACAAATGCACATTTAATGCCTCTTGGACCTAATTTTGTCATTTTAGGGGTTCGTGGTCTTACAATATGCAAGACACTCCCACACTTTGAAGTATCCACTATTTGGTTTTCTCCCTTTCTACAATTCATAAGGAAAAACCTTAGTAAATTTTGAAGAAACCCTATTTAATATTCTACATGCACTCATCAAGGCTTCACCCTCACAAATTAAATGGCAACTTAGCATGTGCTAACATGACATTTATCATTTCAATTAATGTTCTATTTTTCCTTTCAGCTAAACCTAGGTGCAGAACATTGATGTAGTCTTGTTGTTCACAAAATAAGTTAAAATCACTAGAAACGTATTCACCTCATTCATCACTTCTAAGTGTTTTTATTTTCTTATTTAAGTGATTTTCAACTTCATTTTTATAAGTTTTAAACATGGCAAATGTTTCATGTTTATGTTTCATTAAATAAATATAAGTATACCTAGAGTAGTCATTTATAAAGGTAATAAAATATCTATTTCTACCTCTAGTTAACATAGCATTTAGTTGACATATGTCCAAAATGAATAAGTTCTAAAATATGAGAAGTCATATTCACACTTTGATAAGATTTCTTAACGATTTTAGATTTTACACATGTTTTACATTTACAAGTATCATTCATATTGTATGAAATCATATCACATTTAAGAATTCATTTCAGTGTACTAGTGCTTATGTGACCTAATTTGGCATGCCATAAAGTAAATGAATCAATCAAGTTGGCAAAATCAACTTTATTATTAATAATATTGTCAACAGTACATAATTTGACAATTCTTTCACTTGAATAACTTTTTCCAACAATTTTTCCATTTTTGGGATAATAAAAGTATTACGGACTCATAAATATTTTTTATGCCCGATTTTTCTTAGAGATTTCCACTGACTAAGTTTTCTATTCATTTCAGGAATATGTAGTACATTTGTTAAAGTAATGATTTTTCCGAAAGTGGAGATAATATCAACATTTCTTTTCCCTACTACTTTGGAACGGCCTTTATAACCCTTTTGAATTTCATACTCTCCATTCGATTCATGATATCTCTTCAAGAGTAACATATCATATGATACATGTATAGTTGCACATGTATCATACTACAAATTGAAAACTTTTCCCTTGTTAGCATTTATTTCTCTCACGGAAGCCACAATTCTATCTTGATCAATGAAGTTCACTTTGCCCTCTTTCTTGTTTTATTTTCGGTGTCGACAATTCTTTCCTAAATGTCCAGGTTTTCCACATATTAAAAAATCTCGCTTGGGCTTATTCTTAAACTTATTAAGTTTTTAGAAGGTTTCTTCTTGTTTGATTTGTTGGATGACTCGGTCTTTTCCACAACATTGGTCTTTGAAGTACCATATAAGAGTTTTCACTCTTAACCCTTGCTTTCAATTCTTCCTCAAGTCGGAGATTTTTTTAAACTTATTTCAAAGAGTAATATTCGAAACTATGAACAATCTTCTTTTGATATCATTTTCAAGTCCCCGAGAGGTTAGCAATAATTGCTTTCATTTCAAAAGATTCTGGAAGTTCAATCTTGACCGCCTTTAATTTGTTGACAAGTACTTGTAATTCATGCACTTGGGGGATAAGATGAATGTTTTCAAGAAATTTAAAATCGAAATACCTCGATATCAAGAATTTCTTTTTCTTCAACTTTGTATTTGTTCTCTAATGCATCCCAAATATATTTTGTCGACGATGTGTTGGTGTAGAGAACATACAACCAGTCGGATAGTGCGTTGAGTATTTGACCCCGACAAATTATTTCATATTTTTTACGCTTTTGCCTCTCGGCCTCTTACGACATCAGTATCTCCATTTGTTTGTTTTCACAGTGGTGCCAACTTCGAATCAAGGAAGCAGAAAATCTTCAATGCTATGAGAAGGAACTACAACCTGTCTTGCCATTGAGTTAAATTTGTTCCTTCGAATTGATCCAAGCAAACAAGGTCTTGATTCATAAGTTTGATGGTAGCCATCATAGTTTCGTTCTCTATAAAAAAAATTAGTTTGAGATTGTTGGAAAAACTTGAATCCTTCAAAGAAAATGGAGAAGAAAACCAATAGAAATAGCAAACATCGGAAAATGGCTTGAATGCGTAATCGCTATCCTCATGCTAAATTTGCCCCCTCTAGGATTTTTTTTTATGCTTAAACCGACTCACGACAAATAGTTTGTACGATTTAACAAAATATAAAAGAATAAAAACACAAAACACTTGTGCTTTCTCCTTAAAACTTGAAGAACACTCAAAATGATGAATATGTAAAGATAATTTTGTAAAACTCTATGAATGTAATGATTTCACTAGTGGTGGTGTAATAATTGTGTAGAGGAATGAAATTTATCTCATATATATAGATTCTCAATCATACACCATGAAAAGGTCTCAAAGGTCCATGAAAAGAAGCATTTTTTAGGAAAATGTGCTAAAAAAAAGAATCAGAAATTTCAAACTCAACGATAAAAAAATTGGCCCAAGCGATCGCTCGGGCCAAGGTTTTGGCTTCAGGTTATTGAAAGTGACGTTGAGCACTCATCCAACTGCCTAGGCCAAAATTTCAACTTCTCCCTTTTCTCTTCTCATTTTGTTTTCGATATTTTCATATTTACTCTAAACACCCATATGGATGTATTATCATTCCAATATACTCATCATTATAAATTGAACGCCAAATTACAACAAATATCAACTTTTATTTCTTGACTTTAATATTCGTATCTCTTCTTGGTTTTCAAGTCATCAAGTGTTTCCTAATATGTAGTGCTTTATCGTAAATCATACGGCATTTGTATGATAAGATAAGTAGATAACTTTAAATCGTATACAAGAAGGAAAAAGACCCAAGTACTGGAAATTTGTGACAAATTTGTTACTGAATCCGATGTGGCGAAATGTGATTCATATATATATTTTTTTATTTTTTTTTTTTTTCCATTTTCCAATGAATGCATGCCAAGTATTGTTTGTAAATATTTTTTTGTCAAAATTGTCTGAAGTTATAACATGATTGAGTTAACAAATGATAATAATAATTATAAACTTGTAGCCATCAAGTGATCATATAATTAAAAATCATTTTTGCATGGACTTCGTTGTGAAAATGACTTTGAAATTAGTTAGAGTAACGACATGCAAGATTCTTGTAATTTGTTTCATTATGATTTCATTATAAAAATCCATACTTAGTTTATTCGACTTTTATAATTTAGGTCCCAAATCTCAAAATTATTTTTGTCTTTTATAACAATGATCTAACTCAAATAATCAAATTGCATCTTATTTACGGGTTAGTGTTATCACTGATATTGGATGGCACTAGTGATTGTCTACCACTACGTGGTTGTACTGTCCACCCCTATGAGTACTCTACATTGATGCTAGGACGCCAACCACAGCGCGGCACTACGTCGACCCCCATGCCTACCACATGAAGACGTAGAGCCCAGGCAAGAACTCTACATTTATGCTAGGACGCCTATCATAGCGCGACGTTACGTCAACCCCATGCCTACCACATGAGGACGTCGCCCCACGTGGAAGCTCTACTTCTTGCTAGGACGCCTACCACAACGCAGCGCTACATCGACCCACATGCCTACCACATGAGGACGTCGACCCTACATGGGAGCTCTACGTTAATGCTAGGCCGCCTACCATTACGAGATGCTTTATAACACTTAGTCACGAGATATCACCGAATTAGATAGATGTCGTCTAGCGGTTATCACAAAGACAACCAACCACTGGATGGATAGTGGTCACCTTCTTAGAACGTGGGAAAAGTAGGAGCACGACGTGGGATACGTGGCATTGCAACCGCCCAACGGTTACGCCACTCCAGCCGCCTATAAATACCCCTAAGGCGGGTCAGGTATAATCTGGTGAATTTTTGCTATCTAAATACTCATTTAAGCATTTTCTTCCTAAGTCTATATTTTTAATTCCGGTACTAATTCTCATGCTGGAGGTACAATGGAAGAGAAAGCCCCGTCCCTCACTTTGCAAGTAGTTTTTGCTCATCGAAATAGCAGAACCACCTCACGCCACCTTACGCCACCAAGGAAAGCACGAAGGTTTGTTTCACAACCATTTCATTGGCGTCGTTTGTGGAAAATCCACCGAACAGAAAAGCTATGTCAAGAAGATGAACAATAAGTGATACGCGCTTGGTTGGGAATACGGCAGAAACGGAATCGGAATCAGTTGCAAGGGGACATGACCTGCCACCGCCATCGCAATCGCAATGTGTAACGCAAGGACAATTTAATGCCTTGGAAACACAATTGGCAACCATGATGATCTTTTTGCCCCAGCACCCGTGCAGGAGCAGCCACCACCGGTAGCACAAACAAAAGCCCCACCCATCGCTCAGCCAACAACGGGAGACAGAGGGCTTCAGGGTTAACGGTTCCGCAAGTTTCCCAACCTGAGGTAGACTTAGGGCCAAAGGAAAAAGAAGAACTGGCGAAGTGTCTGTCTAGCAATTTGGATATTTTTGCGTGGTGCCCAAACAATATACGAATGATTGATCCAAATCTTGGAAAGGGGGCTTATAGCCCAAAGGACTTGAAAGGAAAACCACCAGGCAGGCCGTGGAACACTTAGCACCTCAAGAAGTATGATCATTAGATCAACAAACAAGTATTTCGAGTAGTATGATGATGCTTGCATGCACACCTGATTGAAAATTATTTAATGAAAAGCTTGTATGACAGTAGATGATGAGGGCACTAATGAAGGTCGACCTAACTGGGGACGTCCTAGTGCGCCTACTAAGTCCCCAAATCTTGACAATAATTCTACTATGAGGTTATGGTTTATGATTGATTGAAATCATCCAGAATTGCTCGACGTTCGACAGTGAACAACAAAGTAAAAAAAAATTGGCTGGCTCAAAATCGCCCTAGGAGCTGGTGATGAGTTCTAAAAATAAAAAATGGTTAAAGCTCAAAATCATCAGACGCTGCTTTCGACAGCCCAACGTAACTCGACGCCCGACGATGAGCAACAAAGTCAAAAAATTGGCTGGCTCAAAATAGTCTTAAGGGCTGGTGGTGGGTTCTAAAAACCAAAAATGGTTAAGACTTAAAATCACCAGACCCTACTTTCGACAGCCCAACATAGCTCGACATATGGCGGTGAGCAACAAAGTCAAAAAATTAGCTAGCTTGAACTCGTCCTAAGGGCTGGTGGTGAGTTTTCAAAACAAAAAATGGTTAAGACTCAAAATCACCGGACCCTGCTTTCGACAGCCCAACATAGCTCGACGTATGACGATGAGCAACAAAGTCAAAGAATTAGCTAGCTCGAACTCACCCTAAGGGTTGGTGGTGAGTTTTCAAAACCAAAAATGGTTAAAACTCAAAATCACCGGACCCTCCATTCGACAACCGAAGATTGCTCGAAACATAGCGGGCAAGCGACAAGACCAATAATTTGGTTATAAAAACGCATGGTACCCTGCAGTCAGGTGGAGAGCCCCTAAAGCCAAAAATTGGCTAAGGCCCTAAATCACTAGACGCGCTCTATGCTCGACGAAGCCTAAGAGGCTAGGCAAAGATCGACAAAACCAATAATTTGATTGTGACAAACTCGCGGCACCCTGCGGTCTAGTGAAGAGCCCCCAAAGCAAAGAATTGGCTAAGGCCCTAAATCACTAGACCCACGCTCTACGCTCGACAAAGCCCATTAGCTAGGCCAAGATCGACAAAACCAATAATTTGGTTGTGGCAAACTCGCGGCACCCTGCGATCTAGTGGAGAGCCCCCAAAGCCAAAAATTGGCTAAAGCCTAAATCACTAGACCCGCGCTCTACGCTTGACGAAGCCTAAGGAGCTAGGCAAAGATCAACAAAACCAATAATTTGGTTGTGGCAAACTCGCGGCACCCTGCGGTCTAGTGAAGAGCCCCCAAAACCAAAAATTAGCTAAGGCCCTAAATCACTAGACCCGCGTTCTAAGCTCAATGCAGCCCAATGGGCTAGGTGAGGATAGACAAAACCAATAATTTGATTCTACAAACTTACGAGACCCTGCGGTCTAGTGGAGAGCCTCCTAAGCCAAAAATTGACTAAGGCCCTAAATCACTAGACCTACGCTCTACGCTTGATGCAGCCCAAGAGGCTAGGTGAGGATCGACAAAACCAATAATTTGGTTATACAAACTCGACAACACTCTACGGTCCTAGCAGAGAGCCTCCAAAACCAAAAAATTGGTTAAGGCACTAAATTGCTGCAATCTGCGCTCTACTATCGACGTAGCTCGAGGGGTTAGGCGGAGAGCCTTCATAACCAAAAACTTGGTGAAGGCCCTAAATCGCCAGACCCCATCTCTATGGTCAACATGACTCAGGGGCTAGGCGGAGAGCCTTCATAATAAAAAACTTGGTGAAAGACCTAAATCACCGGACCTCGCCTCTCTGGTCGACATGACCTGGGAAGTTAGGTGGAAAGCCTTCAAAATCGAAAAATTGGCTAAGGCACAAAATCACTAGACCTTGTGTTCTACGTTCGACGCAACCTAAGGGGCTGGGTGGAGATTAACAAAACCAAAAAGTTGGTTAAGGCACTAAACCGCTGCACCCCGCGCTCTACGGCCGACATGGCCCTAGGGGCCAGGCGAAACACCTTTAAAACCAAAAAATTGGTGAAGGCCCTAAACCGCTAGATCTTACACTCTACCGCCGAAATGGCCATATGGACTAAGCGAAATGCCTTCAAAACCCAACAATTGGTTAAGACACTAAACTGTTGCACCCTGCACTCTACGCCGACATGGCCCTAGGGGCCATATAAAATGCCTTTACAACCAAAAAATTGGTGAGGGCCCTAAATCGCTAGACCTTACACTCTACCGCCGACATGGCCCTAGGAGCTAGGCGAAACACCTTCAAAATCAAAAAATTGGTTAAGGCAAAATCCAGTGCTAGTCGAACATCGCTGATCGACGGTTGACGGCAAAAAAAAATAAAAATTGTGAAAGGATAAAGATGCTACCTCTTATCGATAAGATTTGACAAGAGGTAGAGGGGCTAATGATATTGGATGACACTAGTGATTGTCTACCACTACGTGGTCGTACTGTCCACCCCTATGAGTACTCTATATTCATGCTAAGGACGCCTACCACAGCGCAGCACTACATCGACCCCACGCGAGAGCTCTACATTTATGCTAGGACGCCTACCACAGCGCGGCGCTACGTCGACCCCCATGCCTACCACATGAGGACGTCGACCCCACGTGGGAGCTCTATATTCATGCTAGGGCGCCTACCACAGTGCGACGCTACGTCGACCCCCATGCCTACCATATGAGGACGTCGACCCCACGCGGGAGCTCTACATTCATTCTAGGATGCCTACCACAGCGCGACGCTACGTCGACCCCCATGCCTACCACATGAGGACGTCGACCCCACGCGGGAGCTCTACATTCATGCTAGGACGCCTACCACAGCGCGACGCTACGTCGACCCCCATGCCTACCACATGAGGACGTCGACCCCATGCTAGAGCTCTACATTCATGCTAGGATGCCTACTACAGCGCGGCGCTACGTCGACCCACATGCCTACCACATGAGGACATCGACCCCACGCGGGAGCTCTACATTCATGCTAGACCGCCTACCATTACGAGACGCTCTATAACACTTAGTCACGAGCTATCACCGAATTAGATAGATATCGTCTAGTGGTTATCACAAAGACAACCAACCACTGGATGGATAGAGGCCACCTTTTTAGAACGTGGGGAAAGTAGGAGCACGACGTAAGACACGTGGCATTGCAACTGCCCAGCGGTTAGGCGACTCTAGCTGCCTATAAATACCCCTAAGGCGGGTCAGGTATAATCTGGTGAATTTTTGTTATTTGAACACTCATTTAAGCATTTTCTTCCTAAGTCTATATTTCTAACTCCAGTACTAATTCTCACGCCGGAGGTACAACAGGGGAGAAAGCTCCGCCCCTCACTTTGCAGGTAGTTTTTGCTCATCGGATAGCAGAACCACCTCACGTCACCTTACGCCACCAAGGAGAGCACGATGGTTTGTTTAACAACCATTTCAATCACAAACACCCCAAACTCTATATCATTTTCAAGGATGTCAATAACAAGGAAAATTGGCAATCGAATTAACGTCAATTATTTCAATTTGCCAGTTAATGAATGTTGCTTTTAATTATTTACTATTTGGGTGACTATTGATGACCAATTATTAGCTTTCTGATTAATTGGGTCGAACCAACTTGAAATTTTACTTAAACATCATTGACCATTAGCAAAATTAACTCATCTTCCATACTAGAAGGGACTGGGGAGCAAAGCCACTTTGGCAGGGAAGACGAGCAAGGTGGGGGAAATGAACTAGGGCTGGGACAAGTGGCTAGATGGTGACGGAATTGGGAAGACGGTGGGAATCATTTATGATCTATTTGGCATGGCTTTATTTTTGTTTTTACTTCATGTAGAAGAATTTCATGAAAAATGTTGAAGTTATGGTGACACTTTGTTGTCAACCAAATAAATATATTTTGATTTATATTTAATTACATATTTTGGTCATAGTCTAATTATGAAATGATGTAAAAGTTAGGTTATTTTGTAGCTACTACAAATTATTGTATTGTCAAAGTATGGTCAAGTACATTATCTAGCTTGTAGTATAGTAAAGTGATAATAGGTAATGATAGTTAATAGAATAGTTGTTAGAAAAATCTTATAGGTTTGGCTATATATAGGCCATGTATTTCCAGATTTATTAGAAGAAAATGAAGTGAAGTTATAGTTGAAAAACGTTTTTTTTTCTTCTCCTCTGTTCTGTCCAAAATGATAGCAGAGTTTCAATTTTTTATATAGAATACGGTATGTCAAAACGAGTTCTTTTCTCTCCTCCTTAACATCAAAAATCCAACAATGTTAGAGCTTCAATCCTAAAGCTTTCGATCCAATAAATTTCCATCAAAAAAATTATCTTAATTTTTGTTTGAAAACTAAATTTTAAAAAGAGATTCTTATTCGGAAAGTACTTTTAGGTGAAGACACATTAGAACAACTTTCTCTAAAAGTTGTTATAACTAAAAAAAAAAAAGTACTTTCATAAAATTTGTCAAACGAATCCAAAAGAAGTTTTTGGGTCTCAATATAAGAAAAGTTCAGTAATGGAAGAATATAGAAAAGAAATTGCAAAACAATCTGAATTGAGAGGAAAGCTATACATGCATTTCCATTGAATGATCCTTATGTGTACCAGAATTCTAAATTGACACAGAAAAGCTATCAAAATCAGTTAATAGATGTTGTACAAGTAACAAAATTATCAAAAAATATTCTCCCAAGCAGTACAAAAACGGTGAAACAGAAAATGGATTAGGTGGACAATCTAGAATACTCTAATGATGTTCCTTTAGTAACCTCGTATGGTCCTTGCTGATTTTCTTTGCTTGTTGAGTCGTGACTGCCTAGTTGACATTTTGCATTTCCTTTTTTCCACAGCCCCCCGCAAGATGGAGAGTAGATAGTTTCTGCTCCCATATTTTGTAAATGAGAGTAAATGCTATTTGAACCCAATGCCTTAGTCAGAATATCTGTTATTTGTAAGATACTATTTGCATGTTCAGTGAGAATACTCCCTTCTTGAATTTTATCATGAATCAAGTGGCAATCTAGCTCCATGTGTTTAGTCCACTCATGAAAAACTAAATTTACTACTATGTGTCTTGCAGCCTTGTTATCACGAAACAACAAAGTTGCTTGAGGAGGATCCACCATAAAATCTTGAAGTAAAAATCTGAACAAACATAGTTCATAGCAGGAACGTGCCATTGATCTAAACTCAACCTCAACCGAGGACCTTGAGATGGTATTTTGATTTTTAGACTTCCAAGAAACCAAGCAATAACAAAGAAAAACACAATAATCTGTCACAAACCTACGTGTATCTGGGGCATGCCCCCCAATCCAAATCACAATGGGCTTTAAGTTGAAGGTTTGACTATGAATAATATAGCAATCCTTGACCTAGAGCTCGCTTTATGATCTCAGTAGTTTAAGAACAATATTCAAATGTGAGATTCTAGGGGCTTGCATGAATTGGCTAAGTAGTTGTACTGAATAAGCCAAGTCTGGTTTGGTAATGGTGAGAAATAGGAGTCTACCAATGAGTCATCTATAAATGGAAGGGTCTTTGAGCAGCTCAACTTGGTCTTTAGAAATTCTACAATTTTGATCTAAAGGTATTTTGGTTGGTATTGTTCCAATGGTTCCTGAAGCAGCCAATATATCTAATGCATACTTTCTTTGACAAATGTAAATTCCATTCTCTGATCTAGCCACTTTTAACCCAAGAAAGTACTTCAAGTTACCTAAGTCCTTGATTTTGAATTTGTCATGGAAGGAAGATTTGAGAGTAGATAATTTCCATATCATTTCCAACCACTATAAGATTATCCACATAGATTAGGATGACTGTGAAAGAGTTCTTTACTGATCTTGTAAACAAGCTATAATCAGCTTTTGACTATTTGAAACCTTGCTGATTAATAAAATCTGAAAGCTTGTCATACCATTTTCTCGAGGCCTTCTTTAATCCATATAAACTCTTATGAAGTTTACAAACTTTTGGATGTTCACCATTAGCATAACCTATTGGAAGCTCCATATAGACTTTCTCATCTAAATCACCAGGTAAAAACGCTTTGTTCACATCTAATTGATGCAAATTTCATCCTTTAGCAACCACAACAAGAAGTAATGTCCCAACTGTTACTAATTTTGCTACACGGAAAAAAGTTTCATGGTAATCTAGCCTCTCTTATTGTGAATACGTGGTTGCTACTGACCTCTCAAATGCCGCATCCACATTGTATTTGATTTTGTACGCCAATTTACACACTGTACTTGCTCTTCCAGGAGGTAAATCAACTACAATCCAAGTGTCATTCAACTCTAGAGCTTTTATTTCAATCTGCATTGCCTTACACCAATTTGGGGATTTAACAGGTTGTGCGTAGGTGCTAGATTAGGTATATTTTGTGATTGAAGTGATAGAAACTGTGTGTTGGACAATTTATTATAAGAGATGTTCAACCTTCTTCCTTGTTCAATTTTTGTGCATAAGGAAATGATAAACCTTGTTGACAAATGAACAGGTGCTAGTTTTTCTCTAGTGGATCTCCTAGGCAAGTGTGGACTTGAGTAAATGGTATGTGAAGATTTTGTAGAAGATTCTGTTGGGTTTTTGGGTTAAAACTTTACAAATAAAGCTCTAAAATATTGATGATATTTATGGTCGATGGAGAAGGTGATAACAGATTTTTATAAAGCAAAAATAAGAGCATAAACTCTAATTTTCTTGGAGAAAACCAGAGGAGAATGGAATGCTTTGAAGGCTACATTTTGATATATTTTCTTTTTAATGTTCGAGTTATACAATAACCATATATATAGACCAATCTACAAGTCATTATACAAGATATTTTACCAATTATTCTATATCATACCTCAACTTGTAGTAGGCCTTGACTTAACAATACATTTACTAATACAAGATCATACTTTGTCTATCTTTTACATCACAAAATCACTTGGACGTTAACCAAACTCTCTAACTAAATTAGAAACCACAAATACATGTTTGGTTGACAACTAGAGTGTCACCAATACTTTAACACTCCCCCCATGACACTTTGGTTGGAAACCATCAAAAAATTTCTTCGTGTTTAGGCCATTTTTTGTTTTCTGTTTTTTCTCGACTACCAATGGTGATTTTGGGGAAGAAGAAGAAGGGAACTCCATTGATAAAGTATCAATAAGATCTTCTTTTCTTTTTTTATTTGATCGAAATTTAACTTTGGTTGCAACTGTGCTTATAATGTTTATTGTTATTCTTTCGTAGTTGATCAACATCTATTGCATTCGAATCAACCTCACCTAAAGAACATTCATTCTTGCATCTTTCCTCATATTTGCTATTGTAAAAAAATCAGGGATGGCTGCTGTTATTTTTTCGAAAGCTACTGCTGTATATCAGATTTTCCAAAGGGCTGCTGCTGCTGATCTTTTTCTTTACCAGATTTAGCTTTTTTCCAACCATTTCCTTCACCATCTGAGATCAAATTTTCCCAGGGGCAGTTGCTGATTTTTGGCTTGGCTGAGCTTACCAGATTTTGCGTCTTGCTTAACTGGATTCACTCACCTTTTTTCAGCCATTACCAACACTTATAAAAACGATTTTAATAACATTTTTCAGCTCCTTCATCTTCATTCTTCTGACATTTTTCGCATGGTATATGACTTTAGCCTGCCGAGTTTCGAGCTTACTAGCTTCAACCATATTCACTCCTTCGCTAACCGGATTCAGCTTCTTCATCACACCAGTTTTCCTTAGTTGCATCAGTTTACCAGTTATCTTCTTTTTAATCAAATACCGTATTTCAATATGAGTTTACTGGATTGCCATTTTGCATATCAGATTTCATCAATTTTTTCTTCAAATTCTTCAACTTTTCTTTCAAATTTCTGACCATTTGCTACTGTTGAATCATGCTGAAGTTGAGCCTTTGAAATACCGGATTTTTTCAGTTTTTTAGTGCATACTGGATTTGATCAGTTCAACATACCGGATTTGAACAATGCATACCGGATTTTCAGATTTGATTTACCGAATTTCAATTTTGAACAGAATACCGGGTTTGACTTTAGCTTGCATACCGGATATGAGTTTTAATTGAAAATATTGTATATCAGCTTTGGTATACCGATTTTTGAGCTTCTTCTTCAGCATCTTGTATCGAATTCTCGATTTTTTCAGCACCTTCAACGGCTATTTTCTTCAATTTTTCATGGCCAAGGTTTAGTTTTTCAGCTCTGATATTCAAAGATCAAATTTTCAGCTCTAAATCCTTGCCAATAAACCAGATTTTTCATTTTATCAGCACCATATATTTCTCATTTTTTAGCATTTTAACAGCACATTCACATCAACTTTTCACCATTTTTGCAGCTCCTTTTCACAGCAACTTTGCAATCATTTCAATGTGCCGGTATTTGCTTTGTTTTCAGCCACTTTCATCACCATCAATGATCAAATTTGACTCTCAGGGCTGCTGCTGAAATTTTGGCATCAAACCGATTTTTGAACATTTTTTACTGCCATTTTTTTACAGCTTTTTCTAGTTTTTCTTAGCTTCATTGTGGCCCCTTTTCAAAGATCATTTGGGCTCTGATACCATGTTGTATTTTTGAGTCTAAAGCTTTACAAATAAAGCTCTAAAATATTATTGATATTCATAGTCGATGGAGGAGGTGATAACAGATTTTTACAAAGCAAAAGTAAGAGCATAAACTCTAGTTTTCTTGGAGAAAACCAGAAGAGAAGGGAATGCTTTGGATGCTACATTTTGATATATTTCCTTCTTAATTTTCGAGTTATACAATGGCCATATATATAGACCAATCTACAAGACATTAAATAAGATATTTTACCAACTATTCTATATCATACCTCAACTTGTAATAGGCCTTGACTTAACAATACATTTACTAGTACAAGACCATACTTTGTCTATCTTTTACATCACAAAATCAGTTGGACTTTAACCTAAGAACACACTTTCTTGCTCTAGGATCAAATTTGTGTCTACTATTGACGAGTGGAAGCAAAAGCTAAACAACCAAAAGCTCTAATGTGAGAGTAGATAGGTTTGGTTTTGAAAAGGAGCTCGAAAAGTGTTTTATTTTTGAGAAGTCGTGATGGAGTACTTTTTATAAGGTAACTGCTGTGAGAACACAATCACTCTAATATCTCATTGGAATTACCCTTTGAAATTTCAGGGCCCTAGCAACATTTAAATTATGTTGGAGCTTTCTCTCTACAATGGCAATTTGTTGAGGAGTCTCAACATAGGTTTTCTGATGTATTATACCCTTTCTTGAATAGAAGCTTTCATATCAAACTCCAACCGTTATCACTTCTGATCACTGTTATCTTAGAATCAAATTGGGTTTCAATCATTGCACAGAATTGTTGCAAAATCCTAGTAGCATCTGATTTTAATTTTAACATTTGTACCCAAGTACAATGACTAAAATCATCCACAATATTAAGAAAATATGTTGATCCATCATGACTAATTTCATTACATGGTCCCCAAAGATCACAATGAATTAAGTCAAGGCATTTTCTAGACCTATGATGACTAACAGGGAAAGGAAGTTTATGTAACTTTGTGGAAGGACAAAAAGAACAGGGTATAAGACTCGTAGAAATTCCAAAAATGTATTCTTTACTAAGTAAACCCAACCTAGAATTAGAAAGGTGTCCAAGTCTGTAATGCCAAAGATTAAAATCTTTAGAAATGGAGTTATTGTTGGTCAAAGCGGGCTTATACTAAGACTGTAGGAGAGACTTCATTCATCAGTAATTGGTACAAGCCGTCCTTTACTTCACTCATGCTAGTCGTTTTCCAAGTTCAAAGGTCCTGAATGAAATAATTTCCAGGCAAAAATATTAGGCAACATTTTGAGCTTTGAATTAACTTGCTAACAAATATTAGATTAAAAGAAAATGATGGAACTCAAAGAACATCATGTAGAATCAAGTTTTTGAATATAGGTTTGAATTAACTTGCTAACAAATATTAGATTAAAAGAAAATGATGGAACTCAAAGAACATCATGTAGAATCATGTTTTTAAATATTGTTTCTGTTCCAACACGAGTAGCATTAACAACTTCACCATTTGAAGAGCCACAGAAATATGCAGCTACTGTTTGATGGTTGCAAAGAAAGAGGTTGAACAAATCATAGTATCCAAGGTGTATCAAAAGTGGAGTAATGCCACTCTGCCAGGCTGGTAAAAGGCCTGGCAGAGCTGCCGCCTCACATGAGGTGGGTCCCATGCGGACCCACCTCATTAAAAAAAACCCCCAAAAATACCCCCCCCCCCCCCCCCCCCCTATTTGTGAGAGGGCCTGTACATAGCCTGGCAAAACAGCCTTGTACACCCAGCTCGGTCCATCAAAAGTGTTATATGATTTTTTGCTATGAACAGAGAAGCAAAGAGAGTTACTAGAGACCTTTGACAGATCAGATTATGTAGATGAAGATGGTACGACAGATGGACTTGATTAACTAAAGATGTGTAAGGCTGGCTCGGCTGTGACTTAAGTAAGGCAATTAGCTGTAAATATTGCTCGACTGAGTGGCACTTGACTGTTGACTTGTTCCTGTCCAGATGACATGATAGTGATGATTTGGTTAGCCGATGCTTGTCTGCCATTTCCATAGAGCTTTTGGCCTAGTGGATAACCATGAAGCTTGAAGCATTTTTCCGCACTATGACCAGGCATTTGACAATAACTGTACACTGGTTTATCAGGGTTGGCCTTTAAAACATCTCTCCAGAGAATGTCCAAGAACTTTACAGAATGTACAATATTATTTTCTTTGAGATGTAATATTCTGCCTTCCAGTATCTTTAGAAGTTGCCATGAGGAATCACTGACAGGGCTGTCTAGAGAAATTTGTCGACATTTTGCCTCTCGTTGTATAATAAAATATGCTTCTTTAAGACTGGGAAAAAGCTTGATTAGAAGATTCTGAGCCTTGAGAGCTTTGTAGGTGTCATTTAAACCCATAAGAAATTTCATTACGCGAACTCTGTCTTGGTTATTCACTACTGTTCAATCTCACAAATGAACAGTTAGAAATTGACTCATAATTCATTAATTCATCCAGCAGAGTTTTAAATTTAGAGTAGCAAACACTCACAGTATCTTGGTTTTGCATCAACATTGCAATACCTTGCTTTAGTCATAGATCTTACGAGCATATTGCTGGGCAAGTCGCTGTTCAAGTTCCTGCCACAGTTGATGAATAGTCTCAACATAAAGAGTGCTACTCTTGATATCGACGGATATGGTATTCTGCAACCAAGTGATGACGATGTCATTGCAACAAAGCCAATGGTCCATCAATGGGCTGTCGACCTCAGGTGGCTCATGAATACTCCCAGCGACAAATCCTAGTTTGTTTTCTATATGAAGAGATCTTTTCATTGCGCGTGCCCAGAAATGATAATTGCTTGAATCATGCATTTGGGTGACAATGAGAGCTCCATTGCTATCACTAGAGTTGATCAAATATAGGTTATTTGGTTGAGATGGGTCATGAGTGTTGGGATTTGGATTTGCAGGAGGAGAATTTGAGTTTTGATCAACATTTGTGCTAGCAGGATCAACAATGTGTCTCTGATACCATATAAGAAGTTCAGCAATGGAAGAATACAGAAAAGAAATTGTAGAACAATCTGAATTGAGAGAAAAACTACATATGCATTTCCATTGAATGATCCTTATGTGCACCAGAATTCTATATTTATACAGAAGAGCTACTAAAATCTATTAATAGATGTTGTACAAATAACAAAATATACAAAAAATATTCTCCCTAGCTGTACAGAAATCTCTTGCTGATTTTCTTTGTGCTTGCTGAGTCATGACTGCCTAGTTGACATTTTGCAATTCCTTCTTTCAACACTAAAAAGCTCCTTTTCTTATTTTTCAAAAATCATGCCAAACGAGCTCTAACAAGGATGAAACTACCTCCAATCAAAGTGGAAAAATATAGTTGAATAAATAAATATATCACCTCTCTCATTTAACTTTTTAGATAAGTTGATCGAATTAAACAAAATTTTTATGGTTAAATTTTATCATTTGATTTGCATTTGGAGAAGCTTGTTAGAGGTGCGTCCCATCTTTTGAGTGGTACAAAGTAAAGAAAAGGAGCAGAAGGGGCGTGGGGCAAGTGAATTGAATAGTATCGATGGAAAAAAAAATAATAATTAAATAGACTTAAATATCGTAACTAAAACAATTATCAAGTACTTCCACTCAAAAAAAATATGTTTTTATGATCATTCTTAAGCATACATATCCTACATATTGTATCACTCCTTTATCTAAAGTTTGCTTTCCTAGGACAGAAATTCCTCTGCACATATTTGCATTTATCAGTCAATCTTTACAGAAGAATAAATCATCCTGGTGAACCAGAAGCAGGCGTAGAAGCCTATGGTACCGGTCAGAACGAAAAACGCATATGAAGCAATCAACATGTACCCGAAATACAACATGCCGGAGACGGGCTTAGTGATGTCAAGTTTAGTGAAGAAGTAGAATGTAGCATAGAGGAAGAGGTATAGAGCCGAAGAACCTGATGTTAAGTATGATCTCCACCACCAGAGGTAATCCTCGCTGCATAACTGGAAGTAGCAAAGAACAATTGATATTTCCGCGCAGGTGATGACAAGGATGATGAGAACGATGAAGAGGAACCCAAATATGTAGTAGAACTGATTCAACCATATGGAGGTGAGGATGAAAAAGAGCTCGATGAAAACAGCTCCGAATGGGAGTATACCTCCGATCAAGATTGAGAAAACGGGGTTCATGTACCATGCCAGTTCTGGGATTTGCCTGGGAATTTTGTTTGTTTTCACAGGATCCTCAATTGCTGGTCTTCGAAAGCCAATGTAACTTCCTACGAAGACTAGCGGTACTGAAATCCCAAACCATAAGAAGACTAAAGTAAACATAGTTCCGAATGGGACTGCCCCTGATGATTTCTGGCCCCAGATGAGTGCATTGAGTACAAAGAAGATGCTAAAGACTGTAGCCGGGAACAGAAAAGCAGTCCTAAGAGCGATTTTCTTCCATTCAGTTCCTTTGAACATCTTATAAAGACGGGCAGAGGCATAACCGGCGAAGAGCCCCATGAGAACCCAAAGCAATAACATTGCTGTCATAAGTCCACCACGGTTGGAAGGGGAAAGGAATCCGAGTGCAGCAAAGATCATAGTCACAAGTACCACCCCTAGAAACTGTACCCCAGTTCCAACATAGACACAGAGTAATTCCGAGTTATTTGGTGACCTGAACACATCTGCATGGACCAATTTCCATCCAGTTTCTTCCTGGGCCTCCTCTTGTGTCTCGAGTTCATTATACTTAGAGATGTCCCGGAAAAGTGTCCGCAGCATTATCATTGCAACCATGCCCGAGAGGAAGAGAACAATCATCAAAGAATTTACTATTGAGAACCAATGGATTTGATCATCTGACATTAGAAGGTAAGTGTCCCACCTTGATGCCCACTTCACCTCACTCTCCTGCAGTGCAGAGCATCATTAGAAATTAGAAGGTAAGTTGAAATTTATGGTGGAAAGAACATATACGCATTTAGTAATCACTTGCAAGTAATGGGAAAAAGAATGAAGATGACTGTTATCTTGCATATAATCAGAATTATCAGTTATTTTATTACCTCAAATGCAACATCATAAGTGAATATGGCTTCTTGTTTATCTTCAACTTCTTGTGGAGAATTTGAGGAGGAAACCGCATGCTTTGCATGGGGATCACACGTCATTAGATGAGTATCCTCACTCCATTGTCCTTCATACTCATGCTTGACACTAAACGAAGGCGATGTAGAAGATAAGTACATGATGCACTACAAACGCCAAAAGAATTCTATGAAGTAAAGTATCAAGAACTTGAGCCCTAGAACAAATTATTAAGAAATGAGACCTCCCTAAAGAGCCCACCTACCTGAATGGTACAACCTCGAAACCCACAATCCTTGCCGCTTCAGTCTGTTGATCTTTATGATACTTGACAGTGAAGCTCAAGTGATTGTGAAGAAAATATTTTTCATCCTTGCTCTGCACAGAAGGGAACAAAATGTGAGTCAAAGAAAAATTCTGCAAATAGATTACCTTGGCACTTTAGGCCCGATAATTTTACTTACTCCGCTGTATTTTCCTTTTAGCCCAACATGAAAACCAAGCTGATAAACTGGAGGACTATCTTGTTCTGTCCTTGGAATGGGAACAACCAATGGGAGATTATCTAAGATCCTGCCACATGAAGGAGAAGAACTTTTAAATGTTGATGCTTTATAATAAATTCTAAGGAATCAGTAAAAGACGTTGGATTTGTTAAATGCAACATATTAACCTACATGTTGACACGATATTCATCTTGAATTTTGTCTTTGAATTCTTTTGCAGTTTTGGCATCGAGTGTAAGTCGACATACTACATTGCACATCTGAGGTTCCCTCATTTTAAACTGATGCATAGACAAGAAGAAAATGTCAATTCCTAACAAACCAGTCAAATGGGTCCAAATTCATAAAGGTCATAATACTGACCACATAACGGGAGTTCTCAATGCGATCGCCACGAAGTACTTCTCCAAGATTTTCTCTACTGTCAACTATGGCGTCTGGACGACAGAAAGGAAAAGAATAGTACGAGTAAGGAAGCTGAGTCTTTATAGAAGTCAGTTTGTTCACTTTCACATTCAATGGATCTCCCTGCACCCGATTCAACAAAATAACAAATAAAGAAAATCAAATGAGTCATGACACTGAGTTACAAAGTGGAAACATACAAAAGAAGAACCAAATAAATGTAGGCAATAATTTAGACAGTGCAAGAAAATTCAAATTGATACCTCTCTTAATGAATGAATGTAGAAAGAAGCTATTTTGTTACCCGAGCCTTATTTCTATTTCGGAACTTCAAAATACAATCACCATTTTTCCTCTCTACACCTATATTTTATCTGCATCCACCACTCAATTCAAAACTTAACAATATTATTCTATACATCCCCAATGCTCTGAAAAGTCCCCTTATATTGAGCGGTGAGAAATATTGCCTATATTGTAGAAGCGATCCTCGTCCCTGGGGATTGGGGAAGGGATAAAGTATGGTGGTGGCAGAGACAAGTAGGACAGACAGGTTGGGAGTGTTGGGGTGAAGGTGCAGGTGCAGGTGCAGGTGCAGGTGCAGTGTGATGAGATGGGAAGGATGATGGAACAGTGGTGGCATGGTAAAATTGGCATTTTGATGAAACAATACCTCTTTCACACTCTACTTCAGAAACAACCCTCGTGAAAAGATATGCATAGGGACTTCACTCCATTTCAGAAGAAAAGTTTAACTTTTTGTTGGTATATGAAGGATGGCTAATTGTCTATTAAAAGGTGGGTCTGAATAGCATCTCACTTTATGGTTTCCTTCTCTGACACTAAGTATATTGATGGCAACACAGTTTTAATTATTGCATTCTTCATTGACACAAATTTTAGAAGTTACTTGATGACCATTTGTAAGACAACAGTTTGAACAATTGAAGTGCCAGCTCAGCTTAGTGTGCATACACCTTAAAGTTTATAGGACGTCTACATCTCTGCATTTAGAGTCAAGATCTCGAGGGTGGATTTGAATATCTCTCTGGCCAATTACTATTTAATAAATACCATGAAATTACAGAATAGCATGCCATGTTTAAACAGAACTAAATGGCACATGCTAGTTATTTATTACTCAATATCCACTTGGTCTCTTCAAAATCTCATCCTCCATTCCCAGACCCCATTCCATTAAATGGTTTAATACAATCTTTCCAATCATAAGATTATTATAATCACCATCACATTTACCTTTAGCAGTAACATTTCACAACCATATGAAATCACTAATCCAATTTCTTAGTAGAAATGCCAACAAAACGCACAAAAGGTATAAATTAATTAATTAATTAATTAAACAATGTGCATCAAGCAACAATTTATTAACCTTCTCTAGAAAGATTTAACTAATAATCCTAACTTGTAAATTGTAATCAAATACTATCGAAATCAGAATAGACCAATCCAAATCCACTAATACCACAACCATACACTCAGACACACACGATCTTGATCAAGACAGATCTTTGAGCAGAACCCAGATCAAGAATCACATTAAAGCATGCATACAATATATAGAATCATAAAACAATTTATATGCTAGGAGGGTGAAGCGGTAATTGGAGAAGGGACCTTTCTGAAGTCTTCCGGGGCGACACCGGGGAGGTAGAAGCCGAAGGCATTGTTAGAACAGAGAATAACGTAAATGACTGTAAATACAAAAATTGTACGCATTGCATGAGATCTAACAGTTTTTCCCATGGCAATGAAGCAACAACTCTTTCCCTCAGATCCAGAGAGAGAGAGAGAGAGTAGAACGGATGGGCTCTTCGTGTATATATGAAGCTGTCGGTTGATGTGGGGTAATTATGTTCGGGCTAAATATGGAAATTAATCCTCCCTCCGTTCCATAAAACTAATTCTTTTTTTTTTTTTTGTTCGTATGTCTCAAATTATAATCATATTTCAAATATAGTTAATATATTAATTTTTTAATATGTTCCTTTGTTATCACAAATTACATTGAATATTGATTGTATTAATGTAGAAGTATATTAAGAAAAATGATAGTAAAACTTATTATTTCAACTATAATAACTAAATTTTCTTAATTTGCGTGAAAAAATAAATAGGACTATCTTTATGGAATGAATGAAATATATGTTTACAAATATAAATTTTTTAATGTTTCATTTAGATATAATAACGAACGAAGGTGAGGACGCGATTGGGTCGAGGTAGAATAATACTATCATTCAGGGTCGGGCTAAGGCGAGGACAAGATTGGGTCGAGGTAGAACGATTATTACAATTCAGTGTCAGGTAAGGTTGAATAAGGTTAGAAAATTTTTATCTTCCCTATTTCATTGATATCTCACACTTCAACCTTCATTTTTTTTTTCGCATTATCATAAATGAGGGAAAATTTACGAAATATTCTTCTATATAGTGTATATTTACATTTATATACCATATTTCTTAAATTTACATTTTACATACTACATGATAACAAAAAAATAACTTTGCTAAAAGGTTTACAAATTTATCATTAAAAAAAATTAAATAGACAAAATATTCATAATCGAAAAATAAATTAGTACTCATTCATCCACATCTCCGTAGAGGAACATTCAATCGAGTTTTTGACAGCATTATTTGTATATTTTTTTCATTTCATGTTTTACTAAAAAAATTTACATTTTATTTTGTTGTTGTTGTTGTAGTATCTTCCAAAAAAGAAAAAAAAAAAGTAACATTCAAAATAGAAACCAATAAAATTACTCGTATATTCCTCACAATTTTTTAGATTGTAAAATTACTCTAACCTAAAATAAATAAGTAATTGATTTTTAGCTACAAAATAATAACTAATATTCAAAACTACCCAAAGTGTAACAGTGTGTTAAATACATTCGATCACATATTTTAACCACCATAGTCGTTGCTGTCGCACTTCTGTCATCGGCACTTGTAACACGCAGTCTTACGATGCTACCACCATTTGTATACTCGTTACACTATTATCGTCACCACCTTCAGCACCAGACTGTGCCACCACCAATACAAATAGATTTGTTCCACTATCGTCGTCAACAACCACCATCATTATCATCCACCCACCGTGAAACACACACTGAAAGTGATATTAACAATAAATACATATCGAAAAAAGAAATAAGATCTATTCTCCCTCTCCACTGTCGCAACTAATATATCCGATGGATTTTTCATCAGAATACTCCACATGTAGTGTAGGGATGGCCACTGATTTGGAGGAGAGGATAAGAGAGAGCCATCGTTTTGTTATTTGGGCGTGTATAAAGTCAGAAGTTATTGAATTAAAAATTAAAATTCCAGAGTTAGAATTTCAAAACAAAGCAATATATTTCTATCTTCTCCCATTTCTTGCCAAAAAAAAAAAAAAAAAAAAAAACATGTCACTCCTAATCACTTTCAAGTTTCAAACACTGATGAATAAGAAACCACTATCCAAGCTAGGTAGAAATCTTTCTTCTAATATCTAGAGTATAAGAAGCCTACTATGGAGACCTTTAACTATATAAAAAAAAACCCTCCATAGCATAGCTTGAAGAAGGTCCAAAGAGCTGGAACCCGGAGGAAAGAAGAACCAAGTTCTGCTGTGAAAACGCCGCTCTGGACTGGTACCTTGAGAAATTGCTTTGTTAAAGCTATTGGGATCTTGAATCCTCACTGTAAACCAGAAAATGATTTTTTTTTTTTTTTCTTTATTTCTTATGATTCAAAGAACCCAGAATTAGAATTTTAGCTTGAGGATCCATTAATTTCGTTTTGACATAAGGTTATTCAAATTTTAGGTTGTTCAAGCTATAGAACTTCAAAAAGAAGTCAGTAAATATATCATTGTAGATTTATATATTCTTATTATGAAGGTTAAGTTATTTACATTTGAATTTTAATGCTCCACAAGGTGCTTATTCAATTTTGAGAAAAGTTGTTTAATGTGCTTATTCAATTTTGCTAGGAAATCAATCTTGGATAAATACTTCAACCGGTATTGTCCAAGAAATACTTGAAATGTGATAATCCCAAAGAACTTGTAAAATGGAAAAAGAGATAAGATTTTTGGGAAAGAAATGGATTTCTAATATAAATGAAGAACCTTGGATTACTTGAACAAATCTCAAGTTAATCCCCTTGAAAGAAAGCAAGCTTTGATTTATAACTCAAGATAAATCTAACCTCTATCTTGTAAAATCTCTCCAAGCTCTCCCTAGTTTTCTCAATTTTTGGCCTCACGAATAGGTGAAAATCTGGTGTTTATATACAGCTCGGGTGAACGCCATGGCGCCCAAAAGTCACGCCATGGCACCACGACCCATGTTGCCTCCAACCCGGTGGCCACGCCATGGCATGGCATGCCCTGAATTTCCCAGCAGTCTGCTGGGGAGTGGCGTCATGGCGTGGATGCTGCTGCCCACAATTACCCACAAATTTTAATGTATTATATCATCAAGATTTAAGAATGTTAAATTGGCATACAAAGTGAACTAGAATCATGTAAAACATACTGTAGATCCCTAAATGAATTGTACACCATGTATTGAGACTTCGGGTTGCTTCTTGATCTCCCGATGATTAGGCTATGGGAGCTATTTGATCGTCCTTTGGTTGCTTCGTGATCTCCCGCTTTATATTTTGTGGCAATTCGGTCGCTTCTTGATCTCCTAAATATCGTCCTAATAGGACTCAACTAAATAAAATGATTACAATCATGCCAAGATATTTTTATATAAGATAAGCTATGCAATATTATTTTACCTACTACTATACAAGGGAAGAAAGTTTCTATCTATTTTACAACACTATCACCAACCAGGACAGGCTAAACCCGACTTAACGCGGGCAAGCTAGGATGATGGATTAATGGTCAACGTGTTTTGAAGCAATTAAATCTTAATCTTCATATTCCTCTTTTGGTATGTATTTTCTGTATTAGTCTTTATATATTGGGCATGCAATTGTAAAAATGAACAGCAAATAGGACGGTAAGTACGAATATTTTAATTCCCACTCCCCCTGCCTCCTAGAAATCTCTGATAGAGTGGGGACGGGGATGAACGCTCTGTGCTGCTCGGTGCCATTCCTGTTCGTAGTCCACTGCCCCATTGTCATCCCTAAGAAACTTGCCAAAAGCTCATGTGAGCATTCGCATTCCAAGATTTGTATTCTCCAGTACTAAGCCACTTTATGAGTAAACACGTTAAGGATTAAATTCACATCAGTTAAATATCAAATAACAATTAATATGTAACAGTTTGTGTTACACCTCTTAACACGTTTGACGATTTAAAATCGAATCCGAAGTCTTAATAACAAAATAGAAAAGGTAATGAAAAAATCCACTGACTTGTATATATATAATATTCTGTACAAAGGCAACATCTAATTAATTTACAGAGAAGTCAAACATTCTTATCTACAATTAAGGGATTGCCTAGAATCATGTAATTATAATATGATTGCTGAATTGTTGGGGATGTGATTCTTGGATATCTTTCACAGCTGTAATAAAAATGATAGAAAATGATGCATGTATGAGATCCAAGTTGTACAAACCAAACAACTTTTTTGAACCAATATCGTGTTATAATCTTATAAACAAATCAACAAACAATTATATTTGGTACATATAAACAACATTAATATATCGTTATAAACCGATCTGAAGTTTTTGAAGTCTTCATAAGATTATCTGTTCAATCTCATCTTAATTATATAAGATTATCTCCATGAACTTTGGCAAGTAAACCAAGCAATGATTCCAAATAGGTCATCTCTTGACTTTGAAACATTAAAAATATCCTAGATAAGCCCAAGCTAGGTAAGAAGCATTGACAATTAGCCCCTATTTGGTAGCTATTTTCCCAAAATGCATTTTTCTCTCTTCTTTTCAACCACATATTCTTTAATAAAATAATATTACATGCAAACCCAAAATTTTTCCTTAATTTTTAACCACACATTCTCCATCAATCAACTATTTAAAAATACATTTTCTCCCCAAAAATAGCTACCAAACAGGGGCTTAATCTAATAATTGAAATAACTTAGTTTGTGAATAGCTTCGTTTTATTTATTTTATTTTTTTAAAATTTTTACATTTTAAATAGTTCAATTCATTAAGAAGAAGTGTTTTGGGCTCAACCAATGTTTGTTGTGTGTTTTGGGCAAGTTATGTGTTAGCTTTTTGCTTCGGATTGACTTATTAGAACTACTATACGACGAGCTTAAGAAGAAGTGTACACCTTCGTCCAAACTCAATCCAAAGTTGTAGGTTTGTTTGACCGTATACACTTAGAAATTCTTTAACGTTGTAGAGGATATTGTCACTCTATTGCGTGAACATATTTGAAATCGCTAGATGTTCAAAGGACCACAAACTAAAATAACCGATCTTCGATTACCTAAATGAGTGAATTTTTATTCATCATTTTATTGTTTTTGCTATAGAAGTATTGCAACCAGTTGACTTCTTAAATTAAATAATAACGTTAGCAGAAATGTGAGATTAACTACAAAAACTTTTCTTCAATTATTTTGACCTTTTCCTTGGGAAGATTTTCAAATCAATAAAATTTTCACAAATAGTTAATTCAGATTTGGCCTTCCACAACCGGTGAGGGACAACGTGTAGAATTTAATTTCAATTTAAAAGTTTGAATTAAAAATTTATGCAAGTATATTAAGTTTGAATTATATTTATATGACTCTTTCACTTTGCAAGTTTAATCATAATGAAAGAATGAAAAAGACGAAATAAAATATTATCGTATTCTTGAGTCTAATAATTTATATGTGTTCATAGCCCCTGTTTGGTAGCCATTTTTCTCAAAATGCATTATTCTCTTTTTTCTTTTCAATCACACATTTTTCAATAAAATAATATTACACGCAAACTCAAAACTTTTCCTTAATTTTTAACCACACATTTTCCATCAATCAACTATTTAAAAATACATTTTCTTCCCAAAATGACTACCAAACAAGGACATAGTCATAGAATCCCTAGATGCTAAGATCGAAGACTTCTGAGATATAGAACCATATATGCACTTCCTGGCATCTCTTAAATCTTATCATTTAAATTGACTGAGTGTGACAAGAACGTGTGTTTACATAGGAATATTTCTTGGATGTTTAAATAACTAAGGCATAACGTTTGACTTTGCTAAAATAAACACAATATGTTGCACACGGCATAAGAACTTTTTATGATGGTTTAACAATTTTTAAAGCTGTTTTATGAGTAACAACCATCTAAACAAAATTAATTGGAATTTTCTTTTATTTGTGGGGAAGCATCACCACATAGAAAGCTATCTATTAAATTGAGTGTGTGTGACAAGTGTAAAGACTTGAGGTTCCATCTTAAAAGGTCAACCTTGTTAAGAGGAGTAACATAAGATCTTATAAATTGGTCTATGTTTTCATCTTTATTCGATATAAGATTTTATCCCTTAACATGCTCCTGCAAGATGGTAGCTTGTTTAAGGAGACCAATCTTGAAATCCGTATGCTCATTTTTTGAGTCTTAATTGGATCGAATTACTCATTAGAGTTTATTGGATTTTGATACCATGTAAAAAATTGAGGTTCTATCTTAAAATGTCAACCTTGTTAAGAGGAGTAATCCAAAACCTTATAAATTGATCTATGTTTTCATCTTTATTCGATGCGAGATTTTATCTCTTAACAACAAGAACATGTTACATAGGAATATTTCTTGGATGTTTACATAACTAAGGCATAAGGTTTGACTTTGCTAAAATAAACACAATATGTTGCACACGGCAATTTTTAAGATAGTTTAACAATTTTTTAAGCTGTTTTATGAGTAACAACCATCTAAACAAAATTAATTGGAATTTTCTTTTATTTGTGGGGAAGCATCACCACATAGAAAGCTATCTATTAAATTGAGTGTGTGTGACAAGTGTAAAGACTTGAGGTTCCATCTTAAAAGGTCAACCTTGTTAAGAGGAGTAACATAAGATCTTATAAATTGGTCTATGTTTTCATCTTTATTCGATATGAGATTTTATCCCTTAACATGCTCCTGCAAGATGGTAGCTTGTTTAAGGAGACCAATCTTGAAATCCGTATGCTCATTTTTTGAGTCTTAATTGGATCGAATTACTCATTAGAGTTTATTGGATTTTGATACCATGTAAAAAATTGAGGTTCTATCTTAAAATGTCAACCTTGTTAAGAGGAGTAATCCAAAACCTTATAAATTGATCTATGTTTTCATCTTTATTCGATGCGGGATTTTATCTCTTAACAACAAGAACATGTTACATAGGAATATTTCTTTGATGTTTACATAACTAAGGCATAAGGTTTGACTTTGCTAAAATAAACACAATATGTTGCACACGTCAATTTTTAAGATAGTTTAACAATTTTTTAAGCTGTTTTATGAGTAACAACCATCTAAACAAAATTAATTGGAATTTTCTTTTATTTGTGGGGAAGCATCACCACATAGAAAGCTATCTATTAAATTGAGTGTGTGTGACAAGTGTAAAGATTTGAGATTCCATTTTAAAAGGTCAACCTTGTTAAGAGGAGTAACATAAGATCTTATAAATTGGTCTATGTTTTCATCTTTATTCGATATGAGATTTTATCCCTTAACATGCTCCTGCAAGATGGTGGCTTGTTTAAGGAGACCAATCTTGAAATTCGTATGCTCATTTTTTGAGTCTTAATTGGATCGAATTACTCATTAGAGTTTATTGGATTCTGATACCATGTAAAAAATTGAGGTTCTATCTTAAAATGTCAACCTTGTTAAGAAGAGTAATCCAAAACCTTATAAATTGATCTATGTTTTCATCTTTATTCGATGCGAGATTTTATCTCTTAACAACAAGAACATGTTACATAGGAATATTTCTTGGATGTTTACATAACTAAGGCATAACGTTTGACTTTGCTAAAATAAACACAATATGTTGCACACGGCAATTTTTAAGATAGTTTAACAATTTTTTAAGCTGTTTTATGAGTAACAACCATCTAAACAAAATTAATTGGAATTCTCTTTTATTTGTGGGAAGCATGACTACATAGAAAGCTATCTATTAATCAACATTAAATGGATTTCCAATTTTGAAAAGACCAATCTTTTGTTCTTTAAATACTCAATCATTTAGCAGCTTTAGCCTTTGACATTCCATTATTATCTCAAATCATCATTTGTTGATTAGAAAATGCTTCCTCCAACTTATGGCAATCGGATCACCATTCTAAGCATTGATGGAGGTGGCATTAGAGGGATCATTCCTGCCACTATTCTTGAATTTCTTGAATCGGAACTTCAGGTACGATTCTTAGTTCACGTATGATATGCAATAATAGAACGTACTGAATTGTGCGATGATAAAACTTCCAGTTAGATACAAATACTTGTAGATATACAATGACCCTTAATATAGTGATTCAATCATCTGTCAGTTCTTGAATCTTAATAAGGATTTATCTAGTAGAAAATAGTCTAACAAATGGTGAAACTTATGGGACAGAAATTGGATGGAGAACAAGCAAGAATTGCAGATTACTTCGATGTAGTTGCGGGAACCAGCACAGGAGGTCTAATAACTGCCATGTTAAACGCTCCGGATGCTAATAACCGTCCCATTATGGCTGCTAAAGATATCGTTCCATTTTACACGGAAAATGGACCTAAAATATTTCCACAAAAGTGGTAATTAATATTCAAGAGAAACTTTAGAGTTTTCATGTTTGATTTTTGTGGTACAAAAGTTCGGAATTTTTCATATTTTGCAGCTTAGGGTCAGTTGAAAGTACTGTTGTTTCATTAGCAGCTCCAAAGTATAATGGGAAATACCTTCATCAAGTGATAAGGGACAACTTAGGACAGACTAGGTTGCATCAAACTTTAACCAATGTTGTCATCCCAACATTTGACATAAAGCTTCTGCAACCAACTATATTCTCCTCTTATGAGTCTCTCTCTCTCTCTCTCTCTCTCTCTCTCTCATACATACACACACATATTTCAGCGACTTGGGATTATATCCTTGCCAATTACCATCTCTAGTAAGATAGTGGCTCATTTGGAAATGGTAATATTAAAATTTGATTGATGGATCAAATTTCTCGTTTAGGGTTTCATCCCAAAAGGATTAACGTTTTTTGAAAAGAATAATTCAAATGCATGCAGATAATGATCTTAACAAATATTATTTTTAATGCAGTTGAACAATTTGCCATACTTGGATGCTCTATTGTCAGATATAAGCATTGGGACATCTGCTGCGCCAACTGTATTTCCAGCTTATTATTTTAAGAATGGTACTGATAGCTCTGGAAACCCTAGGGAATTCAATCTTATAGATGGTGGCGTCGCTGCAAATAATCCGGTAATGTTTTATGAGACCAATTCAACTGAAAAAAATAAATAAATAAATAAATCAAGAATTCGTTTTGAAATTTGATCCGACTTAACCTCTTGAAACTGCAGAATTTATTTATTTATTTATTTATTACTTTTACTATTGATTCGACCCTTCAAATTATTTAGGCATTAATGTCTTGTATCGATTTTTAAAACATTAGAATTTATTCTCTTTGATCTACCTACAATTGAAATACTATATCAATCAAGTTTTAAAGATGCTTATGTTATTTCAAAAATTATCGATACTTTAGGGTAAGTAACAAAATTCTAGATGTCACATAACTTATATTCCAACTACAAAAGGACCATTGAAATCGTTTTCATTACAATTCGATTTAAATATTTCATTTTAATCAAGAAACTATGACGAGGCCCGGTTAGCCAAAAGAAATAACATACATAAAACTGAAAATTTTCATCTTTCTCTTAATTCTATCGAATCTTACTTTCATCTAAACATCGTATAAAACAAGCTCGCAATGTATTTATGTAAATATTATTGTCAATCTTTAGTGCAGGCTTTGGTTGCTATAAGAGAAGTAACCAAACAAGCGTTGAGAAACGATCCAAATTTCTCTCCAATTCAGCCACTGGACTATGGGCGATTGCTTGTGATCTCTTTAGGCACAGGACGTGCAAAACAAGAACTGAAATATAGTGCTGAAATGGCAGCGAAATGGGGACTGTTTGGCTGGTTCATACAAGGAAATTCGTCCCCAATAGTCGATGTTTTTACACAAGCACCTGCAGACATGGTGGATTATTTCATATCAGTCATCTTCCAAGCACTCCATAATGATGATAATTACCTCCGTATTCAAGTGAGATTAAATCAATTCCTATTCTTTTACTTATATATATAGCATTCGTTTGGTAGAGATTAAAATCAGATTTTTAGCAGATTTTGATAAAACTTGATGGAACGTGTGATTCAAAAGTTGTGGGTCCATTCATACGTGTGGTTAAAATTAATTATTGATTTTGACTTAGATTTTAATCGGATTTTTTAGTAGGATTCAACAGAGGCATAATACGACACTAATAATAACTTAGGAATAGAAGTATCAGATGGATCGTACCCAATCCATACAACCCACATTTTCGAGACCTAAATGGGCATGGGCTAGCCCACTAGAAAGGCCCATAAGTTGAGTCCGAGTCAAGTAGAGCCCTTCTATAAACAAGCCACGAGTCTCAAGATGTTGGTCCGGCGCAGCCGAACTCATTTTACATCTTTAAGTATCTTATTTTGGCCAATTACATGCAGGACGACACGTTGACCGGAGCAACTTCCTCAATCGATGTTACCACAAAGAAGAATCTAACAGACCTTGTGAACATTGGGCAAAATTTATTGAAGGCCCCTGTTTCCAGAGTCAATTTTCAGACAGGAAACACTGAGCCCATTGCCAATGGTGGGACAAATGAAGAGGCTTTGATAAAGTACAATTCCATATTGCATAAAAATCACAGCATTTTATACTTTTCTTAATTATAATTGTTTAGCCATAGAATAATCTACTTATTTTGCTTATTTTGTGCATTACACAGGTTTGCAAAATTGTTATCCGATGAACAGAAACTCAGAGAGTCAAACTCACAGCAGCAAACCAATTAAAAGTCAACCTACTTGTGAATTTCAAGGATTCTTTATTTTCTGTATTTGAATAAATTGTTAAAAAATAAAAACACTTCATATTGAACGGACCTTTTTTGTGTGTACTCTTTATTGTAATAACGATTCTTAGCTTCATTATGGTTTCGTCGTGTAACGATTTTTTAGAATCGAAAGGTGCGTTGCAAAGTATGCTGTGAGCACTTCAACATGATATAATATATGTTTCTAAAGGGTCGATATTTATTATTCGAATCTTGCATCACAATAATAAGTAAAAATTGGGACTTTACTTTCAAGTCCACCGCCTGCCTTGTTTATAATTCTTCAAAAGCAATTTTTCTCACCATAATATGAAGATACATTTACTTTCAGCAACATAGAAAGAAAAGTGCAGGGAGAGAACCTTTACTCTCAATTTCTGACAAGTTCTATATAATAATCGTGCTTGATTTATTGGTATAGAAATTTTATGATTATCATCCTTTTTTTTATCTCACATTCATACATGACTTCGATTGTTCTATAGTATACCCGTAGATGTTAATGCAGCATTATAGTAATTTATTCCAGTTAGGAACCCCATTGCTTATAAAAATATGGTTGATATTGATCGTCTTCAACAAACGTGACAAGCATATGTTGGAAAAATTCAACAACTCGAAATTTATACAAATTATTATTGAAGTTCGGCAATGTGACTTCGGAAAATATTGTGATCTTGCATTTTTTTTATGGGGAATTGGTCCATATTTGTATTTAAATTTTCGCCGTAGTATGATATTGTGAATGTGACTTCAAAGTGTGACATTCATTTGGAAGATCAGAAGACAAAACTTGGTATTATCTTGTGTCCATATTATGATGGATTTGTCCCTGACATTCATATATTTTCTATAGTGGGAATGAAACTGTGTTTGCGTTTGTGACATTTTTTAAGAATCCTCACGAAGTCTAGTTGTGACCTCTATTATCATTGGTTTATCATTTGAAAATAACACGTCTCTCTCTACCCACTGCTTGGTTTTCATTTTCTAAAACTCATATTTTCTAAAACTTATTTTCAGTCACATATTTTGTGGGATCCATAACTTTTATCAACTTTTCAATTACAACTTTCACAACTTTTATTAAAATTTACTAAAATTATTTTTTTAAAAAAAAACCAAACAGGGGCTTTATAATCTTGATGTATTAAGGCCCAAGGGAACGGGCCTTCATTAAATAGATATGTCAAGCCCAAAATGATCACAAGGCTTATATTTTTTTAGATCAAATCAAAATCTCAAAGATAAGAATGTTATGGCCAATTTTTTCAATTTTCTTGGTCGTTTTGATTTAGTTGTAATTTAATAATCTGAGAGTGAAATTGATGAAAAATTAAAAAAAAAAAAAAAAAAATCTAGAGAAGGAAAATGAAATGTTGAAAATGATATATTCAATTCAATGTAATATGACACAATCATGTGACTTAATTAATAAGTTGGTTAGGGGAAAAGGACGAACTTTATTCCATCAATTCGGATTATTCTTAAGCAGTTGAAATCAATCGCACTTTCTAATTAATGTCGATTAAGTTGAATCATTCAATTAATTTTAGGATGATATTACTCCAAACAAGAGCTTCGTTATTTAAGGTTGAGCTCATACTTTACATTTGTGGTAATTGGACCGTTGAATTCTCATCCGTACTTAATTAAGGGTCTATATAAATAATTGTATATTAACTAATTCTTTTTCTTTATTCTTTATTTGCGATAATTATTTGAATCTCGAAAGAGGTTATGTTCCTCCTTGCCCACTCAAGAATCTCATGTTGTGTGTAGGCAGAATTGACAATAGTTGATTCCTTGAATATGTTCAAAGCTTTTGAATTTTTTATTTTTATGGAGAATTTAAAACTTTATTTTCGTGGAGAAATAAATGAAGTGGGGCAGGGCAGGTGGGGGCACCAGTAATAAGGCGTAATCTTAAAAAAAAAAAAAAAAAAAAAAAAAAAAAAAAGCACGCACAAAAACTCACTAGACATAGAATGTCCATTCCTCCCACATCTTCCATACAATGGGGTATGGTCTTGTAGTAGGTACAATCATGTCAAGCTTTAAGAAGATAAAACCTGGAGAGTATTTTCTGTTTGGTTGTACCCCAAAAACACCACAAATCACAGCCACTAACTTGGGTATAAAGGTGACCAATATGGTCCCCCACATTGTAAAAGCATGTGGTACCCTCTATTGACCATCATAAAAAATACGTTCATGGAGAGTATGACGAGCCTATATTGATAAATGAAACGAAAAAAGAAATAAGTTAAACATAAATTTACGTAGATAAAGTGAAAATCAATCATGAATCAAATTGTTAAATTGTACATTCTTTTTACTATCTCGACTATTCTTAGCATGAAATCAAGACGTTCGATAAACATTTATTATTTGCTTTTAGTCCCCACATTGTAAAGTAACATAAGCATGGGGAATCTTTGTAGGCACCAGTATGACAACTATTGTATCCTGACCTGTTGAGACACATTCCACGATTTACCTCATTCACAATGCTCTAAGAGGAGGCAGTGGAGGACCCTCAAAATTGGGGTTCAACCTTTAACATAAGCATATTTACATAGTTGTCATTTCATTATTACTTCTTGATTCTTTGCAAACTGTTTATAATGGCTGTTATAGAAATACAAATCTTTTAAAGTTTCGAGTCAAGTAGAGCCCTTCTATAAACAAGCCTCGAGTCTCAAGATTTTGGTCCGACACAACCGAACTCATTTTACATCTTTAAGTATCTTATTTTGGCCAATTACATGCAGGACGACACGTTGACCGGAGCAACTTCCTCAATCGATGTTACCACAAAGAAGAATCTAACAGACCTTGTGAACATTGGGCAAAATTTATTGAAGGCCCCTGTTTCTAGAGTCAATTTTCAGACAGGAAACACTGAGCCCATTGCCAATGGTGGGACAAATGAAGAGGCTTTGATAAAGTACAATTCCATATTGCATAAAAATCACAGCATTTTATACTTTTCTTAATTATAATTGTTTAGCCATAGAATAATCTACTTATTTTGTGCATTACACAGGTTTGCAAAATTGTTATCCGGTGAACAGAAATTCAGAGAGTCAAACTCACAGCAGCAAACCAATTAAAAGTCAACCTACTTTGTGAATTTCAAGGATTCTCTATTTTCTGTATTTGAATAAATTGTTAAAAAATAAAAACACTTCATATTGAACGGACCTTTTTTGTGTGTACTCTTTATTGTAATAACGATTCTTAGCTTCATTGTGGTTTCGTCGTGTAATGATTTTTTAGAATCGAAAAGTGTGTTGCAAAGTATACTGTGAGCACTTCAACATGATATAATATACGTTTCCAAAGGCTCAAGATTTATTATTCGAATCTTGCATCACAATAATAAGTAAAAATTGGGACTTTACTTTCAAGTCCACCCTTGTTTATAATTCTTCAAAAGAAATTTTTCTCACCATAATATGAAGATACATTTACTTTCAGCAACATAGAAAGAAAAGTGAAGGGAGAGAACCTTTACTCTCAAGTTCTGACAAGTTCTATACAATAATCGTGCTTGATTTATTGGTATAGAAATTTTATGATTATCATCCTTTTTGATCTCACATTCATACATGACTTCGATTTTTCTATAGTATACCCGTAGATGTTAATGCAGTGTTATAGTAATTTATTCCAATTAAGAACCCTATTGCTCATAAATATATGGTTGATATTGATCGTCTTCAAAAGACGTGACAAGCAGATGTTGGAAAAATTCAAGAACTCGAGATTTATACAAATTATTATTGAAGTTCGGCTATGTGACTTCGGAAAATATTGTGATCTTGCAATTTTGTTTTTAAGGAAAATTGGTCCATATTTGTATTTAAATTTTCGCCAAACTATGATATTGTGAATGTGACTCCAAAGTGCGTGACATTCATTTGGCACGTCAGAAGACAAAACTTGGTATTATCTTGTGTCCATTTGTCCCTGAAATTCATATATTTTCTATAGTGGGAATAAAACTATGTTTGCGTTTGTGACATTTTTTTAAGAATCCTCACGAGGTCTAGTTGTGACCTCTATTATCATTGGTTTATCATCAGAAAATAACACGTCTCTTTCTACCCCTACTTGGTTTTCATTTTCTAAAACTCATATTTTCTAAAACTTAATTTCACTCACATTTTGTAGGATTTATAACTTTTATTAACTTTTCAATTACAAGTTTCACAACTTTATTAAAATTTATTAAGAATGTGTTTGGTGGGGATTAAAATCAGATTTTTAATAGATTGTGATAAAAGTTTTTGAAATGTGTGGTTAAAAAGTTGTGGGACCGAAAAAAGATGTGGTTAATATTGATTGTTTGACTTTAACTTAAAATAAAATCAGAATTTAATCTGATACAAACAGATCCTAAAATTATTTTTTTAAAACCAAACAGGGGCTTTATAATCTTGATGTATTAAGGCCCAAGGGAACGGGCCTTCATTAAATAGATATGCCAAGCCCAAAATGATCACAAGGCTTATATTTTTTAGATCAAATCAAAATCTCAAAGATAAGAATGTTATGGCCAATTTTTTCAATTTTCTTGGTCGTTTTGATTTAGTTGTAATTTAATAATCTGAGAGTGAAATTGATGAAAAATTTAAAAAAAAAAGAAAAAAAAAATCTAGAGAAGGAAAATGAAATGTTGAAAATGATATATTCAATTCAATGTAATATGACACAATCATGTGACTTAATTAATAAGTTGGTTAGGGGAAAAGGACGAACTTTATTCCATCAATTCGGATTATTCTTAAGCAGTTGAAATCAATCGCACTTTCTAATTAATGTCGATTAAGTTGAATCATTCAATTAATTTTAGGATGATATTACTTCAAACAAGAGCTTCGTTATTCAAGGTTGAGCTCATACTTTACATTTGTGGTAATTGGACCATTGAATTCTCATCCGTACTTAATTAAGGGTCTGTATAAATAATTGTATATTAACTAATTCTTTTTCATTATTCTTTATTTGCGATAATTATTTGAATCTCGAAAGAGGTTATGTTCCTCCTTACCCACTCAAGAATCTCATGTTGTGTGTAGGCAGAATTGACAATAGTTGATTTCTTGAATATGTTCAAAGCTTTTGAATTTTCTATTTTTATGAAGAATTTCAAAACTCTATTTTCGTGGAGACATAAATAAGTTTTCTTGTATTTCGAATGAAGAATCCAACTTTGATGTGAGCTTTCCACTCCAACGCCCAAAGTATCAAAGTTTGAATTTGAAATATCCAGTTTTATATATAAGAATCTCAAAACCTCTTATCACAATAAATACAGTTAGGGTCCGTTTGATTGGCAAATGTAGGAAGGCAAACAAGTTTCATGTAAGTTGGGAAATAAAAAATCACATAAACCATACGAAATCATTTTCCATGAAATTGGTTGAAAACAATCTTAAAGTGCTTGTACCTTGAAATTCGAACTACATTTTCACTTTCGTATCAACAGTCAAAGTAGAATTCGAATTTCTCGAATATGACATTTTTCATGGAATTCGGGCCAACTAAACGGACCCTTGGTAAAAAATTTATCAAATAGATATTCTATTAACACATGAATACTAACAACAACAAAGATACATTTACATTAGAACTCAAATTCTTGACTAAATCTAACCCACTATCCAACAAATACACAAAAACTCACTAGACATAGAATGTCCATTCCTCCCACATCTTCCATACAATGGGGTATGGTCTTGTAGTAGGTACAATCATGTCATGCTTTAAGAAGATAAAACCTGGAGAGTATTTTCTGTTTGGTTGTACCCCAAAAACACCACAAATCACAGCCACTAACTTGGGTATAAAGGTGATCCAAATGGTCCCCCACATTGTAAAAGCATGTGGTGCCCTCTATTGACCATCATCAAAAATACGTTCATGGAGAGTATGATGAGCCCATATTGATAAATGAAACAAAAAAAGAAATAAGTTAAACATAAATTTACGTAGATAAAGTGAAAATCAATCATGAATCAAATTGTTAAATTGTACATTCTTTTTACTATCTCGACTGTTCTTAGCATGAAATCAAGACGTTCGATAAACATTTATTACTTGTTTTTAGTTCCCACATTGTAAAGTAACATAAGCATGGAGAACTTTTGTAGGCACAAGTATGACAGCTCTTGTATCCTGACCTGCTGAAATACATCCCGCGATTTACCTCCTCCATAATGTTCTAGGAGAGGGCGATGAGGAACCTTCAAAATTGGGATTCAACCTTTAACATAAGCATGAGAAATCCCATTATGATCATCATCGAAATATATTCATGGAGAGTACGATGAAACCATGATAATAAACGTGGCGAAAAAGAAAAAAAGAGTGAAACATGAGTTTATGTTGATTAGAGAGAAAATTTAATCATGAATCAAATCGTTGAATGGTAAGTTCTTTTTACTCCCTCAACTACTCTTGACATAAAATCAAAATATTCGAAACATTTATTACTTGAATTTAGTCCCCCACATTGAAAAAAGCAATATAAGCATGTGGTACCCTCTATTGACCATCATCAAAATACGGGACCCATTATCATCAAAACATGGGGCCCATTATCGCCATCATGATTAATCTATGATGGGTTTATGCCCACGCCTAATTTCATACAATTATTGTCTCCTCAAAGCCTCACTTTTTGAGGTCACTTGATTTAGATGTAACATGCATTTTTCTTTACTGGGACTATTATTTACTACGTGCGGCGTACGGGATGTTTTGTCAAAAGTGTTTTCAATAATTTGCCTAATGTGTGTGTTTGAGCCACAATATTTTGAGAGAATATAATTTAAAATAATAAATTAATAAAAAATATACGATTAAAAATGAATTTTTTTTTAAAATTTACGTGTAATATTATTTTTTTAATAAATGCGTTGTTAAAAAGATGTCAAATTATTATTTAAAAATATATTTTTTTAGAAAGAATACAGCTCAACCGGTACCCTAGTTTGATAGATTCCCTTTTGAGATACAAGTAAGAGCCTGTTTGATACTCAGAGGGTGTTTGTGAGTGATTTTTGGAGAAAGAATTGATTTTTAAATAGTGATATGACGAAAAATGTGTGGTTGAAAAAGAATGAGAAGTTATTGATGTGATGAAAAATATTATTTTATTGGAAAATGTGTGGTTGAAAATGAAAATTGATAGAAAATTGATTTTGAGAATCTGTACCGAACAAGTCATTTTTCTACTAATTTTCAATCACATTCTTTAATAAAATAATATTTTTTATCACATTAATAACTTTTTCCTTCTTTTTCAACTACATATTCACCATCATATCAACCAAAAAAATACATTCTTTTCAAAATAATGCGTATTAAACAGGCTCTAAATATATTTGTTTAGGTTAAGTTTTTAGGTAAATTGATTCATTGTAATAGTAAATTAGATCTTTTAAATCTGACAAGTAATTCGAGCTTAAATTTTATTGTGCATCATCGATTCTTCCGAGAATGCGTTTACAATTATCACGACCAAAAATATTAACGAGGACAAGGATTTTTGTTATGTAAGAAGTACTTGAACTTGCTTTGCTACTCTGCTCAAGTTTGTCTAAGCGTTTAATATCTAAAACTTTAAAAAAATTAATATTTTATCCATAATACTATCCCATCTTGTTAAATACCGAGCATTAAATATGTCATTATGAAACTATTTAACGTATAAATTGCTAAGACCATCTTGTCTTGTTTATAACTACTAAACCCCTGTTTAAATCACATTATTTTTCTCATTCTCATTCTTCTACTCATTTTTAATTATACATTTTTCAATAAAATAAATTTTTTCATCACATCAATAATTATTCCTTATTTTTTAACTACATATTCTTCATCAGATCAACAGTAAAAATACATTTTTTTCAAATAATGTGACTCAAGCAGGGGCTAAATATGTTTATTTGTGACTCATTTACCACCTGTTTGATTTGACTAAAAATCAAAATTTTAGTAACTCTTTGATGAAATATGTTGAAAAGTTGTGAATGTCATAAAATGTGTTATTGAAAATGAATTTGAAGAAAAAATATTTTAAAAAATTGAGATCAATCTTAAAGTATAAATTTCGTTAAAGTAAGAGAAAAAGATTAAGATTTTGGTTACCTTTTTTAGATAATACTATAAGCATAATAGATTGATAGGGTTGGGTCAAGAAATAGAGAGAAATAATTGGTCTCTAAGAGTTAGGTTTGTATACATAATTCAAAATACCAAAATCCAAGTGAGGTCCCCTACTAATACACAACATAGCTATCAAGTACTACACCCTAAGGACCATTCACAATTAATTTAGCAGCTCAAGTCTTTTTCTTGTATTTTTATTTTTTATTGATTATTTTTGGAGCATTTTATATTTTGTGTAGGTATTATTTGTCATTAAGCTATTATATATCGGTATGGTGGTATATTTGTGGTCATCATAATTAGTTTTACGTTTTTTGTGTTGTTACAAGTAGTGCGTAAAAAAAAAAATCAGACTTGGACGATGAGTTCCACGAAACAAGTAGCATGAAAGATGCATCATACTTAATTGTTCATTGATTACTACTTTAAAGACAGCTTAATAATCATTCAGATATAACGAAATATCCAGGTGACTTTAATCATCCCATACTAGATATTTTTGGTTTTCCGTAACCTAATTAATTGGCACTTAGATTAGACCATGCATTAGATTCAACCGATTATGTCAACCAATCAAGTCACTATCAAAATGTCTAAAGAAACTTGACTACTCGACTAAACTCAAGATTAAGATGTCTGATCAAATTATTATAAGACTATATTTTATGGAACTCTATAACCAATTCAACTCACTAAGCCACTTTATAATGTGGATAAACAACCTCGTGAAGGCATATATATAGTAAAAGTAATTATACATATTAAATTCTTGTAAATTATAATTTGCATTAGGAAACAAAAACACTCAAAGCCAATAAACTTGTGGTTATTTTTACCCTTTAAAATGGTATACACATTTTAACTATCGATTATGACGTTGTATTCACATTAAGTTGAAAAATCAATTGAGGAGAGGACAATACTTGTAGCCAATCATCTTACTAAAGATTGCTAATTAATTACTTCTCGAGAGATAAATTATTATGTATCTGTTAAATCCAATTTTGTTGGGTAAGCATGCCCCTCAGCAAGATTGTCTAGTGTTAGTTTTGTTGCTAGAGCACATGGCACATGTTACGTAGTTATGATTTACTAATCGGTCCAAAAGTTGGTGCAGATATTAAAGTTTGTATGATGTTTTACATAACACGTAGACGATTTGCGTAAATTCAAAAAATTCGAGTCATATTTTTTGATATGTGATTTTAAATAGATCTTATCATTATTCAATTTTATTCCTAGTCGAGTTATCATTTGTGGGCTTCTTAATTCATTGACAAACATGAACCGTGTTGACATCAAAGTTACATAAATTCTATCGAGACACTATTCATGCTTGGCTAAGTTTAGAAACTATAACAATTTTATGGAAAAAGATTTTCTACACTTTTAAACAAAAATTGTTATTTTTATCGAAATTAAATCTTACTTTACTCTCGAGTTATATTACTCGCTTATGAGTTTTAAGCTAGGCAAATTCAAAGATGATTATTAACAATTTGTCAAATCATGGTACCAGTATCCTATTGCAATTTTGTTGGAGGAAAGCAAATAGAGTAGTCAAACAATTCAAGATTGACTTGTCAATGGTATATATTTTTTAAAAAAAACTAATAATATTGTGTACAGAGGTTTGACTCTCTATTTTATGTCAACTTGTGGACTGCTCTATTTGATTGATCATTGAACAAAATTGGGAGAATATATTGAAATTGATCGTTGAACTGGTCCATCAGTATGCCTTTTGTTTGACACTACAAATTTTATTGAAATTGCGAGAGAACTGGACAATTATTCAGCGAATCAAATGAATAACGAATCTTAAATAGTGAAAGTTCAGTAGTCGAATTTAGTTTATACGGTAAATTGAGTATGAGTCGTATGAAACAAACACAAAGACGATTGTGTGAATCAACAAATAGTGCTTGTAATATCTTAAGATTTAAAGTTATACACGTTTAATTACTGGAAAAAAAAATAGGGTTATGTTTCTCCAACATTTCAAGTAGTGTGTGAATTGCATATCAATCTTCAAAAGTAGGAGTTATTGGATCCTCGTGTTATGAAATAATAATGTGAAAGTCAAAATTGCAGGTGATTTTCACGTTAAATTTAAAAAATATCACCTTCAATGATTTCTATCACATAAGGACCCAATTTACAATAGGTTATATATATAAAATTTTGAGCAAAAGTCTCATATAGATATTATAGGTCAACTTTAGTGAAATTTTTAATAATTATCATTTTAGGCTAAATTCCAATAGGAATCCTTAATTATATGTAAGTGTGACACCCGTATCTCCAATTGGTCATTTGTTGCACTCATATTTTCAGTCAAAAAAAAATTGTGCACCAATGTTTCTTTTCAATGGAAAGCGTTTATTTGAGTATTGAATGACACAAGGCAACCATATGACATCAAACAGAAAAATGAAATTGTCCAAAATATTTTCTTTAGGACTGCACTAGGTTTACAGGGAAAAAAAATTACAGAAGTCCTACAAATAACTCACAGTAGTGAAGTGGGTGGTTAATTTTTGACAATAAAATAATCACATAGAGGATGTGAGACCACTGTAACACTTCTGTGAGATTATTCCCTGTACAAAGGGATGTACAGGGAATAATCCTTTTCTTTATTCCAAAACAAATAAATCAGTAATTTCAACTTTTATTTAATAATTTAGAGTGTGTTTGATGTTGATTTTAATGAGAAAAGAATTTTTGGAATAGTGATTGATGGAAGAATGTGTGATGAAAAAACGATGAAAATTTTTAGATTTATGTGTAATATTATTTTATTTGAAAAATGTGTGGTTGAAATGAAAAAAGAGGAAAAAATGAGAATGAGAATGGAATGGTGGCCAAACGGGCCCAAAATAGGGTAAAATTCAAATTGAATTATTCTTTAAGTACACTATTTTTTAACAATTTCTTTGACATTGACATATTATACTAATAATGTATGGGGTCCACTATTATTTTAATTGTGGGCTTCACCCTTTGATTATGAATAAAATGTCAAATTTAGTGTCAAAAAAATGTACTTGTAGCAAAATTCAAATCCTTAAGCATTCATAAATCTTATCCCTTGACTTTAACCCGTCACCTCACTTAGGTGAGGGTCACGTGGTCATTTGTTATTTTAATAGACATCTTTTGCTAGACATGGGCATGGTTAGGAATGTAAACTAATCAAACTAAAATTTGAGACTCGAGTAAAATGAGTGCAAGCCTTTTTCGAGTCTAAGTCGAGTCGAGCAAAAATTTGACCAAAAAATTGAGGCTTTACTCGAGCTTTCGGCTCGGGCCGAGTAGAATTTTTTTGGTAAATTCGTGACAATTCTAACATTATATATATATATATATATATATATATATAATTTGTGCAATTTATACAAATTATAAATTAAATAAAAGTTACAACTTTCCTCCTTTTTTCCAGGTTTGGGACCAGATATAATCAACGTAAGCGGAGTTAAAATTATATACAAATAAAATATTTTGTATACAATTTTTCTTGAAACAAATAAATTTAAAAATTACGTATTTGTTTTTTAAATTAATCAATTTAAAAACATACAATATCTTTATACTTGAATTTGCTGCACCTCTTCGACCATTATACTTTCAACTTATTTTTGAATAAGTAATTTCGCACATTCTCAATCTTTCAAGCATATTAAAGCCTTCAATTTATCTTCTTTTAGTCTTGATCATTCATCTAGTAAAATTCGACCACTTAAACTAAATGCAGCATCCGATATTACCGTAGATATCAGAGGTGTTAATAGATCACATGTAATTTTTTATTAAATTAAATATTATTTTTCGTTATACCTTCGCCATGATAGAAGACTAAATTCATGTAACATGATACATTTTTAAAAAATTGGGAAGATAAAAGCGACAAATGGGAGATTGAAGATATGAACGAGTACGACACACTTACGAAATGTTGGCTACTCCAAGTGGAAGATATCCATAATTTAATTAAGTAATTGAAAAATAATTTTTTGCCACATAAATGAAAACAATTATAGCCCGTTTGGTAGTTATTTTTGGGGAGAAAATACATTTTTAAATAGTTGATTATTGGAGAATGTGTGGTTAAAAATTAAGGAAATATTTTGGATTTGCGTGTAATATTATTTTATTAATAAATGTGTGATTAAAAAGAAGAGAGAAAAATACATTTTAAGAAAAATGATTACCAAACATGGACATAATTTTCCCATAAAAATGTGAAAAATCAAACTCGTTCAAACTCTGCTTTTGCTCAAGGACCAAGCTCATGAGCTCAGGAGCCGAGCCCACGAGCTCAAGTCTTTTTTTTTTTTTAAACTTTTGTGTTCACATTTTTTGCTCTTTGGTCGTGCAGTGTCTACACGTCACTTGTGAGCTTAACGAGCCGTCGTCAAATGAGCACTTCGCTCGACTCGTTCGGGCTCGTTTCGAGACGAGCTGGAATCATTTGTGGATCGAGCTTCGACATGCGGAACCGTCTAGGCAAAACCATCCCCAAATATTTAGCGTGTATCAATGGCATAAAGCTTCTCGGAAAAGTGCATTTCTTTCCCAGTTTTCTCTGATCCACTCTGTCAACACGACACACTCGGACCCTACTTCTCCACTCCACCCCACCCACTCCACTCCCCTACGCCATCTCTCTCTTCTTCCCAACTCCCAGCACGCACACACACCAACACTTCTCTCTTCTGCTGGATACAGAAAAAGCAGAGCGACAACTTCATCAGTATATTCAGTCCCCCATCAGTACTACACATACAAATAGATAAAGATAAAGACGCACATATACATACACACAAGTATATAGAAAGAAAAAGGCAGGTGGGATCTTGAGATTTGTGAGCTAAAGAAGAGATCTTGGAAAATCAGTAGGAGTTAAAGCAAAGGCGGCTGAGTGTAATTACAGGGTAGTTGTGAAATAATGTTTCACAGTTTTGGCAATGTATCATCATCAATGTGATGTATTGTTTGTAAGAAAAGCAGATAAGGAGGAAAAAGAAAGAGAGACATATTTTTTATTTTTTCTGGGTCTTGTTGGCTCGAGAGTCGAGGCAATTTTTCAGCTGATGAGTTTGTTTTCTTATGTTTGGTTTGCAGTTCTGTGATCATATATCAGTATTCTTATATGCATTCTAGTGAGATTAAAATGAGTGGCGAATGAATAAAGTTTGGTGCTTTTGTCCCTTTTATGCAGTGAAGGAGTTTCAGGTTTTCCAGAATTTGCAGCTCACTTGCCTGCTCATTAGTTATTTGTGTTTCTAGAGGGAGATCAGGGGGAGTACAAGTTCTTCCGTGGGAGTGAAGAGGCCAATTTTAGAAACAAGAAAATGAAGTTTATGAAGTTGGGATCAAAGCCTGATGCATTTCAAGCTGAAGGCAGCTGTGTAAGGTAAGCTTGATGCCCTCATTTTCTTTAGAAATTTCCCTTCCTTTTTGCTAGAATTTAGAATACAGATTTTAACATATGATGTTTTGAATCAAATTTTGTTGAAATGAACTTTTTGGTAATTCCATGTTTATGTCACCCTATGCATACAAAAACACAAGTTTCTGTATTATCAACTCAATCATATGTATTTTATTATTGTTAAGTTTCAGCTTGAATATTAATAAGCTATCATCTTTGAATTTCCAAATATAACGACGTGTGACCTTCATGATGTCATTGGATTGGGTTATTTTGCTTCTCATTTTTGTTCTGAGTGAACTTGTTGGAACCTTTTTATTTTTTATTTTATTTTATTTCCATGCTGTTCCTCCACATTCATACACAGTGTGTTTTTCCACTCAGCTTGGATTGGGGAACAAAAATACCTGGATAGCATGAATAAGAATAAGTTTTCAATTAGTATTGTTTTCCAGCTTGAATATATTAATAAGCTATACTTTAGCGCGTGACACTGAACAAGAATTAAATTTTTTTTTTTTTTTTTTTTGGCGAGTGCTATTTAGTTCTCCTACCAAAAATTCTATGAGTACTTCAGGGGGTTTTCCTTTACCTCTGTTGATGGGATTATTTTATTTCACAGTTTCCTTTACACCTCTTTGCCTCACTCTGTGTGTGTGTGTGTGTGTGTGTGTGTGTGTTTAAAGAAATTTGGCGTGGGTGGCATGGGCAACCCAAAAGGTGGTCCAGGTGCCTAACTGTCTGATTTTGATGAGTTGTGGTCCAACTTTAGTAAAGTTGTATAGAATGGGCCCTTATGTACCAAATTTTTAATTGTTCCCTCCCCCCCCCGCCAAATTCTTCATGAATTGTAAAAAATGGATTCTTCTGCTTATTGAATATGCTATATCCAAAAAAAAAAGGGTACACACTAGGAACTGTAAAGTGTAAACACAAGTTTGGACTTGTGGTTTGTACATGGATTGCATTGAAATGAAAAAAAGCAACTTGTATGGTTTATGATTTGATGATTGCCTTCTTTGTTTGGTTAATTAATTCTAATGTCTTTTTCGTGGTCCCTTCGTGTGTTGGCTTATCGATTTTCTCTTATAATATACATTGGTTTGCCTCATGATTGAATCATTAGCTGAAAAGAGGGTAAATAATTAATTTGCATGTCCATAGAAGTTTATCTCTACAGTTTTTTTTTTTGAAGAGAATTTTTGCGTCTTTAAGATAGTTACTGTGGAAGAACACAACAGGCTTGAATTCTTTCCTTTCAGCACTCTCTCGTATTAGACCAAGTATCCTTGCCTTTTGTGAATACATATACATCTAGCTTTGGCGATTTAGGGGTTGGGACTGCTATTTGCCTATGATTGAGATGACCATTGCACAATATCTCTGATGGGAAGCATGTATTTTAAAATTTATGCATTGGTTGAAATATTTGCTTACAAATATTCTCAAGATTTGCATCAATTTATTGAATTCCCAATTTGTTTAAGCTCAACCTTGTAATCACTAAAATTGAATGAAACTTGTTAGTAACTAAAAGTGAAAGAAATCTGTTAATATCTATTGGTATAATGTATTTTTGGTGTTTGATAATGCTTGCATTGATTTGCGCATTTCTGATAATATAGTAACTCGATGCCGGTGGATATTTCTTCCATGTACAAGTTAGTCCAAACTGTATTTATTTCGCCATTTGTTGGTCAATTGATGGTTTCCACTTTTGAGGGTGGACATGTACATTTCACCATAGTAACCTCTTGCTTGCTCTGCTGCAAGTTAATGTTACTTTCTAAATTAAATAATCATATGCTCAAATGTTAATGTCCCTAATAGTCATTTGTCTTGTGGCAGGTATGTGTCATCTGACCTGGCTACAGATGTTATCGTAATTGTTGGTGAAGTTAAGTTTCATCTTCACAAGGTATATTCTATCAAACTATTGTGTAATGAACAAGTTCAAATAAATTTATTTCTCGAATTATTTCGTTTATAGATATTTCTGAACTTGAGATATTTATCCCTGGTTAAGGAACTACACATTTGTGCTTTTCTGTATAATTACCTTATTTACTGATCATATTGAATTGTGAAACACAAATTCCTGTAAGAGATTCTTGATACATAATTTTCGTAACTTATTTTCTGTATTCATTACAAGGAGATTAATTTAGTTTAAATTAATTAGGTTAAACTATCTGTCACTTGCTCTGTTTTTTTCCTTTTTCTTTTTTTGGGGGTTTAATTTAATTTTAAATAATAATTTTTTGGGATAATTGCAGCAACGGTCCCTAACCTTTTGCTTTTTTGCAGTCTTTATCCCAGCCTTCACTTTGTACCACCCACGGTCCCAAACATTTCATAAATTCACAGCCGAGGTCCAAATGGATTTGACTGTTAGTTGACCAAAAAATTGACATTGATCACAATTTTGACAAATTTTAAAAGGACAAAATGGTAACTTTACATTTTTGTCATATTAAATATGTTTAAAAATTAAATTTAAAAACCCAACCACGCCTATTTTACTCCACCCCACCCTCGTGAAAACCACTGTCTTTCCATAATTCCCACCCACACCGGTGAGGCCCAAAGGCTGATCATCACCGGCACCCATAACGCCAGTAATGCTTCCCAAAGATAATCGCTGCCACTCAAAGGTCAATGGATAGAATGTGAAAACAAAAAATGTCTATGTGTAGAATATGAAGTCAAAATTGGAGCAATTTATGACACAATTAGATCACTTGATGGTATACCCATCATCATTCGGTGTTGCCGAGGGATTGTAGGTTGAATGTGGTGGAAAAAGAGTTCCAATTTCGTTAGTTGGAAGAGGCAAAATTCCCAAGTTAGCGAGCGATTCTGGGCAAAATTGCGGTAAAAAATTGGGTCAGTTAGGGACATCAATTGAAGCAATTGAGGACGCACTGGGTGAGGCGAATCGACCGGCAGTGATGCATGACCGTATGTGTCATCGGAGTTGCTGAATTTTCGTTGTTAGACCACACGACTCCCATGACTTTAACGGTTGATTTTGATATCCATATGATGTTGTTTGTCCATTTAATCGTGTGAGATGTGTTTGTGGAATGAGGTAGTCCGTTAGGAGATGAAATTCTGATAGATTTGGTGGCCGGTGGTTGCCTCTTTTTTTGTTTTGGTTTTCGGTTGCCCAAGAAGACGACTTGCAAGGTTATTTTGATTTGGGGGATTGGGTTGGGTAGGATAGGATGGGATGGGGTGGGGTGGGTTTATATATATATATATATATTTGTTTAGGTTTTTAATTTAATTTTTAAACATATTTAATATTACAAAAATGTAAAGTTATCATTTTGTCCTTTTAAAATTAGTCAAAATCGTGGTCAATGTCAATTCTTTGGTCAACTAACGGTCAATTGGATGGAAACCATCTATTTGGATTTCGGCTGTGAATTTATGAAAGGTTTGGGACTGTGGGTGGTATAAAGCGAAGGTTGGGGTAAAGTCTGCAAAAAAACGAAAGGTTAGGGACTGCTGATGCAATTATCCCTAATTTTTATTTTATTTTTTTTAATCTATTCTCATGTGCGTACATGCTGTTTTTCCTTTTCAATACTCATCCTGCTTTATGATGACATAAGGTACTGATTTGTATTTGCAGTTTCCTCTCTTGTCCAAGAGCAATCTCTTACAAAAGCTTGTTTCAAGAGCCAGTGAGGAGAGTTCGAATGAAATTAAGTTGGCTGATTTTCCTGGTGGATCAAAAGCATTTGAAATGTGTGCTAAATTCTGTTATGGAATGACGGTTACTCTTAATCCCTACAATGTAGTGGCCGCACGCTGTGCTGCAGAGTATCTTGAGATGATTGAAGATGTTGAGAGAGGAAACCTGATTTTCAAGATTGAGGTATTTCTCAACTCGAGTATTTTACGAAGTTGGAAAGATACCATTATTGTTCTGCAGACTAGCAAGACTCTTCTTCCATGGTCTGAGAATCTAAAGGTGGTAGCCAGATGCATAGATTCCATTGCATCGAAAACCTCAGTGAATCCCTCTAAAGTTACTTGGTCATATACCTATAATCGGAAATCAGCAACTTCAGAAAAGATAATTGAGAATGTCATGAAGTTTCCCGAGAAATTGGATTCCATTCCAAAGGATTGGTGGGTTGAAGATATTTGTGAATTAGACATTGATCTGTACAAGCGGGTTATGATTACTGTGAAATCTAAAGGTAGAATGGATGGAAGTGTTATTGGGGAAGCACTGAAAACTTATGCAGTCAGATGGCTGCCAGATTCCATTGAATCTCTGACATCTGAAACTTACAAAAAGGGTAACAAATCTTTGGTCGAAACTGTAATTTGCCTATTGCCTTCGGATAAGGGCATTAGCTGTTCTTGTAGCTTCTTGCTCAAGTTACTGAAAGTTGCTATTCTAGTTGGAGCAGATGATTCGTCAAGGGAAGATCTGATTGAAAGTATCAGCTTGAAATTGGACGAGGCTTCTGTCAGTGATCTGTTGATCCCGTCAAGATCCCCCCAAATGACCATTTATGATGTTGAACTTGTTCAGTCTCTCGTGGATCGATTTGTGACTCATTGGAAACGTAATATGGATTATAATATTGGGGAGAAGAGCAAAATGAAAGAGAATGACTTTGTTTTAGGGCATGGTTCCTGGTTGAACATCGGAAAAGTTGTTGATGGTTATCTTGCAGAAATTGGTCGTGATATGAATCTCTCTGTCTCGAGTTTTATCAAGTTATCACAGTCAATCCCTGAGTCAGCTAGACCAATTCATGATGGAATATACAGTGCCATTGATACCTATTTGAAGGTAGGGATCTCCTTATTTTTGGCATATATTTTCTCTATTCTAGTCGTATTACGAGAATTGCAATAATTATAACTTTATTGTGTTCATTTCATTCACACATACTTTTAGGACATTATTTCTTGCACAATATTGGATACGACTAGAGAGTAAATGCCAAGATTTTAGTTTCTTCTTCTTCTTTTTTTTTTTTTTTAATTTTTGCTTCATACTGACCAGTGCATATTTATTTGCATATATTTTGAACAAGTGTATCAATTTGAAGGCCAAAAACAAATGTTTAAAGATTTAATTTGTTGCTTAATATTTGCAGGAACATCCTAATCTTACAAAAATCGAGAGAAAGAAATTGTGCGGGCTTATGGACATTAAGAAATTGACTACGGATGCATCAATGCACGCTGTACAAAACGAAAAGCTACCTCTTCGTGTTGTCGTGCAAATCTTATTTTTCGAGCAGGTTAAATCGGCTGCTGGAAACCAAGCCGTAAACACCAGTACTGATGCTGATGCATTGGATTCCTCAAGAAACACCGAGGAAATTCTGGCTGAAATAGTGCCAGAACCCCATAAATCCCTGAGGAAACAGATGGACGACATGAAAATAAAAGAAGGTGAATTGCAGAAAAATGGAACGTTGACGAAAATCGGGTAGTAAAAACAGAGCTCCTGTGCAACTGCTTCCATCTCGGTCGAGGAGAATTTTCGATAAGCTGTGGATTGTGGGAAAAGGACATGGAAATGGAGAGAATAAGAGTTCTGATACTTCAGGGAGTTCTCAAAGCCCAACTTCAATGATTCAAGGGGAGACAAAATCCACTTCAAGACACAGAAGATACTCTATTTCTTAGAGGATTATAAGAGTTTATTTGAAGTAGATCAAGGGAAGGGAAATTGAATAACTGAAATGTAAAGTGGTAGGAATTCTATTACGGTAGATAAATTTGTTTTTATGTTGTTCCTTTCATCTGACGGTTATTGTATTGTGACTTATATTTGTGTATGAATGTGATTTACTTTACAAGGATCTTCATTGAATTGAATCTATGTTTTAGCATTGCGTTGAGTTCGAAAAAAGTTTTATCACAATTATTTCAGATAAAATATGTATATTAATGTATATCACAATTCATATAAAAATTTACCTAGTCATACAGAATATTGTACACAAGCAGCAAAATATTTCAACATAAAGTATCAATCAATTTTTACTTGATCCTTCCTTTGATTGTGTCATTATTCCTTCATATTCTGGGAATTTTTTGGGGAATTTTAGACACAGATAAATATGGGAGGTTTATAGAGGAGACTATATGAATCGATGATTTAATACTGAAACATATCTAAAGAGGGTAAGAGAATAGTTACCAGAATTGAGATTCAAAAAGAAAATATACAAAAATACTAGAGATCACAATAAAGATTCAGATCGAATAAGTTTATCGAAGAATATCGATAGATCGTTACTGTCTATAGATCTAGGGTTCATCAAGAATTGGAGCGTTACAAATGGTAGATCGAGACTAGATTGACCTTATTCGGCTCTGACACTGTTGTTGGTCCTAGTATTGGACTCAACAACACTGAGAACATAAGATTTAACAATAGAATAGTAAAGAACACAAGATTTTAAGTCTCAAAAATTTAGCAATCGCTTCAAACACTTAAATCACAAGACAAAAGTCAAACTACAAAAGTTCTCAACAAAAAGAACGTGAAGAACTTTCAAACAATAGTACACAACAAATCCACTCACTAATAGGGGTTCACTGTCCACTATAACACTTAGCGTCTGTTTGCTACTGCTAAAAGTCTGATTAAAATCAAATCAAAGTCAATAATTAATTTTAACTACACATTTTATAGGATTCACAACTTTTCAACCACACATTCCACAAACTTTTTATCAAAAACTGCAAAAATCTGATTTTAATCTCAACCAAACATGGACATAATATCCTCCATTACAAGATTTCACTCAGAATTTACAAGGATGAACAGTGAATGAAAAATCACAAAGGACTAAAACTATTTGGGTTTTACTCTAATGAGAGAAACCACATCTTTTTATGAAATAACCACATAACCTTCATCCAATAGAGAGAGAATTGGGTAGGACCGTCGTACCTTCCTACATGGCGCAACCTTCCAATGAGGAGTCACCAATAAGGCAAGGCCACCTCGAAACTTGAGTTTCTCTTTTTCCACCTTAAGTCTCAAGGTGACCTCATCTCATGGGTGAGGCGAGACCATCGGATGAGGTGGCTGCTCCTCATTAGATAATCACACCACGTACAATGGTGCCACATTTTCTCTTGGCCGAAAGCCACCTATGTAGTTGCCTTGGGCCTCAAAATAAGAAGGGGCATCATAAAAAAAATGCAAAAGTCCATAAATAATCTTCATATTTTTCGAATTTTCTTACATTAATTTTTTTTTTAAAAATGTATTACTGAAACTAATGCAAAAGGTTGTCCCCCTACCCAATAATGTCTATTAACTTTCGATCTAATTGCTGCTTTTGATTTTTTTTTTTTTAATATAAAATATTTTGGACAATATATGGTAGTCACCACTTCCATATATCACTGGCTTTCAGAAGCCCTTTATATTATATTTCTTGAACACTAGAATTGATTTTTGGACGAATCAAACGGTGAATGAATACCATCGACATAATGTTTCTCATTACAAGAAAATGTTTGATTCGACTATGGTTGATGTTCAATAAGCTTGTAAAAAAAAAAAACTATTTAGTAGTCTCATAAATAATCTATCATCTAGAGTCTCAAAATTTTTAGGGTCAGTCCTGGACAGGCAACTGTTCTACCCAAGTATTTCTCCATCCAGTAACCAAAATAATAATGTGTGTCATCATCTAGTCGAAACCTCCAATTTTGGATTAAGCGTGTTTCAATAACTCGTTTTTGCAAGAATTCCATAAGCTTAAAAAATGGTTAACACATGTGGGCCGAATCTTATACATGAATCAAGTTATTGAGCCATCATCAATTCATCATATTGGGATCAAAATTCAGCAACCCAAAATTACTTCACATGTAGAATAGGTATATATGATGTTTTTACTAGGATTCTGTATCGTGATATCCTGCAAAGACTACTGTTAGTTTTCCTCATGCATATTTTTTCTAGCTTTTCATAAAATTACTTTTTCTTTGTTTTTTTAATAAATTTTTGTGTTTACTTCAGTATTTTGGGTGATCATTGTCGTGCCTTGAGCTTGAAATTACCTTTAACTGTTTAACCATACTAGATTGTCGAACCACTTTTTTTACAGCTTAAGATTTTAGATACTGATGTGGTACCAGAGTTAATCTTTTTTCCTATGATTACATGTCCGTTTTCATGATATCTCTCATGCCTAGGGTTGGACATATCTCACGAACCGGACCCGAACCTAACTGAATCGAGCGGTTATTCGTAACTGAAATACCTGAATGAGTATCTGAATTGAGAACCGACGGGTTCGATTCTCGGTTCTAGACCTAGAACCGAAGAACCGAATTTTTAAATTTTTTTAAATTTTTATATATGAGAAAGATTAAATTATTTTTATTTTTTAAAAATAAATTAGCAAAGATAGAGTTTGCATTGAAGACATTGAATTCTATGAGGACATTGAAACGTGTAATAAAATATATATTATATTTTTTATGGGTTAATTTCAGAAATGGTCACTGAAATTACATGAAAATTACAAAATGGTCACTGAAGTTCAAAACTTTCATGAACGGTCACTCAAGTTTCAAGTGCTTTCAGAAATGGTCACTGAAGTTTAAGATTTTCACCAACGGTCACTGAAGTTTAGGAGATGTTTCACTAACGGTCACTGAAGTTACAAAAAGTTTCAGGAACGGTCACTGAAGGGTCATGCATTTTTTCAGTTTTTTGTGCAATTTTTTCGGCCACTTCCGACCACCAAAATCGTCGGATTTTGATAGCTTTGGAAAGCCCACAATCTCCTCTTCAATTACCACCCAAAATCTCCCCCAAACTCCAAACGATTCGACCGGAAAATCGCAGCAAAAGTCGCCCAAAAAATTGGAAAAATCTGCCCAGATTTTTCCAATTTTTTGGGCGACTTTCCGGCAACTTCCGACCACCAAAATTGCTGGATTTTGATACCATTGAAAATCCCACAATGTCCTCTTCAATTACCACCCAAAATATCCCCCAAACTCCAAAAGATTCGACCGGAAAATCGCCGCAAAATCAGCATGAAAAGTATGGGCAGATTTTTGGCCTTTTTGGGTAGCTGACTTTGCGGCGATTTTTCGGTCGAATCTTTTGGAGTTTGGGGGATATTTTTGGGTGGTAATTGAAGAGGACATTGTGGGCTTTCCAACGGTATCAAAATTCGGCGATTTTGGTGGTCGAAAATTGCCATTAAGTCGCCGTAAAGTCGCCCAAAAAATTGAAAAAATCTGGGCAAATTTTTCCAATTTTTTGGGCGACTTTTGCGGCGATTTTCCGGTCGAATCATTTGGAGTTTGGGGGAGATTTTGGGTGGTAATTGAAGAGGAGATTGTGGGATTTCCAAATGTATCAAAATCCGACGATTTTGGTGGTCGGAAGTGGCCGAAAAAGTCGCACAAAAAACTGAAAAAATGCATGACCCTTCAGTGACCGTTCCTGAAACTTTTTGTAATTTCAGTGACCGTTAGTGAAACATCTCCTAAATTTCAGTGATCGTTGGTGAAAATCTTAAACTTCAGTGACCATTTCTGAAAGCACCTGAAACTTGAGTGACCGTTTATGAAAGTTTTGAATTTCAGTGACCATTTTGTAATTTTCATGTAACTTCAATGACCATTTCTGAAATTAACCCTATTTTTTATTATTAAATCTTATTAGTTGAACAATTTTTAGTTTATTTATGTTAGTTAATTGTGATTTTTTAATTTTTCTTTTAGAGTTTTTTAGTATCTAGTATGATAAGTCAAACAATTGATGGTTAAATCAAATAATTGATAAGTACTACTGCATTAACAATATTTTAAAATATTTTATCTCTATGAGTCTATGACTTCTAATTTATATGGATCACTGATATTTTAGTATTACTAATTTACTATCTAATTTTTGTTATTTATATACATTGATAAATTAATTTTATTGGACAACTTGTTATTTATATGTTATTAAATTAGAATACGTTAATTTGTAAAAGTTAAGATTAAACATATCATACTGTAGTGTTGTTAAAAATGTTAAAAAAATTAATTATAGTATGGAACCGAACAGACCCAAATCGAACCGAATCGAACGGAGTCGAACCCGAACGGTTCCAAAATTACATTTGGACCCGACGGTTCCGTTTACTAACTACCCGAAAATTTTCGATTCTGTTCGACTCTCTTCAGAATTGAATCGGACCGTGTTCAAATCTACTCATGCCTACGTTGTTCCATCAACTACAGGTGGTTTTTCCCTTGGAGACTGATGTGGTTCTGGGTACAATTCAACTTGGACTGTATACTAGATTTGAAGGGCTGCCGCCTGCCAGGGACGCAAATCACCACCGACGGAGCCAAAAATTTTGGGGCGGGCCAAAAAAAGAGTTGATGGAATTATTTAAAAGGGACGAAGTATGCAAATAGTATTAAATGTTGGGGTTTGAAAAGTCTGATGTTAAACGTTGAGGTTTATTTGCTATAGATATTAATGGTTAAGACTATTTGTGCCAATATTCACAAAAAAAAGGAAAATTAATAGTGTGGCTGATGGGAATCTATCCAATGTTGTTAGCAGCTACAAAGTAAAATCTTTATTACTAGGCCATACACTTAATCATCTCAAAATACTTGAGTCTCAATATTAAACCCGTGTTTGGCTCTCGTTAAAATTATAATTTATTTTTCTCTCTCTTCTTATCAAACACATATTTTTCAATAAAATAATATTATACGTAATTTCAAAAAAAAAAAAAAATCTTCTTTTTTTTTTAACCACAAACATTTCAAAAAAATATTATTTCAACCATTAAAATTTCAAATAATAGGGGCCAAACGGGCTTAAATTATTTTAGTACAAGTATACAAATATTTTTAAAATGTTGACAGGGCGGTCGCTCCTCCCCTGTTGGACATCGGTTCTCTTCAAGGCATAAATTTGATGGTCGTTCCAAGCCTTACATATTCATAGGGTAACCTTTAGGAAGAAAATTATATAAAATATTAGATCGTTATTGCTACCAGTGTTTATCGTTTTTTTCCATTCGTGAGTAGGGCTCGCATGGTAGGTAGGAGACTTTAATGTACTATGCAGGGAGTTAAGAAATGTAATTGAGAACTAGTTATCCTTTTTTTTTTACTATCTATCAGCCTCTTGTTCTCAATCTCTTCATTTTCGAACATCTTAATGAATAGATAATCATAAATCTATATTTGCATTTGGAAAATGTAGATTGATATTGGAAATATGGTTTTAGGTGAAGGAAGTTGGCATATATCTTGTTGGTTATCCAAGAATTGTAGAAAATGTTGAGATTTACTTCAATTTGAGGAAACTAGGTCACTCCAATCCTTCCGTGATTCGGCAGATGTGGATTCATATAGATATCCACCCATGTGGTACTTCTTTGTACGATATATAAAAGATCCATCTGTATAGATATCATCATTTACATCCAAAAAGCCGTATGCTACGCCGAGAGAAGAAACCTAAAGCAGAACTAAAATTAGTACGTACATGTTAAAGTGGTAATATGTTTAATACTAAGAAACATACAGAAAATGTGTCAAATCTTACCTTTTTTTAATGGCCATGGGTGTCCGGGCCAGTTTACGAGTACCTAGACTAATTTCACATGGTCCTGAAATTTACAGTCGGGTACTCACCTCACTAGCCCTAAGGGAACTCAAACCAAGGTCTAACCAATGAGCTACCCGCAGGGTTATGTCAAATCTTATCAAAAAAATGTGTATTGACAGTAAACATATTTCGTCATTGAATTATTCCCGCTCGTGGTTTGTAGATATTCTTTATCAAATATAGAATTTTGTTTATGTGTTCTTTATAGTAATTCAGCCAATAATCTGATCTTATAAGCAGTAAAAGTTGTCTAATGCGTTCAATTTCTTCCGATTTCTTTGCGTCTAAGTTAACATGTTATCTTCCCTTTTCTTGCCAAAAATAGAGGAAAAGGATCTTTTTAACTTGTTACAGTTATTTACTTTTGCATTATGTCTTGACGGGTCGCCACTTCCAAAATATGTGGAGGTCAAACACGCGACGGGCTACCCTGACACTTTTATTTTTCTAGCTGATTTCTTGAGTTTCTGGTTATAATGCAAGACTCTGGAATCTTTCAGAAACAACTGTTTCATTTTTCTGAACGGATTGTGGACTTTTTTTTTTCCCATTGTAAGTATATATTCTGAAAGATTAATCTATGTTTTTGACAAACAGATTTCAACATGACGACTTGATTCTCTTGCTGGATAAATAATATGTCTTTCAAATCAAATAGTAGCAAATCCAATCTTAATATTTTATTTTTAACCCATAAACATTTACAAAAATTATTCAATTTTAGACGATATATTCTCTGAATGAGCGTGGTATATGAAATTGGTGTCATCACATCTATATTAATCTGATGGATGTGAAATACTTCTATAGAATCTGAGAAAATATTTCTTGACATATTACTTTCTTATATCAAGAAGCATATTTATTTTTTTCCCAATGCTTAGGTGGAACGATTGTGCTTCTGACTTCCCGGTGACAAATTGCAAATTCCAAGTGTGTCTGGAATTACAATGAGGAAGGTTTTGGGGATGGAACAAGAGGACAAAGAGCTGGAGATGGCAGGATCGTCCAATGGAGAGCCACCACCTCATCAAGTGGCTCACCCTCACCCAATGAGGCGAGGATAACTCAGGACTTGAGTCCTCAAGTCCCGAGGTGTAATACCTTAATTAATTTAAAACAAGTCAAAACCTTACAATTGGTCAAAAATGTCAAGCAAAAAAAATGAATGAAACAAAAGGTGGTGAGGTGGATATATATCCACCAAATTCATACAATCCATTTCATACACACACTATACACAGCAAGAAAGAAAAAACGAGGCACAGAAAGAGAGAGAGAGAGAGAGAGAGGAAAAAATAGGAAAGTTGCCAATGTGGTGCTATTAAGCTTAAATTCTTCAATTTCAAAGGTAAGTAAAAAGTTATGTATTGGGAGTTATGTTTGATTTTAGAGTTGTTAGATTATTAGTTTAAATTCAATTTTATTGAAAGGGAACTATTGAGATAGGTATTATAAGTTGGGAAACTAAGTTAAAAGAAAGAAAAAATAGTTTAAGCGATTAAAGAAATTTGGAAAATTGCTTATTTATATAAAGATTAAGTTTTGGTGTCACCTATCTAATTATCAATTTTTTAAAATAGTTAATTGTTAATCTAAATATTATATCATATTTCAGGCGGTGATACGGATATCAAGATAGCTTACCAATCGAGTTGATTTTGCGTATATAGTACTGTGAGTGAAAAAACTTATATATTTTCAAATATTGATTAAGTATTTATATTATTATATTACGTGCGATTATGTGAATTATTTGTACAATCACATGATTATGATGAAAGGTTCTTTTGTTATGATATATGTGAAATCATAAGGGTTATGCATGGATTACTTTTGAATTGTAATGTGACATGTGATATTGAGATCGACCTGAAAAGTATCCGTGATTTTATACTTCTTCTAATTCACAGAGAGGCATTGAGGGGTCTTGATCGAACATTGATCTTGACCGTAAGTTCATAAAAGGGCCTTGACAGTGTTCTAAAAATGATTATCAGAGGTCCTAAGACCAGCTTTCGTTCATGGAGGGAGCCAAAGGCCCATGACGAAAGTGCTTGCCCGATGGGCGGATTATAAATTTCAAATTGAGGGTACATTTTTGGTGGATTACATGTGGTGTAATTAGATTATGGTATAGTTTTTGAGTGATGATTATATCATGAATATGTGATGATATTTTTTCAATATTTGACGTGTCTCATATATTGATTATTATTACCATTATTATATGTTTTTATACTTTGGACTGTTATATAATGTATACTCGGGTTTTGATGAAAATATATAACTATTTTCGAACTTCTCCACTCACTGAACTATAAACTCATACATTTTTTCTCACGATTTTTCTTATCAGGTAACAGTTGAGTTATGGGCATCTTTGGAGTTGAGCCTTAATTTTGGAGACAATCACCCGATAGAGTTTGTTAGTATGACTCATTTTATAAAGCATGTACTCAGTATTTTGGGGACACATGTTCATGTTTAGATGTGATTTTGCATCACTTGTAGATAGTTACAAGGCTCACTATGTCTTTTGCATCCGTATGGACATTTCATGTTATTTTCATAGTAAATGTTGAGCTCATTGCTATTGTGTTGTGTTAATTTTCGGATTTGTGCATAGTGCATTAGAGGTCGGTTAGTCCTATTCATGTGGGAGATAATGTCGAAATTCTATTAAAAATAATTTATAAAAAGTTACATATTGTAGTAGCTTGATGGTGGGTCCGACTTTGGGTTGATATCTATTCATATTACAGGTCCACTAGTATTACTCGGAGCAGAGCGTGTCACGAGGTGTCCTCGCCTCATTGGGTGAGGGTGAGCCAACCGATGTGGTGGCGGCTCCCCATTGGGCGATCACACCATGTAGAACGATGCGACCGTCCTACCAAAGATTTTCTAAGAGAGCTAGAATCATGTTTTAAATCATTTTTATAACTCTAGTTAGTGAAAACTACTTAATATTACTCTCATCCAAAAATTTTGGTCAGAGTCGAGCATTTTCTTATGAGAGCTGGTTTTATGTTTTTAGCATAAGAAAAAGCACAAGCTACTACCAAACGTCTTTCAAATAAGTGTTGATACTAAATGGTAGTAATACTATGTTGTAGCACCACAAATGCGCACCACTACATGTATTCTCGCAATCTAATTATTGATTACAAATTCCTTTACAGGTAGAGTTCAATTTCAGGCGGTTTGCCTTTCTCCGTAGCAATATCTTATTGAGGTTTTTTGCTTTTCTTGTTCAGTTTCTTTGCCCTGCTTGTTTACCATTAAGATTCTAAACCTTTTCCAAGAATTTACTTCATTTCGTTTTTACTTTTTTTTTTCGTGGCCGGAAGTTGATAAATTGCCTTCTGTTGCAGAAATGGGAAGAAGAGGCAGACGTAAAATGTGTGAGATTTGAAGTCAACGACGAGTGTCGGGTGCTATTGATTGCCAGCAGAGACATGCGAAAGAAGAGAGATTATATTATGACTGCAATGGATATGAGAGCGAATACCCAACCAAGCATTTTGTGAAGATGATGGAAGCCTCTAAATCTTTTGCTCCCCATCGCCATGGAAGAGTCTGGACGAGTAAGAAGCTGCTATTTTTTATTTACTTAGCAGAATTATCTAGATCCAAATCCATTGAAATGTTTATGTATGTTTAGGATATTGTTTAAGTGGTCAGTTATTACCACGTATATGTTTTTCCTTTTTTGTTAGGATATCTGTAACTTGTTGATTTAGTCTTTCTACCATGTTATGGCAATTATGAAATGTGGGCTATGGTATTGCTTTCAGTTCTCTATAAGGTTATTTAACAGTCAAGTTTGTTATTCAATATGATTAAGACGATTTTCTCCAATATTCTATCTGTGCAAATTATTCAATCTATATTTCCTTACAATTGGTATCAGAGCCCCATCATAGGGGCCTAATTATTAGAAGCAACAATCTTCTACAAGTCTTTTTTTTGTTGAAGGATGACAACAGAGAGTTCGTTTGTACAGCTTGTCGTTCCAAAGTTTGATGGGTATTATGATCATTGGGCGATGCTCAAGGAGAACTTCTTGTGATGAAATGAGTATTGGGGGCTGGTGGAAATTGGAGTTCCTGCAGAAGCAGAATGTGTTGTTCTCACTGATGCACAGAGGAAGCATATTGATGACCAACAGTTGAACGATCTGAAAGTTAAGAACTATCTATTTTAGGCATTAGATCGTTCTATTCTGGAGACAATTCTCAACAAGAAATCTGCAAATGATATTTGGGACTCCATGAAGTAGAAATATCAAGGCACCACATGAGTGAAATGTGGAAACATGCAAGTTCTTAGAAAGGAATTTGAAGTTCTTCGCATGAAGGATGGAGAAACTGTGAATGAATATTTCGCTTGGAATCTTACCATAGCCAACAAGATGAAAGCAAATGGAGAAGATAAGGGAAGTATTGCTATTATTGTAAAAAAAAATTAAGATCCATGACTTTAAAATTTGATTATGCTGTCTGTTCTATTGAGGAGTCTAAAGATATCATACTTTAACTATTGATGAGTTGCAGAGCAGTCTCATTGTACATGAACAAGGCATGAGTTCACATGTTGAAGAAGAGCAAGCTCTAAAGATCACTTATAAAGATTTATCGGGAGGAAGAGGTCGTGTTTGTGGAAACTACAGAGGAAGAGGAAGAGGACACAACAACATGTCCTTTGATGAGGCCACAATCGAGTGTTACAACTGTCACAAGCTGGGAAACTTTGAATGGGAATGTCCAAACAAGAACCCATAAACAAATTATGCATAGAATCAGGAAGAAATGTTGTTAATGGCATATGTGGATACCAACAAAGTCAGTTAAGAAGACACTTGGTTTCTTGATTCTGGTTGCAGCAATCACATGTGTAGCAACAAAGATTATTTCTCAGACTTTGATGGTATTTTTCGAGACTCTGTGAAGCTTGGCAACAACACAAGTATGGTTGTGTTGGGAAAGGAAAATGTCAGGTTGCAAGTAAATGGTCCGATACAAATTATTACAAGTGTGTTTTATATACCTGAATTGAAGAATAATTTGCTAAGTATTAGACAATTGCAAGAAAATGGACTTACTATTTTGTTTCAGCATGGCAAATGTAAAGTTTTTCATTCTCAGAAAGGTTTGATTATGGATACAAAAATGACTTCCAATAGAATGTTTGTTCTGTATGATATATCCCAGCCTATAGCATCCACTTGTTTTAATACAAACACTGAAGACATTGAACAACTTCGGCACTGTCGATATGGATACTTGAGTTTTAGTGGATTGATGACTTTTCAACAAAGAGAAATGGTGAATGGCTTGCCGAATCTCAAACCTTCGTCGAAGCTGTGCAAAGATTGTTTGACAAGGAAACAACATAGGAACTCACTTCCTAAGAAGACCACCTGGAGAGCTGTAGAAATTTTTCAATTGGTGCGTACGGACATTTGTGGACCAATTAAGCCCATCTCTAACAGCAAAAAAAGGTACCAACTCACTTTCACTGATGACTTTAGTAGAAAAAACATGGGTTTATTTTTTGGTGGAAAAATCAGAAGCTTTTGGTTTTTTCAAAAGTTTTAATACTCATGTTGAGAAGGAAACAAACTATTTTCCAAGAACTCTACGCACTGATTGAGGAGGCGAGTTTACTTCCCAAGAATTTGTCAATTTCTGTGATAACAATGGTATACGACGACAATTAACGGCTGCATCTATGCCACAACATAATGGAGTTGCAGAACGGAAGAATAGAACAATTATGAACATGGCTCGAAGTATGCTTTCAGAAAAGAGGATTCCGTAGTCCTTCTGGCCTGAAACAGTTAACTGGATTATACATGTTTTGAATCGAAGTCCCATTTTTGCAGTGTTAAACAAGACTCCATAATAAGCTTGGAGTAAAATTAAGCCTCCAATTGATTATTTTAGAGTATTTGGATGTATTTCTCATGTCCACGTGCTTGACAATAAAAGAACTAAATTCGATGATAAGAGTTTCAATTGTGTTTTATTGGGAGTTAGTGAAGAATCAAAGGCTTATAAATTGTATGATCCTACTAAACGAAAGATCATAATTAGTGGAAATGTTGTATTTGAGGAAGACAAGCACTAGGACTAGGATAAAAAGTATGAGGAAGTCACTATATGTGATTTAGAATGGGGTGATTGTGAAGAAGAAGCAACAGAGAATGCGGAAAGAAATGAAACTTTCTGATCCTGATATAGAAGATGATGCAGTAGACAGTGCAGTTGAAGTTAATGCTGAAGATACCGGGACAGATCTTTAATTCAGAACACGGATAGCCCTCAAAACTTGAGTACAACCAGAAATCAAAGAGCACCTGTTTGGATGAGAAATTATGAAATAGGAGAGGGACTTTTTGATGAAGAAAATGGAGGGAAACTAGCCATGTTTACAATTGCTGATCCCATTCATTTTGAAGAAGCTGTAAAAAGTGAAAAATGGATAACAACCATGGATGTGGAAATGGAAACAATAAACAGAAATGGGACTTGGGAATTAACAGAATTACCTAAGGGAGGAAAGACAATTAGAGTTAAGTGGGTGTATAATACTAAGTTGAATGAAAATGGAGAAAGAGAAAAGCACAAAGCTCGGCTTGTAGCAAAGGGTTATGCACAACAATATGAAGTAGACTATACTGAAGTGTTTGCACCTGTGGCACGAATGGAGACAATTTGTTTGGGAGTAGCATTTGTAGCTCAAAGAGGGTGGTCCATTTATCAACTAAATGTGACATCTACCTTTTTACATGGTGAATTGAATGAAGAAGTTTTTATAGAACTGCCTTGCAGTTATGTATAGAAAGGAAGTGGGCAAAAAGTTTACAAGTTAAAGAAGGCACTTTATAGACTTAAACAAGCACCCCATGCTTGGTACAGTCGTATAGAAGCCTATTTCATGAAAGAAGTCTTTGAGAAATGTGATTATGAGCGCACACTATTCATCAAGACTAACAAGGAAGGTAAAATCTTGATTGTAAGCTTGTATGTGGATGATCTAATCTTTACTGGAAATGATGAATCAATGTTTGAAGAGTTTAAATATTCAATGAAGTATGAGTTTGATATGACTAATCTTGGCAAGATGAGGTATTTTCTTGGCCATGAGGTGTTGCAAAAGTCAGATGGTATTTTTATTAGTAAAAAGAAATATGCTTTGGAAGTACTACACAAGTTTGGAATGGATAAGAGCAACTCTTTTTTCAATCCTATTGTTCCTAGTTGTAAACTTTGGAACGATAAGAAGTTAAAGTTGATAAGACTTACTATAAGAAAATTATAAGGAGTCTCATGTATCTCACTGCTACACGACTAAACTTAATGTTATAGTAAGTATGATTAGTAGGTATATGGAGAATTCTACTGAGTTACACATGCAGGCAACAAAAAGAGTGATGTGATATCTGAAATGAACTTTTGATTTCGGGATTTTCTATAGGAAGGGAGGAGATGATGAATGATAAGTGTGCTTTTACACACTTATTTAGCACTTTTTAGGGATTTATTGTTGATGAAATTGAGTATATTTCTACACATAATTATGTACTATTTGTATTTTTAGGTGAAAACCCCGATTGGATGTCAAACGAGGCAAAAAGAGTGAAAAAGGGACTTAAATTGCACACTTTTGTGAATTTGGGGACTAACTTGCACAACCCTGAAAGATGAAGGACTTGAAGTGCAATTTTGGAAGGGCCTAAGTGTAATGAAGATCAAAATATGAGGACCAAATTGTACAAGTTCCAAAATGAGGGACCTGACGTGCAAAATATTCAAGGACTTGAGCTGCAAATTTTGGAAGAACCATGCGACCGCATGGATCAAAGCTTGGCGACCGCATGGATAAAGCCGAGACGTCGAATGGATTAAATTTCTCTTCTATGCGACCGCATAGGATTGAACTATGCGGCCGCATAGAGTTAAAAAATCAATGGCGGTTTAAAACTTTCTTCTCGAGTCTTTGGTCAAACTTTTGATTTCTTTTTCTTTGTTTATTATTAGAATTTTATCCTATCTCTAGTATTATCTAATATATAATATAAATAATTATAAAATATCCTAAAATATCTCTTTTTTATATTATTTTATGTTACTTAGCCCCTAAGTTTTAGCCTCTATATATATCTCTAAAAATCCAAATCTCTCTCCTCTCTTTTTCCCAATTCTCCCTCTCTTGCACGTTTTTTCTCTTTCTTGTCTTTTTATTTTTTTTCATTTTCATTTCCTTTTCTTTTCCTTTTAATTACTTGGTATTTTTGGAGATACAAATCAAGAGCAACAAGGAGATACCAAGAATTTGGCAAAGATTTGGAGAAAAATCGACCGAGCCTCATAAATAGGGTTTTATCTTTAAACTTCGATTTTTCCTAATTATTTTGTCATCTTTGTAATGGATTGTATAAATATTCTCCTTTGTTTACATTTATATAATATGGGCTAAATGATTTTGTTGGGATTTGTGGTTTAAGTTTAACCTAGCTTTTAATTAATTTTCATGTTTGCTCTTTAACATTAATTTGCTTATTTCATGTGTTTCTATTATTGAATTTATTGCATTTTCATTTATGTGGCCAATAGATGATTATGTCTCGTGAATTGTACATCGCTCGAGAGAGGATTGTATTATTTAGACCAAATGGTAGAAACCCTAGGTTTGTGTAGTGACCCTATGCTTGTGGAAGGGATAGAGATATACCCCAAGCCCTAGGTGACCCAATGAGCTATTTTCACAATTATTGAATGCGGTTGTTTGGTTTCAAATCGACATAGAGATATAGTAGGTTTTAACCAATCAATTAGGGTTAATTTCACTCGAGAGAGGTAATTAACTAAAATTGGAAGATCGGGTCTAACATAGTGAATGAGTAATTGGTTAATTGGCTTGTAGCGAAATTAGTTAGGTGACGGTTAAACGAAACCACGAATCCCAACCACGCGTTTCCTCTAAAATTACCAAGTGTTTATGTTTTATTAGTTTATAGATTTTGTAGTTATTTTCTTGAACCATATGTTTTTATTGTGTATTTGTGTTTCTTTTCGTTGTTAGAATTAAAATTAATTAGAGTCGAGTAATCTAAAGTATACATTCCTCGTGGGATCGACAACCCGGACTCTCAAGGTCCACTTTATTACTTGAGCGCGACCCGTGCACTTGCGGCTTGCACTTTTTCGCACAACAAGTTTTTGGCACCGTTGCCGGGGAATGTTTTCACTTTGATTACTGCTTTAGTTAATTTTAGTTTTACCAACTTGTAATTATTTGTTTTTATTTGTATTTACTGTTTATGTATTTTGGCTAACCCCGTACTACTAATCTTTCTTGTATCTGTAGTCTTTTTCTCGCACCCTGCACTTGTCTGATATTTGCAGGATTCTAATCTTGGTCAAGTAACAAGATGTTTGCAATATCGAGTCTCTACGGTGACTATACAAATATTCTTGGAGGTCCAAGATGCGATATTTGTTTAGCGGAGCATTGTACAAAGATGTGCTTGTATTCGTGTACCGAAGCTGCAATGTTGAAACTTCTAAAGTTTCGATATTATTTGAAATGCCGGAGACAAGCAGTGGATAATTTAGATGAAAGTTACATGCTCCCGGGAGACTATGTACCAGATGATTGGGATGAGGACATCAAATTCCTAGGTGATGGTCCTCCATGTTTGAATGAGAAGGTACTTGCAAAGTATTACAATGCACTTGCCAAGTTGGATGAAGAAGATATGCTAGTAGGAGATTACAAATATTGGGATGGATTTAGGAAGTGGGGGTCTTATCCACTCGAGGAAGTCATTGAGGCCGACTTCTCATCGCTCGTGGAATTCGATTGCGGATCAATCATTCAACCTGAAGAGATACCAACTATTGTAGAAGAGCTTAAAGTGAATGATGATTTAATCACAAATGAACTGATTGAAGATGTAGAAATCATTGAAGATCATTCGGCCGACTTCAGTGATTGCATAGAGTTTGATTTTGTGATTAACTCCAATGAGGAGGTGGAAATCTACAGTGTTGAGTTTGAATCGGGTGGAATGGATAGGTTTTATCATGTTGAAAAGGGCACTGATGAGTTTTGGCGATCGAATGAGGAGTGGATCCGAGCCAAAAGAATAAAGCTGGGCCGAGCATCCAGAGCTTACTTTTTGGGCCCATAACATTTTGTATAGTCGAGCTAAGACTATAAAACAGCGCTTGTTGGGAGGCAACCCAACTTTTCTAAACTTTTGTGCTTTTATTTACTTTTATGTGTTTTTATGCTTTTAGTTATATTTCTGTTTAATAGTTTAACTTCTTGTAGGTAATGCTTTTTGAAGTCCAAAGTTGCATGGTTCCTCACGAGTCTGGAGCTGAATTGGAGTACAATGAGGTCTGTTGCCCAAGCTACTCAATTGCATTCCGAGTCCAGTTCATGCATTAGTTCTTCTTCACAATGGATTCGGGGAAGTTTCCTTTTTACTCTTTGCTTTATATTGTAATTTACACATTGAGGACAATGTGTGAATTAAGTTTGGGGGTATTGAGCCTTGCCGGCTACTGTATGCTTTAATTTGATGTTACAGCCTTGCCGGCTGCTTTTGAGCTTACATTGGTGATTATGATTGGTATGTTAGATAGCCTTGCCGGCTCGGGATTGCATGAGTTGAAATTGTTATTGATTCATGAGCTATGCATGCACAAATCCAAATATGCTATTGGTGCGAATTTTTTTTTCAAAAATGGCTTATTCATTGTGAGATCATACGTTACATTGAGCACATAGTCACGATTGATTATCATTTAGATGCGGAAATAAGTGTTAGATGTGAAAGTTTTGAATTGGTAGAACTTAGGTTGTGAGTTGTTTTGAAAAATTTTATCAACCTATACTCTTATTCTCTTTCACTTTACCATAGTCTGAGAAATTTTGGATCAGCTAGTTGGTTGTTTTCATTGAAAATGGTAGTAACTGAATAGTGTGAACACAAAAACTGGTGAGACTTTGAGCCTATGGACTGACATTTATTACAGTCTCATTTCTTTCATGTGTGATTATTCCATGATTGTGTTTCTCTAGAACTTGCGTTGATTCTCGTCAAGATCACATTGACACATGTTTGCATGAACATGATTAAGACCATCTTTGACTTACCACATTATCCAAATAGCTTACCCTGATATTACTCTTTCCTTTTGATAACCCCTTTGTGCCTTATTAGCTTTTTCTTTGGTTACCCACATTACAAGCTTTCATATACTGAAAAACAATATTCTTAACCAGCCTTTGAAGCTAGTGGAGTGTTGTTGGGCATCTGAATGTTGGGTAGCGATAGAAAAGAAGTTTGGGGGTATCAATATTTTTGAGGTACTCTGTTTGGTGTAGTGGTTGAAAGAATGAAAAAGAAAGAAAAGAAATGAAATGAAAAGAAAAAGATGAAAAAAATGAGTGACAGGGAAGAGATGTGTTGAGGAGATTGACTTGTAATGTCTGAATGTATAAGTTCTCCTGTTAAAAAAAGAAAAGCAAAAAAGAGGTGATTGAGTTGAATAGATGTTGATTGAGAAGTTATTGTTTTGGAGTGATAGGATTGTGTACAGATCCTATCTCAGTTGAGCTGATTTGAATATATGTTACTCCGCTGATATATTTGAGACTTCTTAGTCACTTATCCATATATTTCCACACCTTTACCTTAAGCCACATATAAACCCTGCAAAGTCCTTATGATTTATGTAATGCATGTGATCTAAGTGGTGGCGATTGAGAAAATATGCAAGCTTATGGTAGAACATTTTCATTGGAATGATATTGAGCGAAACAGTACCTGATTTTATACACTTGAGAGTTGAGTGTTCATACTACATTATTCTGTGAGGTTCTACTTGTTCAGTTACTCTATTTTCACTTGAAAATGCATGCTAGTTGATTATATTTTTGAGCTTTTAAAAAAAAGAGTGATTGAGAGCAACCTTTAGATTTACACTTGGGGGATTGAGATGAATTATCTATTTTAGTGTGAATCTTATGAGCGTGTAAGGATATATTTGACCACTGAGGGTCGGGTTGTGACCAATTTACATATTTTTCCATCTTGTCATTCTTTTCCTAGTTTAAATAATGATTGAAAGTGGCTTTGCACACATACACAGATCGATCATTGGATAAGCTGTAAATATTTTTGATAGCATTATTTGGAAGTATGGTTGTGAATTGGTATACAATTTTAAACTCTATTATATATCTGGCAAGTATCTAATATATTGATTATTTTCATATTTGCATGATTATGTTAGAAGTAATCTTGCTCGAGACGAGCAAGAACTCAAGTTTGGGGGTGTGATAAGTGTGCTTTTACACACTTATTTAGCACTTTTTAGGGATTTATTGTTGATGAAATTGAGTATATTTCTACACATAATTATGTACTATTTGTATTTTTAGGTGAAAACCCCGATTGGATGTCAAACGAGGCAAAAAGAGTGAAAAAGGGACTTAAATTGCACACTTTTGTGAATTTGGGGACTAACTTGCACAACCCTGAAAGATGAAGGACTTGAAGTGCAATTTTGGAAGGGCCTATGTGTAATGAAGATCAAAATATGAGGACCAAATTGTACAAGTTCCAAAATGAGGGACCTGACGTGCAAAATATTCAAGGACTTGAGCTGCAAATTTTGGAAGAACCATGCGACCGCATGGATCAAAGCTTGGCGACCGCATGGATAAAGTCGAGACGTCGAATGGATTAAATTTCTCTTCTATGCGACCGCATAGGATTGAACTATGCGGCCGCATAGAGTTAAAAAATCAATGGCGGTTTTAAAACTTTCTTTCGAGTCTTTGGTCAAACTTTTGATTTCTTTTTCTTTGTTTATTATTAGAATTTTATCCTATCTCTAGTATTATCTAATATATAATATAAATAATTATAAAATATCCTAAAATATCTCTTTTTTATATTATTTTATGTTACTTAGCCCCTAAGTTTTAGCCTCTATATATATCTCTAAAAATCCAAATCTCTCCTCTCTTTTTCCCAATTCTCCCTCTCTTGCACGTTTTTTCTCTTTCTTGTCTTTTTATTTTTTTTCATTTTCATTTCCTTTTCTTTTCCTTTTAATTACTTGGTATTTTTGGAGATACAAATCAAGAGCAACAAGGAGATACCAAGAATTTGGCAAAGATTTGGAGAAAATCGACCGAGCCTCATAAATAGGGTTTTATCTTTAAACTTCGATTTTTCCTAATTATTTTGTCATCTTTGTAATGGATTGTATAAATATTCTCCTTTGTTTACATTTATATAATATGGGCTAAATGATTTTGTTGGGATTTGTGGTTTAAGTTTAACCTAGCTTTTAATTAATTTTCATGTTTGCTCTTTAACATTAATTTGCTTATTTCATGTGTTTCTATTATTGAATTTATTGCATTTTCATTTATGTGGCCAATAGATGATTATGTCTCGTGAATTGTACATCGCTCGAGAGAGGATTGTATTATTTAGACCAAATGGTAGAAACCCTAGGTTTGTGTAGTGACCCTATGCTTGTGGAAGGGATAGAGATATACCCCAAGCCCTAGGTGACCCAATGAGCTATTTTCACAATTATTGAATGCGGTTGTTTGGTTTCAAATCGACATAGAGATATAGTAGGTTTAACCAATCAATTAGGGTTAATTTCACTCGAGAGAGGTAATTAACTAAAATTGGAAGATCGGGTCTAACATAGTGAATGAGTAATTGGTTAATTGGCTTGTAGCGAAATTAGTTAGGTGACGGTTAAACGAAACCACGAATCCCAACCACGCGTTTCCTCTAAAATTACCAAGTGTTTATGTTTTATTAGTTTATAGATTTTGTAGTTATTTTCTTGAACCATATGTTTTTATTGTGTATTTGTGTTTCTTTTCGTTGTTAGAATTAAAATTAATTAGAGTCGAGTAATCTAAAGTATACATTCCTCGTGGGATCGACAACCCGGACTCTCAAGGTCCACTTTATTACTTGAGCGCGACCCGTGCACTTGCGGCTTGCACTTTTTCGCACAACAATGAACTTATTTCTTATACTGAGGTGATTATGCTGGAGATTTAGAAGATCGAAAGAACACTTCAAATGATGTGTTCTTACTAAGTTCAAGGGCAATTTCTTGGTCATCAAAAAAACAACCTATCGTGAGTTTATCCACCACAGAAGTAGAATTCATTACTGCAACCTCATGTGCATGTCAGGCAGTTTGGTCAAAAAGAGTGTTAAGAAAGCTGGATCAAAATCAAGGCAAGACATGCATTATTCAGTGTGATAACAGCTCTGCTATAAAACTCTCAAAGAATAGAGTGATGCACGGTCGAAGCAAACACATTGCTGTGCGTTTCCATTTTCTTCAAGATCTTACAAAGGACGGAACTGTGGGATTGGAACATTGTGATACACAAGATCAGTTAGCTAACATAATGACGAAGCCACTCAAGTGAAACACTTTTGTCAAGCTGCGAGAACATTTGGGAATCTATTCTGAAACTGATGTAAACTGAAGCTCGCAGCATTCAGTTTAAGGGAGGAAATGTTGATGTATGTTTAGGTTATTGTTTAAGTTGTCAGTTATTACCATGTATGTGTTTTTCCTTTTTTGTTGGGATGTCTGTTACTTGTTGATTTAGTCTTCATACCACGTTATAGTAGTTATGAAACGTAGGCTATGTTATTGCTTTCAGTTTTATTTTCAGTTCTCTGTAAGGCTATTTAACAGCCAAGTTTGTTATTCAGAGCATGTTTGCCTTGGATTAAAATTTGATTTTAATCTAAGTCAAACTCAAACAATCAATATTAATCACATCTTTCATGTGTCCTACAACTTTTCAACTACACATTTAAAAAATTTCTATCACGATCTACTAAAAAATCTAATTCTAATCCCCACTAAACACCCTCTCTATATGACTAAGATGATTTCCTCCAATATTCTATCTGTGCAAATTCTTCAATCTATATTTCCTTACATGACATACATCCCTATAAATATGGCTTCAATTGTATTTTATATATTAAATGAGAGATCGGGATAAAAATGAGAGAGAAAGGAAGAGTCAGTGGAGTTTAATAATTAATAGTGAGGTGCTTGGTAAGGTGTGTTTGTCATAAAATAAAATTGTACAAATTTCTTTTGTAATGAAGAAAATTTCTCTCGTGCTTCAAACTCAACATTTTGTAATTTTATATGATTCTGCACTCAAAGCAAAGCTTGTGGAAAAGCATACATTTATTTAGGTTGTCGTCTAACTTGACGACACATGAGAAGGAAATTTGTGCTTGGTTCATAACATATTTTAGAACTAAAAAGAGGTTTCACGATCAAAATGAAACAACCTAGCCGTCCACAAAAGAGTGCTACAATACTTGTTCTCGAATTTCTCAATTATGCTGTAGTAATGGAGTCCAGACTAACCCTAAAATGAATCCAAGACCATTTGGGCTGCAAACCAAATGTTCAATAGTCTCTCAATCCAATCACAAACAATTTCCTCTATTATACTTCTCTCATTTATGCTCCTAATAAAATTGTTTAAATATTAATAAACAATCTTGATATTTCGACCATTGACGAGCGACGGCCACCCTAGCTCACGGCAATTCTTGGATCCACCACTGTTTGAATCCAAAGTGAAATCGTGAATTATAGGACCTTTCTAATGCTGGTTCTTTACTTTATTTTCTGGTGTATATATAGTTGGTTTAACCAGACCAAAAAAAAAAAAAAAAAAATTAGTTGGTTTATGTATGGGGAATATTCTTTGACTGTCGGATTTAATTTTAAAGATTTAAGTTCAATGGGAACGAAATAATTTTTTGGCATACTCTGTACTTTTGTAGATCAAGGGTCACTTTTAGGGTGACGATATTCACACTTTAGATAGTTGAAGGGTAAAATTAGTGCTTCAAAATAGATGGAGGATGAAAGTACTATTTGTGAATAGTTGGGGATGAAATTTATTTTTCCATTAGTTAGAGGAACAAATTGACGTACTAAAAAAATTGGAGGTTAAAATTCACATTTTAGAATAGCTGGAGGATGGAGTTAATTTTGAATAGATGGTGATGGAAATGATGCTTCTCATTAGTTGGTGGATGAAATTAGTGCTTTTGATTGATGTGTCTAATGCCTTCATAAGGTATGAGGATGGAATTGATGATTTTGATTAGTCATAAGACCAAATTGATGTATCGGTATGATCCGAGGATGAATATGATGCTTCTACTTAGTTGAATGAAATTGACCTTTATCAATAGATGAGGAATGAAATTGATGTCTAAGTAGTTGGTGGACTTCTTGGCCTTTATGAATAAATTGGGGATGAAACTAATAAATAACATGAATTTCATCCTCTGACTACTCCAGTTCTTCAATTTTATCCTCAAACAATCAGATAATGTGAATTTTATTCTACAACTATTCGAAATCGTCAATTCAATACTCAAACTATTAGAAAATCTAAATTTCACCCTCCAATTGTTCTAAATAGTCAGTTTGATATTGGCGACTAAGAATAGTTGGAGTGTGAAATTCACATTATGAAATACTCGAATGTGAAATTTTATATTATCAAATAGTTTGAAGATCGAATTAACGATTTCGAATAGTTGGAGGAAATAAGTTGAAGGATCAACTTGACGATTATTAAATAGTTTAAGCATTAAACTAATGATTTATAATAGTTGGAGGTTGGAATTTACATTATTAAATAGTTAAAGGATTAAATTGATAATTTAGAATAGTTGGAGAAAGAAATTCATATTATTAAATAGTTAAAGATCAATTCATATATACATTACTAAATAGTTGAAGGATTAAGTTGGAGATTGAAATTCACATTATTAAGTAGTCAAAGGATCAAATTGAATATTTTGAATAAATGGAGGGTAAAAAATCACTTTACTAATTAGTAGAAGGATGAAACTTTATTATCAAATAGCGCGAGGATTAAATTAGCAATTTGAATAGTTGGAGGATCAAATTCACAATTTAAATAGTTAAAGGATGACATATATGATTTAGAACAATTGGAGATCAAAATGATGATTTAGAATAGTTGGAGTCTAATATTTACGTTACTAAATAGTTGAGGATGAAATTAACGATTACTAAATAGTTGAAGGATCAAATTGATTATGTAAAATAGTTGAAGGATGAAATTCACCATTATAATAGTTGGAGGGGTAAAATTCACATTATTAAATAGTTGGAAGAGTTTAGGGTTTAGTTTTTGGGTTTAGGATTTAGCGTTTTAAGGTTAGAGGACCAAATTAACATTTTTTAATAATTCGAGGATGAAATTGATGATTTAGACTAGTTTGAGGATCAAATTCATATTATCCAATAGTTGGAGGATTAAGTTGACATTTTTTATTAGTTGGAGGATGAAAAATAATATTAATCAATAGCCTGAGGATCAAATTAAATTATTGAATAGTTGAGGAAGAAACCAAGTTGTAGATGCACTTGCTACAGAGAGTTGGGATCATCGGACTTATCGAGTATATGGACCAGCAGACCTTCCACAATACATAAGAGCACTTGTACATATCGACAAAAATGGATTGTCTAGTGTTAGATTTTGATCTTTTTAGCTTTGTTTTTGTTTACATTAGCAATTATTGTAAAGGAAGTGATACTTTTTTTTTTCAATTATTATTTAGAGTGTGTTTGATGGAGATTATTGGGGAATAATGAATTTTGAAATAGTGATATGATGAGAAATGTGCGGTTGAAAAAGAAGGAAAAATTGTTGATGAGATAAAAAATATTATTTTATTAAAAAATGTGTGGTTAAAAATGAGTAGAAGAATGAAAATGTGGATCAAATGGAGCCTTACTTTCATTGTAAGTAAAGTAGTATTTCCTCATTTATTATTGTCACTCATATCATAAGTAACCATGGTATCCTTTGCCACAAGTTATCATTTACTTTCACTGTAAGCAAAGTAGTAATTCTTCATTTATTATTTTCATTCATATCATAAGTAATCATGGTATCCTTTGCCACAAGTGAGGGTGTATTAATAAAATATCGGAAGTACCGCCATCCTTTCACTTTAAAAAAAAAAAAAAAAAAAAAAAAAAAAAAAATCAAATCAAAGCTTAAAACTATTAAGTGAATTCATCCTCCAACTATCTACATCATCAATTTGATCCTTCAAATATATCATCAATTTCATCCTCAAATATTCTAAATCGTCAATATCATCATCAAGCTATTGAATAATGCAAATTTTATTCTCCAACTACACAAAATCACCATTTTGATCCTTCAACTATATAATGATATAAATTTCATCCTCAACTATTCGAAATCGTAAATTTCATCCTTCAACTATTTAATAATATGAATTTGATCATTTGTTAATTCAATCCTCAAACTATTTGATAATATAAATTTCATCTTTCAACTATTTAATAATGTGAGTTTCACCCTCCTACTATTCTAAATTGTCAATTTGATCATTCAACTATTTAATAATGAAAAATTCAAACTCTAAATCATCATTTTGATCCTTCAACTATTTAATAATGTGAATTCCAACCTCCAACTATTCTAAATCATCAATTTAATCCTTCAACTACTTGACAGTGTAAATTTCATCCTCAAACTATTACATAATGTGAATTACATCCTCCAGCTATTCAAAATCTAATTTCACCCTCAACCTATTGATTAATATAAGTTTCATTCTTCAACTATACTAAATTCCAACTTTAATCCTTCAACTATTTAATAATGTAAATTTCATCCTTCGTCAATTTGATCTTTCAACTATTTAATAATCTACAATTCATTCTCCAATTATTCCTAATCGTCAATTTCATTCTAAGCCCTTGTTTGAAGCCCCCTCCCCCCCCCCCCCCCCCCCCCTTTTTTTTTTTCAAAAAAAGTATTTGGAATAGTATTTTTTTTTTTGGAGAATGTGTGGTTGAAAAAAAAGGAAAATTTTTCGATTTACGTATAATATTATTTTATGGAAGATTGTGTGGTTGAAAATAGGAGAGAGAAAAAAATCATATGATATGAAAGGGGACCAAACAAAGGCTAAATCTTAAATTTCACACTTCAACTATTTTATAATGTGAATTTGATCCTCGAACTATTTGATATCATTAATTCGATCATCAAACTATTTGATAATATAAATTTCATCAACTATTTAATAATGCAAATTTCACCCTCCAACTATTCTAAATCATCAATTTCATCCCTCCCTCCAACTGTTCCAAATCGTCTATTTTATCCTTCAACGTTTAATAATGTGAATTTCAACGCCAACTATTCTAAATCATTATTTTAATCCTACAACTATTTAATAATCATCTATTTCATCCTCGAACTATTTAATAATGCAAATTTCATCCTCCAGCTATTCAAAGTCGTCAACTTGATCCTCAAACTGAAAATGTAGTTTCTTTTAAAACCACAAAGAATAATAAATTGTTTTATAGATGATATATGTACTTGAGTTTTAATGCAGCATACAGTGTTATTGCTGTTTGCATTTGATCTAGCTTTTAAATTGTAATAACAATTCCATTGTTGAACTCTAATATCATATAGAGTGATGATAATGGTAAGCAAAATTCTGTTGTGAATGCTAATTTAGTGTAGAGAGGTAACACGAAATTTATACGAAAAATAATGCAACTGGTTAAAAAATCCTTACAGTAGATTTCCCATACACAAACTCTAACCTGGTTTTCACAAACAATAAAAGTGATTGATTGCCAATTGACTTTAAGAAACTATAATATCATCTTATCTCCTGTGGAAGTTAAATAACTTGATGAAATAGGTGACTGTGAATGTGAAAAGAACAACAAATCCAAGAATTACTCCAAAAAACTCGAGTCTGAACGCAAAGTAATTTCTCAAGGAACCCTTTCACTATTTCCGTGTGTCGAGCCTATCCTGAAAATCATCGAATTGGGATGTACAAGGTGTAAATGACCTGTTTTGCCTCATAAACTGTATATTTTTTTCTGCTTTCGCTCTTATTGTAAGCCATACAGGTGTATGATCATAAACTAACCTTCATGTAAATGTGAACATCAGGGTCTGGTTTGATATTTTCTGCTCTCTCTTCTTGACAATTCAACCAACATCTCTGTCCGTTTTCAAATACAAACCGTCAATATGGTTATACACATTATGCAATTCACTCGCATAAGCATCGTTATACAAAGCATTCGATTGTTATGGAGCAAATGCACAAGCCTGAAACAGGTTTTGCTATTTGTTTACCTACAAATCTATTACGCCGATAAATTACAGCATATTCAAAGCAGATATAACCGTTAAGCCAAAGGTCCTAGAAAGTATATAGGAAAACCAGTGTTCTAAAATGCGCGCATATGCGAATTATCAATGCATTTTTGAAACGCATCGCATATGGGTTATGCGTATGATAATGCGGTCAGCTCATTTCGTTGACCGCATATTCGAGTATATTCTTCAAAATACCCACGTATTTGTAATTAAAAATATGTTCGAATTAGCATAACAAAATTCAATCCATTTGTATAACTTAAAAAAATTAAATTGAGCCCAATAAACATCAAATTGACCCAAATCACCTAAACCCATCAATTATACACAACAATCTCTAGGATTTTGCTTTTGCATAAATCTTCATCTGGACATTAACATAAAAATAGTTTTTGGAGTTGCTCTATTGAAATAAGAGATCTTGATGAAGATGATTTTGTATCGGATGACACGAAAGATGATTTGAATGAAGAAGATGAGATTGAATTGGAATTCGATAAAGAGTTAGATAAGATTTAGAATTTTTTAAAGTCAATATTCTTGTTTAATCTAATTGTAGAAATTAATTACCAAGTAACTGTAATATTTATGATTTTGAGCAATATATTTTTGTTGAAAATTTGAAAAATATATATAAACTTGAAGTAATTATAGTATTTATTAAAAAAAAAAAAAAAAAAAAAAAAATTGAAAATTTGAAGAACATGTATAAAAATTCAAAGAATACATTATTTATTTATTTATTAGTTTAACATATTAAAAATTGAAAAACGCATAATTACGTATATGCTTTGCATAAGCAATTAAGCATGCATATTCTTATAATGCTTAATGCTCGATCGAAATGCATTGCTACACATTACGCATTTTAGAATGCCATACGCAATTCTGGCTCTAGGACTAGGAGCTTGAACCAAAAACTCGGATTCTCTGTTCAACTGGAACCCGACAACAAGGACATGTAGCTTTTCCTTTCTTCCCATAATTTTCATTGCAGTTTGCGCAAATGACTTGATGAGCACAAGGAAGAAAAACAACAGAAACCTCGTCCTTTTTGCAAATCATGCATTCCCTGTCATGGATAACCACCTCTGGAGAATAATCCTCCAAATCCAATTCATGCAGCAGCCTTACAATGGTTTCTCCTTCTGGCTTCATGCCTACGGAGTTTGCTGTCAATAAACGAGTAGATGGATTTGCCACCTCTGTAGATTGTGCCGACTCTTTAAGGCGTGCAAATTCTTGTTCGAGACGTTGGAGATCATCCTTGTGGCGATGGAAGTCTATCTCTATCTTCAGATGGAGAGCCTCGAGCTTCCTTTTGTTGCTAGCCTCAGCTGCTTCTTTCAGGTGTCGCTCCTCTTCCAGCTGTGCAAAAGCTAGCTCTTTAGTCTTGTGCTCTTGCCTCCATTTTGTCTGTCATATAGTGTTTGCGATTTATCAAATTATGATGTTGGAAGTCAGAACTAAGCTAGTAAAAACCATGTACACATGTAGTAAGCAAGGATTCTGAGCAATTGTGAAGAAAACTAGCATGTATCAGCATATGTGCATATAGATAACATTGCAGATGCAAAGCTAATACCAAGAACATGTTAATGGGAACAAATTGAAGCCAGTTCGATCAATTTCAAAAGATTCCAATAACATGGCACTTAAAAAGTTTCCAACAATAGCAAATCAATAATTAAAGAGGAAAGAACAGAAATTTCATAATGTGCAACAAAAAGGGGTCAAAAGTCAGCAAAATATTAACACAATCTACAAAGAGAAGAACACTTTCAATGCACAAATTACAGACAAAAGCTTAAAAACGACTGCTTGCAGCAAAAGTGTGTGCAACTTGAGTGCATGAGAGAGGGGAGGGGCATCCTGCAATATGATGCAACCAATTTGCATGTCATCCTTGATAACTTAAAGAAAATATGGATTCGAAATTAATGTCCGAAAACTTGCCATTCAAAAAGCAGGAAGATGCCAGACCAACATTTTTCACTGCAAGATTGCAGTGGAACACAAAACTAGGGTATTAAGAGGGTATTATCAAATAAAAAAAATAACAAGTAAATATTCGTGCAATACTAGGGAGACGTCTTCAAGGGGCATAAATAAGCAATTTGATGTTATTTAAAACTGTTTATCAGTACATGAAGCAGTTGAAGTAAAACAAACCTCAGCTTCTTTTGTATTGGCATCGGCCTGAGCCAACTCCTGCTGCAACTCTGAGATCTTCTTTTTCTCTTCAGCACTATCCTCCTGGAATTTTCTTTTCTGTTTCTCCCAAGCCAAAAGCCTCTTGAGGCACTTTTTCTCCCTTTTTGCAACTTCCAAACAAGCTATGACTGATTCAGATGTACTTAGTTTAGAGGCCTCCATCTCTGCTCTAATCTCAGCATTCTCAGTCTCAAGCTTCCTAACGGCAGTATTTGCACTGTCCACTTGACCACTTGCCTTTCTCAAAGAATTCTCGATTTCAGAGAGCCTCTTCATGGTAGAGTCGTCAAGGGTCTGTTTCCCCTTTTTCAGCCATTGGGTCTCCTCTCTCTCCATCCTTAGCATATTGAGTTCAGTCAAATCATGACTAAGCTTTCTTGCAGCTTGAATTGCCTTCTGGTGAGCCCAGTCTTTCCGTTCTTTCACTTGTTTCTCTAACTCCTTTATCTGATTTATCAAACTTAAAATAATTTCATCTTTCTGATCCAACGAGACATTTTCTTTGTTCTCATTGACGTTCAAGTCCCGAAACTTACTCATCACCGAGTTTACAACATCTTGTTTATTTGCAAACTGAGATTCCTCGCTGTGCATAGCCTTAACCTGAAATCCTGTTCCAAAATCACTTGATGAATCCTCACCAGACAAAGAACTCGTACAAGGCTGCACTTGACTTTGAAATTGCTTTGAGTTTGCCCTAAACCCTGCAGCAAACATCGCAACATTCCTTTTCAACAAACGTTCCATTGATGGACTGAGATTAAATCTCTTCGGGCACTCTATCTCCCTCCATGGAGCCATTTCTCCATTCATCGGAAACTCAGCCATCCCATTGTTCCCAAACCCCCAACCACCATGAAACTGACATAATGTTGGGGCAACCACACCAGTTTCACCATTACTAACACCATCCTCCACACTTCCACTACTACCCACCAAGCCACTGTCGCACCCATTTCCGTTCCCGCTAGGGGAGGACAAAAGCGGGATTTCCATCACGCTAGCACGACCGACATGAAGATCATTCATTGACAAACACCACATAGCATCACCGTTACTCAAATAGGGTTTGACTTGTTGCAACATACACACCATTTCTGCACGCGAATACTCCTCCAGCTGCCTCAAGTCTGTGAAAGCAGACTCGGGCTCCACCGAGTTTGTACCACTACAGCCACTACTCAAATAGGCCAAAGAGTTCTGCAATATATTAGTCAGCACATCATTCCCACCATAACAATGCCCATTCCTCAAAATAGCCTTTAAAGCTACATCTTCATCATAGCCCAAATCCACAAGCTTATTTATCGCCTCATTATAAAAACACTCCAAATTCTTTAGCATGATTTCCTCTAATTGTTTTTCCGTGCAATAGCCCCACCCACTGTCATCAAAAACCGAATTCGGGTTGGGGCTTGACACCGTACTCAAGTTTTGGGATAAAGAATTAAGCGCCATATGGTAATTCTCAGGTTTAATTACAGGTTTCGGATTTGTTAATGATTCACCATTACAATTTATGGTGGCGGTGGCTGTGGAGTGATCGGATTCAAGTTTTACCGGTCGATTCTTCCTGCTGGCCCGGATGTGCTTTTCTCTAACAGTACAACCCATTTGAGGATATTTCCGAATTTGATAACAATTTGGCAAGAACAAAACCCCTAAAAAATTGGGAAAGAAATATAATCAGTAACACATATAACTACAAATTCGCATAAAGGCAATCACATGTGTATATATAAAGACTTACAGATCGGATGATGAATCTGAATTTATTTGCCTTCCAATGTTAGGAGTAACGGAGAGATTCGGTTTAAGGGGGTTGGGTAGTGAAGAGGAAGGGTCTGAAATATGAATAAGGTTGGCTTTGCATATGGAACTATGGAAGGCTCTCAGATATTTGAAATTCTTTCGGACCGTATTGGTCCAATCCATTCTTCGTACATATTGGTTTGATCAGGAAATTACATAATATCACGTCTTTAAACATCATAGCTCAAAAATCAAGTCTAAAGTTTCATTATTGATAAATCAGACATCAATATAATAATTAAATATTAAATATCTTCACTAAATTATTCCAAACTTTAATAATTTTTCCTTATCTTTTCTCTCTTTATCTTTTTTTTTTTTTTTTTTTTTTTGGATTACGCTCCATTACCGACGTCCCCACATGTCCTTCCCTGAGTTTTGATGAAGGAGGTAAATTGCAGATTATTTCTCTATCTTCTTCGTTATCTCTTTCTCCCTTCTCTCTATCACAAAACACCACCGGAGGTTCCGTCGCACATAAATCGTCGTTGCCCATCGGAGAGCGCTGTTGACAAAGACACTCTCAAGCACAGAGAAGCCGCTAGCAGCAACGATGAAGCCGCTGCGTGCGGCTCTGCATAGATCGACGGTGGTGATTGTTCATCATCGCTGCGCACGGCTCTGTACAGATCAACGGTGGGTGGTTGTTGGAGTGGCACTCAGATAACAATCGTCGATGCACGCGACTTCTCTCTCAACGCCGTTGCAGCAGCTGCAATGGTGGGTTTTTGCGTCGTCGCCATCGGTTTTAACGAAGAGGAGATCAGAGAGTCCGATTGTGATGGGCTCGACGATCTAAAATTTTACCCAGTTCGATGATCCGTAGTTAAGAAATCTTATGAATACTAAACTGGCTAATGAAGAGGAGATCAGATAGTCCAGTTTGTGCTTCTTGTGATTTGCTTGCGGTTGTTTTCAAGTCGTCATAGTGGTGATTAGGTGCTGCGGTGGTTAGATGTTGGTGATAGTAGTGAATCTGCTTAGGGGTGTGGTGGTGGTGTTGATGCTGCTTGTGGTGGTAGTAGTGGTGGTTTGGAGTGATTTTTGGTGTTGTTGGGGGATTTTAGGTGGTTTTTGTTGGTTGTGCAGGTAGAAATACTACGATGATAGTGGATATGACGACGATTTTTGTGTGGTGGTGCAGGTGAAGGTGTCGACGGTGGTAGTGGCGGTTGACGATGGTGATTGTGAAGGGAGTGGTAGTGTTGTAGCGATGGCAACGGTCACAGGGTGAGGATGATGGCAAGTTGCGGTGGTTTGTGACACAATATTTGGTGTATGAGACCAATTATTTGGTTATTTGTGACCAAATATTAAATCATGACCTTAAAATTTGATAACTTGCGATTGAAAAATAATTTGTGACCAATAATTTGAAAATCTGTGACCAATATATAAAATGTGACCTGTAATTTCTTTAATTTGTGATTCATGAAATAAATTGTGACCTATAAAAAAAATTATTTGTAACTTTGAAATAAACTGTGACCTGCAAAATTTTTGATTTGTGATCTCGAAATAATCTGTGATGAATTAATTTAATAATATGTGACCAGTAAATAAGTTGTGACCAATAATTATGTATATGTGACCATTAATTATATAATTGTGATTTCTTGAATTTTGCATTTTGAAACTTGATGCTTGAAAATTGAATTGTGTCAAAGTTAACACCTGACTTTTGAATTTTTCCCTTGGTTTGATACCCATGTGGGCTTGGGTTTTAAAACCCTCGTATCTTGGGTTCAACATGAAGACCGAACAATTCCATGTTGAGGTAATTACACTAAGGGTGTAAGCAGTCTGATTTTATCTATTTGTGATAGATTTTCAAATCAAACCGTTTAAACCGGTTTGAGAAAAATTCAAACATAAACTAAACCATTTTGAATGATTTTAAAAAAACTTAAATCTAAGTCTAACAGTTTGGTTCGATTTTAAACCGTCGGTTTCGTCGCATATTTTTCTGTCTATTTACTTTTATGTCATTAATTCATTGAATTTAGTATACATTTATATCTTACTAGCAATAAATCTAAAACAAACTAAATATATCTACAATAAATTTAAATACCAATTAAATCAAAGTGAAATCACAATAAACTAAAACATAGTTTTTGTTCGCCTTTTTTTAGGCTAATGACGTTACGATGACATTACAATACAAATCTATCCAACAAGACCTCGTGACTATCACATATGGAAAAAAAAGTTACTAGTTAGATAGAAAGAATAACCAACCACAATAATAAAAATATTGTTTATAATATTAAAATATAAAAACAAGTTTATTGTTGTATGTAGTTACGAACTCAGTTTCTCACATATACTCAAATATCAATTGTTGTCACATAGATTAAATTAGTCTTGAGATTATTAGATATAAATTAGGATTATTAGGGAATAATAATATATATGTAGTAGAAAATTAGAAATTCACAAAAATACCCACAAATGACAAAATTATTGAATTTTACATATTTGGATGAATTTTCAAAAAACAAACCATTTTTATTATTATTATTTTTTAAATATATTTTTCCCCAATCCGGTTTGATTTTAAACTGCAATTAAAATTCTCAAACATAAATCAAACCGTTTTTACCGGTTTGGTTCGGTTTAAAACCATTTTGTTGACGAGTTCACGTGGCACCAAATTGACGATTTCTAAAATGAGGTTTCAGTTCAATTTTTCAGTTTGACGGTATTTGCTTGCAGCCCTAAATTACACCATTTACTTGGGTTTAGTCCAAATTTCTAAATTTTCTACCCATGTTTTTTTATTCCCCAAATAGTGACTCGAATAAGTAAAATCACAAATCATCTTTGACCCAGCATTTTTGCCCCCATACATGGAGTAACCTTAATGCGTATATCTTCTCTCCAACATCGTCCATGTATCTTTCCCGAATTTGTTGGTAATCTTGAACCTTTCATAATTATTTACCTATTTTCATATTTATCGCACTAAACGAATCAAAGAAGATTAAAGTCAATATACGACGGAGACACCATACGTTGGTGGTGGAAACCATTAAACATGGACATTCAGTGGCAGAGGCAGCAGTAGTGGACAAGAAGATACATGAGTGATATATTTGTTTCTGATGACAATATCTCAATCTCCTTGCTTGAATTGATGTTGACGATTTAGCTGAATTTAAATTCATTATTTTTGATGCACTCGCTAAGCAATAATTTAACTTTAACTTCTTTTGGCAATAGAAATGTTGATTTAAAGGTAACTAAAGGGTTTGTTTCTTTTGTTGGGAATTTACTTAACATGCACAGCGAAAAATTAAACAAGTTTCAATTTCCACTAAGGATCTGTTTTGTGATTAGATAGAAATTGTATCTTTCGTGAAATTTGCAAACTCATTTGCTATTTCTTCTACTTCATCAATCTTGTTCTGTCTCCCACAGCAGTCCAATTGTCCAGCCTCCAATGGTATCCACACAGAGAATAAGATTGAGAGAGAACCAAAGTTTCTGTTCTTGTGCTAGCAAGAATAATAATGAAAAACCCTCAACTGTTTTCAAACCCTAGTAGTTTATTTATATAAGCCCAAAGCCCGTCTCTTAAACTTAACTCGGTCCAATATTTAATTAATCCAACTAATTAAATCTGATCCATGAATCAATTAATCTAATTAATTAATTCAGGCCTATTAAATCTGGCCCATTTTGTTAAATTGTAAGCAAGGGCCTGGATGTTGTTAATTTTCAACAGATACCCTCGCCTCCAATCAATTGTTCACCCGATCTGAAACCCTAGAGATTTCCCTCACCGACGGCGCCTGGCGGCACCCCCAAAACCACAGCACCGCTGCTTCTGTAAAACCCAGCAGGGGTTGCTGTAAAAACCAACAGCGACACTGGCGCTGCTGAGGGCTACGCGCAGCAGCCTGCTGCTTGCTTATTGCGCGCAGCGCCCTTGCTGTGTTGCTGTGCCACCGCGGTTTCCGCTCCTATTCCGATCCTTTTTCCAATTTTTTTTTTAAAGATAAAAATAATTTTTAACTTGCTAGATTCAAGAACAATACGAATAATCAACTTTTGATTTTATGAATGTGTAAAACAATTTCTAGTAAACACAAAGTAGGCTTTGATACCATTGTTGGGAATTTACTTAACATGCACAGCAGAAAATTAAACAAGTTTCAATTTCCACTAAGGATCTACTTTGTGATTAGATAGAAACTGTGATAGAAATTGTATCTTTCGTGAAATCTGCAAACTCTTTTGCTATTTGTTTTGCTCCAGCAATCTTGATCTATCTCCCACAGCTGTCCAATTGTCCAGCCTCCAATGATATCCACACAGAGAATAAAATTGAGAGAGAACCAGAGTTTCTATTCTTGTGCTAGCAAGAATAATAATGAAAAACCATCAATTGTTTTCAAACCCTATTAGCTTATTTATATAAGCCCAAAGCCCGTCTCTTAAACTTAACTTGGTCCAAATTTAATTAATCCAATTAATTAAATCTGATCCGCGAATCAATTAATCCAATTAATTAATTAAGGTCTATTAATAAGCAACTTAATTAATTAATTATTCAACGTTTGTCAATTAATTAATTTGTAAATCTCATTCTTTTAGTTCTCCTTTTGTGTGTGACCCATTAGATTCTCAATCACGATATTTAAACGACGTGAATTATTATTTTTATCTAATCAAAATCGATAAACCAAAATACTCTTTTGATTTATCTCTAATTCACATCCGTCATCCCAAATTGACATCTAACAATGTGTCAGGACAATACATGTGACGAAAAATGTCACATGATATGACAAAATCAAACTCGTTCGTTTATCGTGAAACTATAACATATTCGTCAATATGATCCAATCAATCACGAGATATGAATAACTATCAATATCAATTATCGATCATATCTTTCATTCAACTATTAAGTCAATGTACGTCGAAAACCCATTTTCTACTTATGTGTACACCTTGGCTAATGATTTCATTATAATTGGATGAAATGTAGATCATAAACTCTTACTATCTAAGAGTGACAAATTTTCTATTGATCATTCACAACCTTCGTATGATTCTTAACATACTCGAACGATGCCGTATTAACGGCCCTTGACAAAGCAACTTCTAGCATCACCAAAGTATGACATTCTCCACATAATATACTATGATGACCTCAAGTCGAAGGACCAATTCCACTACCGAACGTTAAAAATTAACTATTGACACTCAGATAGTTATTCATGTGGAATCTCCTAGCGGGTCTCCAATGTTTTGTTCTATAACAAAACATTTACGTGCTCATTGAAGTGTCACCACACTTTAGCTTGTAAGATCAGTTACTTACTTCACAAGTAAGGAATGACACACGTGATGGTCTATCCGTAATAAAGATATTCATATCTTGTTATTACTTACGATCACAGATGATTTAAGATTCAATCATATGTAATTTGTATCTCACAATCACAACTCCTTGTGATTATCAAATTACCAAAACTTGAATGTACGGACTCTATTATTTAATATCATAATAGATCTTGTCAAAATAAATGTATTAAACATATATCAAAAATATTTATGCCCAAAGTTGATTGAACCTAGGGCATAACAATTACATCTTTATCTTATTCCATTATCTAATGCTGACATTAGTAGGAACAAAGGTGTTTTAGATGGTTGGGACAAATAGGTTTTTTAACTAACTGTAATTTGGTTTGCTAGGATTATGTTCAGTTATTGTAACATCAAATGAAATTATTCATTAACAGATAATTAAAACCATAATTTATTTTAGTTAATTTTTAGAATTTTCATTCCATCTCCTATATATATGTTGAAATTTGGCTAAAGCACATGGCTTCCACATTGTATTGGACCTATACAATAAGCTCCTTGAGAATGCTCTCGAATTGTGGTTGGATCTTAAATTATGGTCTAAAATTCGATTGTATTTATGGAGGCCGCACTGCCTTTGGTCCATACTCTAGTAGTACTTGGAAACGGAACAAAATAAGAAATAAGTGTCTTCTATACAAATCATCTCATTCGTCCAAATTTGTTCTTTTTGTATTGAAATCTATAGCGTTGATTTTTTTTTTAAAGAGTATTTGAGCTTTATTGACCATTTATATTTGCTATCAACTTATACATTGCTAAAATAAAAGTTGGATTACGAATATGTTTTATCAAATATTTTCCTATAAATTGGTTATTTAGCCACTTTTGCCGAATTGCATTGATACCAAGTATGTAACGCATCACATTTCACTCATAAAATGATATTGTGGGATATGTATGCCACTTAACATATCAAGGTAGTAATACATAATAGTCAATCAATTGTGATAAATCGTCAATAACAATGTCACATCATTTGTAACATTTATGGTGGCAAACATTTAATAGATCATGCATCATATATAACACACGAATTCCACAATGCATCACCTATAATATACAGCTTCACAAACATCATGCATATACAGTTTTCGAGTTACGATATACTCTTGTTTATTCCCATATATCACATAGTTCATTATATTACATATGTAACAAAAACATTTAAAAAAAAATTACAAAAATGTGTTACATGTAATTGTAATGGGAATCTCATATGCATAAAAGAGACGACCTTCAACTTTGTAACACATTATACATTATTTACTTCAACCCAACATGTGATGATAGATCATGTGAAATTCTAAATGTAGAGAAAAACATACCATGGTATACACTATTTTTTTAGTACATCATAGTATATGTTATATTGCCGTATTTATAGTAATAGATGGAAAGTAACCAATGTTATTGATAAGTGTATTTACTACACATATCTCAGTCGTTAAATTAAAGTAATTATTGATCTTTTTAAATGAATTGGGGCTTAATTTTGTATATATTTCGTTTGTTAGGTGCATCCCGATGAAAAATGAGGGAAGTTGACGAAAGGAATGAAAAAATGGCCAAAAGGGATTGAATCCAAAGTTTGGGGACTAAATTACAAAGTACTAATAGTTGATTCGGGCCCAATATCGATGATTGAAGAAGGTGTAAACTCAATTAGATGGAATTGGAAGCTAAAGGACCAAGAAGACATAAAAAAAGGAGCTAACATGAATGAAGACCGAAATTGAGGGACCAAAGTGAAACAAAAGAAATTTTTTTGTAACCGCGCGCATGTGGACCATATTATGCTTTTACCGAGAGAAAATCTAGCATATGGCGCGCATGCAAGGGAGTATATGGCGAGCGCGGACAAAATTTGGGTCCGAACGGCCCAACATCCTTTTTGACCTAAACTCTTGTGAAAACCAAATTTAACCTAATATTTAACATACAAGAGACGGCGAGAACGAGACACACATTATCATACATATTTTTACCACAAGAAGGAGGCTAGTACAGGATTCAAAGACGATTAACACGAAAGATTGACGATTCAACATCCTGATTGAAGATTAACAAAGAAGAAATTGATTTTTCACTTTTCAATCATTGTTTTCAATTTCTGGTAATGTTTTTACAAATCTTTTTGTGTGACTCATTAAATAACATGCTAGGTTAATTCTTTTTATGTATTGGATGAAGATGAAACATTTTATTGTTTGATTTTAATTCAAGACAAGTAGTTTAGTTGAATTCTTACAATTTTTTATTAATCTTGCATGTTTAATTTTATTATTTGATTGGTTGATCACCAATTGAATATATGGTTGTTTGTTGTAGTACTGAGAAACTCACAATGATATAGAACACTACTTGATCAACATATGTACAATAAATGTTAGAAATAATATTTATTACTTGTGCAATCTTTGAGATAATTGTAAAATTGAATGCGTTCTATTTTTTCGATTTCAGACTAGGAATAGATCCGGGCCGTGACTAGAATAGATTTAATTTATTTTAGAAAAGAAAATTAATTACAATAGAATTATTGATTGTCAAAAATGCATGAGCGAAACTAGTTACATAGTGGAGAATTGGAATAGATAATAATAGGTGGATTCGTAATCCAATACATTCATTCCATACACATACTAAATTCGAATTTTACAAGCTTTTGTCGATTAAGTTAGAATAATTGAAATCCAAAAATCACTTTTGTTTGCTCACTTTGAATCTAAATAAAGACTAATACACTAAATTAAATTTTATTCCTCATGGGACGATACACGATACTCATTACGTATTACTAGTCAACGATCTCGCACACTTGTGGGATTTCACCGATCATTAATTATATTTAGATTTTTTAAATGTAAACTGTCACAAATTATACATATAAATATATGAGCCCATGCGACATGTTTGAAACTATATCTTTATATAATTCCTCAAATAATTGATTGAGCAATGTATTAGCATGAAATGGATGAAAATTTCAAGTCAATTGTAATCAAATAAAGGAACGTACCAAAAAACAAAAATTATAGATTTCATAATAATACATCCAACTACAGAAAATAGAGATACGACACTAGTATGCTCATATTGAATCATGTGAAAGAGAGGGGGGGGGGGCAGAGCCGGTTCTGTGTTTGGTGGGGCATGAGGCGAAGTCCAGAAATTAGGCTCCTAGGCCCCAAATCAACGTAAATGCAAATTTTAACGGTGTATTATGCAACACATTCCTTCAAACGAATTGCCCGCTAGCTAGCCACACACCCTTTTAGATCAATAGTACAACATGCTAACCGACTAATCTTATGACTCGTGTTTTGAATATCAGAAATATATTATTATGCTAGCCGCACAATATGCCTAGTTACCACTCGTTTATGTTTGGTCAGCAGCAGAGTATCACAATCAAACAACTAGAACACGCTTAAAAATTTGGACCAGTTAAAGGACGAAGAGACAAGACTAATTGTTGTAAGAATATAGCGTTGAATGACAGAAGGATATACGTGTGGACTGTGGAGAATATTTGGATGGTGAATGGATTATCCTTTGTACAATTTGCATCTATCTTTTTCTTGAAATAATAACAATTGCATCTTAGCTCGTAAAACCCTTTTTTTCTACTCGCATCCAACTGCGAGATGAACAAACTCCAAAAATTGAAGAATCCAGCTCCACTGGATAAAGGTTGGTCCCTACGAATTCCCAGCCACGGCTCCATTACATATGAAATATCACCAAATAAGACCAAGATAACTGTAAGAATGAATTGCCAAGCAAAGGCAAAGGGTAATAATGGATTCTTGTTAACTAATAAGCAAATTAGCATCCTTCGTTATCGACGATTTCTATTTTCATGGTGTTCTATCCATTTTTAGTTAACGATAAATTCTTGTTCTTTAGTCTCATTTTCATAATTAGCAACAATCACACCGAAAGAAAAACATAGTCATTCACGTGTGGTCCACCACCAATCCGAAGTCACATAAAGAATTATTGCTACAACAAATAGAGAAAGAAAATGTTAAGTTCCATTCGAAAAAAGTAAACTTTCTTCAAAAAGTACAAAAGAGTTAGCTAAATAGTCCATATAAGAATCATATATGTGCCTAATTAAACACCCAAAATTAAAACTTGGCTGATCAATGATGAAATCAAAATAATACCGGCGTTGTTGTTGATGCTGCACGATATACTTTCTGGAGGCTAAATTGTACGACAAATCCAACGCTTGTGCGCCTGAGTATACAAATCCTATCACATTCACTGACATACAATACCTACAAATTGCCAAAACTTCATTTTATCAAAGCCCGAAAAGGCGAAAACCTCATGAATATGATAAGAAACATGGTATTAAATTTTATGTAGCATAAAAAGGTGAGATTTGAATTATAATAAACTTGCCTGAATTCTTTGTAACGTTTGAATGAATCAAGAGCCCAACCCTGATTTCTATCAGCTTCCATAACTGAGAACGAAACCAAGCAAAATAAGAACCCAAATATCCTAAACCCCAAACCAGCATTTTTCACAATGTTTTCCCTCCTGGTTCTATGCAATACAGAAAGCGCAACAAATCAATGGATTGTAAAAAAAGGCCAAAAGATCTAAGCTAGTAAGCGAAAAAGTAAACCTGGAGACATAAAAGAACTTCTGTAAATTCAGTGTGCTTCGAGCATAATATTACAAATTTGCTAAAAATTTTGAAAGGCTTACGATCTTAAATGGGAAGTAGAAAGGGATAATAGAAAAGAGATTCTTGTCCTAATTTTCTCTCGATTATCGCTTTTGGGCTCCAGTTAAGACGATAGAGGAAAAAAAAAAATGGGACAAAAAAAAATTTGGGCAAAAAATAGCCCCCCTTCAATTTTGGGCCCGAGGCCCAAGCCTCATCCGCCTCGGCCCAAAATCGGCCCGGGGGGGGGGGGGTGTATAGGTGGTAATGTATTATGATTCCATAAATCATGAAGGTAATTGGTATCAACTAAATAAGATTTTTTTTTTTTTTTTGAAAGTAATAAATATGATATTTAGTTGGCGACATTTGAGGAATTGTAATGAATGGTTTTTGATTGTTATGTATTTTAGTTGGAGTTAGTTACCTAAAATAATCCCATTACGTTAAAGTAGTTGCTTTGTAATATTTAATTACAATGGGAAGTAATTTGAGAATAAAGAAGATGTAATAGTAATTTTGGAGTTTTATTTTTGGGTAATTATATTACCACTACAAATTTTATTAAGTACACCATAATTTTCTTATTTACTAAAATATCCTTAAGTAAAATTACATAACTAGAATTTTAATATACTTTTTAATTAAATAAATTATTGTTACACCACAAATATAAAATTTAATTTCTTTCTTTCTTTTTCCTCAACATCTCATTGCTCATAGTTTTCCGGCGGCTTTTGCCGACTTCCACGGTAGCAAGATAATTTTCTTTTCCTCACAGTAAATGAATTTATACTCTATTTGACCATGATTTATAGACGAATTTTTTCAATTTATTTGTCAAGTTTGAAAATTAAGAATCTGATTTTTTGTTAAGTCGAACAAATTTATTATGAATTTTAAACATGTAAGATAATGAATTTTCAATTTATACTCTAGATTTTTATATTAATCTCTATGATTTAAGTCCTAAAAGAATAACAATCCACTTCATCAAAATAAAATTCATTTGTTATTAAAACCTTTTAATCCATGAAATTAAAGGTTGTTGTCGATAAAATTTGTTAATTTCCACATAAAGTATTTCCAAAATAAACTTCCAAGATCAAAATACGAAATTGCAAATACATTAAAAATCCACATTTTGAATAAAATGGCAACACTAACAAATTACTAACAACTTCAAAGAATCCTTTCAGACATATTATTTGTGACAACATTTAGTTTATTATGGCATTGTGTTCTTCACCGATCTTCTATATATTTTAATAGTTGTGAAATAATGAGGAAAAATGTTTAGAAAATGAGGATTAATATTGGTGATAAGTAAACCACAATATTGTATTAAGTTTTTTGTTTTTTTTTTTATAATTGAATTAGGAGTGTAATTGTAAATTTATTGTGGTGTATTTATTAAAAATATATTTTAATTGTGGTGTGATTATAACGTGGTTTAGTAATTAAAATTTGTAGTGGTAATATAATTATCCTTTATTTTTTTATCGGGTTGTATAAGAAAATTTCCCTTTGATGTTCATGAATCTAGTCTAGTCTAGTCATATGATCATCTAACAGGTCTCTGAGTTTGAGCCAAACCTAGAACATGCAGAAGGCTTTGGCAAAATACACGAACATGATCAAGGGACAATTGATATTATATCAACACATACCGATATTTCATCTGTGGTTGAATATAATGTAAGAATTTGTAGTAGCAGTTGCATGCAACATGTTATGAACCTCCTCATTCATGTCACATCTCGAATGGGAGGGTGGACACTGCATTATGTACAAGTAACACATTTCTTGAATTTTTACAGGCTGCGCTGTCATAATGGTTATAAAATAACGTGAACTATAATGTGGAGTTCGCATTCAGGCTGAACTATAGTGAAGTAAGATGCACATGATCCAGTTAATATCTACACTTGCATAGATGAGATATATTTATTATTATCGGCGGAGCCATCACAATTAGTTGTTAAATACTATTTTTTTTCAAGTTTTCTATTTCAAACATAATTTGACAATAAACCCAATCAAATGATCAGTCACATAATTTTTTTTTTATTTATTTAGGTGCAATGTTGTTATTATTATTATTATTATTATTATTTTGCGAATTTGGTAATTACTTAATGTCTTATTTGAATTGTAATTACAAAAACAATGAGGAAAAAAAAAGGTTGTTCAGTTAATTGGTGTTTGTTTATTTCTAATTTCTAATTATATGTCTCATTTTTTTTCTTGTTCATCCCCATCACTCTATTTCCTTATTACCAATCATAAGATCTTGCAATAAAAACAAACAAAAATAGCAAAATTTTCGAGAGCTAAATCTATTATTTTGATTTCTATATTTTGATTTTGCGATTTTTAATAGGACGGTGCTAGACGTACAGAAAAGGGACCTTACAGATGTTGTACGGACATGGTGGGGTGGGTGGGTTATTTTTGCCAATATTTTAACTCACATGGGTCCCACCCCATGTGAGTATTCCGTGAATTGTCTGGTAATGGTTATTCTGTATACACAGAATAATCCTTTTTAATACTAATGGAGCATAAACTAAATGGTAAAACTATTTGGAATTTCAACTAGTTGAACATAGCAAAACATTTTGTAAAATAACAAAAAAGAAGATTTGTATTGAAGTTTTCGAAACGGAAGAAAAAGTTAGTCGTAGGTTTTATATTTTATTAAATCTTTATTTTGAAGATATCTAAATGGAAACACGGAGTTTCACATACGAGCCGTGCTACACATACCGAAAAAATATATCGAATTGTTTACCTACTGCTCACATCGGAGGTGGGGCCACAGCTCAGAATAAATTAATACACACGGAGCCCCGCACATTATGTGAGAGGGGGGACATGGTTCGGTAATCCCCCCTCGGTACAAACATCTTTTCCCTTCACATAATGGGAGCTTTGACTCTGTTGGTAGTTTCAATTGTGATGTGCAATGAAACATTTATGAACACTTTTAATCATTTTCACATACATTTTTTAATTGAAAATAATATTATACGCAGCAAAAATTGCTAATAAAGCAAGAGTAAAAATGTTTAGAAATAGAAGAAAAACTTCTATTTTGTTGCCGTCTATTGTACGTATATGGAATTTTTGCACATTGGTGTTTCTACTTCACTGGAAATCTTTCTTTCAAATTATTAATTGAGCCTAATGAAAAATCAAAACATCTTCCTCCTAAGAGAGAAGCAACTCCAAACATAATTCTACAATAAAAATGAATGATGGTATAAGAAGGGAACCCAATTGAATAGTGTTCATGTGATTCCTCACGTGTACAGATCGTGATAAGTAAATTCATATTCCTGAATTTACTATATCTTTATGTAAATTCACACACATATGAACAATTTAACCTACAAGAATTCTATAAAAATTGCATAGCCTATAATGATCCCTTGATCTCTTATGATACATATGTTATTTATTTTACGAGCTAGAATCATACATCACCTCTCGATTTTCATACTATCCCTAAATCAATCAATTGTTGCTTAGGCAATTGAAGCATTAAATACACCATAAATAATTAACACGTATTAAAGTAACATGTAATCTTGGAATTAAACAAATATTAAAAACCCAAAGCCATATTGTCATCCTAACATAAAAATATTTAGCCACTCATAATATAGAAATTAAACAAATAAAAATTAAAGGGCATCACTAGGTTTAATTTCAATAAACAAGATAAAAAAAAAAAAATTTGACTAATTGTTGATCTTTGTCACATGAACTTTTTTCTTCGTTTCCTTCCTTGCGTAATGTAATTCTCTTGGCTATTCGAAGATTGAATGTGATTAATTCCAAAATCCTTGCACAATTAATTATTGAAAAAAATAAAAATAAAAATTGGAATTATTATTCTCTTCCTTACCCTGTGCTGTTTTTTTCTCTTCTACCGTAATGGGAAAATTTCATATATAACAGTTTTAGTATAACCCGTTTCAAAACTAAGAAACGATATTTATTATTTTGAAAATCAGATATTAATTAAATTTTATTTATGAAAGAATTGATTAAAAAAATATTTTATTAATTAAATATATTATGATCACAATTACATATTTATATATCACAACTCATTTCTCGATCACATATTATCAAATTAAATGGTTAAAATTATTTTTCGATTACAAATCATAAATTTTATAGGTCACATTTCATTTATCAATCATAAATAACAAATTTTATAAGTCAAAACTTATTTTACTAACACACATCACAAATTTTATAATCATAACTTATTTTATGATAACAAATTATCAAATTATCACAATTTACCAATTTTGAGTTACAATTACAAATTTAGCCATAATCACACATTTTTCTAGGTCACACATTAACAATTTATTGGTCAAAACACTCAAACAATTGGTTACAAAGACTTTTCCCACACCTACACCAGCATAACACCCCATCACCTCCAAAACCACCACAGCACCTGCAAAACCACCCCAACACTACGCCCCCGCACCACCGCCGTACATCTCTATCTATACCACACCACAACCACCACCCCACCAAAAAATTCAGAAACCTACCGCCACAACCACCACACACACAACCTGCACCACCACCATCTCAAAAATCATCACAAAATATGACGCAAAATCACCATAAAAACCATCGCAAACTGCCACAAAAGCACCACAAATAGTTCATTTTGGCCAACATGGGAAGACAAAAGTGGCAACCCGGAACCTGCTCCACCGTTGCAACGAAGCAACAAGCGGCATTGTGATCCTGTCGAATAAAAGTTCAGATTGTCACTGCACGCAGCGATCTGTAACCAGGCAAAGCCACCGGAGTATCGCGGTACCATAAGAGATTGAACATCACGATCTGTGACCAGGCAAAACTATTTGCCGGAGGCTGGGGGCCCATCACAAGAGACTGAGTACAATATTGATATTGAGTCTTTAGATAGAAATATCAACTTGGTGTAGTAATCAAATATTGACAATAAATTCTGTTAAATATCAAGTTTATCTTTGGACTGACTCAATGTTCACATAATGAAAAACTTTACAATTATCACATACTTATTTCAATAGATGTGCATGATATTCCAACAATAAGAAATAATTCCTTATTACTAGATTTTGATTCCAGATCTTACATCTTGAAAATCAACATGCAGTCTCTTCTTGATTGATTTTTTTGCTTTCAATCTTGATTGTCTTGTTCTTGGATTTAATTGCTTCAATGTATTCTTCTTGATTCTTGATTTTAATTCTTGATCCTTGATTGTGGGTTTTGGATCTTCTTTTTCGATATGTTTTCTTTTGTATTCTTATATTGATGGGATGACACAGAGAATGAAAAATTGCATATAAATTGTAGATCGTATCCATATATATAATTTTCATATGTATTTTGCTCATCATAAAATACAATTCTAAAAGAATATGATCTCTACACATATAATCTGACCCACACGTTATTTAGATACCTAAGGCCCAATTATTTAATTATTTATTCGATTACTTTAATTTTGGACTTAACTTTAAGATAACATTTATATACAATTAATTACATATGTATGTCCACATGGCAAATTAAAAATGAGAAAATTGCAAGAAATGACCATTTTCACACGGTCATTTTCAAAAATGTCCAAAATTTGTTCAATGTCCATTTGCAATAATTTAGACCAAAATACCGTAGTTAGCGATTTGAAATTCCACAATAAAAATAATTTTTTTTGTACAATTATATATTGTGTTGATCAATAAAATTTTGACACATAATATATACTACTAATTTCAGAAAAGTACAAATGTCAATCCACATTAAGTGCTTGGGTGAGATCGATTTGAAATTAAAAATGGATCAATTTAAAATTAAAAACAGGATGGGTTGAGTTGGGTTCAAATAAGTTTAAAACAGTGTGGGTCGACGTAGGTTTATAATTCAAACCCTCTTAAATGGATCCCACCCGTATCAAAACGAAAAACCCTATTCTTTAGTCAATTTTCATCCAGGCGTGAAATACTGTCTCTCGACTTCAAAACCTAGCCTCTTACGCAGTTTTCTCTCCAACGATTTGGCAGCCACCTTTCTTCCTGCGAACTCTTCTCTTCGTTGAAAATTGGGATTTATTAGGTTCATTTCATTTTCTGGGTTCGTTTACATCTCAGTTGAGTGGCATCAAGATCTCAATAACCCAGTTTCAGAAACCTTTAAGGCTGATATCCGCTTTTTTCAAACATTCTCTCCAACATATTGTTCATAAGTTACTCTCCATCTACTTGTTTGTGTGGTTTTCTTTTTGTTCTTTTCCATAAGAATTTTATCAGGGTTTAAGGTTTTATTAAAAATAGCTTCTTATCCTTCTGATAAAACTGAGCAGCAACATCTTTTGTTATAGATTTTTTCTTTGATGTTTAAAGTTGTGAATAATTTTTTCTGGGTTTATTGTAATTACACGAGTAAAATTTGAGTGGGTCCTATTTTGGTGCTACAGTATAGAGATGTTGTAGGGCGTGTACCTTGCCTCACCCATTTAATTTTTAATTTTTTTTTTTATAATTCATTTTATTGCGCACATTTATTAAAGTCATACAATAATATAGTTATTAAAATTTTTAATTAATTTATTTATTTTTAAAAGTTAAATTATTCAAATATATTTGGTAAACTATGATTTTTGTTGTTTATCATATGTTTTAAATAATTTTAGTTGTCATCTTTCATTAAAATTAATGAAATTTTGTGGAATTTTTCATTTAAAGTATTAATTCTTAAAACAAAAATATATATGCGCACATTTATTAAAGTCATACAATAATATAGTTATTAAATTTTTTTTTAATTAATTTAAACGGGTTTGGTAAACTATGATTTTTGGGACGGCCATGTTACCCATACTCGCCTTGAGGCGAAAATCTCTGATAAGGGTCGGGACGGCCATGTTACCCATACTCGCCTTGAGGCGAAAATCTCTGATAAGTGCAGATTTTTGCATTTATTTGAATCATTAAATTTAGATATTTGTGACTTTTTATTAACATTTTATTATTTAATTTAGTTAATAGTTGATATTCTTTTCAAATTAATCACTTGAATTCTACTCTTGTCAATTTAAGCACTCATCTCTCTCTTTTTATAACTAGCAACAAGAACGTACGTTGCACGTCTTATGTACGAAATAAATTATATGTGTAATATTTTTAATGTAAGATAATTGATAATGTTAAAGAAAAATTAAAATTGTTAAAAGTTTTATGAAATTACATACATAATATGAAAATGTTAATTAAACTAAAATGTAATATTTTGTTTACTTATTTGTTTATTAGCACATTGGTTGGATCCCAATTTTCAACAATTATAATGGCATCGACCAACTTTTTGGCACGGACGGACACAAAAAGGAAACAAATTAAGAGATGTATATTTGACTAAGTTAAAAATGTTTACTTATAAGTAAATTAACGGTACATAAAATAATTTTCAAAATAAAAAATTACTCATTTTGTCTATAAAATAAATTTGTTTACCTTAAAAAGTAAAAACGGAAAAGTATATTATCTAAACACATTTAGAAACAAAAAAATTAAGTATTAATCATGCTCATCATATTAATCTATAGCATTTATTTTAAATTAAAAATCAAAGTTACATTCAAAACAGATATAGAAGTAAAAAATCTTAAAACAAATTTTTTTAATGGGATCAATATAAATGGAGGAATATAAATTCTCCCTTTAAATGTATCAAGATAAAATTCTATTTCTTTTCTTTATATATTTATATTTGTTTGATCCTTATTATTCTCAAAATATATTTTTTTCTATCTTCTTTTCAATCATACGTTTTTCATTAAAATAACATTACAGGCAAACTCAAAATATTTCTTTATTTTTTAACTATACATTCTCTATCAACCTACTATTCTAAAATGTATTCTTAGCCAAAATGGGATTCAAATAGGCTACTAATAAGTAATTGAATTACCATCAATTTTTATGCTTACAAAAATAAACATGCAATTATAATAAAATACGCAATACTATATTAATTATTTTTAGAAAACATAATATTATTTTTTATTAATACTTAAAAATTTAGTTTTAATGAAAAATGTGTAATTGAGATGCGGATCTTGTATTTAGTGGGGTAGATACAAATATGAAAATGGTAAGTAACTTTTAATTATTAGAAGCAATTAGTAAGTTTTTTTAAGATTGATGGATAATTTCTCCTATCTTCCACTCTTTTTTAACTATTGATCACATTTAAGCAATTTTTTCTTTTCGATTTATTGTCATTTTTATTTAAATGATTATATCATCTATTATATTAATTAAACCTGCAGTTTATAATTTTTGAATAAAAATGTTGACAATATTATATAAGGACAATAGTAAATTGAACGTTTCTCTTATATATATATATATATAAGTAACGTTGATTTTAAATGAAGCTCACATACATATATAATAAATAATATAATATATATATATATATATATATATATATATAGACACACACACACACACACACACACATACATGTACATATGAAATAATATAATAATATATTAAAGGTGATATTAATGATAGATTAATTACAATTTAATTTCATGCAATCTCCTTTTAAGTATAGAGTTCATTTTTCATATTGGAGTACTCATAATTTTATTTTAATTAAATTAAGTTTAATCTCTTAAAATGGAAGCTCATCTACATATCTAATTATATTAAAACTATAATAAATATTATTTTATATTGTAATTAATCTATCATTATATTAATGCAATTTTTAATATATTATATTATATAATTATAATAAAATTACATCTATATATGTGAGCTTCGATTTTAAGTAGTAAACTTAATTTAAATAATGTAATTTAAGTAATTAAACTTAATTTGATTAATGTAAAATTCTAAGTACTTCAATATAAAATAATAAGCATTACAATTAAAGAGATAATAAATGAAGTTAAATTATATTAAATTGTATTATATTAAATATACAAGGATAGAAATGACATATATCTAAATATATAAGAGCAAAATTGATATTTAAAAATTTCTACTCAATTCACACTTTTAATATATTGTAGATAAATGAATACTAATGTGACATACGAATTGTCCGCAAAAGTGCAAGTGCGATTTCAATGTAAAAATTGACGGTTAAATAAAATTCTCTCTCGAATAAAAGTGAAGAAAATAAATATAAAAAAGTAACTGCCACAAAGAAAGCTCGTGTTAATTATAATCAAAACCAGAAATACCAAAAAAAAAAATTAATAATAATAATAATAATAATAATAATAATAATAATAATAATAATAATAATAATAATAATACGAAAATAATGTAGTTGAGATAGCCACTGATTCTATTTTTTTAACAAAGATGAAAATGAATACTGAAAATTTAAGAAAATGTCATTCGGTCAACATTTAGCCACAGCGAGTTCCAATGATTTGTTTGACGGAACTTTTATTTTCTATTTTGCTTTTGCTTCTTGTAGGAAAGCAAACAAAAAGGATCTTTCAAAAAAAATATAAAAATATGTTTAAAAATAGTTTATTCTTAAAAGTAATTTTTTTACTTTTGTAAAACTATGGCAAATGGACCCTAGAATTATCAATCCTTCTAGAAAAAAAAAACAAAAAATTAGTGAGCATGGAGCGTCCGCCATTGTTGAAAAGCGGCTAGAATTAGAGATTTCCGTTTGATTCTGGAATTTATTTATTATGAGGGAATTTCACTAAATGTCCACTGTCCTATGTCCATTTGTAAAAATGTCCAAAATTTATTCCATGTCCATTTTGTTAATATGGAGACCAAAATACCCTCAATGACAATTTAAAATTCCATCAGAAACAAAATTTTTCTCTATTGGAAAAGTACAAACACTAACACTTGACCCGACCCATTACAAAAGAGTTTCATACCAGAGAACCTTCAAGAACGACAGCCCTAATCTCTCTCTCGACTTTGAAATTTTTCCACTTCAATCGCCGAATTCACCTACTATTTTTCAGTCACTGAAGTTGGTCGTCGATCTCCCACAACCAGTCAGTGGTGAATCTCTTCCAATTTTTGCAAAAATCGCGTTGAAGTGTTCGTCCTCGACGGTTAGTTCTTGAGTTTTTTTCAATAATTTTGTTCTTTCTTTAATTTATGTCATGGGCTTTTGCTAATCATGGGTGTAGGATGCCTTTTTGGTAATATTCTGACTTGCATTTGATTTTGAAGATGGTTCTTAGTGTTACTTTCATGTGTTTTGAGCATTCCAGGCCATATCTAGATATTTACTCCATAAAATTTTTAGATTTGACTAGTTTTCTAATTGTTGTCCTGCTAGAAATGGAAAAGTTAACTGGTTTGTTATCTATCTTAATGAAAAAAGGAAAAATGAGGAAACAAGAGAGATTTATATACCTTATTTGATTTGATTTATTACAAGTAAATAGGAAATGGAATAAGTTTGTCAACTTACGAGAGCATTTGTGGTTCTGCTTTACCTTCCTCCATTAGCTGTCTGTCTATTATGTAACAAGGCATTTGCTTTGTTTATTTTAGAAGTGATGATGGTTGGTGAAAAATAGTTTTATCAAAATAAGGGGAGTTCTCATACTGTTCCCTGAAAATTATACTGCATACTAAATAGCATCAATTCAACCAGTAAGCTGTTTACCTACCCATTTTACAAGGTCTAATTGGAAAGTTTTAAAACACGCTTCTAACACAATGTTTTCACCCTATGAATGTACTTAACACTGATACATCAACTTGCACAAGCTGTAAGCAATTCCAATAAAGCATATGTACACATCTATGTAGGAAAGACAAATATTGGTTCATCATTCTATATTTTCTAACCCCAAAAAATTCAATATATGAGTTGGTGAACTTTATTGGTAACTGGTAGGAAAAAAGGCCAATACAATGGTCAATATCATATATTTATATGTAACAAAAGGGCATACTCATTTTTTGTGTAATATATGGTGCTTGGGTACTCTTTACCACCGCCATCTAACTTCAAAGCCTTGGCACCATTTGCATGCCCAATATCAGCATTCTCTTAAAGATTTCAATCAAAAACACATAATTATCAGAATCATAAAAAAAGAAGTACAAAAATTGAGAAGATTGTGTCTCTCTAATCTTTCAATATGTTACTTGTATGTACAAATTAACGCAGAGCAGTGCACTCAAAATTTTGTGAAATGCAAATTACATTTTCTGGAGCCACACACATCCGTTAAAAACAAAGTTCAATTGGTAGATAGAGAAACGTGAAGAAAATAAAAGATCCATCTGGGTACCTAGCTGCAAATTACATTTTGCGCTTGAATAGATAAAGAACGTGAAGAAAATAACAGATTCAAAGAAAACTATACTCTTTCCAGGTTTCCTTGGTAGATATCATCAAAGCAGGTTTTATCTTATCTTTATTCTGTGTTATTTGATAAGATTGTTTATTCATGAGGTTGTCCAATGTATAGTTATTTAAGTATGATCAATTTATTTTCAATTTTTTGGGATAAACTTAAATATCTATAATTCATAAAGATGAAAAAAAAAAACCCCTCAAATAAGTGATATACATTAGCTACTAACAATTCTCTATGCTACAAAATCACATTTTTCCAAATAAACCTCTCATCAATGCACATTCCTTTGAAATGTCCATTGTTGATCTTTGAAGTTCATCTATTTGGTGCACATTTGTAATGTCTACTTGTATGCTAGATTCATTTCACTTTCCCTCCAGCGTTGATTTATTAGTGATTCAAGTATTCTATGTGATAATTTTTTTCGTATATCAACTCCAACTTACCCTTTGAAGAAGTGCTGTTGGTAATCTTTCTTGAAGTCGACGTGTTTCTCATCCATTTATGGTAAGACCATTCGAGGGTTATTTGAATTCTTTACTGTCGGTAAAATAGTTTGTCAAACTTGGAACCCTAGTTCTATATGACATCATCGAGCCTAACTAGAGTTGCCCTTTATCTTTAATATCTGTGTTACTTCTGTTAACAATTTCATTCAATGATTAAGCTATATGCTAACAAGTGGAGGTGACACCAATTATCGTCAATAACTTCAATGGTCGAGACATGTTTTGTGTGTGGAATTGATTGTATACATTGAATTATCCCTCAAAATCATCATTTATTTGGTAAGGTTTTGAGCACCTAGTCTAGTGTTATACACTAGATGTAATTTTGTGTCATGAAAACTTTTGCTTTTTCGATACTTCTGAAAATGTTCCTAGCATGGCTTGTTTTCATCTTATTTTTGAATTCCAAGAACATATGCATATTGCTGCTAATGTGCCATATAGAGATTATTGGTTTGCTCTTGTTATCAAAAACTGCTTTGAAAAATACGTCTAGTTTATATGTGTCATCCAAGAATATCCATTAGGATCTACCATCAAATTGTCTTCCATGAAACACTCATCCTAGCTTTGACTTGCACACATTTCTGGCACATCCCCCAACTGGAATATCGGAGAAGTTGTAACATTGTTGTTTCTCATTTAAAAAGATGTTTTGATAAGTGCGGATTTCGCACTTAAATAGTCCGCTAAATTTATATATTTGTGGGTTTTCATTGGCGTTTTAATACTTGTTTTGTTTTATTTTACTCTATAGGCAAAAACCCGAGCTAATTGACGATTGGAAGAAAATTGCGCGAGAAAAGAATAAAAAATGCCAAAGTGCGAGAATTTCAAAGTTCGGCGAGCTAAAGATTTTTAAGATGCAAGAATTGCATAGTTCGGCGATTTCGCCATCACCTTTTGTTTGATGGAATGAAGCTTGAATGACGCCGAATTCGGGGGGGCCGTATTGCTGAAATTAATGGCAGAGATTTACACGCCAAAACCAGCAGAAATGAAGCTAAACACCAAAACCAGAAGGGCAGAATTTTGCATGCCAATTGAACCAGGAAATGGATGGTTTGAGGAGATGAATTGAGTTGCGGAAATGGAGCTTGATTCATGCCAAAACGTGGGAGCAAGTTGCTGATTTTCTAGCAGTATAAAGCATGCCAAAAACAACCAGAAAAACTGGTGCAAAACTAGCCGGGTGAAGGGGCAGAAAACCAGCAGAAAATGAAGATGGAAACTGATGCAAAACCAGAAATTTGATGGTTTGAGGAGGAGAAATGGGTTGCGGAAATGAAGCTTGATGGATGCCAAAACATGGGGCAAGTTGCTGATTTTCTAGCAGAGAGTGTCATGCCATAAACAACCAAAAACCACAAGCAAAGAAGAAGGCAAACTCCCCAACTGAAGACCAGCCGGTTGAACCAGTTCTAAGGCAGAACTGTGCGTCGCACAGTCTGCAGGACCGTGCGTACGCACGGTGGGCTGAGGCAGGAACTGAAGACATTTTGCTTCTGTTGTGCGTACGCACCAGGAAAGCCATGCATACGCATGGCCAGAATCTGGGAGGAAAACCGGGAAAACACGCGGGTTTTGATTTTAAATTCTCTCGGCCCATTTGCAACCCGACCCGTCTTCCAGCCTTCTACACGTTTAATACCACATTTTGGGAGATTTCTAGGGCAGGTTTTGAGAGGCTGAAAGTCGACCAAAAAGAGGAAAAAATCTGGGCAGCTTCTGGTGCAAAAAAAAATCAGCAACTCTTAAGCGATTTTGAAGGAGAAGAAGAAGAGAGTTCTTGGCTTGAAAGATTACAACCATTAATCTCCTTATCAATAAGCTTTCTCCTTCCTTTAATTTCATTTTCACCCATGTATTGTTGCATTTTGTTGGCTATTTATAATCACATTATGTATAGCTAAATCTAGATGTGATTGGGGGTGATTTTCTAACCTTAGAATGAAATTCCAATATTTTTGTGCTTGAAAGTTCTTTTGGTTAATGTGCTAATCTTGTGGGCTTGTTGTTATATTGTTTTTCTCGATTATTTAGCAGCGCAACTAAGTGATTGTGTTATTTCAATATTCGCCATTTTAGGGAAATTTAGTACGTAATCGCTATTTTTACCTAAACCTAGTGGCAAGTATATTTTGATTAACGGTAGTACGTAATCGCTATTCAATTGAATATATTTATGGATTATCACTTAAGTTAGTAAACCGAGCTTTCGAGTTTGCGCTTAATTCAATTCGACTCTCTTGTTTTAATGCATTCATTAAATTAATTCTAGCGAGCTTATCCTAGGGTGTTTGATGATTAGGGTTGGGTAACGAAACTTTTCTTATTCAACTAAAATTAAGGAGAGTTTGAGGTAGTCGAGCCTTTGATTATTCTCAAATTGTTGTTAACCATTTGAACGAAAATCTTTTGTGAAAATGTATTGGAAAGTCATTCTAGCGGCGAAAAAATAACCCCCGATCACAAACTCTTCTTTGTTGATTAATCGCCTTCGCTATTTAATTTTTATTGCATTTCTAGTTTTTCGCTATTTCCATTTTTATTTTGTTATGTTCTTTGTTTAACAAATCAAACCCCCCCCCCCCCCATTTATATGTTTTCGCCGTTTATTTTATTTTGCGCAATTAACGTAATTGAACTAATCCTCTGCGGGTAATGACCCTTGCTTGCATTATACTACTCGAACGACATTTGTTTTAGCAAAGTAAGGAATATTAATTTGACCCCCTTTTGGTGGCGATCAAATTTTGGCGCCGTGTCGCCGGGGATTGTTTATCAATTTGTTAATTGCGTTATTTTTCTTTTTGTTACTTTTCTCTTATTTTTGCTTTCCTTGATCTTTTAGGTTGTGAATGAGCAAAAAACAAACATCGCACTACAATCTAAGATCAAGAAAAGAAGTCGACACGTCAGGAAGTGAAGAAGAGGATTCTCCAACCGAACTTCTAAGGAATTTGGGTATCGACTCTTCAAGTGAATCCGAACAAATAGAAACCGAGATGGCGGATGCAAACCGAACATTAAAGGAGCTGGCCGCTCCAACTTTTGTTCAACAACCCTTATGCATCCAATATCCTCCAATAGAAGGGGGGTTTGAGCTTAAATCCGGGATGATTCATCTTCTCCCCACTTTCCATGGATTTGCCGGTGAAGATCCCAACAAACACTTGAAAGAATTTCATGTTGTTTGCTCAAGCATGAAGCCGACGGGAGTATCGGAAGACCAAGTTAAATTGCGAGCATTCCCCTTTTCTCTTGCGGACACCGCTAAGGAATGGCTCTACTATCTACCCTCCGGAGTGATCACCACATGGAATGAAATGCAAAAGCTATTCTTGGAGAGGTATTTTCTGGCTTCAAAGGCTACAAATATTAGAAAGGAGATATGTAGCATTCGGCAATCACAAGGGGAGAATCTCTATGAATTTTGGGAAAGGTTCAAGAGGCTTTGTGCAAGTTGCCCGAACCACCAAATAAGCGAGCAACTTCTCTTGCAATACTTCTACGAAGGGTTGCTCCCGATGGACAGAAGTATGATAGATGCGGCGAGTGGTGGGGCTTTAATGGATAAAACGCCGGCGGTTGCTAGAGAATTGATAGCCAACATGGCCGCTAACTCTCAACAATTCGGGAGTAGAATGGATGTGCCGATTAAACAAGTGAATGAAGTGGGTGACACTTCTCAAATTGAAAGGCAATTATCCGATCTTACATTGCTTGTGCAACAAATGGCACGCGGGTCAATGCAACAAGTTAATGTGTGCGGGATTTGTTCTAGTTCGAGTCACCACACCGATACATGCCCAACACTACAAGAAGGGACCGCGGAGCAAGCAAATGCCATTGGGGGATTCCCAATGCAACAAAGGCAAAGGTATGACCCCTATGCAAACACATATAATCCCGGGTTGAGAGATCATCCAAATCTTAGTTATGGAGGAAATCACTTCATAGCTCCTCAAGTTCAATTTAATCCTCATCCGGGATTCAATCAACAAAGGCCGCAACAACAATTTCAATCTCTCCAACAAGCCCCGCCTCCAAGTTCGAGTATGTCTCTAGAAGACATGGTTAAGTCTCTAGCCACAAGCTCTATGCAATTCCAACAAGAGACCAAAACTTCAATAAAAAACTTGGAGACACAAGTGGGCCAATTAGCTAACACGGTGGGTAGATTGGAGTCTCAAGCATCGGGAAAGCTTCCTTCGCAAACAATTAACCCGAGAGAGAATGTTAATGCGGTGACCCTCCGAAGTGGGAAGATGTTAGAAGAAAGCCCAAGAAAAATGAAAGAGCTTGTTGAGGAGGTAAAGAAAGAGAAGGACTCGTCGGAAGAGAAAGAGGAAACCACAACTTCAACCTCGGGATCGAAGGAAAATTTTAAAAGAGTTTTACCTACTATTATTCCTCCACCTCCATTCCCAAGTAGGTTTGCAAAGTCCACGAGGGATGATCATGAGAAGGGAACGATGGAGATCTTTCGAAAAGTTCAAGTGAACATACCACTTCTGGATGCCATATCCCAAGTGCCTCGATATGCAAAGTTTCTCAAGAAGTTGTGTACTTCTAAGAGGCAACAAAAACTCAAGGGGAGTGAAACGGTAAATGTTGGAAGGAATGTCTCGGCAATCATCCAAAGAAAACTCCCAACAAAATGCAAGGATCCAGGTATGTTCGCTATCCCTTGCACAATAGGTGATGTTAGATTTGAGAAGGCCATGTTAGACTCAGGAGCTTCTATTAACGTCATGCCATACTCTGTATATGCTTCTTTGAAACTTGGACCTTTGAAGGAAACGGGGATTGTAATCCAACTTGCTGATAAATCTAACGCCTACCCCAAAGGAATAGTTGAGGATGTTCTTGTAAAAATAAATGATTTAATCTTTCCTGCTGATTTCTATGTGCTCGACATGGGGAAAAGTGATGAGACTATTCTCATTTTGCTAGGAAGACCATTTTTGAGAACATCCAAAACTAAGATTGATGCTTATAGTGGCATACTAACGATGGAATTTGATGGTGAAATTGCTAAATTTAATATCTATGATTCCACAAAATGCCCTAATGATAAATATCCTGTTTACTCTGTTCATGTGACTGATTATTTAGCACAGGATATTGTCGAGCTTGAAAAAAATGATGGGTTGGACAATGCCACTAATAAGCATATTGTGAATGATGATCATGATTTATCATTGAATACGGCTTTGCAAGAGTTTGTTCAAGCATTAAAGGCATCGCCAAGGTTACAGCGGTCAGGTAATATTTTGTATAAAGTTTTATCTGCTACTAAAAAAGGGCTTTGCTGTGCAGGTTCTACGGTGAAGAATGCGATAACAGTGGAATTCACCATTGGGAAACACTTTGAGGATCCGATTGATACCGGTTGAAAATGGAGGAAAAGTCTAGCTAAAGACTATAAAGAAGCGCTGGATGGGAGGCAACCCATTGTTATTCTTTTTGAAATTTTTTGTGATCACATCTTTTTGATATTGATTATTTTTAGTTTGCCCCATGTGACAGATTTTCTAGCGCCGAACTATAACTTTGAGTATTAATGAACGGCAAGGAGCCACAATCATTCGCACAACCATCGCCGTCAAAACAAATTTTAGGGGAGTACTTGAAACTTTTGATCCTTATATTTCTAGCTTTTACATTGAGGACAATGTAAAGTTTAAGTTTGGGGGTGTGGTTGCGTGCTTGTGCTTTATGTTATGATTTTATGTCATGATTGTGTGCTATATGCTTTATTGGAGTAAATTTTCCGCTAAATTTTTCGCCAATACTCAATTTTCGGGTTTTATATTTGTGTTTTCATGCTTGTTTGTGGAGTTGGATAGCCTTGCCGGCTTTGCTTTTAGTCATTGCATTACACAGATTTATGAAGTGTGAACATGAATGCTACTTGTTATTTTTCGTCCACTTATTCCATGTTGGACTCCTTATTGAGCACTTGTGTCATGAGATTCATTGTTTGCACTTGTTGGTGGCACGGTAGGTTGTTAGTGAACTTAAATGACCCATATTGATGAAAATTCTTCAATCACTACCTAAAAGTATAAGTTTGGGGGTGGTTGAACCGGTGAATGAGATCATTTAGAAGTGTGTTAACTCCTTGCTCTTATGTGGATTTTGCCGAGTGCTTTTGACCTCATTGAAATGGTTGTTGTTGTTTGTGCTTTAAAAAAAAAAAAAAATCTGTAGGAAAAAGTTGCCTACCTTAAGGAGTGTGAGTCAACATTGAGTAATCTGGACCCATGCATTACAATGTGTGGGAGACGATCTAACAATGAAGAAGGCTACCCTTAGGGACTAGTGCGTGAACTACCTACATGGGAAAAATGAGAAAAAAAGAAAGAAAAAAAAAATGGAATAAGATTCCGATGTTGTTGTTGTTGTGAGGTTGATGGTACGGCGTGATTCGCCTAATCGAAGTTTGTGATTTTGTGCACTCATGTGTTTTGGGGAATTAATGTATGACTAAGTGGTTAACCTTGCCGGTTCGATCCAACCAAAATTTGAGCGGAAAATTGTGTGATTTGAGAACAACCTTAATTTTAGCACCTTGGGCGAGAGTGAAAATACCAAGTTTGGGGGTGTCTGCATCCCACGAGCGAGAAAGAAAAAATTGACTTCTTGAGGGTCGGGATTCCACCAACTTGAGCATGACGATGAATTGATTGACAACACACACACACACAGGAGTCGAGCTTGGAATGAGTTTTAAAAAAAAAAAAATATTGTGCGGTAGCATTTTTGTAAATATTTCATAAGTTATGTGTGATGTGATTATTGGAATAATTTGGCAAGCTATTTTTCTCGTGAGTGTTTGTTATTATTTTACCATCGCTTGGTTTTTATTTGTGTGTTTGCATGTTTGTTTATTTTGCTTTGTTCGAGGACTAACAAAGATGTAAGTTTGGGGGTGTGATAAGTGCGGATTTCGCACTTAAATAGTCCGCTAAATTTATATATTTGTGGGTTTTCATTGGCGTTTTAATAATTGTTTTGTTTTATTTTACTCTGTAGGCAAAAACCCGAGCTAATTGACGATTGGAAGAAAATTGCGCGAGAAAAGAATAAAAAATGCCAAAGTGCGAGAATTTCAAAGTTCAGCGAGCTAAAGATTTTTAAGATGCAAGAATTGCATAGTTCGGCGATTTCGCCATCACCTTTTGTTTGATGGAATGAAGCTTGAATGACGCCGAATTCGGGGGGGCCGTATTGCTGAAATTAATGGCAGAGATTTACACGCCAAAACCAGCAGAAATGAAGCTAAACACTAAAACCAGAAGGGCAGAATTTTGCATGCCAATTGAACCAGGAAATGGATAGTTTGAGGAGATGAATTGAGTTGCGAAAATGGAGCTTGATTCATGCCAAAACGTGGGAGCAATTTGCTGATTTTCTAGCAGTAGTTAGCATGCCAAAAACAACCAGAAAAACTGGTGCAAAACTAGCCGGGTGAAGGGGCAGAAAACCAGCAGAAAATGAAGATGGAAACTGATGCAAAACCAGAAATTTGATGGTTTGAGGAGGAGAAATGGGTTGCGGAAATGAAGCTTGATGGATGCCAAAACATGGGGCAAGTTGCTGATTTTCTAGCAGAGAGTGTCATGCCATAAACAACCAAAAACCACAAGCAAAGAAGAAGGCAAACTCCCCAACTGAAGACCAGCCGGCTGAACCAGTTCTAAGGCAGAACTGTGCGTACGCACAGTCTGCAGGACCGTGCGTACGCACGGTGGGCTGAGGCAGGAACTGAAGACATTTTGCTTCTGTTGTACGTACGCACCAGGAAAGCCATGCATACGCATGGCCAGAATCTGGGAGGAAACCGGGAAAACACGCGGGTTTTGATTTTAAATTCTCTCGGCCCATTTGCAACCCGACCCGTCTTCCAGCCTTCTACACGTTTAATACCACATTTTGGGAGATTTCTAGGGCAGGTTTTGAGAGGCTGAAAGTCGACCAAAAAGAGGAAAAAATCTGGGCAGCTTCTGGTGCAAAAAAAAATCAGCAACTCTTGGGCGATTTTGAAGGAGAAGAAGAAGAGAGTTCTTGGCTTGAAAGATTACAACCATTAATCTCCTTATCAATAAGCTTTCTCCTTCCTTTAATTTCATTTTCACCCATGTATTGTTGCATTTTGTTGGCTATTTATAATCACATTATGTATAGCTAAATCTAGATGTGATTGGGGGTGATTTTCTAACCTTAGAATGAAATTCCAATATTTTTGTGCTTGAAAGTTCTTTTGGTTAATGTGTTAATCTTGTGGGCTTGTTGTTATATTGTTTTTCTCGATTATTTAGCGGCGCAACTAAGTGATTGCGTTATTTCAATATTCGCCATTTTAGGGAAATTTAGTACGTAATCGCTATTTTTACCTAAACCTAGTGGCAAGTATATTTTGATTGACGGTAGTACGTAATCGCTATTCAATTGAATATATTTATGGATTATCACTTAAGTTAGTAAACCGAGCTTTCGAGTTTGCGCTTAATTCAATTCGACTCTCTTGTTTTAATGCATTCATTAAATTAATTCTAGCGAGCTTATCCTAGGGTGTTTGATGATTAGGGTTGGGTAACGAAACTTTTCTTATTCAACTAAAATTAAGGAGAGTTTAAGGTAGTCGAGCCTTTGATTATTCTCAAATTGTTGTTAACCATTTGAACGAAAATCTTTTGTGAAAATGTATTGGAAAGTCATTCTAGCGGCGAAAAAATAACCCCCGATCACAAACTCTTCTTTGTTGATTAATCGCCTTCGCTATTTAATTTTTATTGCATTTCTAGTTTTTCGCCATTTCCATTTTTATTTTGTTATGTTCTTTGTTTAACAAATCAAACCCCCCTCCCCCCCATTTATATGTTTTCGCCGTTTATTTTATTTTGCGCAATTAACGTAATTGAACCAATCCTCCGCGGGTAATGACCCTTGTTTGCATTATACTACTCGAACGACATTTGTTTTAGCAAAGTAAGGAATATTAATTTGACCCCCTTTTGGTGGCGATCATGTTTCATGGAAAAACAAATGGTCTAATAGAAAAGCTAAAAGGCTGAACCAAGTGCATTTTTGGTTGTGTTTAAAGAAAGCAAGTAGAGGTTTTGAAAGAAAGTAATTTTTTTTACATGAAAAGTTATTTCAAAGATCATATTTTGCAAGATGACTAACTTAAAAGTAAATTTGATTTATTTAAGCACAACCAAAATCATCTTCAAAGTTACTTTTTTATGACCTTTTGTCAAGATTGCAGATGTCGACTTAACTTTTATTAGTTTGAGAATTTGAGGTTGATGGTAGCATCTTGGATTTACTGCTACTAGAGAACTGTGGGTACTAGGAGTAAAATGAGTATGTTATAAGGGCTTGTTTTTAAAAAAATGAATCTTTATAGATAGAATGCAGGATCTGGAGCACGAGATTGAGGGCAAAAAATCCAAAAGATTCTTATTTGACAGAGTTAGAATACATAGGGATAGCGCGTTAATTTCATTTATGGATAAATTAATGGTAGGTCTGAGAAAGAAGATAAACCTCTAGAAAGCTTAGCATTTATTTGTAGTTCATTTCCTTTTCAGCCGTAATTTGTTCTTTCAATTCAGTACATAGAAATACAGGAAAATATAGATGCACTTGTAACACTTTTTAGTTTTACAATCAATTCTGTTCCAGATTACAAATAATATCTTTGAACAAGCAGCACTTAAGATCTATACAGTTGGTCCAATAGAGTAATATCTTACGTGTTCAATCAGCATAATCTATATTCCTATAAAATTGTTATAAGAGTTTCTTTACCTGGGTAAATAGAAAAATAGAAATGAAAGAGACATTGGGCTCGTTATTGAGTATTGTGAGGAAGACAGTTGATCCTCTCGATAGCTCGACAATAACGTGTAACTTATTTCAATTTGTTTTGTAATTCATTTCTCTATTAGCCCGTTGTTTAATATATTTTTAACTCGTTAGTACTTTCTCCTCCTATTTGTCCTAAAGTGTTGTATTTTTTTTAACTTGTAGATAACTTCATCCCACCGATATAAAATTCCAGAGGAAGAGCGCATTCCGGCCCATGTCTCACACGTAAGCAACACAAAATACATATCGGTTGTTCTCGACAAATTGGACACACAACAAAAATCTACGTTCCACGACAGTTGTATATGACACGTTGCTAGATTACCAGAGCTAAAACTATCCGCTCAATTAATTTATGAAATAGTAAATAGATTTGTGCACCGTTGAAAGAAATATGAGGCTTAGTTCATGGTGAACCAAAGGTTAGCACGATTTGGACTACCGGAGTTCGCATTAATCATCGGTCTAAAGTGCGGTCCAGTACTTACAGGTACCGAAGTAGACAAAATTCTAAAGAAAACTCATCTACAAGACAAAATGTTTGCTAACATGGACCGTATTACTCGTACCGATTTGGAGAAAGTTTTCTTGAAGTGCGCCAACCGTAACGATCGTTACAAGCTTGGATTGGCTCTAATTATTGAAGGGGTATTTAATTCAAGAGACCGAAATGTAGGGGTACATCTCAACACCCTCTATATCGTCGACGACTTGGAGTTCTTCAATTCCTACCCCTAGGGGACAATATGTTTTACACTTCTTATCAAGTCACTCCTACGTGGATGGGGAAGAAATGCTGACTTGGCGAAAGTTAACAATCGTGACAAGATGACTTACACGTTGTATGGATTTCCTCTTGCTGTCCAGGTATACATGTTTCTATATTCATTTCATTTCAATTCGTGGCACAGTATTATCTACCTCATTTTACGGTCATAATTTTTACAAAATGTCATGCAGATATGGGCTTACGAGGCGATCCCGGAGTTGGGAGCTCGATTCTCTAGTAAGACTTGCGACGATATACCTAGGATGTTGGCGTACTTGGATCAGTTTATGTATCTTGTGATATCGTGAAAGTAGCACCAAATTGTTGCCCGATCGGTAATGTGCCCACCGATGATCAGGTTGTTCAAGATATCATCGTGGCTGGACCTTCCATGCAAGCTGATCCACCTGCACTTAGAGCTCGATCATTGAGGATCAAAAAGGCTTCTGCCAACACGAAGACGTCGTTCACCCAGTCCGGTCGAAAGAGGGATAATAGGGATGTGTAGTTTGTGGGTTGTGATTACTGGCTGGTGATCAGCCCGTTCAAACATTACCAAATTTCAGTTTACAGTTGTTTGCATATTTCGGTTTAATGTCAGGCTACATATTGTGTATTTTGGTCTAAGTATTGGTCGGCATATTGTGATGGATTCCGTCAATATGTTTATTTTGTTAGTGAATGGTACGTTGCTTAAACATTAATAGGTCTATATGTTGGTTTTCATGATGGCATGTGATAGGGTTAGACAAAATATATTATGGAGTAATTTTATGAAATGTGATTTAGGGTTGTACATGACGATTCGTTATGAATTTAAACAGGTAGTGTTTTGGTTATTTGTTTGCATGTTTTGGTTTTCGTCTTGGGATGAAATATGTATTCTTTGTTTATTTATTACTGGCAGTCAATGTGGTCATAGAACATTGGAGTGTCATTCTAGACAGTTGAAATGTCAAGCGTCGAGATTTACAGGTAATTATTGACGAGAACAACAAATGAAATGTCAGGAACTAATGGAAATGTTGAGAAATATATTGTGTCGGTCCAAATGTCGTTCTAGCCAAATGTAATGTCAAGTGTCGAGATTGACGGAAAGAAAATGTCTATAGCAACATTGTAAATGTCGAGAATGTCTTCAAACGTCGAGATAACGGATACACCCACACACTCGGAATGAAGTGTGAATTCCTACACAATTTATGGTGGATGACAAAATATATTATGGAGTACAACAATTAATATTTGTGAGACAGACACAAGTCATTCCTACAACCACATTGATGTAAAAAATATTATTTAATGGAATAGATACTACTCACAGTGGTTGATGAGGGTGTTTAATGCTGATTGGCTCTATGTTGACCAATATAAAAGGGAGTTGCTTATATATGCACTTTTAGTAAATGTGAAGAAAGTCATTCATGTACGTAGTTCTTGAAGGTAAAATGTCTTCCTCAACTTCATCAAATGAGCATACTCCCATCAACCATGTTACTATTGATTTCTCCACCCCCGGATCGTCCGCGGACAACTCGACCATCGTAGATTCCGACTGGGATGATGACATCAATCTCTTTGTTCCATATGTTCCTCAACCTTGGAACCGCCATCGTAGAGTTTCCCGTTATCCCATTCTTTTTCCAAATCTAATCGACGAAATGGAGAAAGTTGAAGTTGAAGTAGATGTCCAGCCACCAGGACGTCATGAGGTGTTGGACGAAAATGTTAGTGCATTTCCCGTAGAAAATGTTGAAGTGGTAGTAGATGTCCAGCTGGAAGAACGACATGAGGTGTTGGACGAAAATGTTGGTGCATTTCCCGTGAAAAATGAAGACGTGATCATCATAAGCTCCAACGACGAGTCTGACGATGATATGTCCAATGTGTCCGTTGTGGAGGATATGTAGATGATGCAATCCTTGTAAGTTAAATGTAGAAGTGCAGGGTTAGTATTATAAAATTCAAAAATGGTATATTTTGTTTGTTGTGGTGATCACCATTTTTTGTATCAGTCCCCTATAACATGCAATTAAGTTCTAGCTTCCTTGTGTTGTGATTACCATTTGTATGTGATGTGACTAAGGGTAACGAGTCGGTCATGGCTTACTTTTGTATCCATTGCCACTTTTATATTAGAAGTGAAGATGGTCATTAAAGTTTCCCAAAACCAGCTTGGTCAATACGTTTGTGTTGTAGTATCTACGAAAATATGCATGTACAAGTGAATATTTATATAAATATGTGAAGTTGTGTGTATTGTGAAGTTTTTCTTGAAATGAGTGGCATGTAAAAGGCTATACACACTAATTTTCTCCAGCAACAAATTTTTTTAATGTTAACGTCGACATTTCAGTGTCGATAATTTCATTTCCAGTATCATTATCGACGTTTTGTGATGTCGAGAACGATATTTATACTGTCATTATCGACTTTATATAATGTCGAGACGAGATTCCAAATCACCAAATGCATTTATCATCTTCTTCTACTTCAAAATAACAATTCACCCAATTATATTAAAAACATTGGGAAGCCATGTTAGAAGAGCATTACACATTGTCATAATAACAAAATTTACATTTTCTATCCATGAACTAGTTGGCAAGTAATGCACAAAAAATATATTCATATACATGGAAGACACATGTTTGCACAGTGATGAATTGCTGGACCACATCACATTGTCGTTCAATATGTGTCACGTATATGGTGTCGGGTTCTTGCATGTTTGCCTGTTATGTCCGGAACCCCCACAACGGCCACATCTTCTTGAAATTCTAGACCTTTCAGTTGTTGACCGTCGACGTTGGGTAGGAGGTCTACCCGGTGCTACCCGTCTTCCATGTTGACGAATTTACCACCGTACGAGACAACAAATCTCATAACATCTCCCATTTCTGCATGCCATAAAAAAAAATACCATCTACTAACGAAAATTGAAAATGAAGATGCTACACCATGCAATATGTGAAATGTTATAGACAAAATGTCAACCCGCAAGGAAAGATTTTAATATTAATGTCGACATTTTAAAGTGCCGCGAATTTTATTTCCAGTATCATTATCGACGTTTTTAAGTGTCTAAAATGACATTTATAATGTCATTCTCGACGTTTATATAACGTCAAGATGAGATTCCAATTCACCAAATATATTTATCATCTTCTTCTACATTCAACCACTATTTTTGCAAAAACTTTATTACACTATTAATGACATTCTAAATAAAGAAATATATGTAATTACTATCCATGAAACTTATTTATGATGATTGGCACAACAAATACTTACTTTTTTGGATAATCTAATTCATTTAAGTTAAATATACAACAATTACATATTGCTACTTATAAAAAAAATAGATTTCAAAAATAAATACATTCTTCTACTTCACCACTAATGGAGTTTCTTCATTTTCATTTTTCATATAATAACTGATATGAAAAAAAAAAATTGTATCCAAGTGAATTAACCTAGGAAATGACAATCTTCAAATGGCTTCTCATAGAAGTCACTTTTATAACTCAAAAATTGTGTAAAGTTGAAACAGAAATATATAAATTTTATTCATTTTTTCATAAGGGTAAAATAGATAATTTGATGTCAAAATTGGATATTTTTACAAACATTATGATAAAAAAAAAACATTTTTCAATTCACCCCTTATACACATTTTTGAAAATGCCTCTTTATTTGTTTGCCTGAATTAATTGTTTCTGAATATCAGCCAAAACTTGCTTTTTCCCCACAATTCACGAGATTACTGTACAGCACACGAGAAAAAGAGACCGGGATTCATGGCTTTTTCTTCATTTCTTAATCATTTCTCTGACCCTTGAAGCATCCAATGCCAGTAGTCCCACAAAATAACATAAATTATACTGGAAACAAAAGTCAGAGCTTTGGATTCTACATTTTGACTTAAAATACTGACAAAACTAAAATATTATACTAAAGTATTTGTATGTATAAAGAAAAGTTCCATGCACGAGGGTTAGATGCACGGGACACTTGCACAATGTCAAAACTTTTTAAGGGAACGAAAATGCTAGTATTTGCTTTATGGAAGTTAGTCACCACCCCTCCCTCCCTCCCTCCCTTTCCTCTTTGACACATTTATTCAATCTTTTTTTTCAAAATCTTGTGTTTATCTACGTCTCTGGCATCTTTGTATTAATTGTGTTGATGAGTCAGATTTCATGTAATACTCGACTAATCGTCAAGTCAATTTCTCGTGCTAGTTTGTTCTCTCAAAATTGCTAAAGTATAAGACTAGTACTTATTTCTGATTTCATGCAACTAAGGACGAAACATTTTTGTTAGTAGTAGCAAGTCCTTGAACCAGCTTCGCTTGAGGTTAGGCTAACGGAGATGGTTATGGGCTTGAGTGGTCCATCTTCAAATCCATTTTTTGATTACCGATGTTAGATTCATCATAAGCTAAGATGATGTCCATTTTGAGAGTAAAATTCCGTAAAACTACTCGAACACAAAAACGAAAGGCCTGAGAGAGTCGAAACTCGAGAGTCGACGAAAAACAAAAGTGAAATTTATGTATTGGCATAAAAAATAAAAAGTTTGAGCATAGGGTACCTTTATAAGGATTCAGCAAAACCCCAGCGGCGCCGGGATGACAGGGATTTCTTCTTTCTCGGGTTCTGTTGCGGCCTAATTAACATTAACCTTTTCGGCTTTTTCTTTTTCTCCCATTCCCATCCGTGACAACAAATATTTTGTCAATGCATTCTTCTACTTTACTCTTTGTCAACCACAAATTCTAACTAGATAAAAAGCCCTTTAGGAAACTTCCTCCTTACTCACACACTCCTTTATATTGTCCTCTTCCAACATACTCCAATCTTGCATTTTGTACTTTGTTTCACACCCCACAATAGCATATACTTGCTAAGTTCTTGATTAAGTTCAAGAAATGGATAGGGGTCAAAAGAGAAAATTACCAGTAATGTGTGAAGATGAAGATGCGAGATGTCCATTGGATGAGCTCAATCAAGATGTTCTTGAAAGGGTTCTTTCATGGCTGCCAACATCTACTTTCTTTCGCAATACTTCAGTGTGCAAGAAATGGAAATCAGTGGCAGATTCTGCTACTTTCAAGCTTGCTTGCTTACAGATTCCAGCCCGGGATCCCTGGTTTTTCATGGTTGATTCTCAATCCCAACTAAATTACCACCCCATTGTCTTCGACTCTGCTGAAAAAACCTGGAAAAAGCTCAATTCTTTGCCACTCCTTCAAAAAAATAAGTACGAGGACTCTTGCAGCAATTTCATTCCCGTTGCAGCATCAGGTGGACTGATCTGTTTCCACTGTGCACCTGGTGAATTCATAGCCTGCAACCCTGTCACCAGCTCGTGCCGTCGGCTAGCCTCGTTGGATTCTAAGAGGCAAAAAAGCAAACACCTTCAGGCCATTTCAATGACCTCCATAACTCAATCCTTCAAGCTCGTGTCAGTCTCCGGGGAATACCCATATTCAACCCTCTCTTTCAGAACCTACAACTCTAGCACTGATCAATGGGGAGAAGACGTCATCCTCAACAGAAAGATTGACAATCCTGTTGAAACTGAAATCGAAACCGAAGATGATTTCTCGCTGTATTTCTTGAGCAAGTGTGGGAATGTAATTTCCACCAATTTGCAGAGGAACCCATGTAAGCAGTATTCATCAGTAATCATCCAAAAAAACGACGAAGAAATTCTTTATTTCCTAAGCTCATCTGGGACAATTGTGTCCTGCAATCTTACACACAAATTCTTCTTCGAGTATCCAAGAATACTGCCCGTCTTCTCGGAGTACGCAATCGACATAATCGAAAGTGGAGGAGAAATCTATGTCGTAGTTCTTCACGAATTCCTGGAAACTGCTACCCTTCGTGTGTGGAAATGGGATGAGAAAAATCAGTTCTGGGTTCAGATTGCAGCAATGCCACCGGCAATGTCCCATGAGTTTTACGGCAAGAAAGTTGATATAAATTGCACCGGCACCGGCAACGGCCACCAGATGTTAGTCTGCCTGAACTCTGCAGAAAATTATAGCTACGCTTTGTGCAATTTGGTGACAGATGAATGGATTGAATTGCCCCAGTGCTATCTGAATGGGGAGTCCAAAGAATTGGTGTGTGCATTTTCTTTTGAGCCTAGGATTGAAGCCTCCTTGTAGTTGGTTGGATTGACTAATTCATGTTGTTGTTCAAGATTTTTTAATTTGTTTGGTATTTGGATGTTGTGGGATTTATTTCTCTTTTTCATGACGTTTGATGTGTAATAAGGTTGACTAGAAACAATAATATGAATATATTTATCTATCAAAACGAAGGGATTCTTTGTATTCTTGATCAAAATATTTGATTTTCAAGGGAGTCATACGATTAAAAAAACATTGAAGAAAAATTGTAAATGATATGGTGAAAATCGGAATACTCGGGCCTAAAGTTGCAATAGGTGCATCACCTAAAGCATAATGGACAACGTTTTTAGATTAAGTATGACCACCTCAATGATAGGCGATAAATTTCTACTAGAACTCCACCATTCTGATGGTTTATTTCTACTACATTGTCAATTCATTAAAATATACGTAAACAATCCTAAGATTGGGAATTCACTAACGTAAGCGATGGATGATAGATTTCTGCTAGAACTCCACCATTCTAAAGGTGTATTTTTATTACATTGTCAATTCATTAAAATATACGTAAGCAATTCCATGATTGGGAATTCACTAACTTAACATAGTCGTTTGCAGAAAATATTTAAATCGGACAGCATGATAAGATCGATAGTTATCTCAAATATTAATTTCGAGCATAGGTTATCAACTAACTTTCAGATGACACGCTAGGAATTTTTGCTAATGTATTTAAAAATTATCAGTAAGGGTAAACTTGTCATTTCCTAGCAAGACTAATAAAAAAAATATGCAAAAAGTGGTAGGCAGCCAAGAATTTATAAAAAAAATTAAAAATAAATGTGCAACATGTTATACTCATGCCTTAATTAGTGATATTTTTGTATGTTGCCCTTAAAATATTGGCTGCCATTCAAATGGGCTTGAAAATCCCACAGGGCTCTCTACAATAGCTCAGAAGTTGGACTAGTTTTGACCCACTAAAGAAATTAGGTCCATTAAACGAGACAAATGTCTGGTCCCTTGAAGTCCAACTCACTCTTACCAATTTATTTTCGAGGAAAAATAAATCATAATTATCGTACTTTAAAATTACAAATTCCAAAAATATCAAACTTGTAAATTTATTTTAAAAATCAGGTCATAAAATTTTATTTATTTTTCTTAAAAATTACATATTTATGGATTATTTATAAAAGAACATATTGTGTCTTAAATTAAGTGTTATTACAGGTAATTGAGGATATTCTTTCTCATCTTATCACTTCCTAAAATAAAGTCACTTGTTTATTTCCTTACCAACATTCTCTCACATTCTTACCAATATAAATGTAATCTCCCACTTTCCACGTGATTTTTCAAAATAGGTGATTAATTTGGCATCAATTTCACTAAATTGATTTCACCATAATCAAATTTTCCAGTCATATAGTCACAATATCCTCTTCGTTTTATTGACCAAGCAAAGATCTAAACTTTCATTTACAGTCTATTTTTATGTTCACAATTCTAGAAGTTTTCGTAACAAGATAATTTCCCGGTTATTCACATACATGTTTCTTTTTGAGAATGTGAGTGTGACCTCTAAGATTGTGTGACTGTGATAGATATTTCGGTTAGACAAATATTTTTCAATCATTTGAGTATGTGTGTGAATCTGAAGAATGTGGCGAGATTAGTTGGTGAGAAAATTGTGACTTCATTTGAAAATTCTGCTTATTCAGGTTATTCGTATTTTTTTTTTGTAGTGATAATCACGAAAATCAAGCTTAAATATTTATATTTGAGAATGTGACCTATTACGTAGTGTGAACGTGACTATGACGTATTACGATGTCTGATTAGGACTCAATGCGTTAATTAAATGTGACCTATAAGATTGTGTGATTGTGGCAGATTGTGTGATTGTGGCTTCTAGTCACAAATATGTGAATAGATCTATGTTGCATGCACGATTGAAAAATATGATCAAAGACATAAGACTTTGGAAATTTGTCGTTTGGTTCAAAAATTATGCCCGTGATCTATTATGTTGTATGATTGGCCTAAAATATTTGAAATAATGTATGTTTTTGTTACATGCTATATTGTGTGATTGTGACTTATAGGGTTGTAAATATGTGACTATCGATCGTAATATACTCTATAATTTCAAATTTGCATTTACATTGTGAGACTGTGAGATAGAACATTGTCCTTGGAAATTGTATCTTTGTGCGAAAAATGTAACCTATGACATGAGAAGGAAGACGTTGAATCTGAATGTTAAAAATACACCAGCTTATTGTCGTATTACAAATTGTTTTAAGTGAACATTTACTTTGATAAATTAGAGGTTGGCAACTGTAGGGAGTCAAACTCAAAATGACGTTGATCACATTCTAAAGAAAGTTTAGGAGAAATATTGTGATATAAGCCAAAACACATAAAGTATGGTTGTACATAGAGCTCACCCACCTAGTTCAACCATATGTCATCATTAAAAGACATCATAGTTACAATGTCCACCTGGAAAACTGGCAATCTTGGATGCCACGTGTCATCTATTTCGTCAGCACCTCCCTTCCCACCAACTAGAAATGAGTAATGAATAATGATTACCTATGATGCATGTAATCATAACCTAGACAACACCTATGACATAGATAGGATGATGACCAGCATGATCGAACTCAATAATCAATCAAAACCTTTCAAACAGGGTGTTGGTATATAATTCGAGGCGATATTTTAGCTAACATGACAAGAGATGGTAAAACTACTTGTTGTAAGGCCTATAAATATTAAATAGCGAAAACGGTCCAACCCTAAGGTCGAACTCAAAAAAAAAAAAAAAAAATCCTTTGTACTACACTCCGAAAATTATCTCCATTGAAAATTATTCATTTACTTTACTTTACTTTATTCCAGCAATTGCTACACATAAATCATATCAAGTCGATCCAGTGGCGGACACAGAAATTTTGAATTAGTGGGGGCACAATCAAACTTGTTAAAAAGGTGACGAAAAAAATTTAACTATTCAATATCTTATTACAATTGTTCTTTACGAGTTCTCATACTTCGATAACATTCCATAATGACGTCATTATCAATATCGTCAAATACATCATTCTCAATATATGCAATCAAACTATCATTCAACCATTGATCCCCAATTTGATTACGAAGCCGATTTTTGATAACTGACATCCAGAAAATGCTCTCTCTCGATTATAGCAGTAGCCACAAGAAGAAATTTCTTTCAAAATAAGTGTTTTGAGACCATTACTCACCTCACATATTGCTAGCTCCATCATATCACTAACCTCTCAAATTAGATGTACTTAAACTATGCGTAAAAAATAATTGATCAATTCTAACCTTAAGTGAGATAGCTGTAGTACTCGAAACATGTATAACACCGATAAAATGTTCCAATACATGTCCATTCTTCATATAACGAATGACAACTGACATTTGCTCCTTCACTGAAATGTCTCGGGATTCATCAACTAGAATAGAAAACAAACTATTACTAATATCTTTGATAATCACGTTTAGAGTTTCAGAAGCAATAGAACTCACGATATCTTTTTGAACTCATGGTGATGTTAATTTGAGATTTTCAGGTGCATTCATCACAGAAATAGTATTAATCTCGGCATTGTGATCACACAACCAATGTAATAAATCAAGAAAGTTCCCTTGTTGATTGAATCTTCAGATTCATCGTGTCCACGAAAGGTCAACCCTTATCATAGAAGAAATCGAACCCAATCAATTGACGCACTCAAATGAATTCGATAATTGATGCCCCAACATGTTTTCTAATAATCTATTTCATTTTCCAATTTGAGAACTCGTCATTAACAAATGAACCACCACTTGAACTGAAAAGATAATAGTAAAAGCAAAATACAACATCTTTTTCTATATTGCATTCCAACCAACTAAGATGCTCATTATACCATGAAACGCAAATTCGTCTATCTTATTAGCCATTTTTTTTGGTTGGAAATTCATGATTGCGAGGTTGACAAGGACCTCATTGCACATATGTTCTTCGAATCTCATCTTGGACATTAACATCATAATTTTGTATTGGAACTCTCAATCCAGGATTTGAAGGAAGCTGTGCAACATCAAATTCATGACTTTCATCGACATTTGTTTGAATCGGGACATCTCCAAGATTAGTTCCATCAATTTCATTAATTACATCCCCAGCATTTATTTCATTCATTTTATCTCTAACATTTATTTTGTTAGCATTTTGCTAATCACCAGAACACGCAGATTTACGTTTAAAGTACTTTTCCATAACTGATAGAAACAAATCAACGAAAATAATCAATTCATTGGAATAAAAAAAAGAATGAAATTAAAATACTTCCGTGAATGATTGTTAAACACTTGCAAGAATGGTAGAGACTTGTCCTGTGGTGTCTCAAATTTGAGAAAAATATAAGCTCAACCCATAATGGTAGAAAAAACCACATGACAGAAGAAGCCATTCACTTTATCCTTGTTTCTCTTCCAGGTTGCAAAGAATTTGTGATCATTTTTTGGTGGATAACATGCAGTTCAAAAGAGAAAGAAGAAAAATAAAAAATCACTTCATTTCCTATTCCCTGTCCAAATGCCCGCAGGCCTCATACAGTAAGGTTTTCTTTATCCAGATATAATTTTTTTTATCAAGACAGAAAGGATTAAGGTTATGTGTGCATTATGCAATTTTATTCAATAAGTAGTAAAAGGAGCTAAAGTAGAACTTGACAAAACATTAATATGATAAAAGTTAGCCTTGTGCAACCTCTAAGGGAAAATAATAAATTACAACTTAAATTTTTGCATAGAAACAATTTTAAGCCCACTATCATATCATATATCTAAACTAACAAGAAACAGGCAATGTCAACGAGGCAATTATTACACCACAAATCAAAGAAACACAAGCTCTAAATAGAAGAGATTTCAAGGGTTAAAGAGCTTACTTGGCCGAAGAATTGGCTTCAGTCAGTGGCGTCTGGCGGTCCCGGTCAGTGGCGGACGCAGACGGGCGACGACATGGAAATTTTACGTTTGCACTTGAACTTTGTCCTCTATTAGCCCAATTCAAATGGATTGCAATTCCCAATTTTGTTTGTTAATTTCTACCCATTAGATTTGGGGCCAATGGGTCATTGTGGGTTTTCAAAAGTAGAAATTGAATTCTACAGTTTTCATAAATTTATTCATTTTTTTTTTTATAAAAAAACTTGGTGGTCACGTGACCTACTAGATCCACACGTGGGTCCGCCCCTGAGTCGATCTAAACTGACCACACCATTTTTAGTCAATAACAGCAGCAAATGACCAACTCTTAATCCAAGATAATTGACAACATATCACATTTTTATCGAAACATAACAAAACGAATAACGACGAATATTTTACATGACAAAGCAATTCGAAAATCATGGTATTTAAACCGAAGTACTGAGCAACATTACAAAAAATTGCAAATTGTTTAATGCTCACTTCCACTTTGACGAATCTAAAGTGGTATTTCTGAGAATCGTGACTGACTTTGATAGATTTAATGAAAATCAGCAGCCATGAGGCCCATGACCCAACTATAATTCCATGTCGTAAAAAACATATAATCCAGGATGTCACATTTTAAAAGAAACATAATCAAAGTAATAACCATGAAGTTATTACAATCCAAAGAGATCAATGAACTATTGTTTGTCCTCAAACAAGGTGGTGATTTAACTCTAAACAAAACATGGTTCAACAACCTGCCGTGTTTCAAAATTAGAATTGAGCAATAACATAGTGAACAGTATCAACAGTGCAACATCAAATCAACCTCAACTTATCATATGCAATCTGACGTGTGTGTGTGTATACTCATGCAAACATGTTCAGTTTCTGATAGATTCGAATCTCGACCTACAGTAGTCAATTTTTTTCCTTTCTTCGCTCGAGAGATACACACCCCCAAACTTATTTTTTTACTCACTTATCCCGGGATGTGTTCTATACTTGAGATTTGGTTAACTTAAATTCTCGTTCTCTCTTAGTTTGGATAGAACTCGCAATCACAAGTTTACACTTCAACAAGCAGAGATTCTCCTATTTCTTTGATGGTTTCAACCGAACTATTGTTTGTCCTCAACTAAGATGGTGACTTAACTCTAAACAAAACATGGTTCAACAACCTGCCGTGTCTCAGAATCAGAATTGAGTAATAACATAGTGAACAATATCAACAGTGCAACATCAAATCAACCTCCACTTATCATATGCAACCTGACGTGTGTATGTATACTCATGCAAGCATGTTCAGTTTCTGATAGATTCGAATCTCGACCTACAGTGGTCAAATTTTTTTCCTTTTTTCGCTCGAGAGATACACACCCCCCAAACTTATTCTTTTACTCGCTTATTTTGGGGTGTGTTCTATACTTGAGATTTGGTTAACTTAAATTCTCACTCTCTCTTAGTTTGGATAGGACTCGCAATCACAAGTTTACACTTCAACAAGCAGAGATTCTCCTATTTTTTTAATTGTTTCAACCTCTAAGACTAAACTAAGTTACTTGCCTTACATCAAAGGTACAATTCTATCAACTAAATGTCATGGGGCACCTTTCTCACTCTATTCTTTTTCTTTGCTTCAACACATTCTCATTTACTTTCTATATAACTCATGTATCAAGATTTAGGCCAATGACTCCCAAATCAGTTGATTTTAGGGCACCAGGTTTGTATTCACCCTTACAGGCTTACTTGCTCAAGTTATAAAGGCTCGAGAAATGTGTTTCTCTATTTTCTTTTGACTCTTTTCCTCTTACTTTCTATATGACCCATGTATTGAGCTTTAGGTCGATGACTCCCAAATCTGTTGATTTTAGGGCACTAAGTTTTTATTTACCCTTACAGGTTTACTTGCTCGAGTCATAAAAGTTTGAAAAGAGTGTTTTCCTCACAAAAATTTATGCAAGCCCCTATTTTTTTCTAGACACTTAATTTCAAGAACCACCCCCTGATTTTAGACTTTCACCTCATTTTTGTCTCATCGGTCCACACAATTCACACAACTTAGTTTTCATGCATGGATTCCCTACTCATCTCAATGTTTCCTTGCAATAACTAATCTATCTCCAAACCACTAAAACAATGGAATATCTTTAAGCATAGTAGAGATATTTCAGGTGTAACTTATCATATTCGAATCTCCTATAAAAATTGAACTCAATCATCAACTTAACATGCCAAACATGAGTCTCGTGCGCAAGAAATGTCACATAAATAAGTATTGGCTAATCTAGACATGCACCATTTCCATTATCCATAGTTCATACATGTTCCAATATTCACATCATTGCCGGCAAGGCTATTAAACTCATACAAGCACACAAATTGAACTAACTAAACAAATACCGAAACAATAATGTCAAAAAAGAATTTTTTTATTATTTTTTTATTTTTTAAACAAACACACAAAAACAGTAAACACACAAACAAACCAGGCAAATATCGATGAACAACGAATAAGCAATGCATAATTCAATACAAGTACTGAATCCTTAAGTTTGTTCTACAAATTCGACCACCCCCCAAACTTATACAAAACATTGCACTTAATGTGTAAAGTGTAATATTGAATACAGAATTTGAAGGAGAAAGCTTATACAAAACAAAATACAGGAGGTTAATAAAGACTCCCCTGATCAATACGGCGGTGGTAGTGACAACAGTGGAAGAGAACTGACTCTAGCTATGCCATCGTCCGGTGGTGAATGTCACTCTCTTTCTACTTGATGAAATCCTGTGAGAGTGCGAGTGACGAATATTAGCTGGCATACTAAAAACTGATATAATAGATGAAACGATGACCAAAAACTACTAAAAATGCAAGAAATAATGAAAAATAATAATAATAATAATAAATTCTAAGCTAATGCATAAAGCAAAATAAATAAAAAGGTAGAAGTGTTGGGTTACCTCTCAACCAGCGCTCGATTTAAAGTCTAGAGCTCGACTTTTGTACAAGCTTTTCATTGCACTTTGAATATGGCTTTGGAAGTCCTGCTTAGTTTGCTCAATATGACTTTATTCCATATTGCAACTTTCCTTCAAATTTTAACCTTACCATTCCCCAAGTAGTATGATTTTCCCTCATTACCCGTTTCTAACTCGACAATGTAAACCTCAATCTCCTTATAAGGTTTAATCACAAAATCAATTTTTGAGAAAATGATAAAGTCGAGGGATTGTATGCCAATTTCCTCTTCTTTGAATGCAACAAGTTTTTTTCGCCCAATATGATTAATTTCTCGCTCTTTTCATACTCCTCTTCTTTAATTGAATTTTTCTCAAGTTCAACGTTCATATTCAAAACTTTTGGCAAGACAACAATGACATCTTCATGGAGAGTCTTCTCCTCTTGTTGTATTTGTAAGAAATTCGGTTGACGTTATTCGCTTAATTGATATCCATTGACAATCGGTGAAAGAAATAAACTCATAGGCAAATCACCCACATCAAATTGTGGTGAGAGAAATAATGCAACAGGTAAGTCATCCAGAGTAGTTTCATCAAATTCAAATTCTATTTGTATATCTCGTAGTCACTGTCCTATAATAAAATCTCTCACAAACATATCACCCTCATCAATTTTTTGAGCTGCCAATTGTTGTTGCCTTATGATGAAGTCAAATACGAGCATTTTGTTGAAATCAACCGCAATTATCTTTTATCATGTTATTTTTGTTCTTTTATATATCCTGAAAAAGAGAAAAAAAAAGGAACTAAAAAGGAACGAAAATAACAACACAAGAATACATGTAGAAGTCCGAATTAGTGCCAAGAAAAATAAAATCAAACTAAAACTCAATCCCCGGCAACGGTGCCAAAATCTTGTTCACGAAAATACCGTTCAATTTAAAACCACCGCAAGTGTACGGTTCATTCCAAGTAATAAAGTGGACTTTTAGAGTCCGAATTGTCGATCCCACAGAGATTGAGTAGTTTAATGCTAATTATCTCGACCTTAACCGAAACTAGATGAGTTTTTGATGAGTTTTATACTAAATGCTAACCAAACTAAATTATGAAGACTATTATGGATGATTTGGCTAAACTAAATGCAAATTATACTAGAATGTAATATGAAGTTCGAATGCAAGTTGGTTTACTTAAAATGAGAAAAACGCACTAGGATCACGAATCCCCATACAACAATCCATTTAAATCCTAATTTTACAGTTTGACAACACGATTAAATATTGAAGAGTCAATGTTCCTATTGAATTTAACAATCTCTTTCGAGTAATGTTAAACATATTCTATCATGCGTCCGACTATATTTCTATGACAAGTACAAACATAAAATAACGTATTAACTTTTATGAACATTTAAATATTCATATAGAGCATAGCAGTATATTTCTATCACCTATCGGACCCTATGTCAATTTATACTATGTCGAATCTATTTCCCTTCTTTCGAATGCATAAAATAGATCACACATTCATATAATTAACGCGTGCACAATAATTATAAAGAAGAAATACGTATAAATCGTTCAAACATTCAAAAACCGTGTTTTAATGTCAAAAATATAAAACTAAAGATTAATATATCATGTTACAAGGTTCATCGATCTCCTAGTATAAGAAAAACTAGCCTAACATGCTAAAAAAAGAAAAACAAAAGAATAAATGAATAAACGTCATCACCCAAGTAGATATTCAATTAATTCCTTGAAGTGCTTGATGAATTTTTGCCTTATTCCTTGTGTTCTTACTCTCCAATGTCAAAATTAATCTTAAAAGTGCATGGCCCTCTTTTTCTGTCAAGTCTAGGGTTAAAAAGTCGTTCAAAATTGGTTTCCATAAGAGTTTAAGTTAAAAATGGAAACTAGAAATTTCGCGTCCAAATAATACCATGCGACCGCATGGTTCAAATACTGTGACTCAAGTAGCTGTCGGGGGAAACCATGCGACCGCATGGAAAATGAAACCATGCGATCTCACAGTTCACCTTTTTTCGCTGAGCAGCTTTCAGTATGTTGGTCATAACTTTCTCTACCGATATTCGATTGAAGTGATTAAAAGTGCGTTAAAAAGATAACTCAAAGGGCTACAACTTTGATTCAAATATCATCTTCCAATTAGATTGTTTACCATGTCAAAAATGAGTCTCAATATGAGGCTAAAAATCGGTGTATAACTTTTTCGATTAGAAATTGATGCGTGATCATACTTTGACGATATTTCATCCTTTTGACGTCTTCTTTCAACCAATTGACTTCTAATACTCTCAAATTTTCATCGTTTGGTTCGACACAACTTTTGAATATTTGCACGTTAGTCTTTGAACTTTCGTTTTCTTCCATTTTGATCATTTCTTACTCATTTTCACTCACTTATCGTTATTTCCATCGACATAGTCCTGCAAACACAATTTATATAGAATTAAGTCATATTTCAACATAATTACAATCAATTATCCATGTTTTGTGACCTAAATAAGTGCGTAAAACGCACTTATCAATCAAAAACCAGAGTATTTAACGCAAAATGATCGATCAACCTTGCAAAACACAATCATCAACCCTTTACCTGTTAAGTGAAATTAAAAACAAAGAAGAAGATTAAGAGATAAACATGACGAGATAGATTTGTGATGAATAGGGAAAGAGTGAACAAATCAATGACAGCTCCATAATGCATGTTGGCACAAGGTTCCTCTCCAATAAGAATTTTCTAAGCTACAATTCCAAAAGAAGATGAAATCAAACTCCAAAATAATAGTAGTAGTCACCAATGGTTGGGGAAATTATATTTTTCTCTATGAAATAGATTAAGCACAAATATAGGTCACAATCTTGAAATCATATCAGTTACAATGATACCTTAATTAGTGACTGCAACCTCAAGCTTCACAATCACATCATATAGGTCACAATCCACAAACCTCAAACTTCACAAAAATCGGACACAACCAACTAGGTCACAAAGACACGGGTGCATTAGTCACGATCATAGTCACAGAGATTAATAGGTCACATTATATATTAAGCATCATTTACATGTTTAATTATATGCTTTCAATCTTACCCCTTGTTTGACAACTATTATTTGGGAAAAATAATGTTTTGAATTGTGATTTTTAAGAGAATATATAGTTAATAAGTAAAAATAAAAAAATAAAAAAAAAAATTGAGTTTACGTACAAAATATTTTATTGTGTGAATACGTGAATATAAATAAGTATATAGAAAAAAGAATTTTCAAATAATGATTGTTAAACATGGGTTTAATATGTCTATAAAATTCAAGAAACCATGGTTCAATTTAACAAAAATCTCAAGAACTATCAAATAACCCATTGCATCACTCAAAATCCATCACACACAGGCTCCAATCTACCTAATAATGAGATTAAAGAAAAAAATATAGAATGATATCGTGACTAATCTTTTTTGCACAAGATTTACTAGCAAATCCGACAATTTTGTCTTTTCTCAATCGGGATTAGGGTTGAACTTCGTTTTCTTTTTTTAGGATGCAGACACATGAAACTTTCTCCTTTAAAATCATGTCATAATCGACGCTCCTTATCAACACCATCTTGAAATTATTTGTAAATTACAAGAAGTGTGACGAGTATTGTGTATGGTGTCCAAGATCGGAGAAGGTGTAATCATTTTTCCCAATGATATTTTTTTTTTTGGGAAAAAGATTGTAAAACAAATTTGATTCTCACTCTTCAGTGTTCATGATTTTGAAAATCGTTAATGATGGTAAATAATCTTGAAATCTGGGATTAATTGCTAAACTTATATTATTTGATAATTTAGTTTTATAAATATTAAATTTTATGTTTTATACTAAGGCCTATTTTCGAAAGAAAAAAAATTAATGACATGATAAATGATAAATAAAATTTATAACCATGATTTCCTTAATTTTCTTGTAATTTCACCATTTTGGACCGTTCGTATTCCCCTTCCCCTTCCCCGTCCCCGTCCCCCTCTACCTCTCCCTCACATGTAGGATTAGAGCTTCTCATTGGCAAAGGTTGAACCCCAACCTTGAGAGCCCCCCACCGACTCCTGCCTTAGGCCATTACGGAGGAGGTAAATCGCATGATGTGCCTCCAAAGAGCCAGGGTGGAGAGTTTATGGATAGGCTAGGGCTATTAACCCAATGGTAACTCCCGCTTGCAACAAAGCCAATTCCCTTGCGGGGAATCGAACTCTGCAAGTTGTCAATTCACTGCCATAAATAAAGGAGTCTATTCATACTTGACAGCTCGATATTCTAGAATCGATCCTCACGGTATCAGTATCGACAGGACCGATCTTGAGAATTTGAAGACCTTAAGCAACAAATTATTTTGAGGTCCTATACTTTTTTTTTTACATGCGTAAGTCTAGGCCTGGGCACGATTTGGTTTGGATCGGTTTCGACTCCAACTCGAAACCAAAATCAAATTGGTCGATTTTGATTAATTTCAACTCAAACCAACTCACTCTTAACTCTTAAACCAAACCAAACCAAACCAAATCGGTTTGGTTAGTCGATTTGGACTTTTAGTCCAAATTAATTTTTTTTAAAAAAAAAATTGTCCAAATTTTGGGTTCATTTAAATTACAAGAACTAAAATAACTAAATAACTTTATATTACAAAAATTATTAATTAATAAATAAAATCAGGTTAAATAGAGATAGATCAACAAAAATCTTAGAAATTTTGTTTTTATTTATGCACTATGTAGTATGTCTGTTTGCGTAAAAAAAAAAGGCTGAGTAGAATATAATAAACTTGTGAAATGAAATTTTCACCGCTATTACTTGCTGACAACATTATAGATTGGAGGGAATAGAAATATAGTTATGAGATTATGACTTATCTTTTGTTTTTTTATTTTTCTTTTAAAAAAAAAAGGTAAACATGTAAATGAGTTGGGTTGGGTCGGTTCGATTCGGTTTACCAATGATTTGAGACTTTAAACCATAACCGAACCAACCCACCGTGATTTTGTTTAAAAGAAAATCAAACTAAACCAATTACCTATGTCAAACCGACCCAAACCGACCTGAATCGGTTCAATTTTATTGATTTGATCAATTTTTCGATTTTTTTGCCCAAGCCTACGTGTAACAATATGTCTTCTCATCAAATTACAAAAAGGACAGATGTGATAACTACAAAAAAAAAAAAAAAAAAAAATGTACATTAGCACAAACTAAATAAAACATTATGATACATACCTTAATCTGTGTATAAGCCAAAAAAATAAAATGTTTAATTTCTTATCTTTTTCTTTTGGGGGTGTGTGGCTGTATATAAAATTTATTAATGTAAATAAACTCAAACTGCATAGCATGCATCCATAATTCCAGGCTTTAATAATTTTCGATCTCTTCATATGAAGTCCAACCATGGAAGTAAATACCTCCCCACCTATAAACATTAAAATAGTCATAACAAGAAGTTGAGAATTTTAAAAAACTTCCACTTCTACAGTGGACATGCTTGAGACTGTAGTTGCAGTCTTGCAGAGACTGATGTGAAATATAAATCTAGGGCTCTCGGACTCAAATGTTTTGCCATTGAAACATGTAACTTCATGAACGGATGAACCACATGCACAAATTAACCGAAAGATTAAAAGCTTAGAAAGGCCAATGTAAAACATAATCTTAGAAAAAAAAGTTAATAGAGCAGAAAATAGTTGTGTGGTTGAAATAAAGGAAATTAAATCCCTACTATAACCAAAATTCTGAATCAATATGCATACATATACAAAAACCCATGTCTGATGAGAAAAGAATGAAACTTTAACTTCAAAGTTCTCCAGAACTGCCGGCCGGAATTGGGAAAGGTCGAAATGAGTGGACATGAGAGGAATCTGAGGAGATTTGGGAATTCTGCAGCGCCCCTTCAATTTTCTTCCTGCAACATTCAGCGTCCCTTCTACTTTCTGCCTGCTGGTATGAATTTTGAGGCCCTAGGCCCAAACCACATTTTTGAGGTCCTAGACCTTTGTCTAGGTGGCTTGGCCCCAGGACCGGCCCTAATCGATTCACACCAAGAACAATTTATGACAGAATTTATTTGATGTAGAATTAGAATAAATTTGATGAAAAGTGATATTTTTTAAAAAATATGTGATTAAAATGTAGAAAAAATTATCAATTTACTTAGGAATTTATTTTATTAGAAGAATGTGTAGTTTTAAATATTAAAATGAATCTGAAGGGGAAATTTTTTTAAAGAATATATATATCAAACAAAAGTATCCTAATTTTTTTACCCAACGATTTTCAATAAGGATGGCAATGGTGCGGAACAAGACAGCAATTTCCATCCCCTCCCTGTCAGGTATTTTTATTTCATTGTCCCGTCTCCATACTTGATTAAGATGGGGTGAGGTGGGGCAAAGTGAGGAGGGGTAGGACACGATAGGGTAGATCCTTTATCCCATTTATTGTCCATTTTATTTTTAATTAATATGTTTTTAGTTGATAAAAATTATTACTTTTTTTCAAATTGTAGAAATAATTCATGTTTTAACTCGCGACAACAATTTCATCACATTCGCTACCCCCATGTACCCAATTATGTGAATCCCATGAATATCAAATATAATGAGTTTTTTTTTTTTTTTTGTCGTCTCTAGTTTTCAAATCGGCTAAACATTTGTATTTCTTTATTATTCAACCTTTGTATAAAATAACAGGTAACGATTAGTTGAAGACACGTTAGATCATAATCCCTATTGACTATTTTGAAATTAACCTAGACACCTAAATCTTGATTAAATTACAATCGTTGGATCATTTACATTTACTCTATGGTTGGGACCATGGTACGTTATGCATGTAGATGGGGGCAAAACCAAAATTTGAGATGGTCCCATTAGCAACCCCCACTTATGGCGGATAGGGACCTTACACTTTAAATTGAAAGGAGAGGGGCGTGTGTGGTGGGGTGGGTGGAGAAATGCAGTCTGCATCTTCAGGCAACTCTCAAATAATTCAAATGAATGAGTTGAACAATTTGCCAACTTCTCTATTTTGTCAAGTTATATCTTTATAGTTGACACCATAATAGGTAAAAGAAATTTGTACTAGATAGCATACATATTTTAGAAGCGTCGAGATTTGTTGTTCCAAATTTGTTGTTGTCTGATACACTTTAACATTTCGACATGTTACGCTTTCTTAGCAGAGTTGAGATTTGTTGTCTGATACATTTTAACATCTTGAAACATTACCTCTTCTTAGCAAATGAGAAGACGCGAAGCTGTAATGTGCTTAGTTGCCAAAAAGACGGTTTTTCATTTGTTAAAAAAAGAAGTAATGTGCTTAGGGGATATACAATATGGGATTGTTATAGAGGCACATATTTCACTTCTACATTTTGTATGTATCCATTATTGAAATCAGTGTAAAAATGAAGTGAACCGCTATTCCTAAATCCGATGAGGGAATAGAGTAAGTTTGGCTGGTATACGAGTGGGAACAGGTTCAGTTCAAAAACCATAATAAGCGACGAATTACTATTGTTCATTGTCTTATACATTTGATCTTATTTTCTAATAATAACCTAAGAATAGAAACAAAGCTCGAAAATAATAAATGCCTAAGTCACTAGATATTAAACTATCATAGTTGGGAGAAAAATGTGGAACTAAATATAAATAATTAAAAAAAAAAAAAAAAACTACCTAGTTCTTGTAGAAAAAGAAGTTTACGGACTTGAATTGAGCTCGCAGGCTTTTATATGAAAATTTTGCGGGAGGCAGAGCGAGGACGTGCGCAGCCTGCTCTCTTGTTCCTTTCTCACGTGGCATCACTGTCATCCCCGGATTCGATAACAGCCGTTGATTATGACCGGTCACATCCCCCCCTCAATCTTTTCAGATGGTCCCACCACTTTCATTCTTGCCCAAATTTGGAATGTCCTTATTTTAATAAGGAGTATAGTTACATGTTATATTCCCACGATATTTATATAGAGAGAGTCTATATGTACCGATACAGAATATATACATAAAAGATACAAACATGTGGGTCCATTTTTTTAATAATATTTTAGTCAAATGGGACCCACATCTATGTGACTGTCTGTAAGACTTCTGATAATGAACAGCTCTGTACAAATGAAAATTTTCATTTATATATGATAAAAGTCGTAATTAATTTTTAACATAATGTCACATGATATTTTATTATTAAACTGTTTAAGACACAATCAATTTTCTCACCTAATATCACCCTGCCACAGTTCTATCAAAGAATCTGGTAATATTTCGTAAATTTTAATTCAAATTCTTCAGTCTATTCATTACCGATTGTTTGACACATGAAAACGTTATGTTGCAATTTGGTTTATTTTACCAACTTTAAGTAGGTTTTTTTTTTTTTTTTTTTTGTTCGCTATCAAAATAAGATTAAAAAAAAAAAAAAAAAGGTAAGAATCAACTACTTATAAGCTTAACCAAATGTAGGTTTAGTTGCAAACTAAGATGTCACATTAACTTTTTCACAAGTCAAACATAGATGTAATAACCACATTAGAAACCACGGCTTAAATTTAGGATTTTTGACAATATGTGCTTATCAATAAAATGTTGAGAATAAAAATTCAACTAAAAAAGTTGGGAACAAAATTGTGATAATGAATAAAGGTTGGGAATCTTAACTGTAATCTAAACATGATGCAGCAAATAACATTCTGGTGCTAATATGATAATTGCCCTTAGTAGTAAACAAACAACAAAATCAAGTTTCGTAAGCAGATGTGTTTAAGCAGTTAACTCATACATATCGACGAACTGGGAGAGCTTGTGACCATTATTCATCACCAATTTTTATCGCGTTTCACAATGCTCGAATCCATAACATTTGTCTTATAAAAGACTTAAATTGAATACTGATATCAATATCAATTAAACAAGTTTATCTAACTTAAGTGATTACTAGTTTCTATCTAGATATCTTTTTTTCCTTTTCAATTAATTATTAAATTTTACAATCTTCTTATTAAATGTAAAATCTCATATTGATTAAATATCAAGATAATAAATAACATATGAGATAGTAGACTACTTTTTAAGAGAGTTAACATTTTAAAATGAAATAAATTTCTAATATATCTATGAGCTTATTTAGCATGACTTTTAAAAAGTCAAAATGTAACTTCTGAGATTGAGAAGTTCCAATACAACAATGAATTACTTAGAAAACTTGTGTCACAGAAGCAAAAATACGTTGTGTTTAAAAAAAAATTATTCCAAATGCAAGGTGACTTTATCAAGTTCACATTAAGATAAAATTGACAATATCTATTGTTTTAGCATGAGGGTTTACCCAATGAGCATTCGAAGGGTAGCGGCTGCAGGTTCTCCCGTCAAAAAAAAAAAAAAAACAAATTGACAATATCTAGAGAGTTTCATATAAATCCAAAACTAATGGAATGACTAAACAAAATTAATAATACTTTTTAAAAATTGGACGTGATTTATTATTTATTTTATGAAAAACAAAGGACAATTAGATAGTAATTAATAGAATGTATCGAAAGTTAATTTAACTCTGAGTGTCCACATGTAGATCGAAAGTCTTTTAATTTCAATTTCACATAAATAAGAATGTATTAAAAATATTCATAGAAGAAGCTGACATGAGGCGACTTCATGAAAATTTCTTCTAAAAAATAAAGATAAAAGCAAAAGCATTTTCAAATGAACAATACCTTTCCATATAGAATGACTACGATAATCGTTAATTATAAATAATATTATTCGAAAACGATAATCGTTAATTAAAAATAATATTATTCTTTTCGAATACGCTATAACTCTTTGATTTTGTTAATAATTTTGAGGATGGCAAGTTCGACTAGAAAGATAGAAATGGAAGAGATAAAGACACCAAGACAGTGGTGGAATGAGACCATTTATATAATGCAACCGTACCATTTATTGAGACCATTAATTTAGGAGTTAATTACTAGGAGGGTCCTAATTAAGAGACACTGCTCCTTCCATTTATGAGTCACAACTGTCTACTTGTAAATATCTATCAAAAATGATAAGAATAATACTCTTTTCGTCCCATTTATACAAACAGATTTTTTATTTTTTATTTTCTTGTCCTAATTATATAATTTTTTTTTTATTGAACATGTTTTATTTTGTTCGTTTACTAATATACTATTATTTAAGTTATCTAATTATAATCAATTTTTCTCACTTAATATTGAAATTGTACAAATATAAATAAGGGCGGACTATGAAAGTTTATGACAAAAATTATTTTTTCAATAATATTAATGCCCTGTTTGGTACCCATTCTCATTCTCATTTTCATTTTCATTTTCATTTTCAACCACACATTCTTCAATAAAATAATATTTTCCATCACATCAATAACTTTTCCTTCTTTTTCAACCACATATTCACCATCACATCAACCCAAAAAATTCATTTTCTCTAACAAAATGGCTACCAAACAAGCTATAAATAAGATTTCTTAATTCGTGTGAAAAATAAAATCAATCCATATAAATGAGACGGTGGAGTGCTATCTAATACAAGTGTTAGAGTATCTCCCAAAAACTCTACTTTTAAAGAGTATATTCTATTATTTTGAGAGCATCTATAAATTTAGAGAGTTAAAAATTTGAAGTACTCTAACAAATTTTTTATATTTAACACTTAATTTTACTACACCCAAAAAATATTTATTATTTTTTCCTATCTTTTATTTTAATTAGCTTAAATGGAACTGAGGAAGTACTATCTATTACCAGTTTTTCTTGCAAATTGTTATTTTTTGGGATAAATTTTTTGACAATCTGTATTAAAATTTGTTTGGATTGCCAAAAAGTTAAAAAAAAAATAAAAATAATAATTTTTGAAATTTTTTTGTGTTCGTTTGACTTTATTTTTCATGTAAATTGTCAATTAAATGGATAAATTTTTTTACCATTGAATTTAGAATATGTTTCCATTCTCAAAAAATAAAAAAAAAAAAAAAAAAAAAGATGAAAAATACTTTCCCACCAAAATCATGGGAAAATAAAAGGTGAATATGTGCTACCTAAAAAATTAGTGAAAATGAATTTCATGAAAAAATAATGCAATTAAATACCAAAATTAAGCATGAAAAAAAAAAAAAAACATTTTCCACCCTTTTCCATCCATTTCAAACAGACCCCTAAGATAATATGGCCCATTGTATATACTTCAATAGTGTTAGTTCTTGATATGTTCTATTCTTATGATTTGTTAAACAAGTTCTTGTGTAAGTAAATCGTGTATTTGATGTTGATTGGACGTCCTTCTTTTACAAACTCGTATTCAAAGCAAGCTCTGTTTAAACGTTCTTATTGCAAATGGAGAGGCCCAAAGATAGTCGATTTCAGTAGAATATTTTGTACAAAGGATTAGTCAATTGGAAAAATGAACGGTCGTGGAGATTGACTTCGATGGATAAATGGTAAGACTTCTTTTTGAATCTCACTTTTCGTTGTGGAATGTGGTAAGTTGTAACAAGGTAATTTTAGCCCCCGTTTGGTTCCCATTTTTTCACCATAAAAATAAAAAATATGATCGTTATCCATCACATCCAGCCACCATATTTGACTTTATATCTCTTGTATGTGACCCATAACGGCTATATTTTTCATTCTCATTTTACAAATAATGTGTATCAAACGGGGCCTTAGTCAATTATGTATCAATTTAATTTCACGATTAGAGGGCTTGTCATCCCCAATTGATAATTAAGCTACATTTTAATTACATGAAAGAATTATAACATTTATGTCTAAAACTTTCACTGCATTCTTATTCTCAAATTAACATAAGTTGTTACGACTCATTTGCCTATTGTATTTTTGAATAAGCAAAACAAATAAATATTGAAAAAATAAGATTAAATATTTGACCATTATTTTGCAGCGCAGTAACATTATATTTGGTTGAAAATCATGGTTAATTACGACTTTTTTTTTTTTTATTAATGAAATGCTAAAGAAAAAAATTTGATAAATAAAAAAGTTAAAAATATAAATATGATAATGAATAAATGTTATTGATATTTAATGTAACATACAAATTCTCTTGGTCCTCATTATTTCAAATTTTAATAGCTGAAATGGTATTTTCTTTCTTTAGAATAGATGATTGAAAAAGAACGTGTAATATTATTTTATAAAAAATTATGTGATTAAAAATAAGAGAAAAAAATAAAATTTAATTTAAGGAGGGCCAAACAGAAAAAGCCGTAATTAGAATATAATGTATTTATAAAAAAATCTAAATAGGATTAGTTCCATTATAAGCTTTCAAAGCAGGATCTGTTCCAAGTGAAAGAAGAAAGAGAGTGAACAGAACCCACCAATCCATCAGCCCTGCAAATTCATCAGTGATAGTGACTGTATAAACCGGTGTAATCAATTTCACATTTTCTTTTTATGAATCAGTTGCCCCCTACATTTGGCAACTTGATTTCAATATTAATAAACGGAAGCGGCGGTGTAAAAGGAATCCAAAGAGCGAGAGATTAATGAACCTGGTAATGGTAAAATGGTGGAAATGGAATGCCATTTGTCAAAATCAGCCGGCAGAAGGGCGTTTCCCATTGGTGGAATTGCTCAGCAGAAAAGAAGAAGCTAATGCGGTCATGGATGTTATCCACAAACAGCAGCAGCAGTCAGGCCTGTTTCCTCTTTTCATTATTTCATCTATTTTATACATTTTCCCCAATTTTATCAATTATTTATTTCATCTCTCTAGAATGTATATTAAATTGTTGTGAATTAACCTATTTTCTCCATAAACACACTTTTAATCTAGGCTTACTACATCAATTTTATAGAATTAAAATTATGAATATTAATGGTTAGGTTTTAATTGTATTGGCTATTTTTTTTTAGATAAAATAATTATTATAATAGAGTTGTAAAAGTCAATGAATGTGTAGGAATGTTGTATAGATGAACTAGGAGTCTTTGGGTTCGAGTATGGAACATGAAGAAAGAATCGCCGGAATTAAGTTAGCCTTTTGCCAAGCTGTTGCTCAAGCGTCCAAAACAGTAGCATTGTCGCTAGCCTACCGCCTCTCTATCGCTCGAGCCGAGCATCTGTAGCTTGCTAGTCACTAGGCTCTCGCTTGAACGACGGTGTTTCCCGAGAAACTCTAATTTGAGTTTTTCAAGAGTTTTATCTAGTACATATTATCCAAAACCTCTATACTATTTATACCCACGTCCCACTTCGTGAAAATTGTGGTTGATAATTGTATTTTACCTTCATAACATTATTTAGAGATCAAACAACAATTCTACTTCTTCAGATCAATCAACCACAAGTTGGAAAAAATATCAAAATCATATAATCCAAAACATTCACTTTATAAACATAATTAGGAATGTACATTCTCAATAGTTTTCAGAAGTTGTTGAAGATTGAGGGGGTTGAATCAGAAGTACGGAAATAGTACAAGAACAAGGTATTATTGGTGATTTATATGAGATAAACAATTCCAGAAAATCAGGAACAGGTGTGAATGAAGCAAGTTCCAGCGGATCTAGATTAGTGAGTCTAATGAGTTTTCTAGGCTGGATTATACTGTAAGTTTTTATTGTTTACAGTGGAAGTCACTAATTTGGATCTAAAGTTTTTAATCATGTGAAGGATTTTTTTTGTCAACAAATCCTGCGTTATTTACAGCTTTATTGACTACTGTGACAATTCAACATAGGATAAAATTGATTTAATTGACTAAACATCTAGAACGATTAAAAAGTGACTTGTTGATTTTAATTGGTAATTTTAATTCTGTGTTATTCACCTATTCACCCACCTTTAGGTGAATTTATGGTCGAACTAGTAACTTTTCAAGTGGTATCATAGTCTAAATTTGATTCATGACCCCAACTTCCAAGATGAGTTGTTCATTGTTTATCCTGCCATATTTTGATGGTGGTAACTACGCTTATTGAAAAGTTAAAATGAGAGTCTTCCTGAAATCGTTGGATGAGCGTAGTGAATGGTTGGATTGTCCCGTCTAGCACTGTTGATGGTGTTGTCACCCCACTCCTATAGCTAATTGGGCGAAGACTAATTTATATAAGTGTAATTGGAATAGTAAGGCTTTAAATGCTCTACTTATGACTGTGTCACCAGATGAATTTAGGCATGTGTCTATGTGTGAGGTTTCTAAAGAGGTTTGAGATATCTTACAGACCGCACATGAAAGAAATCAGGCTGTTAGGAACTCTAAGTTACAGATATTGATCACTAGGTTTGAAAAAATTAGGATGAAAGATAATGAGACATTTGATGACTTTTATGCGTGTTTGAATAACATGGTTAACTCCAACTTCAACCTAGGTGAGAGAATTCTTGAGTTTAAGATTGTCAGAATTTTTTTTCGATCTTTCCCTAAAAAATTTAGGCCTAAAATTATGGCTAACGAGAAGAGCAAATATTTAGATACGATTAAGATTGAAGAATTAGTTAGATCTCTCCAAACTTATGAATTCACAATATCTCAACCTAAGAAGAACAAGTTTATAGCCTTGAACATTGTTAGGGAAGAACAATATGACTCTATTGACAGGGGCGAATCCAGCATGAACGTTTAGCTAGGGCGGGAGTTGACTTTGACCATTAACCGTTGACAATCAACGATCGTAATAGCCCGATCCGGTTGCTCGTTTATTAAAATTTGATTAAATAATATTAAAAATTATTCAATATATATGTAAACGCACTAAAACGTAAAAATTATATACATATGAAAATATAGTTCAATACAACTCAATGCCAAAATACTAAAAAAATATACAATACAACCTTATTCTGTAATTATAAACTTAGACAATTGAATTCTACGAGACCTCATATTTTGAAAACGTTGCAATATTGCCCCATTATCAAGTTTTATAAAAAGATATTTCTCCATGTAAACCAACAAATTGTCATTCAATAATTCATCTCTCATTTTGTTGCGCAAGTCACTCTTGATTAGATTCTTAGTAGATAATACCCTTTCAATACTTGTAGTTGCCACAGATAATATCAAAACTAAGGTGATCAGCCTATAAACAATGGAAAATAACAAGAACTTTTAGTTTCAACCAACTTTTGAGCTACACAAGATATGCTTTTGAGATTGAAGAAAGCTTTGTCAAACAAGCATAAGAAACTTGTCAATTTGAGGTCTAAGTAATAAAAACTCACTATTGAAATCCAAAGGATAGAACTGAGCAAGACGTATCTATTTACAAATATCAAAAGTTGCAAATGAATCTTTTAGACTTAAACACGAAAGGGAAGTCAAAATCTCAGTATTTGTTTATGGAAAACGATCATTCAACTCTTGCAAGATTGAATCTATCACATGACAATACAAATCAACATAAAAACGATGATAATAAGTCACCTTGTGAGCTGCACACCTAGGTTGACCTTTCAATACTATAATATCCTCCATATTGGGCACTGAAATTTCGTCTATCAACACAAAACTCAATCACCTTACTCAACAAAGTATCACAACCATTGTCTCTCATGTGCTGCAATGCGTACTTACATAACTTCAATAACCTCATAGCATTCTGAATATCTTGATTCTTTTTCTGTAAGGCTTGGGAAAAGTCATCTGTAATTGCAAGAATTTTAAACATAAAATGGAGACTGAACACAAACAGAAAATATTGCATAGTGTCCATCTGTCTTGCAGCCATTATTTTTTTATCTACATTTATGCCATCTTCTGATATATTCTCAAGAACATCTATGATTACATTAAACATACTAATAAGGCGAGTAATTGTCAGTAGATGTGAGCCCTATCCAGTATCACCTGGGCATGCCAAATTCATTTCTTGAAACTGACTAGTTCCACCAGAAAGTTCCTCAATATTAAGCTTCTCTAGAATTTCAGAATGATAACTTGCTCGAAGAACATCTCCACATTTACATGATGCACCAACCTAAATTCACAATAATAGCAAAAATGTTAAATAAATTACCAAGCATATTATTCGTACGTGCCATAGAAACAACTATCAACTGAAGCTGATGAGCAAAATAATGAATATACTTAGCATATGGATTCTCTCTTAAAATTAAATCTTTTAAGCCATTGAACACACCTGACATATTGTTTTCTCCATCATAATCTTGATCTTTCAGACTAGATATGCTCAACCCATGTGTAGAAAATATTGCATCAATAGCATCTTTGAGTGATTGGGCACAAGTATCAGGGACATAGAAAATGCCCAACAAAAGCTCCTTCACTTGCCCACTTTTGTCAACAAACCTAAAAAAAAACTATCATTTGTTCTTTTATAGAGTTATCCCGAGCATTATCAATCAAAATTGAAAATAAAGAATCACATATCTCATTGATAATAGACCTTGTCGTCTCTACAATACAACAATGAACCAAATCTTTATGAATGTTTGGTAAAATCATTTGGTCATTTCTAGGAGCATTACTAAATACCACTTCATTAGTTTCCTTACAACAAGTTACATACCAATTTAGTAGCTCAATTAGATTTCTTCTATTAAGAGACTCTTTCGATTTATCATGACCACGAGATGACAATCCTTGCATAAGAGGAATCTAGCACAATCTAGCACCACATTCAACCTTGTCCTATAACTTTTTTGTTGGCTACTACTTTGGCTAGAAATAACGTTGGAGATACTTTGCTTTTGATTTATCAAATTGGTACACTTTGCAAAAGCTTGATTATGAGCACTATCAATGAGCCCGAAATGATCTTTCAAAATATTTTTGTGCTTCCAATCCCTAAAGTCGATTTTAGTGAATATATGTCCGTCCCCTTGACCCCCTCTATCATATTTGAATAAGTAATAATGCAAATAATAAGGTGTATCATTTTCTATACTGTACTCCAACCAATAAAATTCAGAAAACCATTCTTTCCGAAAACACATGTTATCATTTCGTATCCATCTTCTTGGAAAGTCATGTCCATGTGGTCGACAATGACCTTTTTCCAAGTATGAAATCCTAATATCATCTCTAATATTAGGAGCATATGACTAGATAGGTGAGCGTTTTCCTAGATCAGATACAAGATCATCCATATTGAATTGAACCCGAGACTTCTTTATGTTATTTAACACTCATGTGCTCAGCTAGAAGCAGTGGTCGGACTAGGAGCACAACTAGAACTAGGAAAACTAGGCATGGACTTTCGTTTCGGTTGAAAAAATCGTTCCATAACATTCAAAATGCCCAATTCAATTTTTAGTTAGAATTGATTAGAAAATCACAATTCTCAGCAATAAGTAATAACTCCTAATTGATACTTGATTTGAGTAATTGGAAATGTCACTTTAGAGTTCACAAATCAAGGACTCAACACTCAAACCTCAAGGGTGAAGGCAACTCTACAGACAACCATGAACTGTCAACAAATTCAAGCCACTCAACACAATCAAGGACTTAAAGCAACTCTTAGGTCTCAAGTCTCAACCAACAAACAACTCAAATAAGTGCAACAAATCAACAATTCAACATTCAAGTTTCAACAATTCAACAAGAATAGCAATTATAATTTTACTTTGCAACTCGCAAAAAAAAAAAAAAAAAAAAAAAAAAAAAGACAACAAAAGTGAGGAAAAATTTCAATCAGTGAACTGTGAACTTACCTACATGGCTGCACATCCCGAACCACGCCAGTACAATTGCTGCTGCTGTACCCTAACGTACAAGTGAAACCACTCGCACAAGTGAACCCACAACCACAAAAAACCCTAACGCTGCTGCTAGCTCAATCATTGAACTCACCCAAGTTTAACGTCGTGGCTGTTGCTTCTGCTTCAAATGGAAATTATGAATTGGAAATTTGGAATGAAAATTGGAATGTAGGGTTTGCTCAATCGCTCTACTGCCAGTATTGTTGGCAGATGATATATGGGAACTTATATATACATTTCAATTTTTTTTTTTTAAATTTTTCTCTCCACTCTCGTTTCTCTCAGTCTATGCGTATATAAGTCATATGTGTGTAATTGGATTAGAATGAAATGGATTTGATTAATATATACAGTCCCTGTTTGGTACACATTCTCATTCTTATTTTCATTCTTCTACTCATTTTCAACCACACATTCTTCAATAAAATAATATTTTTCATCACATTTATAACTTTTCTTTCTTTTTCAACCAAATATTCACCATCATATGAACAAAAAAAAAATGCATTTTTTTCCAAAATAATGTGTATCAAACAGGCTCACAATCAACCACCGCCTAGCATTTTCCAATTTTGTTTGCTTTTAGTTTAATTTTTTTTTCATGACATATTTGACTCCAACTTTAGGTGTTGACTAATTTAATTAGATAAGTTATTACGGTGTTGTAGCATCTTTTCCATGACTTTTTTATATTTTTATGGAGTACTTAGTATAAGTTTTTTCATGTAATCTTTGCACTGCGCACACTAAGATATTGTGAGTGAGACTTGACTACGTGTGTGAGATTTGGAATGACAATCATGTGTTGGTAAGGTAATTTTGAACATGAATTGACTTTATTCTAGTAAACTTAAGTTTAAGTATATTTTCTTGGAAGAAAAAGTTCAATATCTTATATTCTTTTTCGGACTCTATTTGACTCGAGCAATTAAGTCTGAGTGATTTCTCATAACCTAGTACCTATAGTGATTTGATTTAGGTTAAACGGCATAAACCGCTTTACAAATGTCATCTTAGTCACTTAATGGAGAAGAGATTGCACATTAGATGAAATAATAATAATAATAATAATATAATTTTGATGTGCTTCAAAAGTAAAAAAAAAAAATATATTTATATTCTCAAATTTAGGAGGAGGGGTAGAAAAGAAAAATATACATAAAAATAAGCTTATTGTATAGGTCTTAATATGATATTATTGGTTTGACTTTCATTAGTAAAGGTATAAATTTATTGACAATAATGTTTAGCATGTCATTTCTCACAAAAGGAAGGCTTGGAGTCCTACTTACGAAGGATTAGTGACACTTTACATATATGTGTTATTTATACAATTTACTCCATTTTAACTCGAACTGAGTATGTAGAAAAATTTAGAGAGATCATTGATTATACTTGTGCATGATATCAACTACATCTTTGAGTGCCTATATGTTGTTGTCGGTTTATGATAATTACATTTGATATAGTTTCCTTAGTTATTTGTGACAAAACAAAAAGGGGGAGAGATGATGACATTTTCTTTGAGTTTCTTTGGCATTTCATTTGAGTGGCATCTTAGGGAGAGTTCGTAGTAAGGGAAAGATGATAGTATTTCATGACATTCCATATCAGAATGCATCATAATACCTAACTTTTTTGAGTTTTAATGTTTTGTAATATTAATGTTTCATTTGTTATTTTGATTAACATTAGTATTACTTATCAATTTAGTTAGCATATTTATGATAGTGTGTTTTAATTGTTATATTTTCTGTTTCACGTGCTTTTATCCTGGGTATTTGTGTTGTTGATTTCAGGAAACATGTTTAACGGGAAATACAAGATGCAGAGATTCAGTTTGAGTTTGGATAGATTAGTTTTGTTTTTACTTCATTGACTTGTATTGTATAGTTTTGTCACAGACGTCAAATGGAGAGTTTGTTAGGTTTTAATTGTATTGGTTATTCTTTAGATAAAAGAATTATTATAAAAGAGTTATAAAAGTCAAGGAGTTTGTTGGGATGTTGTATAGATGAATTAAGAGTTTTTGAGTTCGAGTATGGAATATGGAGAAAAAGTCACGAAATTATGCTTGCTCATCTTCAAGTTGTTGCTTGAGCGTCCAAAACAGTAGTATTGTCGTTAGCCTACCGATTGCCTATCGCTCAAGTGGAGCATCTGCGCTTGCATGTCATTGGGCTCTAACTCGAGGGACGGTATTTCTCGAGAAACCCTAATTCGCATTTTTCAAGATTTTATCTAGTCAATACTACTCAAAACCTCTACACTATATATATCCACGGCCCACTTTGTGAAAATTGTGGTTGATCATTATATTCTATGTTCATAACATCATTTGGATATCAAACAACAATTCTACATCTTGAGATCAATCAACCACAAGTTAGAAAAAATATCAAAATCATATAATCTAAAACACCCACTTTCTAAACATATCAGGAATGTATTTTCTCAATAGTTTTCAGAGAATGCTAAAGATTGAGGGATGTTGGACTAGAAGCAAAGTAAGAGTACAAGAACAAGGTGTTCTGATCGATAGTAAATAGACAATTTCAGAAGATTGGGAGCGAGTTTGAGTGAAGCACGTTCCAACTGGTCTTGGAGATTGTAGAAATTAGATTAGCAAGTCTAGAGGGTTTTTTAGGCTGATCATACTGTAAATTCTTATTGTCTATAGTGGAAGTCACAAGTTTGGTCCCAGAGTTTTTAATCCTGTGAAAGATTTTCTCCGTCAACAAATCCTGCGTTTTTTATTATTTTATTGACTGCTGTGTCAATTCAACATAGGAGAAAATTGACTTGATTGATTAAACATCTACAACAATTAAAAAGTGACTTGTTGCTTTTAATTAGTCATTTTAATTCCGCATTATTCACCTATTCGCCCCCTCTAGATGAATTTATGGTCGAACTAGTAACTTTCATTACTTAACTTTATGATGTAAATTTTGAAAAGGTTTTCAATAGAAGCTTGAATAACAATTTTTAGAGGTTTTCAACTAAGGTTATGTTTTAGGCCGAAATTGACTTAAAGCTTGAATACAAGAAAAACGTGACACGAAGCAATTTTTAGACCTCTTTGTCGTATTTAGATTCAACTAAGGTTATGTTATTAGGCCAAAATTGACTTAATGTATTGTCGTTGATAAGAATTTGTTGCTTTTGATCTTTGTCTACAAGAAAAACGTGACACGCGAAAAATCAAAAACATTCCAGGGAAACTACTGACTAGAAATTAACAATTTATCACTAGTTTAAATATGTACTACCATGAATATATTCATCTAATCAGATTAATTTAATTAGTGAATTTTTTGTAAAATGCATCATTATGTAAAATGCTCGCATGTTGTTGGGCTCTATACTATATATATCCACGCCCCAGTTTGTGAAAATTGGGGTTGATTATTATATTCTACCTTCATATGATTTGGAGATCAAACAATAATTCTATATCTTGAGATTAATCAACCACAAGATGAAAAAAAAAAAAATATCAAAATCATATAATCCAAAACACTCACTTTCTAAACATATCAGGAAGGTATTTTCTCAATAGTTTTTAGAGGTTGCTGAAGATTGAAGGATGTTAGACCAGAAGCAAAGGAAGAATATAAGAACAATGTGTTCTTAGTGATTCACAGCAGATAGACAATTTCAGAAGATCAGGAGTAAGTGTGATTGAAGCACATTCCAACTGGTTTCGGAGATTGTAGGAATTAGATCAACAAGTTTAGAGAGTTTTCTAGGTTAGATTATACTATAAGTTCTTATCGTCTATAGTGGAAGTCACTTGCTTGGTTGTTGAATTTTTAATCCTGTGAATGATTTTTTCTGTCAACAAATCTTGCTTTATTTATTGTTTTATTGACTACTGTGACAATTCAATATATAATAAAATTGAATTGATTGACTAATCATCCATAATAATTACAAAATGACTTGTTGTTTTTAATTGATAATTAAAATTATTCACACATTCACCCCCTCTAGATGAATTTAGGGTCGAACTAGTAACTTTCATTAATTAGTTTTATGATGTAAATTTTGAAATTTAAGGTTTTCAAGCGTTTTCAGTGGAAGCTTGAGTAACAATTTTTAGACATTTTTTTGTCATATTTAGATTCAACTAATGTGTGACACGCGAAAAAACATTTTAGGGAAGCTAGTGATTAGAAATTAACAATTTATCACTAGTTTAAATATTTACTACCATGAATATATTCATCTAATCAGATTAATTCAATTAGTGATTTTTTTTGTAAAATGCAACATTATGTAAAGATAGTGGTGGCAATGGGTCGAGTTGAGCCGGCTCGGCTCGGCTCGTTATCCTACGAGCTAGGCTCGTGCTCAGGCTCGTTGTCCAACGAGCTCGTGGACAACGAGCCGAACCGGGATTGGCTCGTCAAAAAAAAGGTGAGCTCGGCTCAGCCCATGAGCTCGTGGCTCGTCTCTCTTTTTTTTTTTTTTTTTTTTTTATATACACGTTTTCTTTCTAAATATTTTTTAAAAAAATAGATTTTCGGTAAAATTTTATCTTATAAGTATTTTTATTTTGTAAACAATTTATTTAGATAACGTATTTTTTTATAATGTATTTTTTTTATGAATTTATCTTGTAAATAATACATATAAGTTTTTTGCAATTATAATTTAATTTTTTTACTTATAAATAATTTTTAGTTAATATATTTTCATTTTCAAGTTTGTTTTGAAGAAAATATATTGATTGAAAATAATTATTTTATAAATGATAAAATTAAAAAAAAAATGAGAAATTGTCAAATGATTTTTCAAAATATTTTTCATTTTAAAAATAATAAAATATTAAAATATAAACCCTCCTCCTTTATCCGGATTTGAGACCGGCTACTTCAATAGTTCAATTTCGAGTAGGCGGAGTTAAAAATTGTACACGAACAACTTGTTACGCGTTACAAATTTTTTTAAAAAATTGTAAAGGTATTAAAATAAAAATTCGTCACAAATATGATTAAACCAAATATCACTTACTTGACTACATGCAATTGCGGCATATTTATCTTGTAGTCGAAAATGAGCGTCTTGTCAGTCCTTCACGAACATTAATGTTTCCAATATATCTTCTTTTAGTCGACTCCTATCTTCAGAAAGAACCCTAGACCCTGAACTAAAAGCAGGTTCCGATGCTACAGTGCTAATCGGAGGTGTTAGTAGATCTTTTGCCATTGCCGAAACTATTGGCCACTGGCGTTTATACTTTCACCAGAAGTCAACTACTTCTACTGAATTTTTCCTTAATGCATTGTTACTAGGCCAATTATGATTAAAGTAATCAAGTAATTTAGAAAGCAACGCATTTGGACTATTACTCGATGTTTGAGTACATGCAGTGGAAGACAAACAACTATTACGTGATAAACCAGATGCTTATCCAATTTGACCATATCTATATGAGTTCATGCCTTCAAATAAATTTAAAATTTCAGTGTTATCATCTCCTAAATTAGTGGGAGGAGTACTTGTAGAGTCGAAGGGTACATGACAGGCCCAAAAGGGGGTCAAAATAATATTCCTTACTTTTATGAAATTTGTCGTTCAAGTAGTAATGCGGTAAGTAAGGGTCATTCCCGCAGAGAATTGTTTTCAATTACGCCAATTGCAATAAGAAAGCAAAAATGTGCAAATAAGTAAATGGGGGGGGGGGGGGGGGGGGGGGGGGTTTGGTTGCTTAATTAAACTAAGGAAGCGATAAACTAAAAATATAAAATAACTAAAAGACAAATAACACAAGGAAATGAAAATGTGATCGAGTGATATTTTTTCGCCGCTAGAATGAATTTCTAATCGATATTCGCAAAGAATTTTTGTTCAAAAGATCAACAACAATTCGAGAATAATCACAAGCTCGATTACCTCAAACTCTCCTTATATTTTAGTTGAATAAAACAAGCTCTTTACCCAACCCTATTCATTAAACAACCTAGGATAAGTTCCCTAAATTTAATTTAACGAAAGCATTCACACGAGATAGTCGAATTGAATTAAACACAAACACACAAACTCGGTTTGTTAACTTAAGTGATAATCCACCTACATTTAATAGAAAATTCCTCATAATCCATCAAAATATAGTTGCTACTAGGGTTTGGTCAAATTAGCAATTACGGACTAAAAATCTCAAAATAGCATAATTTGCAAACAACCCAATCATCTAGTTGGCCCGCTAAATAATCGAGAAAAGCAATAAACATAATGAGCACAATAGATTAATCACATCAATCTCAAGAACTTTAAAGCACAAATCGATAGAAAATCATTCTAGGGTTCTAAAATAACCCCCAATCACATATAAGTTAACTATCCATAAATAGATTCACTAATAACTAACAAAATATTACTACACAATGATAAAAACGAGATTAAAGATGAGAAAGGGCTTATTGAAGGGGATGTGGCCTTCTTCATCAATGGAGTCTTCTTCTTCATCTTCCCATTTCCACCATTGTTGTAGAAAGTGGAGTTCCCAAGTTTTCTCTCATTTTTGTGGTCAGCTCCTCCCCTCTTTTCTTAACCTAGAAATGGCCCCAAAATGTTGTATTTATATGTAGGAAGGAAATGAGATAAGTTGGATAAAAAATAAGCCAAAAATGGGTCAAAAATCGGGTTTCTCGCTACCGGGCGCCGCGTATGTGGCACCGCGGCGCCAATACCTGAAGCTTGGGCGCCTGTGGCTGCCGCTACAATAAAATAATTTTTTTTTTTTTTATATTTAAAGAATCGAAACCCAATTCCTCTTTTTTGTACTTTTGAACTTTTCTTCATTTCTTCTTCCGTTTTTTTCTCCAAATTGGGATTTAGCATTGAAATACCTACAAAATAGAATAAACTAGATTAGGTAGCAAAATCTTAATGAAAAATCACAAATATCTAAATTTAACGGCCCAAATAAGTGCGAAAACCCGCACTTATCAGTAATCGAGTAACATGTGTACTCATTCGTGAAACATATATTACATACATTTCAGATAAAGTTGCTTCCAAATTCCTATAAGTAATAGGTACGTTAAAAGTTAAAGATTTTGACATCCATTCAATTATAAATTTAGTATCCGATAAATTATATTGGGGGTCCATGACGAATGCTAATGGAAATAACATGGGCAAGTCTTCTCAATATTTTCTAAACTTTAATTCCATGGCAATTATAACTGAACTAAAAATCGGGGTCATCTTTATATCTATCAAATGCCCTAGAAATTAGATAAAGACGTTGAAGGACCATACAACTAGTAGGATAATAAACACCAGACAAAATATTGGTAGAATCATAAAAATATTTCAAAAAAACTTTAATCTTAATAACTAAAGCCCAATCGGACTCATTCAAAATTTTTTTGTCGTCGTCTCTCATATGCCTATTGTTATAAAATTCAGTAATTAAATGTTCGAAACCTTTACATGATTTTAATAATAAATATTTGGAGTTTCATCTATGCGCTACGTCACTAATAAATGTTTTTGAATGCGACACTCAAGTTTTGGCACAAAAATCCTCAAATGCTTGTTTTCTACTAGGTGTAATAGTGATATACATTAGTGCATTCCTAATTCGTTGAATTTCATCCTTAACATATTTTAAACCGTCTTGTACTATTAAATTTAAAATATGGCATACACATCGAATATGAAATAAATAACCACCGAATTTGGGTTGAAGTACTCTTTGCAATTTCTCGATAACAGACTTATTTACATTAGTATTGTCGAACGTAAAAGATCGAATTTTACTCTCGCATTTATATTCTCTGATAATGTTCATAATAGCACTAAATATATTGGGAGCATTGTGCGGGTACTAAATAATTTTAAAAGCAATTATTCTTTTATGTATGATCCAAAGTGGGTCTATACAGTGTGCAGTTGCAGCAATATAACATCTTTTATTAATCTCTTCCCATAAATCCAAAATTAAAGATATCACACCCCCATATTTTTTTAAATCGGCAATCAATGTTTTCTTTGCAGTTTCAAAATATTCTATTGTATCAGAACGAAGAGTATTTCGACTTACCCCAACGTACTTGAGTTGAAGACATTTTTGCACAAAGGTAACAAAATGTTGGTTGTCCGTTTGTGCTAGTGACAACTCAGATCCGGTAATCTATTTCACCATTCCTGTTCGAGTTCTTTCCTCCGAATACATCCACGTATTAAGTGACGTAGTAGTAGCACCGCTGCCTGAACTACCAAATTGTAGTTGCATTTGACCAGCAGGAAGAAGACCATGTTTGGCCGCACATGTTTTGTAGTAACGGTTGAGGTGGGTGATTCCAATGCCTTTTTGATGGGCCAATCGTTGTTGACAGTATTTACATACTACTTTGGTTTCTGAAATTCCATCGATCACATGACCAGTTTGAACCAATTTAAAATGGTCTCAACATTTTGCTTGCTTCTTCCCCTTTTCTTCCCTTTTGCATCGGGAATTTCAATAACAAGTTCATCATTCTGTTCCAAATCAATTGGAGCATTGACATCAACGTCATCCAAATCAATTGGATGACTACTTTCATGAACATTGTAATCTTCAATATTTTCTGGAATGGGTACTTCATCTAGACCGACGAACTCATTCTCAAATTGATTATGGGGCACATGTGCTTCATTCCTGACTCCGACATTCGAACAAGTTTTCAATAAATGAGCGTGGATCCATTTGTGAATAATTGAAATTGAATATTGAAGAAGAAGAAGTGAAGTAGAATTGAGAAGTGAATGAAGATTATGTAGTAGTGTACAAAATATATTGTAAAATCAAGATTATAATTTAATGATATGAATATAAAATATAGAAGAGTATAGAAATAAGAATGAATGAATAATATTGATAATAATTGATTTGTAGAAAGTATAATAGAGAATAAGAGATAGATAGTAAGTTTGGTAAGAAATAATGTTGTAATTGATGGGTATTTATAGGAAGAAAATGAAATTTGAAAAATAAATAAATAAATAAATAAAATTTTTTGAGGACCAAAACGGTCACTGACTTTTTTTTTTTTTTTTTAATTGGATGAGCCCACGAACCGAGCCAGCTCGTGGCTCCTCAAATACGAGCCCATGAGCTCGTGGCTCGTCAAATACGAGCCCACGAGCTCGTGGCTCACATTTGACGAGCCACGGGCCCAAGCTTAAGTTCGTGAGCTAGTCCACGAGCTGCTCGACAAGCGGCTCATCTATTTGACGAGCCGAACCTGGCTCGGCTCTTCTAATTTTTTTTTTTGTTTGGCTTGTTGGGCTCGAGCAGCTCGTGACTCGTTTTAGACGAGCCGATCCCTACGAGCGGCTCAACCCAATTGCCACCACTATGTGAAAATTAGTTGGTTTAGTGTGAGAGCTCCTTTGGTGCTTGTACAGACTGGTACCCTTCATGCAGATGATAGGACATGCCAGGCTAAATAAGGCAAATGCAGTAACCCTAGTTCTGCATTGGTACTTTACACTTGATTGTATCATGTCAACAGAAAGTTTATCTTGGAAGCAGCAGCCTTGTTGCATGTTCTATATATATATATATATACTCCAAATTAAGCCACATAATTCTTGATTAGAGACAAAGAAATTGTTGTTAAAACTGATTTCGAGAGCAAGATAAAACTTCTCACTATAAGCAGGAAAATATGATCTCAAGACTCGAGAGATCAAGTGAGTTGATCCCTTCTCTCAATTTCGAAAGTTATGAATATTAAGTTTGGAAGGCTGTAAGTGCTTTAGATCTATAATTGGAACAATATTCATTGGTAAACCACATCCTGAATCTATGTGAATCAAAACTCCATTTTTTACATTTCCATCCAATCCCTCTCATTCTTAATATCGTATAATACAGTTTATGTAGTCAAATTCGACGAATTTTTTAGATATGAGTGACAATAAAACTTGAACTCGTGACATTTATCTCGTGTTAGATGGCCATTTTTTTTAATGTAAAATGAGTTTTTGAATAGTAAATCTTTGAAGAATGTGTGATTAAAAAGTAGAAAAAATATTTGAGTTTATGTGAAAAATATTTTATTGTGAGAACGTGTGATTAAAAATGATTATGAGAAAAAAAAGAATTTTATTTTTACAAACGTCAAACAGAGGCTTAATCTACTCCAGTGCCATATTAAACTACATTTAGTTAAAACTGCCTGTTGATTTATCTTGTGAGTGCAAATTACTTTCATTTCATGAGTTTTGTTGTGGGCAGTAATTTTTTACATCAATTTTAACAGCCCTCTCATATGGAGTGTGACCCACATTTATTTTAATAGCAGGCTCCATCTCATGTGAGACATCTATCAAAATTAGTGTAAAAAATTGTTGTACACATGGCAAAATTCTTCATTTCATTTGCGGTATCAGAATACAATTCCATTAATCAAATCTTTTAGAAAAAACTTGTTTACATTGTTTTACTTGTAGATTAAAAAAAGTTGATCAAACTGATTAACAAATTTGACAGATACTGCCAGAAACAATTTTCAGTGCTGTTGCTGAACCCTTCCAAAAAAAAAAAACAATAAAAAAAAAAACCCAGAAAATAAAAAAAGAAAACTGTTTGGTCATAAAGGAGCATGAGAGGAAATAAAAACTGAAAAAAATGAGAGGAAGTCATGGACCCTTTTCGTCTTTATCAGGCTGTGTAATAAAAGGTCCAAGTTCTTCGTTTCATCAATTGAATCATATTAAATTTATATATAAAATATTGCATGGTATTGGTACCTGAATATATTATAATTGTATACAGAAAAAATATAATTGATGAGAGGAGGTTACAACAGTAATGAAGATTCTCATGTCAGTTTCTGTAGTTTTGATGACGTTTTTAGAGGCTGGTCCATAGTGTTACAAGCTTGCCGACTAAACACAAGAAAATGAAAAATGCTATTTGTACATTGGGGTGATCACATGTAAGTGTGCGGTCATCTCTGTGATCACCCATGATGTTCCTATAGCATGACTCCAAGAAAATTGATCAAAGTTGAGGGGAAAAAACCAGGTGCAAGTTGATACAGCCTACAAAAATTGGACCTTTTGCCCATTGGGGATAATTTTGAGGTCCAAAATATATTACAAAATAGTATAATATCAATTCGAATTTAGGCAAATGGCCCTAATTTTTTTAAAACTAAAAATGAGTTTATGGGCAAAAATCATAGTTCAATCATTATTTAGGGAAAGTAAGACCACTAGAGTATGTAGAAAGTGGGGCTTATTGAATAAAGAATTGAGACTTCTCAATTGTTTATCTAAATCGTATGGGAATATGCAAATTCAAATTGATACTCCTTTCTTTCTATTCATGAGATGAATCAATGAATTTTTGTAAAAACAAAATATTTGTTAGTGAATTATAAGCATTCAAAAATTGATCTTGAATTTCTTATTTTTACTTTTCATACGTGTTTCCCAAGTTCTTATTTTAATCTCAATAATATTCATACAAATTTCCTTGTTTTCTCTATACAACTTTCTAGCAGGCATTTGTGACTTTTCATCAAAGTCGAGTAGTCTAATCCTATAAGTTTAGATGGTACTTCACGAAATACAATTCTTAACCACATCATATACCATTTGCAATGTATTAATGTACAATTCTATTAGAACGACATGTCCAAACATTAAATTTTCAAGTGTAGCTTGTATTTCGTTTAATGACTCGATTAGTCACGTCGTCATAAATTTCTTCTATTTTCCTCTGGTATACATTTATGTAGGCACTTTTAATTATCCTCATTTGCATGTTAACATAATGTTGAATTATGCTTTGTAACGTTATTAATTATTGATAAACTTGTTGGGGGAGGGGATGAGGGTGCAAGCACTAGGTGACATTTTCTTGACGCAGTTGCCACGTTTAGAAAGTCGTAAGCTTTATTTTTAAGTCGGTTAGTTCTCATCATGTAAGTTGTAGGAGAAGATAAGGGTTGATTTATAGCAAAACATCATCTTTCTTATTACTTCAAACTTTATAAAATGTTCTTTATCTATATCTGAAAAGGTTTTAACTCTTGACTCTTAATTTCGTGAATTTGACTGTTTTCTTTATATCATTTTTTTAAAAAAAATTATTCGTCATCATCCATCAAATGATCATAAATCGAACCGAAGGGACCAAATCAAACAGAAAAATTGCACGAGTCGTCAACGATTCCTATCCTTTCACTATAGGTGTGTTAGATTGTCATGTATATGATTTGCACATTAGGAAGGTAAATTTTGATCAATCCCGCTACAGAAATATGGATTAAATCCAGGTTTTAAATCTCGACTGACGTAGCACAATTTAAAACACAAACATTAAAGAATTAAAAAATTGAACACTTGGGTTTGCCAACCCACGGCCACAGAATTTAAATTCCTATTTTTTCCTGGATTTTAACCCTGTTTGAAAAGTTTAATTGAATTTTGATTTCTAACTTAAGACTGATGCCTAAAAATTTAAGGTGTGACATATTTTTACAACTGTCACATGATAATCTAATTGAAATTTAGAGGGTTTTAGTTATTAAAGATGGATTATTAATATAATTAAATTGAAATATTTCAATTTACTGTGGGCTAGCTAGTTAATAACAATTTATTAGTTTTTGCAGTAAAAGGAGAAGTAATTAAGAGAGTTAAGAAAATTCCAAAAGAGTTTAATAGCCCTAAATTGTGTCGCCATCTATTTATAACACCCACGAGCTCCCTCCGGACTTCTGCTCTGCATCTGTACTTTGCCACCCAGAAAACTGAAAACCATACTCAAAATATAATACCAAAAATATGAGAGGAAAATCTTCTTCGAAGCAAATCAATACTAGAAACAGTGGATTGGATTTAGAAAATCTTGAAAATTTGAAAGAAAATCAAGAAACCCATCTCTCTGGTTCTTACATTCGTACCCTTGTTAAACAATTAACCTCTTCAAGAACCAAAGAAAATAAGAATTCAGATGCAGAAGTCAGTTCTTCTAGCAACCAAAATTCAGCCAAAAATAGTGAAGGATTCAGTGAAAAGCCTAAAAAACAAGTGAGAAGAAGACTCCACACCAGCAGGCCTTACCAAGAGAGGCTTCTAAATATGGCTGAAGCAAGAAGAGAAATTGTCACTGCCCTTAAGTTTCATAGAGCAGCCATGAAAAAAGCCCAAGAAATGGAAAATCAGCCATTAATGGAGTCTTCTTCTCAAGAAATCTGTTTAGAAAATGAGGCTGAATTGAAATCCAGGAGAAACCCAAGAATTTATCCCTCAAATTCTACTTCAAAATTCTCTTACTGTTCTTCAGGGCTAGATTATTCTTGGCCTGTTTCTCCAATTCCTCCGCCAACACTACCACCCATTTTCCAAGGAAATCTCAATTTTCCACTGCCCAATCAAACCTTGGGACTGAACCTCAATTTTCAAGATTTCAACAACTTGGACACCACCCCTTATTACAATCCCACCACCCCTCCATCCCTTTTCTCACCATCTTCTGCATCATCTTCTTCTTCTCCTCCATTCTCGGCCGCCGTGGCCAACGCGGAAACTCCATGCATGGCGGCGGCAGTGGCGGAATCTGGCTTACCGGAACTGGACTTGGACTTGCATCCAGCAATGGATGATAAGGAGATGGCTGAGATCAGATCAATTGGAGAGCAACACCAAATGGAGTGGAATGACACCATGAATTTGGTCAATTCTGCTTGGTGGTTCAAATTCTTGAAGGCTATGGAAATTTCTCCTGAAGAAAAAACTGAAGATTATGGATTATTTTCTCCATTTGATGAAGTAATGGAATTTCCAGCTTGGTTGAATGCAAATGAAAGCTGCTTGAGTGATTTTCATTTTGATGACTACTTGCAAGATCCTGCTTTGCCATGGTAAGATTCCTTTTTTTTAATTTTTTAATTTTTAAATGCTTGTGCAGAATTATGTTATTTTATGTTTTTTCTTTTGTGGTAAAATATGTTTTCTGTTTTTAATTGATTAGAAAGAACAGAACTTTTGTTACCTTATTATTATTATTATTATTATTATTATTTCTTTTATTTCTTTCATTCTGAATTTTCTTTAATTAAACTGCCTCGGCAAAAGTGTAAGAGATTAAGGAGTACATTCATTTTTTTTAAAAATTTATTCGTCAACACACCACTTCACGTACATATTCTTTTTGTTGAAATTGACGCATATACAATTTTAAGAAGTGGAGATCAGACTTAAACGTAATTTTTTTATTCTCATTTTGGAGTAAAGAATGTATTTTAAATAATTGATTGATGGAGAATATGTAGTTAAAAATTAAAGTAAAGTTTTAAATTTACGTGTAATATTATTTTATTGAAGAATGTGTAATTGAAAAGAATATTTAAAAAAATGAATTTTGGGAAAAAATAATAATCGACTTAATTTCAATTTAGCATTCAACCCAAAAAGGAAAAATTAACCTCTACCAATAGACATGTTAAAGTCCCAAACCATGTTGTAGTTACAAGGGTGGAGTCAGAATTTTTGTACTAGAGATTTAACTAAGATTTCTAATTTTTTCTTTCTTTGAAACAAAAGGATTAACGGAAAAGGATCGAGTAATGCTATTTATATATCATTGTGTACATAATAATATACAGATAAATTACATGGAAAAGAGAGATTATAATAATTTCTTTTCATTTTTTTTTTCTATCTTCCATATCATCTATCTGTACAATGTACTAATAACATTATTCTATTTCAATAGAGTATACTTTTTCAAACTTTTAAATTGCAGTAGGAGCATTTTGCTACATAGTTACAATTTCAAGAGGATATATCAGTTGTCCCCGCTAGCGATAGTTACTAGTGATGCGAAAAAGAGAAGTTGAAAAATGTCGACTAATCCATAGTCGGATGCATACAAAATTTTAGCAGACCAATTTTGTTTGGAAGACTTGGAATTTAGCTGAGGATAGAATTTTTTTATCCAAATTCTATAAAATTATTTGTTCATTCGGACTTGAAAGAATTGCAAATTTTCTATAAAAGTGACATTTATCTTCTGAAAATTAATTTACTTGAAAATAAGTTCTCAAACCGTTACTCATGACCTAACTGATGACTTCATTGTTTGTTTGGGAAGGGGGTGTTACATATAATGGCATGGGACAACCAAATAAATTCCAAGAAATTCTTTCCCATTATACTTAGAAATAGGATTAAGTCATTAGTATCTTTTGACTTACCCTTTGGGTTATCCGACCTCACCGATATTCTCACATGGGGTCTGGACCCACTTCCGACAAATGTGCCTCACTCGCGCTAAATGTGAGAGGGGCAGGTGGAGTCGAATAAAGGAGATGGTATATATACAGCATGATTGTTAGAAATATGCATAAGTTGACATTTTGTTTAGAAAAAAATGATTATTTTATCATATATTCTAGACTATTATTTAATAATTAACTGAGATTTCATTTTGTAATCACCCATATGATTTAATATTTTTCGAGTAGAAAAAAATTGAATCACATACTTATTTATTAAATTTAAAGTCGCGTGTTAGCTATTCTTCTTGTAAATAATACTAACAAGTTTTTATATTTTTCTTGTAAATAATGCAGCATGGAGATTGAGGAAATTGAAGGAATGGATGGGGACTGGTTATCCTGAGAAAGATAAATTTTTTCCTTAGTCGAATCTTTGGCCTTCCCTTCTATTCTCCTTGGATAGGGGCCCCATAATTTTCTTTTTATTTTTTATTTTTCACTTTTCTCCAAATAAGACTTGCTTGTGGTAATGGACATGGAAAGCAAAATAACCGTTGTGAAGAGGAAATTATTAAATTCCTCATTCCTATTTTAGAGAATATTACAAATTTAGAGTTTATTAAATCCATGTTATTAATTCCCTTGTTTATTACTATTTGCAGTTGTCCATTTCCCATATATATAAAATAAAATTTAGAGAATATTGTTTCTAACCATCACTTGAAATCGGTAAGTATATTTACGTACTTTTAATTTCGTTTTGGTTGAACTAGTATGTTGTTTAAATCTTTAAATCTTATTTCGAAATATGCAAATTAATTTTTACAATCCTGAACAAATCTATAGTTCTTTTAAGCAAAAATGAAAAAAAAAAATTCATCTGCATGCATGTATATTATTTCAGACAAAATTTATGGTCGTCTGTAAAATCGTCAACCCAAGTAGATGGTCATCTAGAAATAGTCAGCCCAGACGTCTGGGCAGATTTTTCCTATTTCCCCCAATAATTATAATTTTTTAACAAATTATGTTTCCTAATGCAAATATGTGATCGACTACAATTCCGATTGGTTACTTTGATAAATTTGAAATGAATGAAAATAATCGTTGGGTATAGAAATGGACAAATGAAAGACGTGATGCTAATGCAATTGTGATAAGATCCAGTACATCATATGCAGAAATGTACTATGATTCATAAAAGATGCTCAACATCAATCCCTCTCAGTACGACATGAAATTGAGATTTATATTCTGCGAGCATACATCTATTTCAATTCCACCTATAATGGTTTAGTTATGAAGCTGAAATGAAGATTTTAATTGAATTGAACCAAAATTACAGGACTCATATCTGCGTAAATTTAGTGAAGAAGAATGTCCTCGAGAGTGAACACGAAGATTCTGATGGAAGGAATCGTCATGTAAATGATTTTTGGGACACGTTGGAGATAGCCTGTGAGGATAATGTGGTTATTCCCATTACAGTTATTGTTATGCACAAAATTTCATCGATAGTCCAAGACAACAAGAATGAAAATTCTATTTTGACTCCTTGGATAGGGGTCCCATATATTTTACTTTTCTAAAATGTTTTTCAAGTAGTTTAAGTAAGGGTCATTCTATAGACTTGCTTTTCAATAATGTCAATTGGAAAGCAAAATAAAAAATGTGCAAACAAGTAAATGGGGGGGTTCCTCATTTGTTAAATTTTAGAGCGATAAACTAAAAATAAAGAGTTTATTAAATCAATGTAAATAAAATGATCAAATGGGTTCATTACTATTTGGGGTTGTCCATTTGCCGCTAGAATGAATTTTTAATCGATGTTTGCAAAAGATTTTTTCAAAATATTAACAACAATTCGAGAATAATCACAAGCGTATTTTACTCAAACGTCCTTAATTTTAGTTGAATAAGAAAAGTTTCGTTACCCAACCCTAATCATCAAATAACCTTTACAAATCGCTAGATTTAATTCAACGAAAACATACACGAGAAATCAATTTGAACTAATCGCAAACGAAAATCGGTTTAATTCTTAGGTTTAATCCAAAAATACATTCAAATGAAATCGTCTGCATTGAAATGCATTTGCCACTAGGTTTTGGAACAAAATAGCAATTATGGACTACAAATCCCAAAATCGTCAACCCAATCATCTAGTTGGCCCGCTAAATAATAGAGAATGCCAAGAACACATTAAGCCGGATTTAACCACATCAATCTCAAGAAATTTTTAAACAAAATCGATAGGAATGCATTATAGGGTTTGGAAAATAACCCTCGATCACATTGTTTACTTATCCATAAATATTCAAAATAGAATGAAAAAATATAGACCCAATGATAGAAATGAGATTAAAGAGAAGAGAAAAGCTTATGATAATGCAATGGAAGGTTGAGATCAATAGTGGAGATTCATATTCATCATAAATTGTACCATGTTTTATGGAAAGATGCTCAGATTTTAGCTCGGTTTTGAGGCTGCTCCCCCTCCCTTTGACTAGAAATGAAAGTGATTATTTATGATTTCTAGGGGACGGGTCGGGTAGAAATGGGTCGAGAAAGCGTAAACATCGCGTTTTAGCGCGACCCGGGAAATCCTCCATATTTTGCCTATTACCATAGGCCTGGACGTGCGTATGCAAGTGAAAACATTTAATTCAGTATTGAACCAAAATTGTGCGTACGCACTCATATTTGCCGTAAATTTACGCATAAGAATTTCTGTCCCAACTTCAGTTCCTGATTTTTGCCAAACTTGATTTCATACCCTTCAATCCAATTTCTTCATGGTTTTTGGGTCGAATCTTGGAATATTTCATCTTCAATTGATTTTTGGCTTAATTTACGCTCAAAGTACCATATAAACAACCCATGATCTCACCTTGTTATGCAAAAAAAATTTCATTGATAGTCCAAATCTAAGACAACCAAATGAGTGTGAAAATCGCACTTATCAATTTACAAATGAGGATTTGATTGCTTTATCCCGACAGAGACATGAGTTGGGTGTAAGCTCACAAGTTGGAAAGAGTACACAGTCCTCTAATTGTTTGCTTGTAGTTCCCGATGATGAAAATTTATATGTCAAGAAATTGTTTGAGACAAAGAAAGATTTGTAGGAAAGTTGTACACCGGATTGATTTAAAACACAACTTTGAGTTTAAAGTGAAGAAATCAAATAAGTCGACGTATATAATTATCTGCATTGACAACAGTTGTCATTGACATTTGCAAGCGACGAAAATGGACACAAATGAATTATTTTTAATTTGTAAGTATGCATAGAAACATACTTGCGAAGTGGGTTATTCGTCGAAATTATCATAGACGAGCCCGAGCATGGTTCATTGGTTGAGAAATAATGCACAAGTTTCAGAATCTACGAACGACCTACAGACCTTCAGATATCATTAATGACGTCCGTCGAGAGTACATGGTGGTCTTGAGCTATCAAAAGACTGGAAGGCCAAAAAATAAGCATTTGAGAACTTAATGAGTTCGGTCGATGAGAGTTATGATAAATTGGTCATTTATTGCTATAACATCAAAAAAACTAATACTGGATAGACATTTTTTTTGATTGAGATTGAGGGCGAGAATCGCTTCTAAATATTTCTTCATGACCCTTGGATAGTGCATTCAAGGATTTCGAAATACGATGCGACCCCTAATTTTAGTTAACGGTACAACCCTTAAGGCTAGATACGAAGACAAGTTGATTATTGTAATATGTCAAGATGTCAACATCCAAATTTACCCTATTACATTCGTCATAGTCGATGGAGAGAATGATCTAGCGATGCGTTGGTTCTTTACGAAGTTAATGGAGGTAATTGGGGACGTCGATAACCTTGCATTCGTAACTGACCAGGGACAGTCAATAATAAATGATATTGCTGAAGTCTTCCCGAGGCACATCATGACTATTGTATGTACCATATACAGGGCAACATGAAGACTAAATTTCGGGACAGTGACATCGTTATATTGTTTAGGAGAGCTGCAGAGGCTTACATTTTTGTAGAGTTTGATAAGTTCATGGTCGAAATAGAAAGTAAACCACAAGCTACATGAGATTATCTCATATATATATGAATTGAACATAAGGCACGATCACATTTTTCAGAACGTTGATACAATATGATGAGATCGAAAAATGCGGAGTCGCTCAATACGTTATTTAAGAAGGATCGAAAGTTACCAATTCTCGCAATAATTGAGAACATTTGTAATGAGTTGCAACAGTAGTTTCATGACCAACGTGAGGAATCGCAAAGTTGCACAAGTATGCTAGCTCTGGCTCATGAAGATAAACTCTTCAAGACTTTAGAGGTGGCAAGAAAAGTATGTGTGGAACCACTGGATCAGTTTCGCTTCTTCATGAGATGTGGAAGTGATATCGAATATATCACGAACTTGAATGATAACATGTGCATGTGTAGAAGTTTCAGTTAGAGAGTTTTTCATGTACGCATGCAGTGACAGTGACTATGCATAGATGATTTTCACCACACACCTTATGCAATATTTATTATATGAATGATTATTGGAAAGCAGCGTATGTCGAAACAATATTTTTTTGTACCAAACGAAGTTGAGTGGAAAGTTCCCAACCACATTCTCCCACTGAATAATTTGTTACCACTCGAAGTCGGATCATGTACTCCTAAAAGTAAACATACATCTAGAATACCATTTACCGTAAAATTGTTTCAACCTCGTAAGTGTGGTAGATGCAGTGCAGCAGGGCATACTCGTTGATTTTGTACAAGTCATATTCCTCTACATAATAATTCAAATGATGTGTAATAAAATTTAATTTTTACTTACTATTTTCACATTCTGTCCATAATATTTACCATTTTGTATAAGTCATTGCAGTTGACATTATATGTTAAATTTAAATTGATAGATTGAAATCGTAGTATTTCAAGATTTTCATTTAAAATGAAATTTTTTTTACTTAAATTGTTAGTTCAGTATTAATTTAATTTTTTATTTAAATTTTTTATTAATTATTTTCATTGGTTATGTATATCATTTATTTAATATTTAAATACATTATTCAACGTATAATATGTACATAAATTTGACAATATTTACAATTATCTCATAATTAAAAGAAATAACGTATAATATTTACATAAATTTGACAATATTTACAATTACCTCATAATTACAAAAAAAATACAATATTTACAGATCACAATTAAATTCGTATAAGTCGCACGCTAACTTATTCCTCCAAATCTGTATCTACGTTTGGTTGATTCCATCAACTTATGTGCTATATTAAAAAATTCAATGTACTTTATGGCAAACATGTCACGGTCGCCCTTGCAATTGAACAATAATTGTTAGTTCGATATTGTGTAACTAAAAACTAATTTATTTTTTTAAAAAAAAAATACAACTAATAAGAAACAAGTTTATGGTCAAGTCAATGTGCTACATTAAGAAACACAAAAAAAGAGGGAATTATTTCATTTAATAAACCAAACATTATGTATACAAAAAAATTTACAATATGACTACTCCACTTACATCATTGGCGAGCCAAGCCCCCGAAGTGGTGATATCATGAAACCACTTGTAAGCATCTGATATCATCTTTCGAATTATCGTTCGGCTAGCTCTGAAAAAAATAGAGAAAATGTTAAAAAAAGCATATACGAGTTATCATAGTGATTTTACTAAAATCATACAATACTTACCCGAACAAAAATTTTCTCCACTCCGTCTCGAACTCTTTCACTTGGCATGGTCCATCTCCTGCAAAAAAAGGGGTACGTCCCGTCGACGAACCTCCTAATCTTCGCCTCAGCCATGAAGGAAGAGATGACATACTGTGACGGCAATCTTGACATTTTGCTGACCACCTGATTCGACAAGTTAGCAGCACGTTTATTCCCCTTCCTCATTTTCGTCACCCCCTCAAACACAAAGATGACATCCTCGGTTGTTTCTGGCGTCATTTCATCTTCCTGTACCCTCTCTGCCACATCTCCCTCATGTACCCCTCTATATCCTCCATCGGGGCCACACTCTCCGTCTGAAAAGAAAAAATGACTTGAATGCAGCATATGATGGTCAGGACGAATCATCATAACACATATGACCATCTGCTCTATTACCCTCGCCCATGAGAATCCCCTGTCCGTCCGTCACCCCTCTATCTCGAGAACCGTTAGTCCCTCTGTCATCCACTCTATCTTGAAGGCTGTCAGTGCTTCGCAAACCTGCTATGTCACCCGTATTGTAGCGACCTCAACATAAATGTTCTCTAACCTAGTTTGTAGCATCGCGACATCATCTTGTAAGTCCGCAATGCTGTCTCTCATCTCCCTCATAAATGCAGTCAGGAGTTCGAATAAATCATCCGTGGAAGCACTGCGACTACGTGCAGGAGGTGATCTCCTCGATGGAGGTGGTATCCTCACCGGGGGTGATCCTTTTGGCAGAGGTGATATCCTTGGCGGAGGTGTTCCCTTCAGCGGAGGTTATACTGGACAGCACTCCTAAAAAGATGAATATTACAAATGAATAACTTAATTAAAAACTCAAAAAGATAATCAACAAATTATATTCAATTAACATACCTTATCTCGATCCGTGCCTGACTCGGGCATCTGATCATCTGGCGTAGTCGGAAGAGACGGTCGACGAAGATAACTCTGATCCTCCTATTTGATCGACGGTGTCAACCAGATGAGGACTTCAAACTAACATATTTGACGTTTCACTGAGTTAATGACCATGTATCAAGATTTCGAAAGACTGTACAACATAAATCGCTAATGTATAATACGTACCTCAAGATTGTCGAGGAGAGCTATTAATTGTTTGGCAAGTGACTTGTATTGTGCTCACCAGTGATGTATTCGATGACAGAATGTCTTCCCTCTATTCTCATATCGACTGGTTAAGATGAGGACAGTCTCTTATACCCATATCTGCAACCATTACAATTATTATATATAGAATTTAATAAAAACTTAGATAATTCATTATATTAAAACATTTACGTGCAAAGCCAACAGCAGACCATATGCATCGTATTTGGGCTCGGGCCTACTCATCTTAGGCATCGAATACCCCCTCCTAAAGACGCGTAAGGTATCGATAAAACACCTATGTCCCCATGGAGAGTTGTTGAATGTATCAATGTCATCAACAACCTCCAAATGAAAAACGTCAATTGACGACTTCTTATGATGATGCTTGAGTACGCTCTCAAGAATAAGCACCAAACCCAACTTCAATTTGTCAAATATCTAGTCGCACTCACTGAATGCTTTGCCCAACAGCGTCAGAGTCACTATTGTCTAGCTATGAAAATGTTCATTCAGCAGCCTCATGTTTCTCGGATACGGGCCATCGCTGCTTCTTCACCCGTACATCACAATCCTATGATGATGACAAACTCAAATATAGAGAACATAGCTACCTTGCCTCCCCAGATCATTACAGAGTGCATCTCCGTCAACTAGCTTAAGTAGCCGACATAGCAATACATCGAGCAACTGTCCAAAAAATTGTACGCCATGCAACGAATACAGGGGCCATAAGCAATATCGACAAATATGTCTGCGTGCTCTTCATCTAGCAAATCTAATACTGTCGTAAAGTTGGAAAAGTTACAGTTCGACGTTACTTTGTCGGAGATCTGTCTGACGACGTCGTCCAAATGATATTTCATCCTTCAAAATGTTAAATATTAGAACCTTGTGCAAGAGACAATGAATGAAGCATAATATTAGAAAATTAAACTAATCGAACTGTAACTACTATACGCAATAATCAACAGGTAATGGAATAAAGGAAATGAACGTAAAGAAATATTATACAATTAAATTATTTATTTTAATTGTTTATGTAATATTTTATTTAATTTTTATTTAAATATTTCATTAAATATTTAATTTGGTTATGTATACTATTTATTTAATATTTAATATTTAATTAATATTTAATTTACTTGTTTCTTTAAATATTTCATTAATTGATTTCAATTGGTTATGTATATTATTTATTTAATATTTAATTAGTTATTTAATTATTTATTTTAATTACAGTATATCTAATATTTATTTTAATTTTAATTTTAATTTTTCATTAATTACCTTATTTTTATGTATATTTTTACTTAATGTTTATAGTTATTTAATTAATTAATTTATTTCAATTACTTATTTCAATTATTTTATTAATATTTAATTTAAATTATTTTATTTGAATTTATAAATAATTATTTTAATTATGCCTGCGTATAATTTGTTTAATATTTAATTTGGTTATTTAATTTAATTATTTACTTAATTATTTCACGAATTATGTTAATTTCTTATTTATATTGTTTATTTAATATCGAATTATTTATTTTATTGAATTATTGAATTTACTTGTTTATTTAAATATTTCATTAATTATCTTAATTGGTATCCTTCATATTTCATTGCTTATTTAATTACTTATTTTAATTATTTATCTAATATTTAATTTCATTTTTATTTAAATATTTCATCGGTTATTTTAATTGTTTATGCATACTTAATAGTTAATTAGTTATTAATTAATTTATTTTAATTACTTATTTCGTATTTAATTTAATTGTTTCTTGTCTTTTTAAATAATAATTTAAATAAAAAATAAACAAATAGTATACTTAAAAAATTAAAATATTTATTTAAATAAACAATTATATATTCATTTAAATAATTTAAATATAAACAATTAAAATAATTTTTTACATAAAAAAGAAAATAGTTATTTTAAATAATCATTTAAATATAAACAAATAAAATAATTATTTAAAACAATTAAAATAGGTGTTTAAATATGAACAATTAAAATAATTATTTAAATATAAAGAAGTTGAAAAATAATTCTTTAAATATAAATAAGTAAAGTAATTAAAATAATATAAAATATTAAAATTAAAAATTAAATTAAATTTATATTTTAAAAAATGGGCCCAGACGCTGGGCCGTCTGGAGACCCAATGTCTGGGCCAATCCAGGCGCTCAATCATCTAGATTCATTCAGCATCTTACCGTAGACGGCTATAAATTCCGTTAATGGCGGAGATCACAGTTTCCTGCGATCTCAAGCTCCTCAACTTATACCAAGGGCATGCTTCCATCATATACCAATATTTTTGCAAACATTTTTCAACAAATTCGAGAATAATCTTGTTTTATTTCAACCATTAATTTCATATAATGGTTCCAAGCAACTCGCCTGAAATTCCTCCGGTCTGGATCATTGGTTTCTTGGTGTTGATCGTCGTCTATGCGTCGATTTCTCTACAGTAAATTTTCACTCTTTTTTCTATTCTTCACAGTGTGAGGTATAAATTGCAAGCCAATAGTTTTTAAAATTTTAAACATTTTTTTTTTAAAAGCTGGTCAATGGCCATTTTGGAAAGAGGCACCCGGCCAACCACTAATTCCTCGTCAAAAGAAGTCTCATTCTATTTCTTTCTTCAAACGTTGTTATATCATTTGTATTATCCTGCTTTGTCTAAATTATAATCTTATTCAATTGTACTGATAAGTAATTTCAAATTGAAGGCGAAGTCTTATAAGTCGTTTTCCTATTTAATTTACTGAAGTAATAAAATTAGATTTTGAAGGGTTCTCTCCATCTCTAATTGCAAGTTATAAAATTATAATTTATATTGTACACTCCTTCATAATTTCATGCTATTATTTCTTATCCTCAACCTCCTAAATAGAAACATTTGATCAATTGCCAGACATCCCTCAAATTCGAAACCTGAATCACCAAACACGAAAGGAAAAAGAGAGCGAACATGTAACACCTTTTTGGAGTTCATGCAGGCAACATTATGGACAAGGGACTAAACACTTGGGATTGATTTCTAATTATATATGAAGATTATATACAAGTTCAACCAACCATATTTTACAACACATTTATTAGAGTCATAGTCGATATGAAACTTGCCACGATTATTCGAATGCACAAGTTGTTTGCACAATGATTGTTAAAAGTAAAAAAAAAATAAAAACACACACAGAGGCTTGTAACGAGCAATCGTAAGTCAAATTTTTATAATACACGAAGGGCCACAATATGCAGCCACACACATAACAAGACGGTCACATTTTCATCCGACATAGATCAATCAAGTGTCTTGTAAGTCATAATTCGATTGTATTATATGTACATCACAATTAATAGATTTATTTATCAATAGATGACATGATGAGATTTGATTGAGTCAAAATCTCACTGATCAAATTAAAAAAATATAAAAAAATAAAATTCTTCCAATTACTTTTGGTCATTAGTCCACATTACATAAGCACAACTTTTTAAGTGGTGAATATATTTTTCTAGTTTTAGTTCAAAATTTGCAGAAATGGTCACTGAACTTACCTAAACTTTCACTAACGGTCACCGAAGGACCAAAACACGTGAATTTGATCCTCGAGGACTTGAAGTGTAAATTTCATCTAATTTAATTTAGTCAAAATCAGTCCCCTGTTTTAAGAAATCGAACCATTTCTTCCCACCCACACCATATTTCGTCGGCGCTGAAAATTGCCAAATTCGACCGGTTTACTGTCGGATAAGCCACTGGATTTTCACAACACTAGCACCTCATCATCCCCCTCCACAACCCTATACCAAAAAATAACCAAAACATAAAAAAAATCGACCGAAATTAACGTTCAAAAAATCATCCCCATGCACAATTTTACCTCCAATTCCGGTCAACCCATCATCACGCATGCCAAAACTCCATCACAGGCTAAGAGTACTCCCCAAGACAAACAGGTAAATGGTCCCATACCATCACAAAACAATTTAAATCAGAATCTAACTTGTACTAGTTCAAAGGCAACGACCTACGAACTTTTCTCCCCAATTTTTGGCGTCGGCATAAACGATTACGGTCGCACACCATCACCATTACCTTCTACTCATCATGTCGAACAAGATGCATATATGGGTCCTCACCAATTTATCTCAAATTAGTCAAAATTGGAGGTAAAAACTGTGCGTCCATAAGAGCTCCGACAGCGCGAACATGAAAATTTTACCCATAAATTCGTCGCGTTCTGTACGTAATTGTGCTTGACCCATGGTTGAGTGAGGTGCGCCGGGTGGAGAGGAGTTTAGCCCATGTCGTTCGAGGTCATGGTTCGGTCAGACGACGCCGAAATCTTAAAAACTCGTACCCTTCTTCGCTGTTCACGACTGGCGGAATATCTAAGCTCGATTCAAATTGTTGGCCTGTTGATTGGAGTGAATTATGGCCATGATTGGAGTTGTCTGGGGTTGGGCAATCGATTGGTGGTGGGTTCCGAACAAGATGGTGGTCGGAGATGGTGATTGCGACAGTTTTATCATTTTCGAGCAGCTTATTTTGTGCATTGATTCCGGCCAAAATAGTTGGTGATGTGGGGAGATATTGGGTGCTGATTGAATAGGAGGTTAAGGTCTTTTAAAAAATGTCAATATCCGGTGGTCTTGGTGGCCGTAGGTTGCCTGAAAATTGATCCATAGTGAGGCAGTGGTGAAGTTTGTTGAGAGTTTGATTGAGTTTGATTTCTAAATTTCAGGGGCCGATTTTGAGCAATTGAAATTAGATAAAATTACGCTTGAGGTCCTCAAGGATCCAATTCACGTATTTTGGTCATTCAGTGACCGTTAGTGAAAGTTTAGGTAAGTTCAGTGACCGTTTATGCAAGTTTTGAATTTCAGTGACCGTTTTAAAATTTTGAGGTAAGTTCAATGACCGTTTGTGAAATTAACCCTATAGTTATTTACAATTTGTATATTTTAAATATTTTGATTTCAACAATTTCCCCAGACATTTACAATTTTAATGAATTGGCTTCATTTTTCGAGATGCTACATTAAAAGTGGTTAGTTTGTTGGACAAAAAGCTTTAGATAAAAATTTTAATAAAAAATGATATGATGTGTATTTGAAAAGTTGATAAAAGTTATAAATCTTATAAAATATGTGGTTAAAAATTTAAATTTGAACCAGCTAAATTTTTTTAATAAAATTACAAAATAGTTTGATCAAACAAGGGCTAAGGTTTGCCTATTCAAATTATGCCTTACATAAACCCAATCAAGTAAGTGGAAATTGCACTAATTACTTACTTTTGTTTTTAAAATTGACTTTTATTGTTTAATAAAAATGACTAGAAACTACACGAACAATCCAATCTAAGGGTAATATGTTAATTACACCATTTTACCATATATCTAGGCGATCTCAGGGTTCCGAAAGTGAAAATTTCTATTTCAAAGAGGGGTTTCATATATATCTAAATACCAATAAACAAACAGAAGATGTGAATTTAAGAATCTGGATTATTGTTTATACTATCTATCTATCTATCTATCTGTTGATTTAACTGTGTCTAACTTCTATTTCAATGAAAACAATAAAAATAGATTTTAATTATGATTCTAAAGGTATAAATTTACTTCTAACAATCGATTTAACTGTGTCTAATTTATATTTCATTGAAAACAATAAAAATAGATTTTAATTATGATCCTAAAGTTATAAATTTATGAACACAATTTAAAAGTGAATAAGTAGACAACTTAGGATCTTACTTGATGTATGAAAAGTGTTAATATTCATGAATATACCGTACTTATTCCCTTAATCTTAATAACCAAATTTCGACAACAATCATGTGTACTTGGACGAAATTTTCTAAATTAGTTGATTTACCTCTCTCGAGTTTAAATCAATCCTATTCAATTTAGCTAACTCACTCACTATATCTCTACATTAATCATGATAAGCCTAAATCAAGAGCATTAAGTCTCGAATGTATTCAATTAAGGACTAAAAAATTAATACTTTCGTATTCCTACCAGTCCTTTTGTCCGAATTAGAGTTTTTACTACTTGGTCTAAACAAATAACTCACTTCTATGCTTATTGTTGTTCACAAATTAACAAATTAATGATCAAGTAATTCAAAGTAATGAATAATAAAAGTAAAAAGAACCTATAAACGTCAATTAAAGATCTAAATATAATTTATTAAAAATTAATATTTAAAACTAGGTTACAATTATTTCTCCTAACTTTTAATCTAATTACACATCATAAAAGAATAAAAAGAAAAGGAAGAACTGAAATATATCACTGAAGTTTAAGAAAAAAAAGAGAAAAAAATTGATGATCATGCACAAGGAGTCGTCTTCTTCCATGTCAAATCATGAAAATCCTTGTTTTTTCTTGATTTTTTTTCTCTCTCTAGTTTTATGTGTTGGAACACCTCTCATTTTAATTGGATATAAATGAAAGTCCTTATATAGTGGAAAAAGTGCCTGGAACTTGTTCGTCGTGTCCCTGAAGAAATCAAAACGGATCAAAGAAAAATAAAAATTAAAAAGTGAAAATTACACCCAACCCTGTATTTCAAGATCCAATTTCAAAAACCAAATCTGAAATTTGTTTATAAAAGAAATCACATTTTAATTCAATATTAATAATAAAATTAATTCCCAATTTTCATACAAATCCTAAAAATCACTTCACATTCTTTCTTTCCTTCTCTCTCTTTCTCCACACGTTCCCTCTCCTCATTTCCCTCATCTGGCGTCGGAACCTCCGCCTTCCTAGCGGTCGAAGTATCGCAATTCCACCTTGTTTCTTATATTTGGGTTAAAACCAGTCGCTGTGCGTAGTGGTAGCCACAGTTGTAGTGCTTGCAGCAACGCTGATTGTGGACTGCAGTCTGCTGTAGATTTGATAAGTCGGTGGTAGTGATGCAGTGGTGGCGGCGGTGACAACGAATTTGGGGATTTTTTTGGTGGGTGTGGTGTGATGAAGATGGTGGTGGTGATTTTGGTACAGGAGGTGATGATGCTGCTTCTGGTGGTTGTAATGTTGATGGTAAGATGGTTGTTGTGGTGCAGGTGAAGGTGATGATGGTGTTGGTATTGACATTGGGGTTGGTTTTGTCAGTAAAAATGGTGGTTTGTTAGTGGTGGGGTGTTGGAGGTTTTGAAATTGAAAAATAGTCGGTTGTTGGAGGAAAGTGCCGACAGTGGCGCAACTGATATGATCCAGATTGCGGGAATTACGAATGCAAGTTCAAACCGAGATCCGTTGATTATCGAAGAAGGAGCAATGACGTGATCGAGAGCAAAACGAGTCAAAGAGGCATTGGGATGCTCGTCAAAGCCACTATTGATAAAACCATGTTCGTGACGCAAAATAGAGCAAGTTTCATGTTGGGATTGAAGGCCGAAAAGACTTGGATCAACGTGATAAAGCTGGTCTGAGGAAAATCTGGCCAACCGGACGCACAAGAGCCTACCAGACGAGCCCTACCGGATGTCTGGTAGTCAAAGTTTTGAAATCTATGCCAAATCGGACACGAGTTGCCCTATCGGATGTCCGGTAGAAAATTCTGTGCATCCGGACGCGCATACCGGACGTCCGGAAGGGTCGTCCGGTACGATCTGTTTTTCACGTGATTTCATTCTTTTTTTACTAGAATTCTAATTCTTTCCATATTTTGTAATATTTATTTCCTTATGCACATTTTTTTACTAGGTTTAGGGCTCTAGTATAAATACTTAACTTTTTTGTTACATTAAAAACTTTTGACATTGAATTAATTGAAAATTTTTGCTTTTTTCCTTGTTCTTCCTTTGAACAACAAATCGAACTTTCAAGATCTAATTCTTGTGGTGTTCAAACATCGGATCATGAGTTCTTCATCGTATAATCAAAGAATTCAACGCATCTTTGTTATTGTTGAGTTTTTTGGTTCACTTCGTTGGGTTCAAATAAAAAACTGAGTTATTCATTGGCGTTCTTGGGTTCTACATCAATCTTGTTGTGGCTTTCGTAGTCACCGTTGCTACGAAATTCGCATCAGCAGCGCTGTTGCAAACATGCAGCGGTGGTGGTGTTTCTAGGCGACGATGTTGGCGAAGGTGCGACTGGAAGCAATAGTAAGGTGGTGATCTGACACAAATTATTTGGGTGATTGTGACTAATAAATAGATAAATTGTGACCAATAAATAGTGTGACCTAAAAATTTGTTAATTTGTGACCAATAATTTGATTAATTTTGACTGTATAATAAATTGTTACTTGTAAAATTTGTGATTTGTGATTGATAAATAAATTGTGACTTATAATATATATATTTTTTGTGACCTATGAAATTTTTTTATCGCGACCCTGAAATAATTTGTGATCTATAAATTTTTTTATCCGTGATTGAAAAATAAATGTGACTAACTAAATCGTTAATTTGTAACCAAATTATATAGATATGTGACCTTAATATTTTAAATTTATAAAATATATAATTAATTAATTAAATTATAAATAAATATCTGATTTTTGAAATTTGAAACTTTTATTCTCTGTTTTGAAATGAGTAATACTCGATGGAGAGATAAACCCGTTGCTCTTTCCATTGTCCAAGCAAGATTGGTGATAGGAAATGGTATTCGACAGCTTTGGCAATAATTGTTGTAGGGTCCAATTTTTGTCGAGCTGGCTTATAAATAAAATAATAATATCTTTCTATTATTATTATTATTTTATATCTAAATAATAGAATGATATAAATAAATAAAAAAAATACTCTATATCAAATCACGCGAGCAGCCATTACTAAGAGACTTCTCGATATATATTTTATTTAGTTGTTAATTTAGATTTTTAAATTAGTTATGAATTTTTTCCAATTAAAAATAGCAAAACAAGTGAAAATTGAACCGACCTCGACAAGCAGGCGCTTGACCATATTAGTCCCTTTTTCGGCCCTCAAATTATGGCCCAACAATTGACCTTTTTCACTTTTTTTTTCCTCCTTTTCGCGTGTGCTTTCTCTTTTCCTTTTTTTATTCAACAATTAATTGCACATCAAGTCTTTCAACTTTCTACCTTATTAATTTCGAACCTTAAACTTTTCATCTCATAAACAATGTTCCTTTTACTTGTCAAAAGTTCCAAGCTAGTCCTATAACTTCCAAAAACTTTCATGTTGGTCCCAAATCTCCAGAATCATCCAAATTGATCATCTGCAAATTAAGAAAATGTGCAATTTAGACTCAAAAATTTCGATGAGTTGAACTTTACTCTCAAAACTTGTGATTTTCTTTCTATCACTCCTCTAATTCTTCTTTATTGGCTGCAATCTGATAGTCCTTAATTGCTCTGAATCAACTCCATTTAAAAAAAAAAAAAAAAAAAAACCTTCATTTTTACTCCAATCACATCCAAGTTCAGGTTTTACCTACAATTAACATAATTATACTAAATTATGTAGAAAATTTGCTCAATTAATAATTATTTATTAAGTTCAATAGCACGGATAAGTGTTATTAACACACAAGCAAATGCAGTAAAAATCAATACTCCCAAACTTGAACTCTAGTTAGTCCCGAGTAAGATTATCTATTCAACATACAAGCAAATACAATAAAAATCAATATATTAGATTACTTGTCGTATTCGCCTCAAATATTGAAACTATTCGAACAATTCATAAAATGCTTTTATGTTATGCTAACAATATAAATTTTTACTTATCCAGTTCTCGATTTTGCGTGTATGCACATAATCAATTCAATCTCTTTATAGGTTGGTTATAACCTAAAACCTTAATGGTTAATTAATTTATTTTTTTCTCGTGAGATGCATATCCCAAACTTATTATTTATTCTCTTAATCGAATTGTTTATTCTAAAGTCAATTTCACAATGCACTCATTCATTTCCAGTTCAAGTTTGGTTGGATTTATTCAATGAAAGCGACTATCTCGATATAGGTTGATTCTCCCTAGATTTTGAATGTCTCGACCATGTAGTTTGAACTAGGCAAATAACCCTCATTAGGTATCTAATTTTTCAAATTAAATGTCCTATATATATATATATATGTATGTATGTATATATTGTGTTTTCACTTGTGACCTTGGTTTGTTACAAAATTTTAAATTAATGAAATATTGACCAATTATTTCGAACCATATTTGTGAATTTGATTTTAACAACCCGAGTCCAAAATTCATTCAACATATTCTACCGGTGTGACCAACCCAAAATTGATAATCATCATAACAATGGTGCTCAAGATAATCGCCATCTCACATGAATTTAGTATAAAATAAAATAAACACAAGTAGCATAACACATTTACAATTCATAAATCTTAAACAATTTCAAATAAGTATAATAATTAGTCGACAAAGTTATCCAACTCATATAACCAAAAACATAAAAAAAAAAAAAAAAAAAAAGCATGTTTTTTTTTGCAGATATCTAGAGAAGAAAATATCATCACATCTACTTGAGGCACAACAATGAATCTCTTCCTTTTTAGCATATTGTTTTTCGACATCTATAAAAGAAAATAACATCACACATAGACTAAATAGAAAAATTACAAAGTTACACTCCCAAACTTGAAGTCCATATTGTCATCGATGTGAGCAAATAAATAAGCCTAAACAGGAATAACAATACCGTTGTGTTATATGATGATGCCTATCTTCTTCCTTCTCCCTCAGTCTTCGATTTCATCAACAAAATTTAAACTATCTTCTTCCTTTCTGTCAAGGTAAAAATGGCAAAATAAGCAGAGGAAAAAGATGAAGGAATTGCTCAGGAGGCGACAAAAAGAAGACAAAGAAGAGGAAAGAAATGTTGACAATTATCGTGAAATTGGCTTGTGACTGAAAAATTATCCAGAAGAAGAGCTTGGAAAAGTCAAGAAATTGATTTCAAATTTTATTAAATCATCTGAGGAAGTGGATGAGGTAATCATTTTTATAGCATTCAACTTGCTCATCCCAGATTTTCTATCTTTTTTTATGTTTGTAAAAGGAACACTTGGGCACATTTATGTGTAAATTAAGATTTATTTTGCTTTAGTTTGAAGGTATAAATTTAAATCAGAAGTGAACGATCAAATAACGTGAAATTATGATTGTGTCCCAATGAAGAATTTCTCGGCCAATTACTAGAATTATTGTGAAAAAAAAAAAAAGGCATAATGAGGACTATGTAAGGTTTTAATCGATTATGTGGGCTTATATGTGAAATATTGTGTATTGGATTAAAGGCTATCAATTTTGGTTAAGCCCGTCTGGACTTTAATGCATCTAATTAAAGTATGGACTTTTAGGTGTAGAGATTAGGCCTGTTCCTAATTCATGATGGGTCGAATTAGGTTAATTAGACAATCTATATATATAGGGTTATGGTCCCCGAATCACACGTTCTGTATTCATTCATTCTGGATCCCATCGCCAGAGAGAAACAAAAGAACAACGTGCTGACCTGGAAGACTAATGCCGCAGGAATTATTCATTAAAATAATCATGTCTGATTCAGGTACGCTTCCGCATTCGGTTAAATTATTCTTAATGATTCAACATGGACGATTTAATTTAATAAATCTAACAAGTGGTATCAGAGTCAATTCATTGTTGAATCTTTGAGAAATAAAGGTTTTGATTAATTCTAATTTTTTTTGGGTTATTTAATCTGACCATTGGTATTAAATCTGGATTTTGGTATGTTTATATCTGCAAATTTATGATTAACGGTAATTAATCTGGATCAAAACCATCAAACTGGGTAAAGTTTACTATACCTTTTTTGAATATGAATCATATTTACATTTTGCCATTTTGCATACTACCATATGAACATGAATTATACGATTGGGATCAAAAAGTCCATGTTTGCGGCTTGAATTATACCACAATTACGGCTGCGTGTGTGGATATATATATTTTGGCGTATGATTGTGATTTTAGGGTCAAAGAATTACGGATGTTGTTGTTGATTCAGATTACTTTACCAATTTGTTTTGTTTTTTATTCACAAAAAAAAAAAGGGCTTGACGCCGCTCCTGGAAGCGGCGCCGACAGCAACGCCCCCAGCGCTGCTGCTTCGTTCTGGTATTGCTGCGTGCGCAACGTCGCACGCAACAGCGATGGTGGCGCCGGCTTTAACCGGCGCCGGTCAAGGCTACGGCCTAGTGAAATTCCCGTCTTCAGTTTGGGTGAATTTTGGGGGCGAGGGCCTCTTGTGTAAATTAGAAGTTTTGAGGGACTTGGTTACAATTTAAAATTAGGGTTAAATTTTAAATATTTAAAGATTGAGTCCCTTAAGTTTTAAAATTTGGTTATTCAGCCCCCTAAGGTTAAAATTCATCCAATTGGGCCTTTTAAAGTTTCGGGTTTAATAATTCAATCCCTAAAGTTTGAAAATTAATTAATTTGGGCCATTAAAGTTCTGATTTTACAATTAAGCCCCTGAAAGTTCATAATTGGTTTAAATTGGCCCCTGAAGTTTCTAATAATCAATTTTGGATCCCTAAAATTTTTGATAATCAATTTTTTTACTCATAAAGTTTCCAATAATCTTTATTTAATTGAAACATTTGCTTCTTTTAATGAATCCTTGCATGTAAGTACTAGAGGTGTAAAGCGTAAATTAACCGGCGAGAATTCTGCCTCGTTGTGGCACAAGAGATTAAGTCACATTTCCAAAAGGAGAATTGAGAGACATGTGTCCAATGGGATTTTCAATCCCCTTGATTTTACAGATTATGACATATGTGTTAACTGTATAAAGGGAAAACAAACCAATAAAAGGAGATTTCAAGCCAACAGGACTTTGGACGTCTTAGAACTTATACATACGGACATTTGTGGCCCATTCCCTACGGCTTCTTGGAATGGTCAACAATATTTTATAACGTTCACAGACGACTTTTCAAGATATGGCTATATATATCTCATTCATGAAAAATCACAGTCACTAGATGTGTTCAAAAACTATAAAGCTGAAGTTGAGAACCAACTCGGCAAAAGGATTAAAAGCGTCAGATCTGACCGTGGTGATGAATACTATGGCAGACATGACGGTTCAGGTGAACAACGTCCAGGACCATTTCCTAAATTCCTAGAGGAATGCGGTATTGTCCCACAGTACACTATGTCGGGTTCGCCCACTATGAATGGTGTTGCTGAGAGACGAAACAGAACACTTAAGGACATGGTGAGAAGTATGATTGCTCATACTACCTTGCCAGAATCACTCTGGGGTGAAGCATTAAAGGCCGCATCATATATACTCAACAGAGTTCCAACTAAGGCCACTGATAAAACCCCTTATGAGCTTTGGACGGGCAAAATGCCTATTTTGAAATATCTACACATTTGGGGATGTCCAGCTGAGGCAAGGCCTTATAGGCTAAATGAAAAGAAACTGGACGCAAGAACTATCAGTTGCTATTTTATTGGATATTCTGAAAGGTCCAGGGGTTACAGGTTTTATGATCCCACAACTAAGGCAATTTTCGAGACAGGAAATGCTCGGTTCTTTGAGGATGTTGAGTTTGCGGGGGGAGAAAGGGTTACAGACTTTGTCTTTGATGAGGAATATGTTGAAATCTCTCCAATTGCCATTGATAATGATTAGTCTTTTATCCCTAACATTGTTCAAGAAGCAACTCCGGATCAAGATAATGTCATTGTATCTCCCTCTGAAGGTCAACAAATTGTTCCAAATGAACAAACTCTACAGCCTCAAGAATCAATGACATTAAGAAGATCCACTAGAGAGAGGAGAAGTGCGGTTTCAGATGATTACATCGTATTTCTCCAAGAACATGAAGTTGACATTGGTATGGTGGAAGATGATCCTATCAACTTCCGTCAAGCCATGGAAAGTTCTAACTCTCAAAAGTGGCTCAATGCCATGAATGAAGAGATAAAGTCTATGAAGGACAATGACGTATGGGATCTCGTTCCATTGCCTAAAGGTGCGAAACCCAGTGGTTACAAATGGATATTTAAAACCAAGAGGGATTCGAAATGTGATGTAGAGAGGTATAAGGCTCGTCTTGTCGCAAAGGGCTTTACACAGAAAGAAGGCATTGATTATAAAGAGACTTTCTCTCCAGTTTCTTCAAAAGACTCTTTCAGGGCTATAATGGCATTGGTAGCGCATTTCGACCTTGAGTTACATCAGATGGATGTTAAAACAGCGTTTCTCAATGGTGACATTGATGAAACAATTTATATGGTGCAACCAGAAAACTTTGTATCGGATGATGCAAAGCAAATGGTTTGCAAATTAAAGAAATCCATCTATGGACTCAAACAAGAGTCTCGTCAATGGTATTACAAGTTTCATCAAGTAATCATCTCATTCGGCTTTGAGATGAATTTGGTCGATGATTGTATATACCACAAGTTCAGTGGGAGTAAGTATATTTTCCTGGTTTTATATGTCGATGACATTTTGCTTGCCAGCAACGATATAGGCGTCTTGCACGAAACCAAGAGATTTCTAGCAAAGAACTTTGAGATGAAAGATCTTGGTGACGCCTCCTTTGTATTAGAAATTCAGATACACCGAGATCGTTATCGGGGTATTCTTGGATCATCGCAAAAAAGCTATATCGAAAAGGTGCTTAAAAGATATGGCATGCAAGATTGTAAACCAGGTAACACCCCTGTGGCTAAAGGAGATAAGTTCAGTTTAAGTCAATGCCCCAAGAATGACTTGGAAATTAAAGAAATGCAGAAGATTCCTTATTCCTTAGCTGTAGGGAGTCTGATGTATGCTCAGGTTTGTACGCGTCCGGATATAGCGTACATTGTTGGGATGCTAGGGAGATATTTAAATAACCCGGGAATGGATCATTGGAAAGCAGCCAAACGGGTCATGCGGTATTTACAGAGAACAAAAGACTACATGCTCACATACAGGAGATCGGATCAGTTGGAGATTATTGGTTATTCTGATTCCGATTTCGCGGGATGCCAAGATAGTAGGAGATCCACTTCAGGCTATATTTACCTACTTGCTGGAGGTGCTATTTCCTGGAAGAGTGCTAAGCAGACACTCATAGCTACTTCCACCATGGTAGCGGAGTTTATAGCATGTTATGAGGCATCAAACCAAGGAATATGGCTGCGAAATTTTGTCACTGGGCTGCGCATTGTGGACAATATAGAAAGACCACTCAAGTTATTTTGTGATAATAAATCAGCAGTACTGTATTCAAATAACAACAGGAGCTCAACGAAGTCAAAACATATAGAGATCAAATTCCTGGCTGTTAAAGAAAGAGTTCAGAGTGGACAGGTATCTATAGAGCATATCGGGAAGATCTCCATGATTGCGGATCCGCTTACTAAGGGATTAATACCCAAGGTCTTTCATGAGCACACTGCTCATATGGGTGTAGTATATCTTGAGGATATCTAGTTTCAGTGGGAGTTTGTATATTTTTTGCTTTTCATATTAGACACATGTACTGTCATTTTGGATATAGTTTATGGTTAAGGTTATTTTCAGTTATAAATTTTTTGGTTTATTATCTTTGAACTTGTTTTAAAATGATCTCACTAAGGTATTAAGTTGGACCAGTTGGAAATAGGCATGATAAGACCACATTACATGTAATTTCCATGCTACACATCCATGCTTGATCCATGTCATTCAGTTGTATTGATATATGTGACCATTGATGGGTTTAGCTACGATAGAAGATAGCGAAAGCTGCTTTGATCCTATGTTGATATGATTGATGGACCGGATTGTTTGGGGATGCATTCGATAATTATAGCAAAATTCTGAGTACTCATAAGGTTATATTTAATGCACAATTATAAGGTAACACATACAGCCCAAGTGGGAGATTGTAAGGTTTTAATCGATTATGTGGACTTATATGTGAAATATTGTGTATTGGATTAAAGGCTATCAATTTTGGTTAAGCCCGTCTGGGCTTTAATGCATCTAATTAAAGTATGAGCTTTTATGTGTAGAGACCAGGCCTGTTCCTAATTCATGATGGGCCGAATTAGGTTAACTAGGCAATCTATATATATAAGGTTATGGTCCCCGGATCACACGTTCTGTATTCATTCATTCTGGATCCCATCGGCAGAGAGAAATAAAGGAACAACGTGTTGATCTGGAAGACTAAAGCCGCAGTAATTATTCATTACAATAACCATGTCTGATTTAGGTACGCTTCCGCATTCGGTTATATTATTCTTAATGATTCAGCATGGACGATTTAATTTAATAAATCTAACAGACTATTCTAGCATAGTGCACTCTTTGCCCTTTCTTCGTCGCGGAGAAATCTATTTCGTCATCTGATTTTTTAGTTGTATGTTGGATTTTTAAATATTTGCATGTGAATTGACTTATTGGTTAGCAATGGCAGATCGAAACAGTAAATCGGTCAGAGAAGCATTTGTAACCTACATTTACGATCGAAAACGGAAGACGTGCTAATCATCTCTTGGCACCATTATCAATAATTTCTACAATGATAAGTCATTTTCTTCATTACCAAATTCTGGAGGTAATATCAAACGTTTTTTTAGAAACATGCTTTAATTCTATTGGGCTCTATTTGTTTCCGAATCGATTTGATTGTGCGTGAATGATTTAATCCTAGACGCTTTTCAGCTTCTAGCTCCTTAGAATTTATTTTTCGAAATTGTTGATTTATGATGGTAATTTTCTTCCCGCAACAGCAATTTTTAGTCAATATCTCTCTTGAATTTTTGATGATGTTGGTTGTGGCTTTCTCCTTGCCTTCAGAACTGTCGTCCCTCAAGTATAATCAGTGAAAGCCATTTGTGGCTGTTTTCAAAAGTAGGCTCTATTTTTGGCTTTCTGAAGATGTTTGTTTGTTCCCACTTGACTAACTTTCTCACTTTTGTTTTAAGAAAGGTCGTTAGAATTATTTTTTTCTTTTCTAGCAATTGATGTTTAAAGTCTTGCATTTCTTTCACAAGGATGGAATGCTAAATACCATTCGAAATATTGTTGTCAATTTCGGTAAAAATGGTTACTTTACCATATAAGCTCACTTTACACATTAGAGTAAAAGTTTTCAGAGAGTGATATGTACTTAAAATGAGGCTCAAAATTCATATCATACTTGCTTTCAATGTAATGCTTATTTGATAGGATGAGATGGGAAGCAAAGGAAGATGTTGAAAGTGAGATAATAGACATAATGCCCAAATATGTATGTGAGTTGAAAGTGACTTAAGGGTCATTTCTTCTACTCTTTTCTCAAATATGTATGTGATTTGAAAGTGACTCGAGGCTCATTGTGTTTAACTCTTTCCAGATTTGATGTTTTGTCTTCTAAGTTTTGAGGGAAAAAATTGGAGTTTATGCTTGGAATTGGACTTAATTCCTCTTATTAAACTATCAAGTAATGTGTGAAATGAAACTAATATTTCATAATGATTTCACATTTGGTTAAAAAGTTGGCAATTGAATTAGTAGAATGTTAGTAGAACGTTTTTGTTGTAAAGTAATACAATGATTGCAATTTGTACAAAAAAAATTCATTGTCGAAAATTTGTATGCTGAACTTGGTTTATACAGCATATGCATCTTGTTCTTATGTGCTTTACTGTCATCACTTGTTCTATTATTTGTAATTGTTTTGTGCTTTGCAGTGCTATGAAGAACAAGTTCAAGAGAGCTGCTTTGGATCACTTCTTATAGTGAGGGATATTAGGTTAGCTTCACAGATTGTGCATCAATTACTATTGCGAATGATGAAGAACACCAAAAAAGAAGCATGGTTTAATGAGTTGTTGACATGCGACTTCGAGCATTAGATTTTTTTTTATTTTTTTGCTATTTTTATTGATGTTTTGATATAGTTCTGTAATTACTTTGTTCTGTTTGTTTGAAGTAGTCGATATTTTAAGAATGTTATATATTTACTCCGTCTTCTTTATGTAGACTACTTAATATTTTTAGGATGTTGTGTACCTACTTGGTAGTGCATTTGCAACTCTGACGATTAAGGATATTGAATGTAATTGAAATTTACATATTTTCAGGCCTTTTAACTTTGAAACTTAAATATCATACATGTCTAGGATAAATGGTATTGTTCTATAACTAATAAAATGACACTTTTGTCGTTATGTCAAAATATAAGTACTGCTTCACGTAACGATATAGATTTCATTCTTATGATACAAAACGACATTGATATCATTTTAGTATAAAAATACATATATTAATATAATGATATTGAAATCGTTCCTTAGATAAAAATGATATCGATGTCATTCTAGTACAAAAATTGCACTATTAACATAACGATATTGAAATCTTTCCTAAGACACAAAACGATTTCGTTGTCGTTTTCATACCAAATACACATTACTTTATTGATTTTCATAACGACACTGAAGTCGTTATAGATTAATTAAATTACATAAATGTTGTTTCAATAAAAAAACTTACACTTTGTGCGCGACATAGGGTGTTATGAACACGCGCCCAACAGACAGTTTGCTCTCGGGTAGTGAACAACTCGGAGGAGTGCGCGCAGAAGCATAGACCAGGCGTGCGCACCAAAATCACTGCTAAAACGACATTGTAGTCATTTCTTCTAAGATGTAATGATATTGATATCGTTATGTATCAAATCTATGAAATAACATAAGGACATTCATGTTGTTTCAATACAATATTTACGACATTGATATTGTTTTAGTTTAAATCATAACTACAACGACATTGATATTGTTTCATTTATTACATAGTAATATTGATATTGTTATGTATCAAACCCAACGAATAACACAACGATATCCATTTCGTTTTAATACAAAATTTCACGAGATTAAAATCGTTTTAGTTCAAATCATAACTTAAATGACATTGAAGTCATTTCTTTTAGTAGGTAACATCGTTATTCATCAAACCCACGGAAAAAAATAACGACATTCATGTTGTTTCAGTACAATTTTGACGAGGTTGAGATCGTTCCAAAGCAAATCATAACTATAACGACATTGAAAACATTTCTTTTCATATAAAACGACAATTATATCATTTAATTAAAAACGACGATTCAACTGTCCAAGACCGTCTGTCTTGCCTCCAACATACGTAGGACGATCGAAAAATATTATCAAGTGGGTTTGATCTCACTCAAAAGAAACTATGAGAACATTTGTGTTTCCATAGTTATCTAGCACTTTCGAACTATTCCGACAGAAAGAAAGTATCTTCATTCGCTCTCTATAAGTCCTTCGTGCGGTATCAACTCACTTGATAATCTCTTTCGATCGTCTGACGTATGTCAGAGAGACCTGTCGGATGGCCGTGGACGATCGAATCGTCATTTTTAACAAAAACAATATAATTATCGTTTCATATATACTAAACTTGTATAGATGTTATTTTAGTTATGATTTAAATTGAAACGATATTAATATTATTAAACTCACGAAATAACATAATGAAATCCATATCGTTTTAGTACAAATTTGACGAGTTTGAAATCGTTTCAATTCAAATCATAATTACGATGAAATAGATATCGTTTCGTTTCATATAAAACGATAATTATAACGTTTTGATTAAAAACAATGATCGGATCATCCACAGCCACTCGGCATGCCTTCAATATACGTAACACGATCGAAAATGTCATAATATGGGTTGATACCACTCGAATGGCTTAAAAAGAACAAATGAAGATTTTTCTATCGGAATAGTTAGATGGTGGAATACAATCAAGAGAACACAAATATTCCCATAGTTTCTTTTGAGTGATATTGAACCCACTTGATGACCTATTCGATCTCCTACATATGTCGAATGCATGTCGGGTAATCATGGGCGGACGAATCGTCATTTTTAGCAGAAATAATATAATTTATATAAATTAAAATGATATACATGTCATTTTAGTTATGATTTAAATTGAAACGACATTAATGTCGTCAAAATTGTACAAAAATGATAATTATATCGTAATATATCAAACCGACGAAATAATATAACGATATCCATATCATTTCAGTACAATTTGACGAGTTTGAAATTGTCCAGTTCAAATCATAACTACAACGATGTAAATATCGTTTTTTTTTTCATATAAACAATAATTATACTGTTTTTTTTAATTATGATTTGAACTGAAACAATATCAGTGTCGTCAAAATTGTACTGAAACGATATGAATGTCGTTATATTATTTCGTGAGTTTAATAATTTTGATATCTCCTAAACCACTCCAAACACTACTTCAATACCCACTAGAATTTGGGTCAAACTACAACACCTTTTGATCTCTCCGTTGTCAAATTGTATGCCCAAAATACCCACAAGTCTGCAACTCAAGACCGGATTATAGTTCTTTATAATTGATGTGATGAATAATAAAGAAAAAGTGAGTTTGATAGAAATACTAAATAATTAAATTTACTTATAATAGAATAAATAAGTATCAATAAATATTTTTATTAATTAAAATTAAAAATAAGCGAGTTACCTTTTTTTTCTTCTGTGACAATCTTAAAAAATAGTAAAATTAAAGTAGGAAAATATTAAGTTATCCACAATTGCTGTAGAGAAGTAGTTATAACTTATAAGTAAACAAGTAAATTTTAAAATAAATAGTGTTTTTATTAATTAAAGTTAAAACTAACTAACCGAGTAAGAATATCTCCAAAAGATTCTTTAAAAGTTGAATGTTCTCTATTTTAAATAGTCAATCTTTAAAATTTTACTCCAAAAGACTCTTCAATTTAACATTTTAAAATAGAGAGTGAGTTTGACTTTCTAAATTTGGAGAGCCAAACACACCTCTCTATAATTTAATACTTCAAAGATTCCAACTTTCAATGCACAATTTATTGACTTAATTAAATAAAGTAATATAATTATTGGAGGGAAGATGGTAAAAATAAAAGAATGAAAAAAAAATAATAAATAAATATTGAGAGTGGTAAAATTAAATGTTAAAAATAAAGAGACTATTGGAGCATTTTAAAATTTTTGCTCTTTAAATTGTAGAATATGCTCTTTAAAAATAGAGAGTCTCTTGAAGATGCTCTAAGTTACTTAACACTAAGTAGAGAGTTACTTTATTAAAAAAAAAAAAAAAAAACCATTTTTGCTTAAAAGATAAAAAAAAAATGGAAGTCATTTAAAAAATATACTTATATATTAAGAAACTTTAAATAATATTATTTAATCAAAGTTCAAAATAAACTTTTTTATTTTGCTTCACTTCTGGTACAGTGAGGCCGTAATTATTTGAAGTTTTGATTAGAAAAAAGATTAATTACAATTTGAAGTCCAGATTCGTGTCTGACCCTACACCGCGTCATATCGAGTACTTTTCCTCCTCGTCGTCAACCTCCCACGCTCATTTGGACTTCCTTTTCATTCAACACGCTAAGACTTGCTCATTTCAACAATACATTTATCAGCAGCTATTGGTAATGAATACGACAAGCTTTGCTCCTGCTCTTACATATATTCGCATACCCAAGCTTGATTTTGGAGTTCTCTGCCTTAGTTTCTTGTTTCGCAGCGTTTCTCGTGCACTGAGGTTTGAATGCTTGCAGTTTTAACTTGCAATTGATCCCACATTTCTTTTTGTTCTGAAAATGGATAAAACGGCACCTTCATCGTCCTCTTCGCCATCGGTGGAAAAAACAGACGAGCCTATGAAGTATAAAGGAGTTAGGAAACGGAAGTGGGGGAAATATGTATCGGAAATAAGGCTTCCGAACAGCCGGGAAAGGATTTGGTTAGGGTCATATGACACGGCCGAGAAGGCGGCCAGGGCATTCGACGCAGCCCTTTTCTGCCTCCGTGGTCCACAATCCAAGTTCAACTTCCCCGATGATCCGCCAAACATTGAAGGTGGCAGCTCTCTCTCCCCGGAAGAAATAAAAGATATTGCAAACCAATATGCTACTGGTCATAGTAGTAATAATACGCAACAGCCACAGAGTTCTGATCCAGGAACCGGGTCTGAGGACTATATGAATCCATCATTTTTGGACATGCAAGATTCAAAAGAAACTGGCCCGTGGATGAACCTGGAATCAGAATTTGGGTTATATCCTGATACAGTTGACTATATGCAACCACATTTTGCAGACGAGAAGAATGACAATGACATCGAGGAAGACATTTCTCAGCTGTGGAACTTTGATCAAAGCTGAAAGATATTAGAATTAATTTGAAGAGCACGCTTGATCATTAAATATTTACGGGCAGGTTTTTATATAGTTATTCCTGGAAAGTTTACCGTGAAATTTGGGAAAGATAGCCCAGATTTTACTCCTTGATATTCACAGTGCAATATTAGAATTGAGACTTGGAGTTTTATTTTAAAATGTCAAAGTTTGGAAAAGTACTATGAGTCATTAAATGTTTATTAGTGGTTCATTCATACTAGTTTGAACTTCAACCTCAAAACTTTGACCTTATTAAGAGAATTAGTTTGAAACATTTAATATATGCTCTATTTAAGCTTCTAAGATCCATGTTAGAAACCCAAACCAATTAAGTTTGTCCCAAATTACCATCATTTGTATATTTTTAATTCTTAGTGAAATATCATCATGTACTGAATGTATGTGAAGAATAAATTCCTCTGTAGGGCGTTCAATGTGACCCTTTGTGGCTGATGTGGAGCCTAGATGGACAATTTTTATTTCAGTACATAGCAGTAGTAACTCAATTCCCTTATAAACACATTATATCACGTCTAGCCAACGTGAGAACTTGTTCGCAATTTCTTAACATTTTCTTGAACGAAGTACCACGTCATCTGCATCCTGTCTAAAGATATTATATCAATAACTCTTCATCAAATCATGAAGTGTCATATGCTTCATTCATGCCCAACTCTCCACTGTGTCGGAGTCTTCGCTTTACTTGGGTACAACCAACTTGAAAATCAATCATACTCGAAGCCCACTCACTATCTTTGTTAAACTACACTTGAGAATTCATCTTGTGTATCCACATGGTTAAGTTGACTTTGATACTAGTTGCTAATATATGGGATTAAACAAGTCCCTATATTATATGTGTGTAAATGCATTTATAATTGGCTTCTATATCTATTCGTCATAAGATCCAAGGCTCATCCTCGAAAGGTAATGGAAACTACCAAGTTGGAGGAGTAGGTTACGAGTTTACTTGACTAGTTAAGCATGATCTATTTCGAAGATTTTCAACATCATAATTAGAAATTACGTATAAAATTACCCATTTAAGTCAATTGTTCACATTAGCTACTTTATCTTCTTAAGAATTAATACATTTAATTTTAATAGCAAAATCATCAATTCTTGGAACTTAACTTCTTGCATTTCTTGGAAATGTTCGGTGTTTTTCTTTGGTGGGATATTCATTAATACCAGCAAAACATAAAGAAGAAAATACAATATTTGGAAAAGCATATAATTGACTTCATTCAAAGAAAAAAAAAAAAAAAAGATAAACCAATCTATTCAAAATGAAAATTTCAGTTTTAAAAATATTTTCTTGACTTAGAATCACTTTCATAGTCACTCTATAAATTAATAGATTATTTAATGTTAATAAACAATATATTAGTATTGGATTAAATAAAGTTCAGATGCATTCAAATATGTATACAAGGAAAATGTTTGGAATTCGGCGTTTAATTCAATTTCCAGTTTTACATCAGAAAAATGTTGGATAAAGTCAAAGAATTCATTTCGAAAAGTATATTCAGAGAAATGATTTACTGCCTATAGTAGTAGCTGAACGTGTTTCTTGATGTTTTAAGAAATAGGAAAACCGTGAAGCTCGACAAGTCAACGATTTTGTTCAGCCTATCCCGGCTTTGGTCATTGTCAGTCTACGGTCAATCGTTCCAGAAGAATTTTGAACTAAACAGGTGAACATGAGAATATTTGTCAAGTTTCACCCCCCCCCCCCCCCCCCCCTCCCCCGCCCTTTGGGATCCCATTTTTGAAAAAAAAAAAAACACATTTTTTTTTCATAACTTATTTTTAATTACACATTCTTTCATAAAAATAATATGATACGTAAATTTAATTTTTATTTTTTAACTACACATTCTTCAAAAAATACTATTCTAAAGTACAATTATTATTAATTTTTTTTTTTTTTTCAAAATCTCATTTGAATGGAGCCGAAACAGGAGTTTAATTGATTCTAAAACCGAAATTGTTTAAATTTTAACCCATATTTGATAGATGTTCTTTAAAATTTATTTTAACTGTAGACTCTTTCAATAAAATAATTTTATATGTGGGTTTATAACTTTTTCTTACTTTTAATCACATATTCTTCTAAAAAATTATTTTTCATAAAATCTATATATAAAACCAAACTTATGTAGTTTTCTTGAAAACACTCCTCATTTTGAAACTTAGGCTATAGACTCATAAATCTCTGTTGATACAACATGCTATTTTTTCCATTCATTCCCTTTCAAAATCAGTTGTCCCTCATTCTTCTAGAATCAAAAAGATCATTTTTAAGATTGAATTTGTTCATTTGGAATTCGGGTTTTTCTACTTCATTTTTATTTAATATTTTTCCACTTTTATTATTATTATTATTATTATTATTATTATTATTATTATTATTATTATTCCTTAAGTCTCATAGGTTTGATCCTATATAATTTGACCCATTTTCTAATTGAACAAACGGTACGAAATCAATTTGATTGACTTTTCAATCAAAAGTACTATGTGAAATTTTTTATTTTTTCCTCTTCCTCTATTCCTATTTGGGAATTCGTTCCCGGGCCTTGAACACATCTCCTGTCACACTATGGGAGCTAGTCATGCTCGAAGTCATTAGCTTAATCGCAAGGAAGGTGATCCCGAAGGCAGGGTTAGTGACTGGAGTGAAGTCATAACATTGCCTACTTGAAGTATAGTACCCGTATTTACAATCTTTACTTCTCTATTATATTGTTCAATACGAAAAAATTGAGAGGGGTTTTCATATCTATCAGAATAATTGTCACTGTTATAGACTGGACATGGTCTGGTTCGATTTGATTTTTTAGAATTTTAGAATATTTAGTAAATGGAACTGTCGGGTCCAAAGTTAATTATAAAACCATTCGAGTTCGGTTTAATTCAATTTTATCTAGTTTCTTGAGTTTCATACAATAATTATTTTTTTTAATATTTATGACAACGCTACATTAATTCAATTAATGATATGTTTAATCTTACATCTTACAAAACAACATAGTTCAATTTTATATATCTTTTGTGTTTCTCTTTGTTGAGTTTTTCATAGATTTGATTGTTAAAATCACAACAAGAAGAAGATAGCGAGCTCATAATAATGAAGAGAGACGTAACCAAACTTCCACTTCGATTTCTGAAGAACTATAGAAACAACACTACGGTAGAATAATAGATTTGGGTAAAACTTAGGCCAATTTGATTAAATTGGGTTTGAGATGAAAATTATAAATATGAAAAATCATATTTTGGATTTGGGCTAAATTAATTAGTTAGCAATTTTTTTTAAAATGAAATAAATAGACTAATTTAAGATAAATCAATTAAAAAATAGGGAGATTTAGTTCTATTCGGTTCTTGGTTAGATTGAAAATTGAACCGAACATGTCGATTTTCAATTCAAATATTCGTTCGAATATTTAACTTAAAAAGAATCTCTCGATTTTGTTCAGTTCGAGTCGGGTCTAGTTCGATCTGATTCGATTCGAAAGTTTTGTTCAACCCTAACTTGTAAAGAACTCGTAATATTGTAACATGGATTCAAATGGGTTTGGTAATTGGAGACTTGATTTTCCTTTTTAGAAGAGGATCATAGTGCAACTTTTTTCCACGTTTCTTGTAAGACTTGTGGACTCGTTTTGTATGTGAATGGGTGGTCGGTAAAATCTTGCAAGAATACATGATCATTGATGAGTAATAATGTCGAAGAATACGCGTATTGTTTCAAAAAGGATTTAGACTTTAGGTTCAATTTTGTTAATTTATGATCAAAGACGAATAAGATAGAAATGACTAATGTTCGGATGTTTTGCATATAGCAGTATTTTAAAAAATGTAAAGCCTGGTTAGGTATGAAGATCAAGTATTTTTTTTAAAGTACGAGTTTAGATGAGGTCTAGACATAAAAAAATTCTTATTTTTAATATTATTTAATATTATTAATTATTCTAAAAAATATTTAATAATTAAAAAATACATACCAAACATCTAAAATTATAAAATATTATATTTACTTGACAATTCATACAATTTGTCAATTATACAATTTTCAAAGGAAAAACTAAAATGTAAAGTCAAATAAAAGACTTTCAAAAAAAGGGAATTTTTTAAAAAAATTAATAAAGTGCTTCTAAAGTGGCCAATTTGACAGTTGACTGCTTAATTTTGTGGTTACTGTCAAGGCATGACATTTTGCCCACAACCCTAAGAGCCTCCGACCCGCGCTTTTTAGAACATTGTAAGCTTCTAATTACTGTATTAAGATTATCTAAGGGCATGTTTGATTCTCATTTTGGAGGAAAAAATACATTTTGAATAGTTAATTGATGGAGAATATATTGTTAAAAATTAAGGAAAAATTTTGGATTTACATGTAATATTATTTTATTGAAGAATGTGTGGTTGAATAGAAGAGAGAAAAATAAATTTTAGGAAAAATAGGAATCAAATGGGGCTAAATATAAATTTAAACGAGATGAAAAGGGTATTACGTGGGAAAAAGTGTTAGAAATCCGACTGCACCATTAGTCTTTGTTATAATTCTCAACTTCTATCCTTTAAACTAATTTTTGCATAGATTGACAATCGATAGTTCAACAACAATTAACATCTCCTGAGCAAAGTCAAACCTATTTCTACATGCGACACCAAATATTCCTATCCCAAATTTGAATATCTAGAAATCATTAAATCAAAATATTATCAATTAAGATTGCCTAAGGCATAAATAATTACTCATAACGTCTAATAAACTTTATGTTGATAATCATGATGAGCTACACCTATATAGAACCTCCCGAAACAAAAAAAAAAAAAAAAAAAAGGTAATTATTCATTCAAATGGTGACCAATGATTCAACTAGCATTAAGAACATGATACTGACTATCAGCCCAAATCAAAAATTAAAGAAGCCTGGAACACTATTGGTCTCAAGATCGATAAACAAGCATATAAACGCGATGATTTGTACAAAATGAAAATGCAGAATATTAAGAACATAGAGATTTTTCGCCCTTAGACCCGGATGTTCACCCACAAAGGGCTAATTACCACGTTGAGCATCTACAAGTAGATATTGTTCGATTCCAATAAGAAAATCTCCAAAAAATAGTACAAATGTTCGAAGAAATTAAAGATTTCTTCACTTTCTCTCACCTCTTATAGATCACAAAGAATAAAGAGTAATCTATACACTACTCTCACATATTGTTTACTAAAAACAATTAGAAATCAACTCATAAATTAGAGAGTTCACATTATAGATTCCTGTCGAAGAAGAAAGAAGAAAACCCTAAGATCTCACACATTGAGAAACACTCGAACCATCAAGAATGAAGAGGCAATATATATTTATACCAAAAACTAATCAACTTGATCGAACGCCCACATATCCAGTAGATGAAGGGTTCATATCAAAGGAATATAAAGGGCCAAAGTTGTGCTATCAATATACGTTTTCAGAACCAATTAAATGGGTTAGACAAAACCATTACTCAACCAGCCCAAGTACATAGTGAAACCCAACATATTTGAGTCCAATGAATAGTGAAGCACCTAAGCCCAAATCCAACAAACACTAATTATTTACATCACCATCTTGACGAGAAATTAGTGGTCAACAGCCGGTTGACCCGGCCCATTTTCTAAAATAGTCTTTGACCAATTTAAAAAAAATGATAAAATGCATAGAATTGTGAAAAAATCTGCATTCTCATTTATACCCTTCTTTTGAAAAATACCCCCAACACCGCCGACTTCCCCGCCCACACGACCCCACCGTCGCTCCCGCGCGACCCCAACGCCGCCGCCCGCACGACCCCACCGTCGCCGACCAACGTCATCTCCATCTTCTAACTTGAAGAAGGTGAGTTTTGAAACCATGGAATACATTTAATTTTTGAAATAAATGTGATATTAGAAGTAGATTTATAGATTATACTATGCCAAAATGATTTGAATGTGTGATTGGGTTGTTAAACATGTGTTTTTTGGGACTGGAGACCGCCGGAACGAGGATCTCTAGGTGAAGATTTCGCAGGAGGCAAAGGAAGAAGGCGACCGGGCGGCCCAGCTTCTGGGCCAAGCTGGGCCGTTTGGCCCGAATTTAATTTTTTTTAAAAAAAATTAATATTTAAATTAAATTAATTAAATATTAATATTTAATTAATTTAATGATTAATATTTAATGTAAATATTAGTATTAATATCAATTTATTTTTTTTATTTATGTAATTATTTATTTATTCGTTTATTAATTATTTAATTAATTGATTTATTTATGTTAATTACGTATTTAATTTTTCGTAGTTAATTTTTTCGTTAATTAATTTTCGTAATTAAATATGTATCTTCTTCGTTTAATATTTAATTAATTAATTTTTTATTTAGTTAAATATTTCGTTAATTAATTGTCCTACTTCTTCGTTAATTAATTGTCGTACTTTTTTTTTCAATTAATTAATATTTATATTAAATAAATATTAATATATAATTAAATATTAATATTAATATTAAATAAATATTAATATTTCATTTAAATATTAGTATTAATATTAAGTATTAATATTAATTTAATTTTTTATGTTTGTAATTTTTTATTTATTCGTTTGTTAATTATTTAATTAATTGTGTATTTAATTAATTAATTAATTTATTTATTTTAATTACGTATTTAATTTTCTGTAATTAAATATTTCGTTAATTAATTATCGTAATTTTTTTTCAATTAATTAATATTTAAGAATATTAATTATTAATATTAATTTTTTATTTATGTAATTTTTTATTTATTCGTTTCTTAATTATTTAATTAATTAATTAATTTTAATTACGTATTTAATTTCCCGTAGTTAAATATTTCATTAATTAATTGTCATAATTAAATATGTATCTTCTTCGTTTAATATGTAATTAATTATTTCATTAATAATATTTTTTTATTGTAACTCGTGTCCTAACTTATTTATAAAAATATGAAAATAGTAAAGAAATTAATATATGAAAGTAACATCGATTTCGAAACATCATTCTATAATTGAAAAACAATAGAACGCCACATGTAATTACTTGTACAACACAGTAAATATGAAATTATGGGTAGAATGTGTAAACAGTACATAAAAATTAAAATTTATTCAACATCCGTTTCATTGTTGTGTAGAGGAATCTGACTTGGACAAAATCTTTTAGTATGCCCCGTTGCACCGCATCTACCGCACTTACGCGGTTGGGGAAATTCTCCGGTAGATGGTATTCTAGATGTACGTCTACGCCCAGGAGTACGTGCTCTGGCGTCGGGTGACAACAAATTATTCAGTGGAAGAATGTGGTCGGGAACTTCTCACTCGGCTTCATTTGGTAGAGGAAATATAGTTTCGACATATGCTGCTCTCCAATAATCAGCCATATAATAATGAGTGCATAAACTGTGTGGTGGAATTCCTCTATGCTTAGCCACTGCGACTGCATGAGCACATGGAAAACTCTCCAACTGAAATTGTCTACATGTGTATGTGTTATCATTCAAACTCACGATCCAGCCCATATTACGTCCGCATCTCACGGAGAAGCGAAATTGATCCAGCAGTTTCACAATTAGCTTTCTCGCCACCTCTAGAGTTTTGAAGAGTTTATCTTCCTGAGCCGGGGTCAAGGCACTTGTACAATTATGTGATTCCTCACATCTGTCATGGAATCACATCTGTAACTTTTGTCGAATATTCTCAAGCATTGCGAGAACTGGTAACTATCGATCCTTCTTGAATAATGAATTGAGCGACTCCGCATTGTTAGACGTCATCATGTTGTATCGACGTCCTGAAAAATGTGACCGTGCCCAATGTTCAACCCATATCTCTGTTAAATATTCCCATGCACCGTGTGATCTATGTTCTATTTCGACCATAAACTTATGGAACTCTTCAAAACTGTATGCTTCTGCAGCTTTCCTGAATAATGTAACGATACCATTACCCCGATATTTAGTCTTCAGATTACCCTGTATATGGTACATGCAATAACCATGATGTGCGTTCGAAAAAACTTCAGCTATACCATTTATTATTGACTGTCCCCGATCAGTCACAAATGCAAGGTTCTCGACGTCCCCAATAACTTCTCTCAGCTTCGTGAAGAACCAACGCATCGCTACATCATTTTCTCCATCGACTATGCCGAACGCAATAAGGTAAATTTGGATGTTGGCGTCTTGACATGTAGCAATAATCAACTTCCCTTCATATCTAGCTTTCAGGGTTGTACCATCAATTAGAATTAGGGGTCGGATCGCATTTCAAAATTCTCTAATGCATTGTCCGAGAGCCATAAACAAGTACTTGAAGCGATTCTCGTCATCGCTCTCAATAAAAAAACTCTGAGTCAAAATTAGTTATTCCCATATTATGGCAATACCTGGCCAATTTGGCATAACTCTCCTCGGTCGATCCCATTAAATCCTGCAATGCACATTCTTTAGCCGTCCAGGCCTTTTGATAGCTCAGGTTAATCCCATAATTTCGACGCATGTCGTTGGCGATATCTGCAGGTTTGTAAATAGTCCGTGGGTCCTCAAATCTGTGCATTATCTCTCGCCCAATAAATCATGATTGAGCTTGCCTGTGATCATTTTGACGAATACCCACTTCGCAATTGTGTTCTCGCGCATACTTGCGAACTATAAAGCACTCATTTGTTTTCATCTTAGTCGAGCTTAAACGCCAACTGCAATTATCATCCACACAAATAATTGTGTACGCAGATTTGTTTGATTTTTTAATTTTGAACTCAAAGTTATGTTTTATTGCAATCCGGTGCGCAGCTTCCTGCAAATCTCTTTTTGATTGGAACAGTTGATCCACATACAATCTTCATCTTCAGGAACTACACGCGAACAATTAGAAGAGCGTGTACTCGGCCCAGCATGTGAACTCCCACCAGACTCATGTCTTTGTCTAGATACAGCAAGCAAATCCTCATTCGTAAATTGCCTTCCAAACTCGTTGTCTTGAACTTCATCGTGAATTCTGTGTGTAACCGTGAGACCGTGGTGAGTAGCAACTATTTCGGGAATAACCACATCATCCTCACGAGCAATCTCAACTGTATCCCAAAAATTATTTACATTACAACCCTCTCCATCGGAGATTTCGTGATCACCTTCGGGGACATTCTTTCTCAATAAAGTTACGCCAATAGGAGCCGACTTTCGGCATTGGTTCAATGTAATTAGATGCTTCATTTGCACTTCAGAAGTAACTTTCATAGGCGGAGTACTTATAGTTGAATGCTTCTGAAATAAAAATGTCAATTCCATATCGTACTGAGAGGGATTGACGTTAAGCATGTTTTGTATTTCTTGATACATTTCCGTAAACAGTGTTTTCTTTGTTATATATATATTGCATTAATCCCATCTCCTTCACTTGTCCATTTCCATTCTCATTGGCCACTTTTCTTCTTTTCAAATTCACCGAAATAACAAATTGGGACACATGCCATGAATCTGCATTATGAATTAATACCAGAACATAATTAATTAAATATCAGAAATTATAAGGATCTTTAAAAAAAAAAATCGGATCCGCACGACCCAGACGTGCGGGCAGTGCAGATCCGCACGTGCGGGAGTGCGGATCCGCACGGCGGGTAGTGCGGAAGCTAATTTTTCATCTGTTTGCCTAAAAAAATTATCTATCAATGTAAAAATAACGAATCAATTTTTTGATTTAATGATAACGAAATTAAATATACGTAAAATATATATTATTTCCTCTGTTTACCTAAACAATTATAGATACATATTGTAAAATTGAATCTAACAACGTAAAAATAACGAACCAATTTACTAATTTAATGAAAGTGAAATTAAAAATACGTAAAATATACTTACCGATTCCAATTGATGGCTCTAGAAACAGTATTTTTTGATGAGTGTTTGCTAAATTTATAATTTTCAAATTTGAAACAGTTGAAAAATGGAACACTTTTCAATTGTGTTGGATTCAACAGATGAACAAAGTGAAATTACATGAGATGTGGATGTGATTTTTTTATTATTGTTTTTTAAACAATAACCCAATTTTGTTATTATATAACAAACTTAAGGGTAAAATAGTCTTTCATGCATTGGATGGCTATTGTGGAAAATATTTCAAATTTTTTGCCAAAGTGGAAAAGTAGCCCTTTGACTTGGCTATACTAAAAAGTACCCCCCCCCCCCATCTTGACACAAATATGCTTAGTCTTGCATGCTAATTATGCAAAAATACGAAAAGAATTGAGTATTCATCACCCAGAAATTATAATTACAAATAGATGATTGAGAAATAATCTCAGATTTTCCCTTAATTTAGAATCTTCAATCCTCAGTCACAAAACTTCAATGTTTGGCGTTAATTGCATTGTTTCTCTTTCTAACTCTCTTCTCCAAGTTGTAACACAAAGAATAATTATTTTTACCTCTTTTATTCGATTAAATTCGAAGTTCAAATTGCATTTCAAAAAGACGTTGAAGCTGAGAAGGAAACAAATTTTTTTCTACTGAATTTGTATGATCCGATCGTGTGATAGATCTTACTGCAATCGCATAATAGAGTACTGCTATGGCATGGAACATGTGAATGTGCTCTCTGCTTTTGTTGCTTACGCCCTTGTGATTGCATGGGCTTTTGCCTTGTGATCGCAAGCTTCAATTATGACCCCAACATTATTTAGTCCTTGTTGACAACTTCCACATAGCTCAGGTCCTTTAAAATTGTAATTCAAGCCCTGCATCTTCTAAATTGTATCATTTTGATCCCTATCTTCTAATTTATGCCCAATTCACGTCATTTTCTATCATTTTTTCATTCATTTTCTCCAAAAGTTATCAAACATCGAGTTTGTAGAGAAGCAATATATACACAATATTGAGTAATAGTTTCACAAAAGTACTCTCATATAGTCATATGTCTTTTAAGGGCTTAAGAGCCTGTGTTGAGCCCCCTCCCCTCTCTCTCCCCCCCCCCCCCTCCTTTTTTTAATGTCAAAAATACATTTTTAAATAGTATTTTAATGAAAAATATGTGGTTAAAAAATAAGAATTTTTTTTGGATTTACGTGTAATATTATTTTATTGCAGAATGTATGGTTGAAAATAAGAGTGGAAAAAATGTATTTTAAAAATAATGTGAACCAAACAATGACTAAATACGTGAAGAAATTACACTCATCAATTGCACTACTAAACATGATAATCGATAAATTTTTTATACACAATTTTTATTTCTGTAAATTATACTCAGTTTAACATATCTAACAAATTCTTTTATGTGCAATAGTTAAAAAAAAAATTACCAAAATACTCATAATTGAAAATAACAAATCATCCTATATATTATAATGCTTTATATTCCATTTTTTAAAAACTATTTTCTTATTCTCCAAAAGTTCAATTATTGTTCGATTTCCATCTAAAATTAATTTTTTGAGCTCTGCTACTCAAACAGGGCTGGGGCCAATGTTATTATTATTTTTTTCCCTTTCTCATTCATCTATCCTTCCATAAAATTATGCACGCATTCTTAAAATTTCTAAGTTTCAAAATTACCCTTGCATAAATGATTAAGAAGAACAATTTTAGCTACATTTTAATAACTAATATAAAAAATTATCTTAATTTATTCATTTTTTATTCATTGGACCTATATTATTAAATAGAATATAGAAATTAAGAATTGTTATTTATTTTTGCTAGAAACAAATAAGTTACTCTTTGATGCCACTTGTTGAGAACCGGGCCAAAAAATGAAGAAGAGACTAATATGACTAGTATGAAAATATTGGATCACAAAGAAAACAAGATTTACGTGAAAACCTAAATTCGTGAAAACTACGAGATGAGGCGGAAAATTCATTATAATCAATAGTAAGGAGTTGCAAATGATCTCTTTGGACCAATAACTAATTGGACAATTGGTCAATTCCAATATGTGTTGTACACCACATATTTATACCTAATGAATCATTAGCATACTAGGAAAATTAATACATGAAGAATTTAATATAAGATGAAATCCCAATACAATGGGTAAAATCAATAATGAAGAATTTAGAATGAAATAAGAGTCAAATTTACATTGGACTCCTTCAAGGCATCTTTTCGTCTACTATCAACTCCCAATACTCCTCATCTAGTATTTTCAATCAAATATTCAATGAGAATTCGAGTCACAATCCAATTCTAACAAACTCCACATTTACACGAATTTCACTATAAGGAATAAAACTTAACTTTTCAACTCCAACAAAATTTATCCAAACAAAACACTCAACCTCTTTCACGATACACCTCCAAGCATACTCAACAAGTGTAAACAAATTTCAAGCCTTGTTTACTAGTAGAATTACCTAGTAGAATTACCTTGCATTCCAAACCAGCTCGAATCATCTAGTTCATTACTAGCTCTAGTCGAGTCATCAAACCTACTTGAATTACCACGAGCACTTCCAACTCCACCTGAGTTGTCAAACCTGCTCGAATTACCACTATCAACATGTTCAACAAGATCACAACTAAATCAATCCGAGTTAACAAATTTGCTTGAATTATCCTCACGAGCAACAAGATCACAACTTATTATGTTGCTTCTCCTTCAACGTCTAAATAAAAATCTACCATAACAAAATCTAGTGTTGCGATCTAAAAATGGATTCTCAAATTTCATAATTGCTATCCCTGAAACAATCAACCATGTTCAATTTTTGCTTTATTAACTAACATGTCCCTCCCAAAAATCGCAAGAACCCTGACCCTGAAAGTTACCAGAATCGTTCTGATACCACTTGTTGAGAATCAAACTAAATAATAAAGACGAGAATAATATGAATAATATGAAAATAATGGATAACAAAAAAAAAAAACAATATTTACGTGGAAACTCAAATTCAAGAAAATCACGGGTTGAGGCAGAGAATTCGTTATAATCAATAGTGAGGAGTTACAAATGATTTCTTTAGACCAATAACTGGTCGGACAATTGGTCAATTTCAATTTGTGTTGCATACCACATATTTTAACCAAAGAATCTATAATATATTAGGAGAATTAATACATGAAGAATTTAATAAAAGATGAAATCCCAATACAATGGACAAAACCAAAAATGGAGAATTTAGAACAAAATAAGAGTCAAATTTACATTGGAGTCCTTCAAGACATTCAAATTTACTACCAACTCTCAATACTCCCCATCTAGTATTTTCAATCAAATACTAAACAAGAATTTGGGTTTCAACCCAATTCTAGCGACTTCTACAATATTGGACGAGTTAGATGAAGTGTTTTCTATATATTTTTCTATGTTATTAATTAGAAGATAAAATTTAAGAATTTTATTTATTTTTACAATATTGGAAGAGTTAGATGAAGTATTTTCTGTATAGTATAATTTAATAAAATTATTTTTTATTGATTTGTGTTTGAGTTTAGAAAAAGAAGATAATAAATATTATAAATTGACATTTAAAAAAAAAAATCCTTTAAAGAGACTTCAATCATGGATATTTTTGTATATTATTTGTGATTTTTTTAACAAATGAAATTGTCATGCAAAATGTAGTATATAAAATGTAAAAATTATAAAACAAGGTATGCAAAGTGTAATTATAAGTGTGTATGTGTGTGTGTGTGTTTTTTTTTTTTTTTAAATTTTGATTTAAATAATAAAGAGAAGGCAAATGCAAGTTAGCTGGAGCGTGTTTTATAAATTTCCATATCCTAATCCTAACTATATAAAAGAGTGAATTTTTTTTTGCCACGTGCTGACAATTTGTATCGTCAACCAATACGATGTCATTTTTTGCATGAAAGCGTAATGTGGAAGCGTGAAGAAATGTGTAAGAGAAGAAAATTTAGGCCCTGTTTTTGTCCCTCTTTTTTCCCCTTTTTTTCCATCCATTTTCTTTTTCCAACACACTGAACGCATTAACGAGAGGTGAAAATGTACTGAATTTTAAAACACAATTTCTAATCCTAAAAATATTTAATATATAATAAATATACAATTCGGCAAAAAAATATCAAATATTTTCTAAATATTCAATTATAACAACACCGAAAATTAAATTAAGATGATTTTAAATTTTAAAATCTTCACGCTAATAAAAATATCTAATATATAATAAATATACAATTCAACAAAACAAATATCAAATATTTCCTAAATATTCAATTATAAAAACACCGAAAACTAAATTAAGAAAATTTTTAAAAAAATTAAATATTGACGCTAATATATATTTCTTAAGTAAAGTGAAAAAAAAAAAAAAAAAAAAAAACACTTTAAACTGTAAAGAGTGTCTTGAGAGTGGCCACTCTCAATTTCAATTGTGACCGTGTCAAACGGTGATGCCATGCCATCACCGTGACGTGTTACTATATATATATATATCCTATCCTAATCACAGTGATGGCAATTTGACAATGTCATTCTCAAATTTTGAAAGTGACACTCAAATTTTGAGATGGTGATGCCAAGCCATCACCGTGACACGACCACAATGACGGCATAGCCATCATCATGACATGGCCACGGAGATGACCCTTTTTTTTTGTGTTACTATTATACATATATATATATATATATATATATATATATATATATATATATATATATATATATATATATATATATATATATATATCCTATCCTAATCCTATTAAAATATCTAATATATATATAAATATTCAATACAATTCGAAAAAAAAAAAATATTTTAAAAAATTTAAAATATTCACCTAAAATATTCAATTATAAAATCACAAAAAGAAAAAACTAAATTAAAAGAAGATTTTAAAAGAAATTAAAAATCTATTTGCGTTGACACTAATAATATATATATATATATATATTTCCTATATATTATAAATATATATATATTCTTAATTTCTTAAGAAGATTTTAAAAAAAATATCATAAATATATATATATAAAAAAAAAATTTTTTAAACTATAGGTGCCTAATATTTTTTTTTTAAATTAAAAAAAATTAAAGCAAATGTCCCTCACTGTGCTGTGAGACACTGTGCTGTCTCGCACAGGGAAAGAGGCATCTCTTGGACTGTGCGAGATAGCACAGTGCACATGGCTCGCACAGTGCGAGAGTGCACATGTCTCGCACAATGCGAGACAACACAGTATCTCGCACTTGAAAGCCCAAGAATAGCTAACCAAGAGGGGAGGTGGATTGGTTATTAAAATTTTTTTGAAAATTAACTACATGTTTTAATTTAATATTCAATGAAACAATTAAACAAATATGCACAAGTACAAAACCAATTAAGAACAAGTAATGAACACAATGTAAATGCGGTGAATTAATCTAAATTCAAGCAAGTAAAAACTAAATAGATTAATTTAAGTAATAAGCCCAAATATAAAAGCGATAAGTAAAAGGGAGAGAGAGGATATAAACGATATAATTATGGAGATTCGATCCAATGCAATGATCTACGTCCCCCGTTATCAAGCTCTCCGGTATGAGCAAAGCCTTTTTCACTATGTTGATTGACTTATGGTGCAATCCAACCCTTTACAACGCTTTCGGTGGCTTACAAATAAGGAGCACTGATCCTTATACAATGTTGAGTTTTACGGGACCTCAACACGACCCACACTATTGAGCTTTACGGGACCTCAATATGACCCACACTTTATCAAAATGATTTTACAATGAAATTCCTCTCTCGATAAATAATACAATCAAGTTAAGTACTAAGAGAGGCTAACACTTCAATGAATAGTAATAAATGATAACTCAAGTGTTAGATGAAATTTTTTGATGAATATGATAATTAAAAATTAGATTCAATTAATCAAAGTGTTTCAATGAGAAGATGATGAAGATATAAATCAAATATAAGTTCAAAGAATCTTCTTAATATATATCTCTCTCTTTTAATGAATGATTGTAATAAATTAAGCACTAAGAGAGAAATGAAAAACTTTGATAAATATGATGATTTTACAAGTTTGATTCAATCAATCAAAGTTTCACAATGAGAAGATTAAGATGAAATATATACTATGTAAGTTCAAAAAGATCTTCTCAAGTAATATCTCTCTTTTGAAATTGATATAAATAAGTTAAGAACAAGGAGATATGGAAAGCTTTTATAAGAGAAGTTGATTTAAGAAATTTAATTTAAAATCAAAGTTTTCAATATGAAGAAGTAGAAAGATTTATACAATATAAGTGCAAGTACCTTCTTCAAGAATATATCTCTCTTTGAAGATTGATATAAAAAAGTTAAGCACAAAGAGATATGGAAAAACTTTGATAAAAGAAATGAATCAAGAAATTTAATTTAATAATCAAAGTTTTTGTTATGAAGAAATAAATGTAAAGATGTAAGCTCAAACAAGATTTTTCACTCACATATTTCACAAGAAAGCTCTCTTCAAGTTGTTGTAATGAATACAAAGTGAAATGATATTTATAGCCATCAAAACGGAAAAGTACTGTCCATCTGGACGACCAGTCTGGTCGACCGCCAATTTTCGGATGACCAATATAGCCGTTTGTACAATCAGAACAGTCAAATTTTGAACCGTTTGGATTTTTCGATCGACCGCCAATTTTGGCCGGTCGACCGCCACCCGGCCTGTCAACCCGTTGACTTTTTTTTTTTTTTTTTTGAAAAATGTAAACTTATAAATGATGTTTTCATTTTGAAAATCAATGTTACTTTTAATTAAAACATTTTATGCACATGATAATGAAAATAACTTTTCGTGCGCAAATTGATTTTTGAGCTATTGTCATTCATTACCAAAGATCAAAGTGTTATACCTTTACATATGAACTAGAATGCATAGTCTTTGATCTCGAAGTTTCTTTCATATTTGGCTCTTGGCTCTTGAACTTCTCGTCTTGATCTTTCTTTGGTTCTTCTCTCATGCTCTTGATCTTGATTTTTTTTGGCGTTAATCTTTAAAGCTATCGTCTCGAATGATTTGATTTGAATGCTTAACTTCACTTTGATCTATATTTCAAGTCCGATTTATAATGCTTGATTGATTTTAACATTGAACTATCATCACTCAAAATCAATTGTTAGAAGCAATATTAATCTTGTTTGTTATGATCAAAACATTAAGGATGCAGTCAACCATAGGTCAACTGCACTGTGCTGTGAGACACTGTGCGAGACAGCATAGTGCGAGATGTCACTTCCAAGACTTTTCTTCTTTCTTCATTTTTACGTACAATTGTCATCACGTCTAACTCCATTCTGCCTTTACCATTTCTCACGCAACCATCCATAAGCCAATATTGTATCATCATACCCAACTTTTGATCTCATTACCACTCTATATTTTTTTACTTTGCCCATGAAAATCTCTTCATTTCTTCCCTTATGTATTTTACCAAAGCGAGCGATGAACATTTACTCTCTGTGACTTACCTTCTGCCTAGAATTGTTTGTTGGTCTCGCAATTTCTGTTATTTTTTGTCGAAATTGTTGAAAATTCCATTTTTTTTCCTTCATGTATTTGAGTTGGAGATTTAGTGTAAGAACGTGTATTTTTTTTTTTTTGGCAAAATTTGACACGTGTTTATTCCATTCTAGACTACATTATTTAGTAGAAGTAGTGTATTGAAGCAAATATTTGATGATAAATGGTAAATTTCAATACACATCCTTAAATGATTATTACTATTCATATACAACAATATGCTTCTATCTAAACAAAAAATAATCTTTAATTCTTACTGCTGATCTTTCACTCTCAACTAAAATCAATAGCACCTTACTTTCTACGCTAATAAAAACACAATAACTACAGAACCCGTGCATCGCACGAGGCACAAACTAGTATTTAATAAAGAGAAAGAAAATGTGAGTCAACTTCAAAAACGTGTTCGATAGGACTTTTGAAATCCAAAAACCATTTCGAAAGTTAAGAATGTATTTTTTTACATGTTTAAATAATTCTCTAGAAATACTTTGTCTAATTAAAAGAACATTTAGAGAAGATGACCGAGATAACTTTCTTAAGAGACTCTTTTGCCCAAACAAGCCTGATGTATCAACTTAAAAGAAGCTTATATGAAAAAAAAAATAATAATAATAAAAAAAATAATAATAATAAAGATTGCTATTTTCTCAATTACGAATATAGCTTCAACCTTTTCTGGTCAATCATTTTATATTGATAACGAAGTCTCAGCAGAGCTATGGAGTAAGGTAGAGTTAAATTTTTTCCCAAGGCACTAAAGTTTTCTTCATTGCTTATTTGAATGAGATATAGAATACCTATATATTGTTCTCTAAACGTCTCAGCGTTAAATTATTGCTTATTTCATTTGACAGATGACTTAATATTCATTAGTTTATTCTTCACTGTGTTGCAAGTTAAATTCTTACATGCTATATTTTCATAAACCTTAAGTTTTGTGAACTCAAATGAATTCATCTGTCCAAGGTAACCCGAGGAATTCCCTCAAAATGTGTGTATCTATTGCATAGGTAGCTGATACTGTATCTGCTGAAGGTGCTAGTTTACTGGATGAATGGTATGTTGGCTGTGATGCCAATTATATTGTATGCGAAGGAACTTCTATTCGAAAGTATCTTGGGCAGTCAAGTAATCTTGTTACAGTATGTGTTCCATAGCCATTTATGAAGATTTGAGAGATTGTGTAATGTTCAAAACAGAGTAAAATCTCATATTTGTCATTTGTGATGATGTTGGCACATGAATTTACACTATGCTCCCTATGATTTTATTCTTAGTTCACCTGCTTAAATATCTGATATACTGTTCTGGTACTTTTTTGGTAATCTATAAACTAATATTTTGCTTGCCTCAGCCAGCATGGGTTCTAAAGTCTGCAAAGGAAATTCGTTTGCAGAGGCTTGTACATTTATCTGCAGATTTGGCTAGGCAAACTGGAGCTTTGCTTGACATGAGCGAAAATGGCATCTTTAAGGAGGTACACAGGCTTTTCACCATTAATTCTTTTTCTTTTCTTGATCTCCTTGTTTCTTAACAGGTCTCTGTAACACTTTATAAGCCTGTAACTTTAAGTCATGAGTTTTACAGACAAATTTTTAAGCATTTACAAGCCACGGGTATCTGAAATGCACAAAACATAGATTGGTGGAAGCCAGTTGGTGAAGATTCTCCTTTTTCTTACTTGTGCATTTCTTGGAGTGATTGTAACCCTTGAGATGTTTCTCAGTTAGCCTACACCAAGGGCTGCTCCTATTTCTGGCTACAAAATGTTGTATCTGGAGTCAACTCAACTCATGATATTAATCTGGTGTGCATCACGGTTGAAATGTCCAATTCTAGTTAGAAGGCATCAGGAAGTAGTTTCAAAAGAACTATTAAAATCATTCTTTTAATCTGAAAACTAGTTTCCCACTCTGCAGTTTATTTGTGTTTTATTGCGATAGGTCGGAGTACTAGTTAGAGTTAGTTCTAGCACGTAATTTGTTCTTTTGGAGGTTATATATCAGATAAGCTGCACACAAAATGGCTGACTGGTACTCAGATCTTTGTGTTTTATCCATTGATTGTGAGTAAAAAATCAGACACGTGAGTTCTTTGAGACAAAAGAGGACGTAAGGGAATCAGAGACTTCATAAATGAATTTATCCCGACCTCTTACAGAAAGGTCACTTGAAGTCTATTTTATTATTTTATTTGTTTTTTCTGCCAGTTCTATTGTCTTTTGTCGATTAGGACTTGTTGAATATGCTTCTTCTCTCCCATTGGACTTTGGGGTAAAAACCTGGGTTGCTGCTTTTTTCTCTGACCGAGTTTTGTATTTGTGGATTGGGATGGTACGATTAGTAGCCAAATATGGCCATAAACCGTTCTTGAAGTTTTTTGAGTACAAATATTCAATTTGAGAGGTTGAGTTGGAATTGAAAATACTCTAGTATACGAGGTATTTGGATATGTTTGATCGGGTAATTTACATCTGTTTTCTCCAAGGAAACATTGGAGAAATTAATATGCACTGTTCTTATTGGTTTTATGATTCTATCTCATAGGAGAATATGTCGACTGATGAAATAGAAGTAGCTATCGACACAGATTCAGGACAGGCTGACCGGCTTCGGTTGGTTTACTCCAGCAAAGAGACTGCAGAGCTTGGATATTTTGAATTCAAGCAGATAGATTTTCTGGGAAGTCGTATAAGTTTTGAAATGTTGAAACACGTAAATGGCGATAATAGTAGTAATGTCTATGAACTGTTGATCAGAGAATGAGTTCGTTTTCCAGAAGTTGGCATTTCTTTAATCTTTGGTGTTGAAATTCCCCGCAAATCATAAATTGAGCCTTGTGTTGGATTACATAGGTCATGTACGATGCTGTAATCCAACAGTATTGTTGATTTTATTAGAGTTTTGCTATAAGTACATTATTATTGACATTAAATTTGACATTGCATTCACATACAAGGGGTGGAGCCCACAATTAAAATAATGGTGAACCTCATACATTGTGAGTACAATTTCAAAGATAGTGTAAAAAAATAATGTACTTGAAGATTAATTCATTTTAGGGATAATTGCAGTCGCGGTCCCTAATCTTTGCATTTTTTGCAGACTTTACCCCAACCTTCATTTTGTACCACCCGGAGTCCCAAACCTTTAATAAATTCGCACCCAAGGTCCAACTGGACAGAAACCGTTCAAAAGACCGTCAGTTGACCAAAAAAATCCAAATTTAATCAATTTTGACTAAATTCAAAAGGGCAAAATAGTAAGTTTGTATTTTTCCAAATATTAACAATTAAATTAAAACAAATAACTTCATCACCCCACACATCCCCAGCCTACGCCCCAAACAGTTGCATCTTTCCCAAACACAAAAACACACAGCTGCATCTTCCCTAAACGCCCTACGAATTCCTTACAGCTGCATCTTCTCCAAACACCCACCCTCACCCTCCAAAATCAAACACAAAAACCAGAGATTAACACAAAATCGTTTATGGGGAAGATGAAGATTCGGCCGAGAGATTAACACAAAATCGTCTATGTTGATGATGAAGATTCGTCCGAGAGATTAACACAAAATCGTCCAAGATCAGAGACCCACAAAAGAAGATTCGTCTCTGGTTGGGCACTTCGATTCTGCTGAGGAAGTTGCCCAGGCCTATGACGCTACTGCCCGCTTCCCCTGTGGAGCCTAAAGCTAAGACAAACTTCCCCTAGATGCTAACGCCTTCCCTGATTCCAACCCTAGTAACCCTATTCAACAATCGATCAACAATAACCCTAATGATGCATTCATGAACCCGTTCGCTGCTGCTTTGGAGCTGACTAATGGGGCTTCTGAAAATTTCAATCTTGGGATTGAAGATTGGGAGAAATTGTGGTATCTCCCCTTTGCAATTACTCTATCTTTTAGGGTTCTAAGAGGAGGCACCGAGTTTTATTTATCTCCCTAACCATGAGAGCTAAGTGGAAGAAGAAGCGTATGAGGAGGTTGAAGAGGAAGTTTCGAAAGATGAGGCAGAGATCCAAGTAGTCCTGTCCCTGAATTTCCAGAGCGTCTATCACTTTGGCTCTTTTAAGAGTTTCTTATTTTCATTGTCTCGATTTCGTTAAATCTGTTTTAGAACTCTCCTACGTTTTGGCAAGCAGGAAACTCGACCGGTGAGTTTTTTTTGAATGATGACAATGCGTGTTATTGAAGAATATAACTGGTGGTGGTGACCGGTGTTGGTAGTGGTGGTGACCGGTGGTGGCGACGGGACCAGTGTTGGTGGCTGATTTTTTGTTGTGGGGCGTAGGCTAGGGTTTTAATTTAATTGTTAATATTTGGAAAATGCAAACTTACAATTTTACCCTTTTTAATTTGGTCAAAATTGATTAAATTTGGACTTTTTCGGTCAACTGACGATCTTTTGGACGGTTTCCATCCAGTTGGACTTCGGGTACGAATTTATTAAAGGTTTGGGACTCCGGGTGGTACAAAATGAAGGCTAGGGTAAAGTCTACAAAAAACGCAAAGGTTAGGGACCGCGGCTGCAATTATCCCTTCATTTTATTATGTTGTGGGTTTGTAAGCACAACAGTATTGGATGGATAAGTTGGATCATACAATAAATACGATTTTAATTTCTCACGTGGATTCAATCAAAAGCATTTCAGCAAACATACCATAATTGAAAAGAATTTGCAAAGGTTAACAGATCAACTTTCTTTTAAGCATCCATGCTAGTAGATTATGCAGAGAACTTATTTTGAGCAATGGAAATTAATGCAAATAAACTATTATGTAAATAGTCATAGTTAATTGTTGATTAATTTGGGAAATTAACCCTCCCCCCCCCCAAGAAAAACTTCTCTAATGATTTTTGGCCATTGGAGTAATCCGGAAAAGAACTGGACAACAAAATGTTAATGACTTTTATTGTTATTTAAAATAATGAATGCTACTTTTGAACAATATTCTAAAAACTTCGTCTGAGTGGAGTCTAGGCGTGAGACTTGGGCAAAAAGCCATGCCTTGACAATGAGCGCTTAGTGGCGCTTTATTAATTTTATTTTTTTAAAGGCTTTTTATTCAACTTTAGTTTTAAGTTTTTAAATGATTTTATCTGTACAAAAGTAAAAAAATAAAATAAAAAAAAGGCTAGAAAATTTTAAGTAGGACTTGTCTAGTTGAAAGTTAAAAATGTGAAAAATAATTTAGTTTTTGAATTTCGAAAACTTGAAAATTATATAATCGACTAATTATAAGAATTATTAATTAAATATTGTATTTTATAATTTTAGATATTTGGTATTTTTTAATTGTTATGAAATAAAGAGAAAAAAGAATAAAATAGAGAGAAGTTAATAAACTTGTGTGTTTTATTAAGAAACAAAGCCTCATATTTATAGGAAAGAATTAGACATAGAACGAATACAACAGTCATAATGACTAGGGCAGCAAGGGTATAAAAGTCACTCAAAAATATTACATATTTACAACATTTTCCCTTGAATGACTATTTATACAATAACTATCATTGAAACATTATTTGGAAAAAATCCAGTGGGACAAAAATGCCAACAAATAAAAAAAATAATAATTTGGAGTAATAAAATGTTGCCTCATTAAAATCTTGTCAAAAAAATCTAGCAAGACAAAACTTGATCAAATGAAAAAGAGTACAACTACTTTCCCTGATTTCAATTTTTATATCAAGCAATCCATGTCTTATAAGTCAATATCTTCAATATTGATATCGTATACGTCAATGTCTTCAAATAACCGTCTTCATACAAAATATTTATCAATATTTAATGATGGTAGTAACATATTAATTTGAAAAATAACTCTTGTTGAACTCTTCGGGGGGTTTCATACATATCGGAGTATTATTTTGAGAGTAAATGTCATGTAGGTTATGAACATTCATTACACAAAGAATATGCCTTATTAAAATCATATTAGGAAAAACCCTGGGCAAAAATCCTAAAGAAGGAAAAATAATACATTATTCTTTTGAGTACGCAACAAAAGTTATCTCATTAAAAACTTTGTTAAGAAATCCCAATGGGATATAACCTTGGTTAAGGGAAAAAGAATAGAACACATATTTACTCCCATTTATGATAATATCACTGAATTATATGCTTTAAGCATAAAATCTTTCTGGGATAACATTAATAATTATACTAAATGAGTTGACTTAAGTCTAGAAACTTCAGGTTTCTCTAATAAATTTAATTTAGGATTGTGTTTCTTTTATTTGGTAAATCATTACTTCGATTGATATATTTTAATGCATTTATTTCGATTCCTCGTTATATGATGCTACACACCATGTGCAAAAGTATTGCCGACATCTTTTTTTTTTCGATTTTATTTTTTCTATAATGACACAACTTATTAAGATATCTCAAGTTTCATTATTTCAAGTACATGAACCTCTTCTGAGGTTTTAAAGCTTGTTATGTCTAAATACTCATCAAGAGTACATGCCTCCTTAATATGATCATTTTTACTAATTGTCCCATTTTTGTTTATTAATTTTAATATTGTAATTGAATATTATCACTCTTTAGGCATGTCATAGATATATTAAATATAGGGTTAAATTCATCAATGGTCACCCAACTTTGTACTTCGTGTCACCATGATCACCCAATTTGATTTTATTTCACCATAACCACCCAATTTCATATAATGTTTCATCATGGCCACTCGATTTTATATAACTTTTCACCATGGCCATCCAACTTTTTTTTTCACCATTCTCACTAATTTTAAAAGGGGTAAAATGGTAACTTTGTATTATATGTATAAAATGAATTTTTAAAAAAATTCAAATAAAAACTTATTTCAAAAGAATAAAATAAAAACTTATTTAAAAAAATGTTACTTAAAAAAATAAAATAAAATAAAATAAAAACTTATTTTAAATTTGAAAAACTTTTATTTTTTAAAATTTATTTTATACATATAATACAATGTTACCGTTTTACCCCTTTTAAAATTATTGAAAATTATGAAAAGAAATTGGGTGGTCATGGTTAAATGTTATATGAAATTAGGTGGTCATGGTGAAATAAAATCAAATTGGGTGGTCATGGTGAAACAAAATTAAATTGGATTGCCATGGTGGCATGAAGTATAAAATTGGATAGCCATTGATAGATTTAACTCATCAAAATGTTAACAAATTGTCATACTAGGACATCAATTCGTGTTGGGGTATTTAAAATCGGTGTATGATATATTATTGATCTCTTTGGTCAGTAAATACATCTAAATAAAATATCTTTCGAGTTTCTGGTTCAAATTATCTTTTGCGAGGATTTATACACTACGACAAAATTGTCATTTCGCGACAAGTTTTTTTGCGACATGCAAAAAGTTATTGCAATAAGCTATTTAACGCGATACGTTTTTAAAGTTTGTTGCTAAAATTGTGATGAAAAAATAGGTGTCAAAAAATATAAGGCGACATAAAAAGTTGTCGTGAAATGTGAGAAGTCGCGACAAACAATAAAGACCGTCACCAAAAGAAGGCGCCAAAATATGTTTTTGGTGGGAAACTTATAGCGACAAACTTTTATTTCTTGCAACAAGGAATATTTGCTGCTAAAAGCTCTATAGATAAAGAAACAAATCGTTACTAAAAAATTATTGTTTGCAACGAACAAAACATGTTGCCATAGGTCTTCAACAACGTTTACCTGTATGTTGCGGGTTGTGATGTTGTTGTAGAGTCGAAGGATACGAAAACATGCAATGTACGTTGTAAAAGGCCTCAAATGCAAGTTGTTGTCAAGTTTTTGCAACATTCTTTTATTTTTTGCAACAAGTTTTTTGTTCTAACTAAAGATGACATTTTAATATGTAATATACTTTTTCTAAATTTTTTTTTTATTTTTTACCAAGAGAAAAACTATTTAATAAAAAGTTTATAAAATGTATAAATTTTTTTTATCTCCAATAAAATTCGAAAAAAAAGTCATTACAAGATTTCAAGTACTTAATAATTTAAAAAAAAAAAAAAAAACTGTTAGGTTGAAAATTCATTGACCGTTACAAAAAAATTACATATTACTCATTTTTTACAACATATAATGAAGTTGTTAAAACTTCATCCTATAGCAACATTTCTCACATGTTGTGAAAAAATTCAATGTTCGTTGCATGTTTTAATATCTTCATAGTCAAAATTTTATTTCACAAATCACAACCCACCTACTAGATCCGACCCGATCCAAATATTAATAAAAACAAGAGCCTCTCAATTAGGGCAAGATTATGATATACTCTCAGCCGTCTTCCTTTTCCTCTTCATCTCCTTCTCTTTCTTTGAGTCCCGGTTCTCTTTCTCACCATGGTTGCGATAAGGGGTGAGCGGCGCTTTTGAAACATAAATAAGAGAAGACCTCCCTCCCGTTCCACAGATGAAGTGCATGTATGTGAGTGGAGCGAGTGCAGGTGCAGTTTAGTGGCTGTGAGATATGGGTAATGGAGGGATGAACTTGATGATAGGGACAAGGACTAGACACGACAAGGGCAACTGCGTGGAGGTGGGGGGAAGCAGAAAATCATTTTTATTTTTATTTTTTATTTAGGAAAAATTAGGTCATTTCTTTATGGTTCTTCAATATACCTCATATAGTGCCTAAAGAATGAGTCATGTGATGTTTTTAGAGACTCGCTTACTACAAAAGTTAAAAGTTTGGGAACTTGTTTACCAAATAAATTGAATTGTGATTGAAATGCACATTTACAAATAGACGTGTAATATTCCTGAACTATTTTGATATTTCTCTTCATTATATATGTAAATCCATTCCTAGATAGATATTGGAGGCTTTGTTGTGTTGAATTATTGTTAAAATGCTGGCATAGTTTCAATTTGGTTTTAGTTGAAAGAAATAGGTTTTTGATTTAAATACAAATAGGGATCTTTGTCATGAAATCATTATGTGTCTCTTATTTGTGATTGTGTTTGTATTTTTTGCAGGAACTAGTTTGGTTGCAAAGTTTTTAAGGGAAAGTGGTATTACACTTTTCAAGGTGTGAGAAAAAACTATGAAATTGCTTGGAAAATGTGACATGTATTTCTTCAGTCCCGAGCATCCTTCCTTGACTGAACTGCCTTAGAGGGCTCTTGATTGGGCGTAGATGAGAAATTGAAGTCAGGTTGTCCCTATCCATTACTTACATAATTGCACAATTGTCTGTTACAACGTTTAGTCATTGATTATTATAAAATAACAATTTGGTAACACTACATCGGAAAGAAAAAGTACTCCTTAAGTATTGCCTTGAAAATCTTCGTTGAAGTACATCAGAAAGAAAAAAGTACTCCTCAAGGTAATGCTCTCGCTGCATAGCAAATTTTTAAAGTAGGATAGTTCACACAAATCACTTTGCCTTTTTGTATTCTTGTAGAAGACATTTCATTTAATTCAAATGCATATGGCATCTATGTCGTGATGTTATTGTCATCTCTTAGTTAACTTTAACTTCAGTTTGGATTAAGAGTTGGTTTGTCACTACATTATGCACAGTGTCAACCATACTTATTTGATTTCATGTATTCACAGTTGGCTAACTCTCTACTAATGTATTGTGTTTGAAGGCAAATAATGATTTTGATGCTAAACCAATGGTGATGCTTTTGGGTTAGCTAAATTTAAGCTATTCATACATTTGGTATAAAAGTTTTGACTACTTCTCTTTGTCTCTCACTTTTGACCAATCTTCTGTAACCAATTTCTTGTCTTGGTTCATGTGATGGACTTGTTTATAACTGAAGCTGTATGACTACCTTATCTCTCTCTCACACACACACACACACATACACATACACATTTTGCTACATGTAATTGTCGCAGGTGTTGTTTCTATGATGAATCCATGACCTGATTTCAATGGTTCTTAGCTTTTGATTACCAGCTTGTAAGTTTCGTTTTTACAGTAATTCGTACTATTGATAAAAGTAACTTCTAAACTTGGTCCAATATGCTCTCCACAACTTGTTCTCACTAGTAAGATAATTGCACAGGCTGGATGGTGAGCATGTTGTTTTTGGTAAAGTCAATAAAGGCGTGGATACTATGTATGCCATCGAGGGCACAGCTGGAACCTACAGTGGGAAGCCTAGAACAAAGGTAATTATTGCTGATCTTGGGGAGATACCGAAGAAAAAGTGGGATGAGGACAATCGAGCTTCATGACGACGAAGGCAACAAATTTTGGAGTATAACTTATTGATGTGGCTTAGAATTTTATATCTTTTGTTCATGTTCATTAAATTGTTTAACTTATTGATGTGGCTTAGAATTTTATATCTTTTTGTTTGGCAAAACAGTAATTTGTTCTTTTTGTTAATTGACAAATATATGGTTGGCTATTGTAGAGGGAAAAAATCAAGTTTACACAATAATTTATATGTTGTAAAATAAAATATGTGACATATATAAATATCATAAAATAAATTAAGCAATAACTATATATCGTTGTACAAATAATGATGCGACAAACTTTTTGTGTTGTGAAATAAATTTAATTACAAACATCACTTGTTATATAATAAAATTTACTACAAATATTGGATATTAAAGATATATCACTACAAACATGTGTTGTTGCAAAATAGAATAGATAACAAAAGTTATACTTTTAACATAATATTAGCAACAAACATTTTTTTCTCGCAAAAATTTTATTGGAATAATCGTTGCGACAAACAGACTTATCGCCATTTTGATTTTTCGCAACATATATAAGTTGCGATGACATTATGGTGACAAAAATCATGTTGCTATTTCATATTTTCTGCGTCAAATAAATAATGTTGCGAAATTATTAATGCGATCAATGAGCAAAAGTTGTCGCAGAATACATTTTGTGACTCATATAGCACGACAATTCTCGCAACAAGTAGATACTTGTCGCTAAATTACTTTTGCAACAAAATTCCAATATTCGCGACAACATTTTTTTGTCGCGAAATCAGTTATTTTTTTGTAGTGATATAATGATACATTTGTACATTATTTTCAACTTTTTAATCCCCCTTTAATGCTAAGATATTAGTCCAACCAAAATCGACAATCAATAAATTACGTTATCAAATATCACCCATTTGAGATAATGGTTAAAGCTGTACAATTTTCTCAGCATTCTTTACTTTCCTTCTCAGTGTCTTGTGGTAGATCAATTTTACATATATTGCACTATGAATATAATTAGATGAAAAAATTAGGTTATAACCATAAGTCAATTATAACATGGAGAACTATGATATATGATGCGAAATAGCATTCCTTAAACAGATATTGGATGTATTTTGTTATCAATTAAATTAACGAGAGACGTTTAAAAAATAATATTGTTAAACTATTTATCGATATCTTAACTAACACTTATTAAAATATTGAGAATTAGGATCACTAGTATAAACAAGACACACCTTCTTGATTGTATAATCTAAAGAGTATGCATGATTTAATATATGAGCAGTAATTTCGCAAATTTCAAGTTGTGAACACCATGCAATCATCTACTATTTGTATCAAATTTATTAGATACAAATAGTATTTAGATGGTCAACACGGAGGATGATTGGGCTCCATTTACCATCTGATTAATTTTCAGAAATATATGAAATTCAATCCATATCGTAGCTAGAACAAACATCATATAAGATTTTATTGGATTGAAAAATCTTCTGGTTTTTCATTGAATATCCATTTGATTTTTTTTTTTAATTTTGCATCACTATGGATCCAATGATGGTCCAACTGGTTATGTCAAACAATAAGATCAAATTAAATTTCTGGTTCAATATAAGATATAATGAGATTCATGGTGCGAGAGTTAGCAAGGATAAGGATCCGTTGATCGTGGAGGAAAGACTAATGATTAAGCCACGAGCAAAGTAGGTCAAGAAGCATGTGATTACTTATTCAAGCTATGATGGGTGAAACATCGATTACAACAAGCAAAATGACAAGTTTCATATTGGACATGAAAGAAGAAAGAAGAAATAAGAAGGATCAACTTGGTTCAAACAACAGACGAAAGAACTGAGGAGGTGATCAACTACGTCTGCATATTTCTATACAGAGAGCAAAAATGGAAATTTTTGAATAACTATGCGATTGCATGTTCCAACACTATGAGGCCGCATAACACAAGTTCGACAGCGAATTTTTTAATTTTTGGAAAGAATCATAGTTTAATTAAAACTCTAGTTTTATGGTAATTTTTGATATCTTTAGGCTTAATTCCATTTTTGATTAGGATTATATGAATTTCTTATAAATAGGACCCATTCTTTTCATTGTAAAATATACAATTTGAGGGATATTATTTGAGGCATATTTGCTTTCAACTCGTTCTTCATTGAATTAATTTCGAACTTATCAATGATGAATTTCTCGTGGCATTCATCAATTCATGTAAGGTTCGTAAGTTTTGTGATTATGGGGCAAGATATTGTTTGCGATTGTCTTGGTTATTTGGTTCAATAATTTATCGGGAGAAGTTTTTTCAAACGTTGATTATTGGTATTCTTAGGTTTGATTTAATCTGTCGTGCCAAAAAATCAAGGTTATATCTTTTACTTTTTTTGTTTGCGTTTTCATCCCCACTCTTCTTGTTCTTTGTATTCTTTATCTTTTGAGTTATTCAATCTAATTTAAGTTCCAAACAAATTCAAAAGTTGTTTGTGGGCTAAATTAGTGCCCAAATTATTATTTTTTTGGAATTTTTGGGCTCATTGAATTTCCGTGCATTTAGTAAAAAATTCCGACAATTGCAAAAAAAATAAAAAATAAAAAATTCCAAAGTCAAAAGTGTCCAATTCAAATTCAAGAAACACCTATCTTGAATTTATCCTTAGTGTTCATTCGAGTGCTAATTCCTACTTTCTTAAGTTATTCTACAATCAAAATTTTCCTTACTCAATTCTTTGTTTGAATTTCCCAATGATTGAATTTTGTTGAGATCGAATTAGTTATTTGAAGCCCTTGCAAGGAAGCATTGAGTGAAAAAATGTAGAGTTGTGAGACTTATAGATAGAAAAAGCCAAATTGAGTGATACACGAGAGTACATACAAGAGGTAAATATTATTCTAGATTTAGGATATTTGACAAAGACAATCCTACTTCAAGTGGGAAGAATAGTCAAGTCATCATGACGGAGGAGATGATACGACATTTGAGAGGTTGTTTGAGGATATGAGAGATAGAATGGATAGGCAAGAAGTGTAGATGGAGAGACAAGACACATTGCTTGCTAATTTATAGAGTGAACAACCTAGAGAAGTTCCTAACGCGAGAAGGCATGGTAGGCGGGAGCCTAGAGTGAAAATTGGTAATGAAAATGAAATGGGTAGTGAAATTGATGATGATGCATTAGTGGACACTCAAATAGGAAGAATAATGAATTGAGGAGATAGACATGATAGAAGGGCTATAGATTATGTTGGAGATGAAGTTGATAGAAATATGGAAAATATTAAAATAACAATTTCGTCGTTCAAATGAATGAGTGACTTGAAAGCATATCTGGAGTGAGAGAAGAAGGTAGAGCTTATATTTGAGTGTCATAACTAATCGAAGGAGACAAAAGGTAAAACTTTTTGTTAAGTTTACTGATTATGCTAGCATTTGGTATAATCAAATAGCAACATCTAGGAGGAGAAATCATAAAAGGCCTATTGAAACATGTGAAGAATTGAAGGCTATCATGAGGAAGATGTTCGTTATAATAATTACTATAGGGATCTTTATCAAAAATGACAAAGCCTTTATCAATGATCTAGGAGTGTGGAGGATTATTACAAGGTAATGATGCCATGATTAGAGTGAATTTTAAGGAGGATCGGAAGGCCATCATAGCTCGATTTTTGAATGGTTTGAATAGGAAAATAGTTAATATGGTAGAACTACAACATTATGTATAGTTGGAGGACATGCTATATGTAGCTATGAAGGTTGAGAAGCAGTTGAAGAGAAATGGAGTAGCTACATATCCATCAAGTTCTACATGTTATAATTCTTCGTGAAAATCGAAGTGGGATAGCAATAAAGGTGATAGGGTTGTTTCAAAAAGTATAACTGAGCTACTGAAGGGAATATAGGAAGTTGCTAGCAAAGCTGTACCTAAGGCGGATTCCCAACCCCATAGGAATCAGGATATCAAATGCTTTAGGTACTTGAGAATGTGACACATTACTTCTCAAAGCCCAAACAAAATGACGATGATTCTACGTGATAATGGAGAAGTGGTGAGCGATAGTAAAGGTGATTATGATGATATGTCGGAATTGGAGGATGGTAGTAATGGTAAGAAAGTATAGTATGCAGTGGGAGAGCTGTTGGTCACAAGGCTGACACTTAGTGCTCAAATCGAAGTAGATGACTTTGAGTAATAAATGAAGAGCATATTTCACACAAGATGCCATGTCAACAAGGTATGTAGTATGATTACTAATTGGGTAGTTGTACCAATGTGGTTAACACTACACTTATTGAGAAATTGAGATTAACCATACTAAAATATCATAGGCCTTACAAATTGCAATGATTAAATGAATGTGGAGAGATTAAGGTGAATAGACGAGTGTTGGTGAATTTTTCAATTAGGAGGTATCATGACGAAGTGATGTGTGATATAGTTCCTATGCATGTTAGGCATATTTTGTTGAAGTAGCCATGACAATATGATAGGAAAGTAATGCATGAAGAGTACAAAAATATGTATATGTTTCCTAAAGATGGAAAATCTATTACTCTTGTGTCGTTAACACTAGCACAAGTGTATGATGATAAAATCAAATTGAAAAGTGAGGAAGAAAAAATATTGAGAGAAAAGGGGAGCGAGATTAATCTTTTACAATAAGAAAGAAAGAGAGAGAAAAAGTGAGGTGGCCAATTGTGTAAAAAAAAAGTAGAGTCACAAGGGAGTGAAGAAAAAAAAGTCTTATGAGAGAATAGAAAAGTCGAAAGTGAATTTCTTTGTAGAAATGAGTAAGTTGAAGAAAACAATAGTTGAGAACTGACCCACGATCTTATTGATTTATAAGGAATCACTCCTCATTTTTGAAGAATCTAAAACACCCCTCCTTAGTTTGGCTACTACTTTATTGCAGAAATTTGAAAACTTGTTTCTGGAGGACATGCCTAGGGGTTACCATCCATTCGAGGCATTAAGTATTAAATTGACTTCATACCTAGAGCTATCATTCCAAATAGACCAGCCTATCGGAGTAATCCCGAGGAGACCAAAAGAACTTCAAAGATAAGTGGAAGAATTGATGAGCAAAGGGTATGTGAGGGAAATCATGAGTTCATGTATCGTGCCAGTGCTACTTGTGCTGAAGAAAGATAGAACTTAGATTATGTGCGTAGACTGTTGGACGATCAATAACATAATGATAAAATATCGTCATCCTGTACTTATGTTAGATAAATTACATGGATCGTGTATGTTTAGTAAAATAGATCTTAAATGTGGATATTATCAAATTAGGACGAGAGAAGTGGATGCATTTTCAAAACTAAGTATGATTTATATGAGTAGTTAGTCATACCATTTAAACTTACTAAAGCAGCTAGCACGTTTATGAGATTATGAAATCATGGCTTGCATTCATTTATAGGTAAATTCGTAGTAGTTTACTTCAATAATATCTTGGTATATAGTAAGGATTTAAATGTGTATATAGGACATTTAAGATGTATGTTTGTGATCTTAAGACAAGAACAACTTTATGCTAACTTTAAGAAGTGTATATTTTGCATGGAAAAAAGTTATTTTTCTTAGTTATGTTGTTAGAGTAAAGTGAATTGAAGTGGATTAGGATAAAATCAAAACTATCAAGGAGTGCCCAACAATTAAAAGCATAACTGAGATAAGAAATTTTCACGATTTAGCTAGTTTCTATATGCGTTTTGTTAAAGATTTTAGCACAATTGTCACACCACTCATGGAGATTGTAAAGAAAAGTGTAGAATTTCATTGGGGCGTTGAACAAGAACATGCTTTTAATACTATTAAAGATATGTTGTGTAGTGCATTAGTTTTAACACTACCTAACTTTAACAATACTTTTGAGATTGAATGTAATGCCTCAAGAATATGTATCAGAGCTGTCTTGATGCAAGAACGAAGGTCAATAGCTTACTTTAGTGAAAAGTTAAGTGTAGCAGCTCTCAACTATTCTACATACGACATGAAGTTGTATGCATTTATTCGAGATTTGGAGACATGATAGCATTACCTATGACCTAAGGAGTTTGTGATTCACATCGATCATAAGTCTTTGAAACATTTGAAGGGTGAAGGTAAATTAAACAATAGATATGCAAGGTGGATGGAGTTCATCGAAATATTTTCATATATTATTCGGTACAAACAAGGTAAGGAAAATGTGGTAACAGATCCATTATCAATGAGATACGTCTATTAACTTCCTTAGGTGCCAAATTGCTAGGATTTGAGTATGTTAATGACATATATACTAATGACTATGAATCATGTGACAAATGTGCTATAGATAGATTTTTTAGACATGATGGATATTTATTTCAGGAGAATAATTTATGTGTACCTAAATATTCAATGAGAGAATTGTTAGTACATGAAGCACATAGTGGAGGTTTAATGGGTCACTTTGGAGATAAAAAGACCTTAGATATGTTAAATGAACACTTTTATTGGCCTAAGATGAAAGTTGATATTGATCGGGTTTGTAGTAGATGCATTACTTGTAAAAAGGTTAAGTATAATGTTTTATCTCAAGGTTTGTATAGGCTATTATCCATTCCTAGTAAGCCTTGTGTTGATGTGTCTATGAACTTTGTGTTGTGTTTACGTAGGACTAAGAAATGAAGAGATTCCTTTTTTGTGGTGGTAGATAAGTTTAGTAAGATGATACATTTCATTCCATGTCATAAAACTGATGATACTACTAATATTGCGGATTTATTTTTTAAGGAAGTAGTGCGTTTACACGGGATACCTAGAAGTGTTGTATCAGACCGAGATGTTAAGTTCCTTAGTCATTTTTGGAAGAGTTTGTGAAGTAAGTTAGGGACTAAGATATTATTCTCTACTACTTGTCACCCACAAATGAATAGGCAGACTGAGGTTGTTAATATGACTATGATACAACTATTGCGCACTATCATTAATAAGAACTTGAAGAGTTAGGAGAGTTGCTTGCCATTCATAGAATTTGCATATAATAGGGCCATGCGTTCTACTACTTATACTCCATTTGAATTGTTTATGGTTTTAATCCACTAACACTTTTGGATTTAATTTATTTACTTGTTGATGAGAGAAGTAGCTTGGACGGAAAGAAGAAGAACGAGTTTGTAAGATCCCTCCATGCATAGGTACGATGCTAGATTGAGAAGAAAAATGAGCATTATGCTTCTCAAGCAAATAAAGGACGGAGGCGCATTACATTTGAACCAATAGATTGGGTTTGAGTGCATATGAGAAAGAAATGCTTTTCAGCTCAAAAGAAGTCAAAGTTGAATTGAGAGGAGATGGACTGTTCCAAGTGCTTGAAAAGATCAATGATAATGCTTATAAGTTGGATCTTTAAGGTGAGTATAACATTTCTGCTACTTTCAATGTTTCTGATCTTTCCTTGCTTGATGCATGTGGAGATTCGAGTACAAATCTTTTTGAATAGGAATGGAATGATGTGATTCATGATACGAGAGCTAGAAAGGACAATGATCCGTTGATCATGAAAAAAAGGACCAATAATTAGGTTACGAGCAAAAAAAGGTCAAAGAAACCATGAGATTACTTGTTCAAGTTACGGTGGGTGAAACATCAATCACAACAAGTAAAATGACAACTTTGATATTGGGCATGAAAGAAGAAACAAGATGGATCAACTTGGTTCAAGCAACAGATAGAGGAGCTAAAGAGGTTAACTATACGACTGCATAGTGGTCGCATGCCTCTATACCAAAACACAAAAAATGAGAATTTTTAAAGAACTACGCGATCGCATGTTCCAACACTATGTGGCCACATAGCACAAGTTCGATAGCGAATTTTTAAATTTTTGGAAAGAATCTTAGTTTAGTTAATCCGTTTGTGATACAAAGATGAATTTTAATTGATTTTTTTTTTTTTTGGAGCACACAAAAAGTAATGCCACCTTTTCTTTTTTCCTTACAAGAAATTGCTTTTCTTACCTCAATGTGGTTAGAGATTTAGGAGTAGAAAGAAGAATAAACTTTGTTATGGCTAGTACTTCGCGTTGATAACACATTATAAAATGAAGAGAAAATAGAAGAAAATAGAGAGAAGTCAATAAACTTGTATGTTTCATTAAGAACCAAAATCATATATTTATAGGGAAGAATTAGGACTAGAAGAGATACAACAGTTATAGTGACTAGGACTACAGGGGTATAAAAATCATTTATAAATATTATTATATTTACAACATGATTTTAATTATTAAAATGATTAAAAAAATATTAAAATAAGAAAACATTTTTATTATGCATAGGCCTCGTCTAATCTCGCCTAAAGTAGAAGTTTGACTTTCACATTTGATCACATTTTACGATTTTTAGAACATTGCTATTAGACTCCAAAAGAAAAGGAAACCCATAATTCATCCAATATAGCGTTTTCTCAATGCTTAAATCTTTGGAGTGGCTTATATATAAAAATAATTATCAATTATAACAGGGGAATATTTTGCCATAGAAAGTCACTTTCCTGATTGTTTTGTTAAAAAAAGCTCGTCGGGAAATTTTTCTACACAACAATTTTTGTTATTAAATTTAAAAGTTATATTTCTTGTACAATTATTTAGCATTTTCTAAACACAACTTTCTTGAAATTTTCACAAGCTCCTTATATATTAAAATCACAAGGTAGACAAAAAAACCTAGAAAAATCCTTGGTTGGGACTTCTGGCTAGAGATACTGATCGCGAAAACACTTTCCTGTCCCATCTTACATTGTAACCAAATGTAATAATTTTCCATCATCGGTCATTCTATTCTGACCATCAGCATTTGAGGGTTGTGTTGATTTGATTTGATTTGATGGTTAAGGTTTTAATTAAGAAATCATCTTATGACTAGTCATGCTATAAATCCTGGACTACATACACAAACTCCAATGGTCCTAATCCTCCACGAGATCTTGCAATTTTTTTTGGTTCTTGATTTATCTCTCCTTGGTAAAACCCTAAATCAAGATTGCTGTAATAACCTTGTAATTTGCTTCTATACACACAATGAATGTGCCAATTTTTTGTATCATGTTGTTAGGTAATAGTATATAGTAGGTAGATACACTAATTTACAAGGATAGATGGACCAAAGGTTAACAAGGTGGAACAAGATGGTAAAACCAAAATTAAACAGCAGATTTTCAACAGTTTGCAATAGCCCATAAACGAGCCATCTTTGCTGAAGCTTTTGAAAGTCTTTTGTCTCTAAACCTACAATGGAAAATACCATTACTTACACCCACCCCACCTCCACCCACTAACCCTAGCCTCAATTATCATTTCTTAAATAGTTCACTCAAGAATATCAATAAGAGAAGGGATCTAGAGAGAGAGAGAGAGAGAGAGTTGGAGAGTGGTGAAAATGGGGAGAGGAAAGATTGAGATCAAGAGGATAGAGAACTCAAGCAATAGACAAGTTACATACTCAAAAAGGAGAAGTGGGATTATGAAAAAGGCTAAGGAAATAAGCGTTCTTTGTGATGCTCAAGTTTCTGTCATCATCTTTGGTAGTTCTGGCAAGATGCATGATTTTTGTAGCCATTCTACTACGTATGTCTTTATATATTTCTTCGTTCATTTTATTTTGTGTTTATTTTTGTGTGAATGATAGTCAAAGATCTAGGTTTTCTTCATTGTTTCTTCCTCTTTCATTTGAAGGTTAATCGACTTGCTGGATCAGTACCAAAAACTCTCTGGGAAGAAGCTCTGGGATGCTAAGCATGAGGTTCTCTCTCTATATCTGTATGTGTGTTTGTGTGTGTAAGAGAGAATATGAACATCATATAGCCCTAGTATCCATGATTTCTTGGGTGGAGCTGTGGGAAAATAACTTGGTTTTGTGCTAATATGAATTTCTTGGAAGATCTAAATATAGTATGAGCTTCTCTCTCTCTAGATCTATATATCCCTCTTCCCTCAAATCCCTAGTGTTCTAGCACTTTTTATTTTTTTAAATGAGCAGAGAAAAAAAAATGCATTAAGCGTTACATCCATGGACAGATCTGGTAAAATTTTTGTCTCTCTCTCTTCCCTTTGTCTTGCAAAATTCAAGAAAGTACTAGTGATATATCAAACATATAAAGAAAACTTATGTTTTGATATCCCTCAAGAGATCCAGTGATTATAAGCCGTTTTTGTCCAAAAATAATCCGAAACTTCTTGTTGACCTGGTGTTTCTAAGTCTGATCTGGGTTGTCAAAAAGGTTTGGTTCTAGGGCACACCAGAATACTTAGGGTTGTCGATAAAAAATGTAGATCTGTACAATACCTTCCATTTTCATATGTTATGTTTGACTGTGCTAACAAGTGTTGAACTGTAACAGCATTTGGACAATGAAATCAACAGAATCAAGAAAGAGAATGATAGGATGCAGACTGAACTCAGGTTAAATTACTCTTTTCTACACACACACACACACACTAATTTGAACCAAAACGGAACACGACAGAAGTAGGACGTGCTTTGAGTTTAAACATTTTCTAGAATCTTGAAGAGTTTTCAATTGTCGAAATGGAAATACTAAAATTTTAAGAAGTTTCCTAGCAACAGTACCTTCATGTCTTCTTATATGTACCTTGTCAATTTCAGGCATCTGAGTGGAGAGGACATAACAACTTTGAACTACAAAGATCTGATGGTTTTAGAGGAAGCTCTTGAAAATGGGATATCAAGTCTCAAAGCCAAACAGGCAAAGTCCCTTCATTTTTCTTACTTTTTTTTTATTATTTTTTTTTTCAATTTTTTTTTTTTTTTATCCCAGGTGCCATTCGATTCATGTGATCTTCATATAATCAAGTAACAATCTGATGCTTGACCTTTTTTTTCCCCCCCTTTTTTGACAGATGGAGTTTGTGCCGATGATGAGAAAACATGTAGGGAAAACTGCTTATAATCATTTATTTTGCAATTATTTAATACTATGTACTACATTTTTACTTATGTTTTTATATTTATATTCAAATATCATTTGCTCATATATGTTCTTCTGGCGAACGTCGTTTCAGAATGAAATGCTTGAGGACGAGAACCGTGGGCTCCAATTCAAGCTGGTAAGTCTTTTTCTCTTTGCTATATACACAACATGCACGGAATATTGTATACTGTATCATTTTGTTAATTTAATCAGTACCTATAAGGCCAAGTTACCTTAAGATCCTAATTTTTGTATATAAGATTTATAATCTTTTGTTAATCAAAGTTGAAAATAATGAAAAAGGTGATAATTTGTTAAATTATCACTTGTGTACTATATATAAATGAATGCGCCCTTTCAAGTTCAGCAAAATTCGCATGCGTAATTAATTCCAATGATTTACAGCGGCAGATGCATTTGGATCCGATGGATGATCACAATGGGTTAGAAAATGGGGATGTTTATCATCAACAGGGAGTCGGAGACTACGAATCGCAAATGCCTTTTGCCTTTCGTGTGCAGCCAATGCATCCGAATTTACAGGATCGTTTCTAGTAGCGCTGCCTGATGCTCCTAATATATAATATATAAATAAATAACCTCTGTGGCTGCTTAATTTGGTTTCTTCGAAGAAAACCTTTGTTAAGAATTGTAAGCTCAATTAGGTTGTCTGAAACTGTTTAAATTGTGCTTGCCTTTGTCCTAAGGTTTTTAGCCTGACTTATGGATGTTATTATTTGTCCTAAGGTTTTTAGCCTGACTTAAGGATGTTATTTAAACATTTATATATGTTTTTTCTATTAGTATTAGTTACCATAATAATTAAGGTTAACATTAGAAAACACACTAAGCAAGGGATGAAACTGATCTCAAACAGCGAGAATGTCTTTAATTGTAAGTGTTATGCCCTAAAGCATGTTGTAAACACTTTTCATGGGATGCCTTTCTTCTTAGCACAGAAAGGAACACCGTGCGGCAGTAGACTGCTCCACTAGACTACCTTCCGCCATTTTCTCAATCGCTTCGGGACGAAAGAAAATTTTGATTACAACTTTGTGGAAATCTTATAATAGAGAATTTGAATGCATTGAAAGTAAATTGATATTCGATTGCTTGAAAGCTTAAAATTAAAATTGCTGAAAGCAGGAAATTACAATGACTGGTGCAGGGGGCGAACACCAGAAAAGTTTGAAAGATTGTTTGAAGACTAATACCCCCTATAATAGCTTGTAGAACAAAAACCTAAGTGACAAAAGTAGACGTTAAAATGAACGAGAAATCATACTTCACTATTACAAATAAAATAAAGTAACTATTACAATGGAAATGAAAATACAACTCAATCTTGAACTAATATTTACAATGTACGGTCGAAGTTGGGCAAACTGCGGCTGCGGATGGGTCAAGGGGCTAAGTGAAGCTGCGATCCGTGACATTTTCCTCCATTTGTTTTGGCGACGTTCTCGGAGCCATTGATGCATGATATTCTTCAATTGATGGTTTGAAGGCTCCAAGGTCTTTTTCTCTTTCCCAAGTATCCAATACATTTGATCAAGTACTCTTGATGATCCTTTCTAGAAGTCCAAGTGATACGATGGTCAAGAATATCTTCAGCAACCTTTTTTTCGACTTTCTTCAGTTCAAACACAAGTCGCTTTGGCTCATTTCTTGATGCACCCTCCTTGTTAGCAAAGTATTACTTTACTACACTGACGTGGAGGACGTTGTGGATTTTGCACCATGAAGGGAGTTCAACTTTGTAAGCGACTTTTCCAATCCTCTTCACGATGGGTAATGGTCCAATATATTTTGGCACCAATGTCGAGTCCTTCCCTCTTATCAGTTTATAACAATTTCTATCGGGAAGTTTAACTATTACCAAATCTCCAACATTAAATTCAACGAAACGGAGCTTCAGATCTGCAAACTTTTTATGCCATTTTTGAACTTTCTTAAGATAACTTCAAGCAATTTCAATATTTTGTTTCAGTCTTGAGGGAAGTTTTTTCGCTTGAGGGGACTTGGTACTGTGTACGATATCCACAGTATGAGGGAGTAACGGTTGTTAGCCAGTAACTATTTCAAAAGGACTCTTATTGGTGGAAGAGCTCTTTTGGGCATTGAAGCAAATCTGACCCGCATCCAAAAGTTTCATCTAATTTTTCTGCGAAGTAGAGATAAAGTGCCGAAGATATTCTTCTAGCATAGAATTGAAGCGCTCCATTTGTCTATCAGATTGGGGATGAAAACTAGAACTTATGCTCAAAGTTGAACCAAGAAGTTTGAACAACTCAGTCCAAAATATGTCAATGAATCGAGGATCCCGATCACCGACAATGTCCTTAAGCAGTCCCCAGTATTTGACAATATGTTTGAAGAAGAGTTAAGTTGTCTCATCAGCTGATACATACTTTGGCGCTGTAATGAAAGTTGTGTACTTTGATAGACGGTCCACCACGACGATAATAGTGCCAAAATCCTCCATTTTTGACAATTCAATAATGTAGTCCATCGATACACTTTCTAATAACCTAGTTGGGATGGAAAAGGGCTCCAGCAAGCCAGTTTTTTTCTGATGATCGACCTTATACTACTGACAAATAAGACATATTTTCACATATGTTGCGATATCATCCTGCATTTGAGACCAGTAGTATACATGTTGCAGTAGTGCACAAGTGCGTTCCTCTCCGAGATGCCCTGCCCAAATCGTGTCGTGACATTCCGTAATTAGTGATTTTATCAAATCTCCGCCTTGAAGAACATATAGGCGGTCTCCCTTAGTCTTTACTAGGTCCCCATCTAGCCAAAACTGTCGAGTCTTGCCCTGTTTGATGAGGTCGACCAAATATTGAGTAGCCGAGTCCTTATTTAAAAGTACACCAAATTTGGTCTCTTGTGTGTGTGGTAACTGTGCTCCCTGAAAGAGCAACAATGGAGCAAATGGTAGCCAAGTCAGCCTATCGACTAAGAGCATCGACAACATAATTACTAGATCCCGGACGATACTCTAGCATAAAATTGAACTCTGAAAAAAGTTCCTGCCAACGAGCCTGTTTGCTTGATAGTTTTGGCTGGGATATGAAGTGACTGACCGCAGTGTTATTTGTCTTCACAATAAATGGAGACCCAAACAGATAGTGACACCATCACTTAAGGTAATAGACTACCGCTAACAACTCTTTTTCGTGTGTCAAGTAACGACGTTCTGCTTGGTTCAGCTTTCGGCTCTCATATGCTATTGGGTGCCCTTCTTGCATAAGAACTCCTCCAAGTGCAAAATCTGAAGTATCTGTACGAACTTCGAATGGTTTGGATCATATCCGGTAAGGCTAAAACCGAGTTTGTCCACATCGACTCCTTTAAACTTTCTAAAGCAGTTTGACATTGGGATGACCATTCTCAATCTTTATCCTTCTTTGTCAATTCAGTAAGTGGTAATGCAATTTCTGAGTACCCTTTCACAAATCTTCGATAGTAATTGTATATCCCGAGAAATGAACATACATCATGTACATTCTTTGGTGGTTACCAATCTTTGATGGCTGCAACCTTCTTCGAATCCATGCCAACTCTACCTTGATCAATGATGTGACCCAAGAAACTAATAGATGTCTAAGCGAATGAGCATTTGCATGGTTTGGCATAGAGTTCATTCTCTCGTATTCGGTTGAGGACCTATCTCACATGTAGCACATGTTCCTCCAATTATCTCACTATAGATTACTATGTCATCCAAGTACACTACGACAAAGTCATCTAAGAACCCGTGAAGTACCTGATTCATCATCGTACAAAACGTTGTTGGAGCATTTGTCAAGCCAAAATGCATCACTTTAAATTCAAAATCTCCATATCTGGTTACCACAGTATCTTTGCCTCATCTCCCTCCTTGATTCGAACTTGCCAGTATCCAGACCTAAGATCAATCTTTGTATAATATTTCAGCCTGCTCAATCGGTCAAAGCAATCCGCAACCAGCGGAATGTGATAACAATTCGGAACAGTGATCTTGTTTAAGGCTCGATAGTCGCAGCACATTCTCAAAGAACCATCGGCCTTTTTCTGAAACAACACAAGAGCTCCGTATGGTGACTTCATAGGCACAATAATCCCACTTTCCAACATTTCACCCAATTGTTTCCTAAGCTCTTCAAGCTCAGGCTGAGACATACGGTAGGGTACCCTAGCAGGAGGTTTGACACTCGAAATAAGTTCAATTTCATGATCAATCGTCCTTCTTGGTGGAAATTTCTTCAGTAGTTCGTCGGAAGCCTTTTCACAGGTTTTGGAATAGGAACTGTTACCTCTTCGATCTCCTCTAGCCAAAGAGTGCACAAAAACGAAGGTTCATTTTTTTAAACCCTTGTTAAACTGCATTGCCGATATACTCTTCGCCCATCTTGCCAACTTGTGTAGGGATGACGCACAGTTTATTACCTATCATCACCAGTGAATCGGAATATGGCAACACTGCTGACTTAGTATCCCGAAAAAATTTCAATCCCAGAATAAGCTTGAAGTCATTCATCTGAACTGCAGATAAATTTGTCATTTCCTCGAAGGGCCCTACTTTGATTAGCACAGATTTTGCTACTCCTGCTATTGATTGAACAAAGGAGTTGATTGCCTTGACCTTCCTGCTGTAACACTTTATGAGTACAGTGAAAGTATATTTGACCCTCCATTCACCATTTTGATCCAAATATGAGACGTATGCAAACCTTGAAAATAAAATGCTAATTATTATACATACAAGAAAATAGTAAAATGCACTTAAATGTGAGTATTAAAATTACAACTAAATGTATAAATGAAGATGAATTGTAAATACGATATGTGGATTAACGTGAATATTAATTAATACCAATGAATATATACGTGACAATGAATGTTATATCATTTATACTAAATGAATATGGGGGAGTACATGCATGAATAAGAATTTTGTAATATTTATTACATTTTGTAAATTAAATACATATTGAAAAACGCAAAAGTTGGATATTATTGAAATAATTAAATTGTAACGGGGTTAAAATCGTCCAAAACAATGATTCTCCTTTGATGTGATATTTAATATATTATAGATAAATGCATTTTTATATTTTGGCAAGATCTATTATTTAACAACCTTGCTATATTTATTGAAAAATCTCCCTGTATAGAATATGTAAGCCCTTCTTTGAGCCATATTCTTGTTAAAAAAATATATTTTTTGAATAGTATATTGATGAAAAATGTGCGGTTTAAAAATAAAAAAAAAAGTTTTGGATATGTATGTAATATTATTTTATTGAAAAATGTGTGGTTGAAATTTGGTCAAATCGCTGTTAAAAAATGTATTTTGATGAAAAGAATGTGATTCAAACAAGGGCTAAATGTTTTTCTGTACACTTAGATTAATTCATATTTAATTGAATGTTTATTTTCTAATATATTAAACTAATAGAGTTCGTATATTTAAATCTTGATAACTTGTTAATCATAAGGAGTTGTGATAATGAGAAACAATTTATATATGACTGATCCTTAAATTATCTTTGGTAGTAAGTAATAACGAGATACAGATATCGCTATTACAAATAGATCAGCACGTGTGGCATAGATCACTTGTGAAATGAGTAGTTGATCCCACAAGTTAAGATATGAGAACATTTAAATGGACACGTTGATGTTTAGTTAAGAGAACAAAATATTGGAGACCTGTCAGAGAGATTCCACATGAATAGTTATGTGAGTGTTAGTGGTTAAATTTTGACGTTCGTTAGTTAAATTGGTCCTTCGACTTTAGATCATTATAGTGCATTATATGAGAATAGTCATATTTTGGTGATATTGGATGTTACTCTATCAAGAGTCACTAATATGACATTATTCGGGTATATCAAAAATTATATGAAGGCTATGAGTGATCAATAAAGAATTCATCACTTTGGGATAGTGAGAGATTATAATGTACATTTCGTTTAGTTAAGCCAACAACGTAAAATCTTTGAATCGTTCTTAAAAGAATTCATCGAAGATATAATTCTTTATCACGGTTTCTCTCTCTAAGCGCAAAAGAGATCCTTAATTTGAATTAAAATATTGTTTAAATTTCGTTGTGCATGTTAAGTAAATTTTCGACAATGATATCATAGCCTATTTTGTATTTGTCAGAAATTGTTTCTCATGCTATAACAATCAAACGTTGATTGTTAATATGCATCGTGCAATAATGCGCTGCACGCGATTTGCAACTGCAACAGACGATTTTGTTGCCACGTTGTGTGCTCTTGCAATTACAGCGCTAATGTAATCGATGCAACAACAATGCTTTCCCGTTGTTGTGTTGGGTGGTTGGATACTGCTGCCTAAGTCGATGCCACCCACCTAAACCTAGACTTAGGGTGTTTTAGGGGCTAGTGCCTCGCAATTTATGAAATCACATGCCCATCTACAGATAAAGATTTAAGGGTCAAATTACAATTTTAAAATAAAGGACATGTTGCAATTATAAAATAGATTTTGAATTTAAATATTGAAATGATTTTTAAGTTTAATTTTAAAATGGGTTTTGACCCAAAATTCAAAATTGACCTAATTAAAATTGACGACTTTTATATTATTGTTAAAATTGAATTTGAACTAAAAAAAATATTAAATTTTGACCCTAAATTGAATTTTATTTTATTTAGGAATTTTATTCTAATTTAAATTGTTAATTTAATTAAAATTAGATTTAGACTCTAATTTGACTTTTAATTAAAAATTGATTTTAAATATATTTTCCCACCTTATTATATTCTTAGAATTAGAGTTTGACTCTAATTTGAAATTTCAATTAAAAATTTGATTTTAATTAAATTGATCCACTAATTAAATTAATTGATTGATTAATTATTTAATTACTCCGATTCCATATATCTAAATGAGTTTAGACAACTATAATTGCTAGAGTCTTGAAACATGTTAGCATATAATATTACATATTATATAGAAATACATTTATTTGATGAATGTTTAATTAGTGGATAATTATATACTCAACCATGTGGATGTGTTGATTATTTAGTTTTATTCTTGTTCTATTGTGGGTCTACGAGCTCTTAATATTTTGGATCTGTGAGTCCATTATTATTTTTAGATTAGTTTATTTGTACACTTCCGATATACATAATAGATGACACCCCCTCACATGGAGGGGGACCCACGCATAATAAATTATGTGCAGGTCTTCTCCATGTGAGGAGGGTGTCAACAATTATGTATACAAAAAATGTACATGTAGCACTACCATTATTATTTTGGATCTGTGTGTCCAATTCTTTTACGCTTGTGTACCAACTAACAAATGATATATGTTGCAGGTGGAGATACAAGAATAGGATGAGACCATGGAGATGGAGCATTGAATGTGTCTATAATACTACCCCCCCCCCCCCCAATATTTTATAGTAATTAATTATGAAAATTAGGATCTTAATGTCAAAGTATAAAAGTTAAAGGATCAAATTGCACATCTATCAATAGTTGAGGGACTATAATTACGTACATCTATATATGTATATAATTATGACCGATTGATTTAAATTCAGTGATTACTGTAATTACGTGTGTCTATGAGTGTATATATTTATAAGCGATTGATTTAAATTATATGATTACTATAAGAGAGAGTGTGTGTGTGTGTGTGTGTGTGTAATTTTTATAAAATATAACTTAATACCTTATTTAGGGCGCAATTATAGGGATACCATTATAATACATTCATTTTAGTACTCCTAAATGTACCTATAAATATCACATGTAAATCACACCTACGTACGTGATTAACTTACCGCTTTGTTAAAAAAAGTTAAATTTTCTTCTATGTATTTACTACGACTTTCTTCAAATTATCAAGTATAGTCATATGTTGTATGCTAAATCATTTTTTATACTTTAAAATATAGAATTCGATTTATGAATTTGATATGGGTCCAATATGTTAAGTTTAATGGATCGGAGTTTAGTAGCGTTATGCACGAGAATTATAGTAATGAAATACAGTTCTTAATTTTCGTGTATCCCTATGTATGTTATGATTATGTATAGGGATTATGACCACCTAAGTTCGATTTATAATCGCCGTGTCTCTTTATGTACATTAAGAATTCCTAAAATTTAAATATGAATTACGATTTATGTGACTCACTTATTAAGATTTATCTCATTATTTATGATTATTCCCCTTTTAGGTAATTGAGGTTCAATGCATTGGAGTTTAGAAATGGCCTCTAGTGGTATAATAAAGAAGAAATGATTATGATTTTTGACTAATCATTTAATGTTTATGGATATTTGAGGTCAAATAATTTTGAATCATTTGCAAAATGCGAGTCATGCCTTACAAGATGACCAATTTTATTTTATTTTTTTTACTGTGAAAGGAGAAAAGGGCTGCTCAATTATTGGGCCTAATTCATATTGATGTATATGGACGCATATCAATCATCACTCGAGGTGGTTTATTTTATTTCATCACATTTACTGATGACCATTTCCAGATATTGTTATGTATACTTGATCAAGTTCAAGTATGACGTATTTGAAAAGTTTAGGGATGGCAACGAGGAGGGTATGGGTCGGGGCAACCTCTTCCACCCCCGTCCCGCCAAGTAATTTCACACCCCTTCCCCACCTCGTACCCTGTCTAAGGCAGGGACGGGATGTGGCCTCTGCCCCGTTTACCTTTATTTTTCCAAAATTACAGTTAATATAAAATGAAACCTTTTCATCGGCTTCAAAAATATCATAATGAATTCCCTAGCATTGCAAACAGAAATTTATAGGGAACTGGTTAAGATACAAAGCAGAAGATATAGGTAATGGTTTTGAATGCTAGTAATGTTGAGGAATCGCGGACGAATCTCCCAGTTGAACAGTTCGCTAATAGTGGATAATTGTTAATGGTGAGGATTTATTAAGAATGTGTTTGATGGAGATTATTGGGGAAGAATGAATTTTGACATAGTGATATGATGAGAAATGTGTGGTTGAAAAAGAAGGAAAAGTTATTGATATGATAAAAAAATATTATTTTATTGAATAATGTGTGGTTGAAAATGAGTAGAAGAATGAGAATGAAAATGAGAATGTGGATCAAACGGAGCCTAAATAAATAACACTGTATTAAACATAGATGAACTCAACAAATGGGTAAATGATCTTCCTAGTTCGCAAGAGAATAAAGAAGTCGTCTTACCAAATTTGCGTGAGAGAATAAAAAGTCTCACACATTTGCATGAGAACAAAAAAGTGGACTTATCGGAAAGATTGCAATACATGACCTAATGGTACACTTAACGATAATGTTTGATGGAAACTTACAAAATGCGATTAACAGTTTTATTAGCTAATCCATTAACTGAAGGAAAAGGTGACCAAAATCTTCCTCCACGATCAACGGAAAATAAAACAAATCAATAAAGATTCAAACAACAGGTGCTGTCATTAGAAAATCCTCCAGGCATTGAATGTTGTTGAACTAAATCTTAACCATTCATTGCAAACTCAATTAAACGGGATGGGGGCGGGAACCTTGTTACCCATCCCCGCCCTGTCCTCGCCTCGGGGTGAAGTTTTTCGACCTATCCCCAACTCAAAACTCAATTAAGCGGGTAATCCCCATCCCGTTTGAGACGGGGCAATGCGGATATCAGGTTTAAGGGGTTTTTTGCCATCCCTAGAAAAGTTCAAGGAATTCAAGCTGGAAGTAGAGAAACAAATAGATAAATGTATGCTCATATTAAGATCTGATCGAGGTTGAGAATATCCGAAAGGAGAATTTTTTGATTATCTAAAAGAGAAGGAGATTCTCTCGTATTGAAATCAACCATATACGTAGCAATATAACAGTGTTTTTGAACGGAAAAAATTTTACATTATTAGTTATGGTGTGATCCATGATGAGCCATGCAAACATCCCAAAATTGTTTTGGGGTCAAGCACTAATTGTCGTAAGCTACACACTAAGTTGTGTCCCATCTAAATCGGTTGACAAAACTCTATACGAGTTATGGAAAGGCACAAGGTCCAACTTGTCTCATGTTAAAGTTCGGGATTGTGATACTTATATGAAGAGCACTGAATCACACAAGCTTGAAGCTAAATCTGATAAATGCATTTGTGGGATATCGAAAAGAGACAATTGGATATCAGTTCTATAATCTCGTTGAGAATAAAGTGTTCGTTTGAAGACATCCCATATTCTTAGAGAAAGAGTTCACTTTAGCATAGTGCGAGCATATTAGAACTTGAATAAGTTAAGGAATCCACAGACACTATTGACCAACTAGATGAACCTGAGTTCGATCTCATACCTATTGAGGGACAAACTCTTGATCAGGAAATAGAAACTCCTTAGGACACCCCAGCTTAGAGTAATCAAGCAAGATCATTCGACCTCTAAGAAGGTACAAATTTATTATTACTAATTAGGTTTACTAATTGAGGATGGTGAACCCACTAATTACGTAGAAGAAAACTTAAATGTTGATTCAAAGAGATAGTAGGAGGTCATGGAATTCGAAATAAACTCAATGTATGAAAACAAGGTTTGGACCTTTGTCGATTGTCCTGATGAGATAAAACCCATAGGTTGTAAATAAATTTACAATAAAAAGGTCGACATGGATGGAAATATCCACATATACAAAGAAATGCTAGTAGCAAAATGTTACAAATAAAGACGAGTTGACTTCGACGAAACCCTTTTCACTTATAGCCATGCTTAAGTTCATTTGAACTTGGTTTGCAACTACATATAATGATTATGAGTTGGATATCAAAACTGCATTCCTTAATAGGAACTTGCAAGGATAGTGTATGTAACGCTTCAACCCACATGAACCGAAACGTCATTAGAATAATTGCACCTTAATCGAAGACTTGGTAATAAACTTTACTTTTAGCGGAAATCATAAAAATTTAATTTAGGAATTTATTTAAGTTTTTTTTTTTTTTTTTGAAACAATATATTTTTCCAAGCATATTACCTATTTTATTACATGGACCATGGCATGCATGTGTTTGCAAAATAAATAAAAGGATTCAATTAAACATATATATTTTTTAGTGTTAATTTCATAAATGGTCACTGAATTTACCTAAAAATAACAAAATGGTCACTGAATTACGAAACTTGCACAAACGATCACTGAATTATAATGCGCTTTCACAAATGGTCACTGAATGACAGTGATGATTTAAATTCAAACTTAAAGGACAGAAACACGTAAACATAGAACTGTGAGGACCTCAAGTGAAAATTTTATATAAAACCCAAAATCATTCCCTTGTCAACCCGCCACATTTGGACCACCATAACTCCAACCTCCGGCCACCAAAACCACTAGACGAATACACAAAATTGAATCCCTCACTACCCTCTATGTAACTCACCCAAGAATAGCCCCTAAATCCGGCGGAGTTGGCCAGAATTTCTTCCCAAAGTCGGCCTCTCGCATAGGACAGCTCTGCCATATGCCAATTTGGGACAAAAGTTCACCACTTTCCAACCACCAAAACCACAGGACCAACACACCACCTCGAAGCCCTCGCTGCCATCTACGTAACCCATCCAAGAATGGCCCCTAACTCAGCCGGAAAGTGCCCGAAATTACATCTTAAATTCGGCGGCTCGCACAACACAAAACTGCCTGCCGCCAATTTGGGACAAAATTCCAGCCACTTTTCGGCTGTTTTAGGGGCCATTATTGGGTGGGTTGTATGGAGAAAAGCGAGGGCTTCAATCTGGTATGTTGGTCCGGTGGTTTTGGAGGCCGTAAGGTGCCGAAATTTCGTCCCAAAGTGGCGGCAGATAGTGCTGTCCTGTGCGAGCCGCCGAGTTTGGGACGAAATTTCGGCACTTTCCGGCTGAGTTAGGGACCATTCTTGGGTGGGTTACGTAGAAGGCAGCGAGGGCTTCGAGGTGGTGCATTGGTCATGTGGTTTTGGTGGCCAGAAAGTGGTGAAATGTCGTCCTAAAGTGGCATCTGACAGTGTTGTCCTGTGTGAGAGACCAACTTTGGGACGAAATTCCGGCCAACTCCGTCGGAGTTAGGGGCAATTCTTGGGTGGGTTACGTAGAGGGCAGCGAGGGCTTCAATTTGGTATGTTGGTCGGTGGTATATTTTGGAGTTATGGTGGTCCAAAGGTGGCGGGTTGACAAGGGAATGATTTTGAGTTTTATATGGAATTTGCACTTGAGGTCCTCACGGTTCTATGTTCACGTGTTTCTATCCTTTAAGTTTGAATTTAAATCATCACAGTCCTTGAGTGATCGCCTTATAATTCAGTGTAAATTCGTAAATTATTGACCGTTTATCGAATTTTTTTGGTAAATTCAATAACCATTTATGAAATTAACCCATATTTTTTATATAAAACATAATTAGGAAAAAGTGAATAAATAAAAACCACAACTTAATTTTGTTAAAAAGGAACAACTTTTAGAATAATAGCATAACAATAAATTATTCCAAAAGAAAAAAAAAATTCTTAAACAATTCTCCATGCATATATATTCATTATCGTGAATTGTTCATTGCACAACTTTTTGGCAGTTTCTAAACAAGCATGCGGTTAGGTTTTTCTATTTCGCGTGGTAAGCATCAAAATAAATTCATTTGCATAGATATCGATCCCGAAACTTCACAAAATTTTAATGTAAAATAGGAAAGTCAATATAATATGACATATCCAAATCCAGACTTCCGTAACCACATATGAGGTACTAAAATATTTTTCCAAACCCCGCAGCAACTTAGTTTGGAAGGTAAACCAGTACAGTTTACTTAAGATGACTTATAAAATTCTACATAAGTCGAATTGATAAGATTTCAAGTTTATTCAATAGCTAACTCATGAGGCTATCGAAGCCAACTGGTTTCGTCCAAAAATATCAAGTAACGAATGGGTTATGAATTTTGAATTCAAGGGTAGAAGCTGAAAATTTAAAAAAAAAAAACAAAACAAAACAAGCAAACAAACAGCGACACTAAATCTTATTGCTAACATTTTTTTTAATAATAAACTGTAATTTTTATGTTAATTTACATAAACATAATTAGTTTTAAACATAATTACTTCATAAAAATCTTCTTAGAATAGTTCCACAAATGATATTCATATAAATCCAAAAAAAAAAAAAACACACACATAAACACATTTCATAATCGAATAAAAACATAAAGTCACCTGCTTCTCTATAGCACGTTACATCTTCATCTACCATCGTTCATGCCCCAAGCAAATCAGATCAACATGTAGGAAGGAAGTTAACTCGTGAGTATGAAACTCAATAAATATCAAATTAAAAAAAAAAAAAAAAAAAAAAAACCAAACTATAAATTCATACCGTCGCGTGTAGATGGATTTTCGACAAAACTAAATTTTATAGAATTATCATAACATGTAGCTAGGGAATGATCATTCAAATTAGAGTATTGCCGCAGCACCATACTCGAAAGTACCAATTCATTCATGCTTTTAACGAAAAATAATAACTTGAAAACGACATAACCACTTGCACCTCTCTACCTACCTTAATTTCAAGCTTTAAACTGGACGAAATTGGACGGTAAATATTGTTTCTTGACAACACCCGACTAAGGGTGTAGATTTGGCGAGATAGTTCAAGTGTCAATCATCCAGTAAAGGCGTGAATATAAAATAGTTGCTAACACGATTTTTCATTCAGAAAGCTTCTCCAAGATGAGCAGTAAAATGGACCAAATTTGGGCTTATTTCAATAACTAGGCCACACTGTGAAATATGTTATGCAAAAGGTAGAAACCCAGCAACCACAATTTACTCTAGGTTGTAACTACTAAATGGATTATGCAATTCTCCCACTAACAGCAACATACTGTTTTGTCATGTCGTGAGTTGATATATTGGTTACAATATTATACTATTATGTGTTAAGAAGAAGGTTTGTTCTTGAAGATCCACAAGAGAGAAACGTGGTCCAGAGTTCTGGGAAGTGCGGACGTGCACAACCGACAGAGTTCCTTGGTGATTTACAAGTTAGGTAGCCACAGTTAGCTAAAGTTTAGTAAAGTCTAGACAAGGTGTAAGTTAACTTTTCTAAAGGATTCTTATAGGCTTGGGCCCGTAGTTTTTTTATCCTTTACCAAGGGTTTTTCTCCATGATCATACTTGGTATTTTTACTTATTTACTGCTTTTGATATATTATGAAAATTCAACATAGGATTAAATTGGATTGTTTGACTTAACTTTTAATTGTGTAATTTCGTACCTGATTCTAAATAATTTAAACTTTCAAGTGGTATTAGAGACTTAATTGCGTTCCTTGACCATATTTTTATAGATGAGTCAATCATTTTCTATTCCTTCATATTTTGATATATAGTAGTAATTATGTCTATTAGAATGTTAGAATAAGAGCTTTTCTTAAGTATATGGATGAGTGGGTATGCGTGAGTGTTCAAAATGTTTGGACTGCCCCTTCTACCACCATTGTTAGTCTAATTACCCCTATTGATATTTTCTTTGGTCCAAAACTAATTTAGATGAGTGCAACTGGAATAGTAAAGGGTTTCTTGCTCTATTTATGGCCATGTCACTTGAAGAGTTTAGGCATTTGTCGATCTGTGAGACCGAAAGAAGTTTAGGATATCCTAGAGACCTCACATGAGGAAACCAAGGTCGTTAACTTAATCCTGCCCAAGCCTAATCCAAATTCTTCAATAGAAAATTTAATGGAAAGGTTGATTTTATGGAATAGAAAATTAAATGGAAATGTTGATTTTATAGTTTTGTATATTATATTAAAAAAAAAATCAATTTTTGTGATGTACAAATTATTTATTAGTTATTATTGACCAAAAATTTATGTGTATTATCTATTCAATTTATCTTAGGGCCTGTTCGATTGCCGTAGTTTTTCGTGGAAGGTGGAAAACGTTTTCCTACTTTTTACTATTCACCTGTTTGATTGCACTAATTTTCCAGAGAAAATGTTTTCCTACTTTTTACTATTCACCTGTTTGATTGCACTAATTTTCCAGGAAAAACGTTTTCCAAGGTATAAGCGGTTGATGCACAAAAGCTAGAAAACGTTTTTTTCACCATAGTGGTGAGAAAACGTTTTCCAACTTTTTGACAAATTTTTTTTTTTTTTTTTTTAAGCAATTGGAACACATTCCAAAGTCAATGGTAAAAAAATTTATCTATTTAATTGACAATTTGAGGTCAAATGTTCAATCAAAAAAATTTCCGGGTGAAAAATTATAACAATCAAACACCATTAATTACAATTCCCTGTAAAACGTTTTCTAGGCAATTCAATTCCCTGTCATTCATTTTCTTTCCACCCGTTTTCCACCCTTGCCATCAAACAGACCCTTAGTTAAAATTAATTTTTTTTCAAACAAAATAAGTATATAAAATAATTATTTGAAATTACAAAATCAATGAAAATGTTGGACTAATTCAAATTATTCATATATTAGATGTAGTTCATTACACAAAAAGACAATAAAGTGTTACTTGCACTAGTGGTAAGGTCATGCTCTAGTTAGTTAGAGGTTAAGTGTTCAAATCTTTGGTACCTAAAATATCAATGTAGAAGAGTTTTGAAATTTGGCTTAAAAATCAATTGGGTCGAACTGGTCCGACAATTATATAATACATTAAAACCTGCTTGTTGACCCGGTCAAATATGAATTTTGACCGAACCACTTGCATTTATATAAATTGAGTTTGCCCGACCTAAACAAGGGCTTGATCGTCCGGGTCGGACCGATTTTAATAACTATGCTTATGAGCATGAGCTTCCCCGTCCCAATTCTTTAGCATTGTACACCTTGCTACAAACAAAATTTTACAAATGAAAAGAAAAAAAAAAAAATTGTTCGAGATGATTAAAACAATAATTAGAAGTCAAATGACCAGTGTCAATTTTCAGATGTAGCTTTGGAATTTTTTTACCTTCATACCCATATTTGAGGAATTATTGTTGTGGAAGTGAAATTGGAGTTCTTTAAATAAGAATAAAGTTGAATCAGCTAGAAAATATATAGAGAATAATTATATTTTAATAAATTCATTAATTGAAAAGTGTGCAAAGCCTTTGTTTATATATGAAAAATAATCTCTTCTTATGAATATAAGGAAATTAAACTAAAATCCCAAAAAGAAATAAAATTATATTACAATAAGAAATAATTCCATGTCCTATTTGTAATAAAATTGTCCTACATCAATCTCCCTTTAAGAAACTTGTCATCAAGTTGGTTGAAGAAGAGAAAATTAATTAATAAGGAGGAAAAATCTCCAGAATTTCTGCATCATGTTGCCTAACTTGGATTCAAGGAAAATCTCGTCACCTGATGTCGTGTTTATAGATACCAAATTTTTGTCAACATCTTTTGTTCTAGAATTTAGACAGAGGTTGATAATTTTGTAATCCTACAATCATCTTCACGAGGATGCATACAACTACAACCATATGTAGCCATCAGCCAAGGTCGAACCTTGCTCTGATATTAATTTTGGCGCGAAAGCAAAATTAAAGTTATTGAAACAAGAATAAGATTGAACCAATTCGAGAATTTATAAAAATAATTTCATTGTAATAAATTAATTAATTGAAAAGTGTACAAAACCTTTATTTTTATATAGGAAAATAATTCTCTAATCTTACCGATATAAGGAAACTAAAATCCTAATATAAACAAGAAATATTTGATTACAATGAGAAATATTTTTTTGTACTACATCAATTATACTGTAATAACACTTTCTCAAGTCTTACCAAATTTTGAGACACAATATTCCTTATAAAATGCAGTCTAACGTCAATATGTTCACTACTTTTACAAAAGTGTATGGCAAATTGACTTTCAGAATATACAACACTACCATCGTTTAAAACACATAGTTTTTAAAAAGTCTTTTAACCGGTTTCCTTTACTGATTTAGTTATAGCAATATATTCACATTTTGTAGTATCGTTCAACAATATGTTAGAATTGTAATTTTCAACTAATACAAGAAATACACAAAGTAAATACATAAGAAGTAGTAGACTTTCTATTTTCCATATTCCTTGCATAATCACCATCAACTAACCGTTAAACTTCATACCCTCAGTACTAAAACATTTGAGCAACCTGACTTGTTCTTCTCAAGTATCTAAGTGACTACTTCAAAGCCTCCCAATTACTAGGACCATGGTATGACCAAGTGTAATACCATATGCAACTGAACACTTCCACTTTCTAGTAAAATTTCACTCAGTTTCTCAGAATTACACCATAAATAAGGCATTTAAAATTCATTAAAGTATAACATCTCTACTTATACTGACCCCCTTTTGCTTCATATCCCATAACCTATACCCTTTAACTCTCTTAGAGTATCTTAACAAAATACATTTTCTAGCTCTAGATTCAAGTTTTGAATCACTTAAATGAGATTATGCTGCACAACTAAAAGTTTTTAGCTAAGAATAATCTGCACAATTTAAATACCATTTTTTCATAAGGGCTGTCACCATTTAATGCACTTAATAAGTCAAATGAACCAAATAATATGTTGTTACATCCTCACCCAAGATGATTTTGTGATGCCAAAGCTCAACATTATACACCTTACTTTGTCAAGTAAGATCATTTTCATTCTTTTAGCTACCACATTCTATTGGGGGTGCAAGAAACAGTAAAGAAATAGTCTTATGCCTTGTTATACCACTTTCTTTACACATATTATCAAATTCAGTGTTACAAAATAAATATCCATTATCAATCCTCAACTTAATCTTTTTACTAGTAAAATACTTTGCTTGTCTTTTTCAATTATTAAAACTATTTCTTTTGTAGATAAGTCATCAATTATGGACAAGGAATTTATATCCCCACCTAAAGTAATATTATTAGAAAAACCCTCAAATCAAAGTGCATACAATCAATGATTCTAGTTTTATCTAAGAAGACTCCTGCATTTTCATCAAAGCTTATGCGGGCAAAGAATGGCCAACGTTTATTTTGAAAGGGCACTCCAACACTTGGAAGAAATCATATGTTCAGGAGTTACAAAATAGGGAACTCCATTCTATTCACTCTACCAGACAGAATAAAATCCGTATTTTCTCAAAAGAAGAGTTTGATCATGGTTTAGATGGAACGCTGGCTAAACTCCTTGGCATACTATCGACTAGCTAAAGCTTTATTTTAGTTGTGTGAACGATACCCTCGCAAAGTAGATCCTCTTCCATCCTACACTTCCTAGAGAGTCTCTATCTAAAGTATCATCCCAATTAAACACGTGAAGAGAAAAACAACTCATGATACTTACCAAGAACACAATAATCACAAAAAGGCATGTCAGACACGTCTTTACTAAATACAACTTTGTTACTAAGAATTTTTAGCCCCTTGTTACTCTTCAATTGATGCTTGTGAATTATTTTTACTTCTGTTCTTAATGCTTTGAATTAATTGTCAATTAATTCATTGATTTATGAGCAATAATTACGTATTTATACCATGTATGGTAAAAATATGCAATTTCAATAAAAGGGTATAGATACACTTTTATGGTGTTCGCGATTGTTAAATGAATTATTTGGTTGATTGAATGCTTTTGATTAAGGTTTATTCGGACTCATATAAAGATATAGTGGATTGACTTGGGTAGGATTTGTTTGATCTTGAAAGAGGTAAGTCAATTAAATTAGAAGAATTTGACCGGGTACATGTAATTGATTGTTATACAACTTGGTGATTGAGATTAAGATGATGGCTATAATGAACTCTTGAATCCTAACATTTAAACTATCATTAGAAAAATTCACACTTTTGTACTTGTGCATGTTTTTATTGTTTTCGTAGATTTAGAATAAAAATCACAAAAAGAAAAAAACTAATTTTATTTATCCTCAATAGAATTGAAGTTAGGAGTAGTTGAATCAAGTATTAGATAGTAGTACTCGTGAAAATGATAATTCAGACTCTTAAGTGTACTTTATTACTTGTTACGATCCGTATACTTGCAGAATATAAAATTGACTACAGCAATCCTCGTTAACTACAGTATGTTGCAGTTTCATTAGACGAGAAGCAAATGGAGCAGGCCCTTAGCTAGATTAGTTCTTATACAGTTTCAAATCATCAACCCCATTCTTGTATTTTAAACAATATTGTACACAATATGCAAAAAAATATGACACTTGATCGTATATTTTTAAGTACAAAATATTTAGTTAAGGTGATTGAAAATCTTTAAATTGAAATGAGTGTAATTGTAACATTCTATTAACGGAGGTAACAATGAAGCTTAATACACGAGTTCAATGCATAGTTGAACCTTTGGGTTTTTCTGATTAATTATTTTATTAAGTTCCATGTTGATTGGCTTCGTCTCACATGTACAGTGACATCTTAAGTATTTTCTGTATTGTTAGTTGGAGTTTGTGTATTTAGAGCCCCTCAATCTAAGTGCTTTGTATTTTTTCTTCACTTTATAAAAAATTGATAGGTGTTCACTTTAAATTCTCCTATATGTGGTTTTATCTTAACAATCAAACTCTAAAGGAAAGGATGAAGAGACTTTACGTGGAACCACATCTCTCAAGTTTGAAACAAAGGGCTTAAATCCTTGAGGACGTGTTAAGTACACAATTCATAACTTAAAAAAAAAAATACTTTATTCATAAAATTTCAGCTTCTTCGATTTCTTCTATAAATGTTCAATTTACCTTATCAAACCCAAATATCCTCTACCCATGGTAGGGATAACTACTTATGAAAAGATTAAACGAACTTCCATAATCCATATGTTAAAAAGAACTAGAGTACTATAAGTAAATTTAGCCAAACTAACCCTTAATATACTTTATCTACTCATAATTGAATACGTGTCTTTATTCAATTCATCTTCTCACTACAAAATTAGACATATCTGTACATGCATGCAACAATTAACTTTATATAGTGGAGAACAGCCTTTGTAATTGTACTCTAATACTAAATTAGGTTACTTTATTAACCAAAAATTGATTGCTTGGACAACAACTTTATGTTACAGTTTTAAATGTAGAACAATATATATACTCGCCTTCTGGTTAAATAAAAGGAGAAAGCAGAACAAAAAAGCATATAAATTTGTACTTTAGGGTTATATTGTGTGTATTATTATTAGTCGTGGTTTTGCATGGAAGACATTACCCAAAGAGAGAATCGAATAATTCCCCCACATCCCCTTTTTGCTTTTTCATGGTTTGCTGCGACTCTCTTTACCACTCCCCAAGAAATTGCATGGTGACTGGTGAGTGTCAATGTACCCCATCTATTCTGTGGTAAGTCGAACTAAATAAGACTACAACGCATAATGTAATAGTAAACAAATTTAACTTCTTTTTTTTCATAATAATGTAAAGTCATTATGATTTTTCATTTTCCTTTTCTTTATTTTTTTTCTTGGAGAATGGTGGGCTGTTACTTTTTAGAGAAAGGCTATTTAGTACCGCTGATATTCTAAATAATATTAAGTATCATTAAATGAAATGTATAATTAAGCATCTATTTGACTACCATTAAAATGGATTTTATTTATTTATTTATTATTTTTTTTTTTTTTTGAGAAAATGAGTTTTGAAATAATTTTTTTTTTTTTTTTTTAAGAATATATGGTTAAAAAGTAGAAAAAAAAATTGGATTTACGTGCAAAAAATTTTATTATAAGAATGTATGATTGAAAATGAGTTTGAGAAAAAAAATTATTTTAATGGTTGTCAAACAATGACTAAATGAATCATATAAGTTCACCTTTAGTTAAATTTATCATATAATATCATATAGATTGATGTTCTAGTACTACTAGTGATATATAATATTATTATACTTTTTAACATCCTAGAGAGAGAAAGTCATCGCTAGCCACACAATCCAATCAAAAAAGAAGTTTAGAAACAGACTTATTTTGATTATTCGGGAATTGAACCTATCTAATCTCCCGTTGTTCCTCAGTAGTTCAGTGGCAGAGCGGTCGACCAATGCACCGATTGCGGTACAATATAGTTGTAATTCACTAGTTATTACTCAGCATGTTTTGAGTGAGAGAAAACTTCGCCCAGAGTTCTATTACTATTAATAGGTGGCTCCAGGATTTCTTATGGGCAATGAAATAGATAAGGCGTTAACTTTTTTTAATACTATTAAAAATTTCATGCTATACAAGCTATCAGTGTTTTCCCATTTTCTTGTCTTTATATTTTCTTGGAGAATGGTAGATTGTTGATTCTCTTTACATCATCGAGAGTCATCTTTAACACTAAATCTAGACGAGAGACTAGAGAGTACAATATCTAACGTTTGAACTTTGGTTTCGTTTTGAATACTATAATGTCTACATGACTAAACAAGCTATTAGGGTTTTTCCATTTTCATTTTTCTTTCATTTGTTTCTTAGAGAATGATGTTTTGGTGCTTCTCTTTACATCCTAGAGAGAGATTCATCCTCAGTGAACAATTAGATAAGACTCGATAATACAATACATAGCTTCTCCTTTTTTCTAAATAATGTAGATTGTGTAAAAAATTATGTGATTTGTGTAATAAATTATCAACTATAAGCATGAGTCAAATAATATAAATGTGATAGCAGAGTCAGAAAAGTTGGTCTAAGAGACTTGCGATAAACGTTGTCCTAAAATCGTGTGGCCTTCCCTTCGTGCGGCTACTTTTAGCACTACACGACTCCAAGATAAAACTCTTATAGCTCGTAGCTGATTCTTCTTCTATGGGCACGACCACAGGGAGAGAAAGAACATGACCTTATCAATTGTCAAAATTATAGAAGAAGATAATATGAAATGACTAGAGAGTATTTTTCAAATGTTTGTTTTGTTTTGTTGTGTAAAATAATGGGAAATCCACCCCTTTTATAGTTGAAAAATTCAACACTCATGATGAAAATTATTCAAATTAAATATAAGTTATAGATATAATAATAAGATTAAATTTTGTATTAAATCTGAAAATTAAAATCAAAAACTGAGAAAATTAAAAAATGAAAACTTAAATTTTAAATTTTAAATTTGAAGTTTTTAAACTTATTATCAACGATCCTCCACAAGTTTTAAAACTTTCAAAATAATTATATATGTGTAAAGTGACAATATTTTACTGTTTAATAGGTGTAGGTGTCTTTTGGACTTGAACCTCACTTAGTGATAACAATTTTCATTTGAGGAAGTCATAATGGACTAAGCATTAAATTAGGCTCACTTTGACCAAACTTTAATTGTTCCACACACAATATCGATTTAGGCTCAGTTCATAGTGGTAGACACTCTTATCTTGATTCTAGTAAGAGTTGCTAGGAAATAATTAAATCTCATAGCCACGGTCTCATGACAATTCTTACATATGTGTGTCTTCTAAGGGTGAGTGTGACATGCACCTCGCGAGAATTCCCGCCACGGTACTCATTTAGGGTTAAACCCTTCTTAACATCACAATCATAACACTATCACCATAGTGATGAGCACAAACAATATAATGCTATTACGAGTTACATAGTGCAGGTTATTCCTACCTCGTTGAACATTCTTCATGGGATCTCCAATCACAAAGGTTGGGTTCCTCTTGGAGATGACTCCCTTATGGGCTTAAAATTATCATCCTTGATGATTCATTGACACCCTTTTTGGATAAAGCTTTGGTTAAGTTGTTTGATAAATTCTTTTCAAATATCACAAAATTGAGAAAAATCACATTTCTCTTAAGTAAAGCCTTAACTGACTTAAGTCTTACTTGAATGTGTCTATTCATCTTCTAATTTGAGTAAGATTGATTTACAAGCTTTATTACTGCTTTACAGTCACAATGTATTGAAATAGTTGAAATTGGCTTACTTATTAATGGTATATCTAATAATAACTCTCTAAGCCCCTCAGCGTTTCTACATGTTGTATCCAATGCTATTAACTACGACTCTAAAGTACTTAGAGATAATCATTTTTTTTTTTTCCCCAAAATATGGTTGCACCACCTAACATGAACACATATCCAATAGTAGATTGAATATCTACTTTATCAGTTATTCAGTTTGCATCACTATATCCTTCAATAACTTTTGAAAAACTTCTATAGTTTATAGAATAATCTAATGTACCTCGGAGATATTTAAGCACTCTCTCCAAAGCGTTCTTGGATTGTTAGAATATCTACTAAGTCTCCCAATAGCAAAAGCTATACGAGGTCTTGTCCTATTTGCTATGTACAATAAAGAACTTTTCCAACATCTTTTTAAAAGCATTAGATTAATTTAGTGAAATTCCTTCGGAGGTTTTCATTAACTTCATTCCCAAAATTATGTGAGTTTTTCCCAAATCTTTCATTTTAAAATTCTTTAACAAATTACTCTTCACATCATTAACAAAACCTAAATTTGTCTCAAATATTAATGTGTCATCTACATATAAACAAAGTATCACATGCTCGTTGTTATCTTCTTTGCAATATACACACTTGTCATATGTAATAATTTTAAATCTATAATTTAGTGTAACTCTATTGAACTTCTCATGCCACTGTTTAGGAGGTCGCTTTAGTCCACATAATGACTTCAGTTAATTTACATACTCTATGTTTTTGGCCTTTGACTTTAAATCCTTCTGGTTGTTCCATATATATTTCTACATCTAAATCACCATTCAAAATGCTGTCTTAACGTCCATTTGATGAATGATCAATTTATGAATACTAGTTAGTGCTAACAATGTCCTAGTAGCAGTTATTCTTGCAACAGGAGAATATGTATAAAAATAATCTTCTTCTTTTTGAGTAAATCCTTTAGCTACTAACCTAGATTTTTATTTGTCTATATTTCCATCAAGTTTCAATTTCTTTTTAAATACCCACTTACATCCTATTACCTTACTACCTCAAGGTAAATCACATAAAACCCAAGTATTATTTTGTATAATTTACTCGTACTTATCATTGATTGCTTCTTTCCAATAAAGTAAATCAGTAGAGACCATAGCATCTTTATATGCCTCAAGTTCACCTTCAATTAGATATGTAAAGAATTCTTCTCCAAATAATTTCTCTTTCCTAGTCCTTTAACTCCTTCTAAATTTATGTTCAACTTCACCTTCTAAAGATGAACTAGATGGAGTACTAATTAAAAACACTTTCTTAGATGTCGAAGGTTCACTTGAAATTGTAGTCTTAAATGGAAAAACATCTTCAAAATAAGTAGCATCTCTAACTTCAATTATAGTATTATTTTTAATGTCACTTACTTTAGAATTTACAATCAATAACCTATTTGCGCTACTATTTTGAGCATATATCCTATAAAAACAGCATCCACAGTTTTTGGTCCTATTTTATTTCTTTTAGGATCTGGTATAACTACCTTTACCAAATACCCCCACACTTTTAGAAAATCTAACCTAGGAAATCTCTTTTTCCATAGCTCGTATGGAATTTTAACATTGTCCTTAACAGTTACTTGATTCAGTAAGTAACAAGAAGTTAGGACAATTTCACCCCATAAGTTTTCAGGTGCTCCGGAACTTATGAGCTTAGCATTTACCATATCCATTAAAGTTATGTTCTTCCTTTCTACACTACCATTGGATTGTGATGAATAAGGAGGTGTCACTTTGTATATTATACCATTATCCTGTCACTAATTCTTAAGATTATTCTCAGTATATTCTCCTCCTCTATCATACCGCAAGATTTTTATCTTACATTTTAATTGATTTTCGACCTTCGATTTATAGATTTTGAACTTATCACAGACTTCATCCTTCGTTTTCAATAAATAAATATAACAACACTTAGAATAGTCATCTATAAATGTTACAAAATATTTATTACCAGCTCATGTTGATGATATATTAGAATCACAAACATTACTATGAATTAATTCTAAGAGATTTGTATCTCTTCTAACAAATTTAGAAGGTCTCTTAGTTTGTGTGGTTTGTACTCAAACTTCACAATTATTATTACCAACTTGAGATTTTGGAATCAAGTTTAGATCCTTAAGTTTCTTGATCTTTATATTACTAATATGACACAATCTTTCATGCCACAAATAACTAACTTCAATATTAAGAACCATGGAAGAATCAAGATAAAAAAAAAAAAAAAAATTCAATAATATTCAATTTAAACAACCCATCACTAATATAACATTTCCCAACAAAACATTATTTTTTGTTATAACAACCTTATTTGACTCCATTACAAGTTTAAAACTTTGTTGAACTAAAAATGATCCACTAATTAAATTTCTTCTAACTTCCGGAACATAGCGAAATTGATCTAAAATTAAACTCTTCCCAGAAGTCATCTCAAGCTCCATACTTCCAATTCCCAATACAAAAGTGATGGAGTCATTTCCCTAAGTTACGCTTCCTCCACTTGAAGTCTAATAAGATTTAAACTAACACTTATCAAAACAAACATAATCATTTGCTCCAGAATCTAACCACCATTCATTACTAGTATAAGTAAAATTGATTAAAGAGGTTGATGAATCACGCCTGATGGAATGTCCACCATCCTTCAACATGTTTACTTGATCCTTTTGAAATTTTTCCCTAAGCTTGTACTTCTTAGTTCTTTTGTAATAGCTATCTTGAGCGAGATGGTTGGTTCTTCCACATACATAACATGGCCATTGCTCGTTCTTCCCTTTGCCTTTGTTATCTTAGTATAGTTATTCTTAGGTTAGGAATTTTTCCTATAATAGTGAAATTTTTTTATAAAGTTATTACCTTAAGACTTAAATTGCTTTGAGAAGCTAGTAGTGGTCTTTGAATTTTCTACCAAGTTTGCTTTAGCGTGTGATTCATCAACTTTGCTGATACAATTTCTATGATGCTATTCTACTCTCAAAGAATTGAATACTTGGTTCAATGTTAAAATCTCTTGCTTATGTCTAAGACCTTTAGCAAAATCCAACCAAGAAGGTGGAAGTTTATCTATAAGGAATGAAATCTTATAGTCCTTACTAAAACTTGACCATTTTTCTTCTACATGTCGTAGTAAATCTTGAAATTGATGGATTTTTAGTTTATAGTTTTTTCGTCCACCTTAACATATTTGTTAAAGGTTGACGCAATAAATCTATCGACTCCAGCATCATCAATTCCATATTTTTCATCTAAAGTTTTCCAAATTTCTTTAGCACTCGTGATATTTTGATAAATATCATAAAATCTATCAAAAAGAGCACTTAAAATTCGATTATGATAATGGAATTCAATTTGTTTTGGGTTATATCATGAGGTAGATTATCTACCTTCATTATCTTCTTTTATAGCAGAAATTAACCCTAGAACGATCAACCAATATTCCATTTTTTTTTCCATCCTTTGAAATTTTTTCCATCAAAAATTTCCGGTTTAGCACTATTAGTATCTTCACAAGATATCATTTTACACTATGAATTATTAAGGCAAAGAGAAGTAACCGTAGATATATAAATTTGTCCATTTATATTTTGCAATTATTTTACTCTAAACAATATATACCAACAATAAAATTTCAAATTATGTCAAATATTTAAAACTTGACTATATTAATTCTCTAACAACAAATATTCCAAGTAATAATATAAGAGATTAAATGACTATTGAAGTTTCAAATGCAATAGTCACAATTAATTTTATATTAACAATGCACAGAACTTTTTTTTTTAATTGACTTGATCAGCAATCAAGTAAATAATATAAGTTTCAAAACTTTCCACTAAATTATCAAAATGGAATATGTATTTAAAGTTAAAATATTGAAGCGTAATATTTAATTAATAAAATTTCTCTTAGCTCCCAGAATGCAAAATCGATGCAGTATGTTTCAAATTGGAAATTACAAATGGTTCTCAAATTTTAACAGAATCAAATAAAAATTGAAGCATAATAAAAAGGAATATATTAACAGTTACCACGAATTATTTCACTCTCACGACTTTAGATTGTTGTAAAAATTACGTGATTTGTGTAATAAATTATCAACTATAAGCATTAGTCAAATATTATAAATATGATAATAAAGTTAGAAAAACTGGCATAAGAGAATCGTGATAAACACTGTCCTAAAGTCATGTGATCTTTCTTTTGTGTGGGTACTTTCGACACTGCATGGCTCCAAGATAAAATCCCAATAGCTCGCAGTCGATTTTCCTTCCATGACCACAGGAAGATAAAGAGCAAGCCCTTATCAACTGCCAAAATTATAGAAGAATATATATATGAAATGACTAGAGAGTATTTTTCAATATTTGTTTTGTTGTGTTGTGTTGTGTATAATAGAAAAATTCAACACTCTCATAAAGAAAATTAATCAAATTAAATATGAGTTACAAATATAATAATGAGATCTAAATTTCATAATGAAAAATTAAAATCAAAAATTAAAAAACTAAAAAATGAAAACTGAAATTTTAATTTTTAATTTGAAAGTTTTTAAATTTATTATCAACGTAGAAACCCTACTAAACAATAGCTAAGGGTATTACATTTTCATTTCTTCTTTATTTTTTTATATTTATTGGAGAATGTGTGTGTGGGGGGGGGGGGGGGGGTTTCTCTTTTACACTCTAGAGAGAGAGGATTGAAGAGAGTATATTATATTAGGCGAGATCATATGAGGGGAAAAAGAAAAAAACGTGACAGCAAAAAAGCCATGGTAGTGTAGAGGGAGAAAAAGAAAAGATATATTAAAGAAAAGTTCGGTCAAACTAGGCCTCGAAGACTACTACTCAATTCCATCATCAATTTCGACTTATCTTTATCGAAACTCTACCGTTTTCACTTTTTTTGGTTTTGAGCGCTCTATCCCACTCTCTCTTTCATAATTATAATCTGATTTTTCCAAAATTAATCCATTTGAATACTTATATGTTCTTACTTATATCATACTACTTTGACAGAATAAAGTAAAAGTGGACGTTCTCGGGAGTTCCATCCATGCAACTTAACTTGGGCTTCGATTTCTGCTTCAGATACTACTGTCCACTTTATCTTAATCTGGCACACACGAGTGGACACCACTCTCCTTGCATAAAATATTTTACTAATCAATCAAATAATAATAATAATTTTTTTCCTAAAGTGAGTGTTTAAATATAATTTGATACATAATTAGATTGCAGATTTTTTAATAATTAATCAGTATAGCCACCTTTAAATTGAAGAAGTGATCCACTATTTCGAAATTTCAAGTGACGTGATTTTCTATTTAAAACTGAAGTTGAAACTTGTATAGTCATGGCTTCATTACTTTCAAACTCTTGAAAACGCTTCCAAATTGCATAATACTCATTTTCGTACATCTTTAGCTCACGATCGAATTAAATAGTATTCCTATATAAATGTGCTAGGTATACACATACAAATTAAACTGCTTATATTGAATTAATGGACCATTCTAAATAAGATAAAACGATAATGCTAATAGTTGTAACTTAATTAGCACATTGGACTTGCTTTATCTAAGCTCAAGGTAAGTACAAAAAGAGAATATTCAAAATATAGAAAAAGAAAACAATTTTTATTTGTACAGGGAAGGGGATTTTATTGAAAGGGAGACATGCCCCCCCTATTGATTCTAAGATAAGAATAATTAAGGTTTATGTGGGACCATTTTAAATTATAAATGAATGAAATATTCCATTTTTACCTGGCAAGAAATATTTTGCTTTTTTTTTTCCTGCTTATTCAATCTTTATTGAGTCAACAATTAAGGCTCAAATGTTTGACCATCTTTTGTTTGCCAACTTGGCATATTTGGGCATACTATTTAGGCATGGACAATGTTATATGTAAAATCATTTATCTACATTCACAATGAGGGGTGGAGACCACATATTTGAATTTTTTTATTCACGTTGGCCCCGTGCCCATGTGAGAGTAGATAATCAATTCGATAATTCAAATTCAATACAAATATTTTTATCCTTTGAGCATACATTGCTTAATCGAGGGGTTTTCTTTACTTCAAAGATTATTGCTCATTGGAAAGCAATCCTAATAAAAATTAAATTAGTCACTACTAAAAAGGGGGAAAAATTTTCTCATCGTCTATGAAATCTTAGCCGACTCAAAAAAAAAAAACTCAACTATTAAAATTTATCAGCCGAAAATTACTATTGTCATAGTAAGTTGGATAAAAGGACATGTTGGAACTGGTGTATATACACTTCCCCAATTCAAGAATCCATAAAAAGCATCATTTTAGAGCTTTATCAAATTTCACAATATTTCCCATCTTTGAATATATTCTCTCTAATTTCCTTTAATTTAATTTTTGTGGGATATAAGAAAGAAGCCTCCTATATACAAATCTCCACCACTATCTGCCTCGATTTTTGAGTCACTTACCAGTATATAAACCAAGCTCGTGTCATTACTAAAAAATCACAAGTTCTCGTCTACACAATATATTCTCCTTCTACTGCAATTCCAAACAGTTCAAAACCCACTAAAATTTCCGTGCTTTCTTAAGGTGAGGATTTATATATTCTAACATGTAGTATTTTCTACCCATGCAACTCGTTTCTCACTCCGCCATAGTAAGAAGTGTTCGTGTTTGTTATGCGATACTAGAAATTAAGCACAATGCTTGTTAAACAAAATATTATTATAGTTACTCAAATAGATTTTTCTAATTTGTTCACTAAGTACTATTCAATTCTCCATCCCAAATATCTCGATGTAACAGACATTATAAATTGGTGTATTTGGAAGCAGGGAAAAATGAACAGGCCAGGAGATTGGAACTGCAGGTCATGCCAGCATCTGAATTTTCAGAGGAGGGACTCGTGCCAGCGATGCGGAGACCCCAGGCCCGGCGAAAGAGGTGATTATGGAAATTTTGGCGGCGGAAGAGGCGCCATGTCCTTCGGCATCACCGGCCCAGACGTAAGGCCCGGTGACTGGTACTGCGCTGTTAGCAACTGCGGCGCTCACAACTTTGCCAGCCGCTCCAGCTGCTTCAAGTGTGGGGCGCTCAAGGATGATTGCTCTGGTGGCAGCGGCGGCGGTGGAGGATTTGATAGTGAAATGTCTCGAGCTCGAGGGTTCGGATTAGGGGGCAGCAGCCGCTCCGGATGGAAATCTGGTGACTGGATTTGTGCCAGGTAAAATTCCAGACAATCGAAGGCCGATATAAATTGATTTTAATGTTAAATCTTGTTTGTTTAAGTGTCCAGTGACATGGTCGAGTTCTTGCATTGTTTCATAAGACAATTTAACAATTCTTTTTCAATTTTGTTGTGCAAATAATGGAACCGAACAGGTCAGGGTGCAATGAACATAACTTTGCAAGCAGGATGGAATGCTTCAGGTGCAATGCACCAAGGGAATCCGGTAACAAGTTTTCCTACTAAAAGTTTGCATTGAGATTCTCTATTTTTGGGTAAAGTCGCATCTCCACTACAAGATTTTCCATGCATTTGTTGATAAAATACTAAAGTTCATAACTGTTAGTGGATTCAAATTTCAGGTTCGAAGTTGATTAACAGAGAATCAAGAGCGGATGAATTTTAATTTTTTTGGCACTCCCACTTTCCTGTTTTTCGATTTTTTATATTTAATTTAGGAAGTTAGATCAATTATGATTGCAAGTATAGCTTAGTCCTTCGTTTTGTGAGCTTTATTAGTGGCTAGTATGAGATATATCCTTGTATTTCTTTTTGTTTTAATCTATTTAATATCAATGTCTTTCGAAAAAAAATTTAGTGTCATTGTTTAATGGTATAGCCGTCACAAAATTTTACAGACTTCTTGTTGTAAAAATATTGTTTTGTGGTGGTATATATGTATGTCTTTCTTTACAATTGTATATGATATGCTAATATATAATCTCTGTCCCATTGATATACTTTCCTTATTTTTATTTTTTTTTGTCTCATTTATATATAGTCTCATTTCTTTATTGAGAATGTATTTATTTTGTTCGTTTTTCTAATTATACTCTTATTTAATTTGCATGGTTATAACCAATTTTGCCCTCTTAATCTTGAAATTGTACAAATTTTTATTTACGTACTTCTTGAAATCATCCAAGAATACATGCATACATTTCCTATTTCTTCTTGGAAATGTGGACAAAAATAATTTAATCACCATTATTTAATACTAATTTTAAATAAGGGTGAGCTAGGAAAATGCTTTGCGTTTGATTGCCAATATTTCTAATAATTTTAGTGCGTTTGATTGCCAATATTTTTCATGAAAAATGTCATTTTTCACCCAAATTTTTACTTTTGTGCTTTTTGATTGATTTTTTTTTTATATAATGAAAAATATATTTCTACTTTTGGTCACATGACCATATTTTCCTTGAAATAAGGAAAATATTTTCTTTATGAGGAGTATGTTTTTATTTTCAAGTTACTCTCTCTTTCTCTTTCATCTATCCATCTCTCTCTCATTTACCTACTAATAAAAAATGGACAAATATAACATTTTTTAGGTTGAAAATAAAATAAATCAAACACATTTAATTGACAATTTTCATGCAAATAATTTTTAAGCAATTCAATTGCCTAAAATTTATTTTCTTCCCATGTAAATTTCACTCTCGCAATCAAACACACATAAAATTTCTGAATCCATATGAAAAATAAAACCAACTTATATAAATGGGACGGAGTGAGTAATATAATGAACATTGAACCTAATAATAATTGTCGCAATATATGCTTTAGCGCATATATATATATATATATATATATATATATATATATATATATTAAACTATTCAAGAATATTAAGACCATATTTTTGAAGAGCGAAAAACTTTGCAGTTAATCAACACAAATATATCGTTTGTCACGTAATGCATCAACAATGAATTTGTTGCTAAGGTTTCTCCTTGGTGACAATATTGTTAGGAAATATAGAGACCTAACAAATATTAATTACAAGTTGTTCTATAAATTTTGTGTCTGTTTTTGCAGTGTTTCGTTTCCACCACGTATAATATATGTGTTTGCTTTGCATTCATGTTTAACAAAATATTCCTTCCGTCCCATAAATATATGATTTTTTTTTTCATTCTAACTAAGAAAATGTAATTAATATAATTGAGAATATAAATTTTACTTACATTTTTCTAATGTATACACTACATTAAATAATGATTTAAATAGTATTAGTTCATATTTGTTGATAACAAATGCATTAAATATGAGCATATTAGAAAAATTAAGAAATCAACTATACTCTCAACAAGGAAATTGATCTATAATTTGGGATAAAATGAAAAAGAAAAGTAAGTTTATCTTTATGGGACGGGTGGAGTATTAATGCTCACTGTTAAATTGACTTACTGGAAAACTCATTGAAAAATCTTTTCTATAATTAATGACACTTAGGAAAATCAAAGATACTGAAATGAGGTTTGAATAAAATACGTAGTGTAATAAGCTTTCACTCAGAAAACGTTCATCCGGAGTATCGGATGTTCGAATTTTCGCGATAGTTGGAAGGAAATATTTATGTTAGAAAGTAGATGTCTCGTGAAAACAAAGTCATGGTGGCATTGTCACCCCTCCCAGGTATGTCTATGTGTCGTGAAAGGTTGGAGGAAAATTGATTTTCAAATGTTCGGCTTAATTGTGTATAAGCTATGATCGCATTCGATTTACCAAGGCAGCGAACTAGGGAAAAGCCGTCACTCTTCAAGATTAGTCGGACGAAATTTGGATACTTGAGTCATAAAAAAAAATTGCACTTATAAAATTTTCCTTAAATATAATAAAATTTATTAATCGGTAATGCCTAATATGACTCACCTTCATTTTTTTATTAAATTAAAGTAAATTACTAATCAACCATAGTAGATTGGTAGGGATACAAAAACGTATTGGACCCGAATAAGTTGGCTCCTTGAGAATTCTTCAAGCTCTAGCAAATGGTACAAAACTATTTTTTAAAGAAAATCTTATTTCATCTAGAGGGGATACACGCGTTTATTTTGTATCAGACCATCCATAGAAGTCATATTCATTTTATTAAGTTATTTAGTAATTCCTTCTGATTAACGCCTTATTAGGTCAATCAATTAATATCTAAGAAGACATCTTAAGTACATTATTTGTTTTACATCATCAGTTTTAGTATACAATTATAATCTTGTCGTCTCTTATTTATAATAATATTTCAACTAATTAAAGTCGCAATCAACAAAGTATCTAATTAACAAAAGTTATATTGTAGTTCACATAGGATTCTCTAGCCTTTGGGATAACATTTTTTCAATAAGTTGGTTTCATTGACATTCTCATGGCATGGTTAAATAGAAAAAATATAAGTGGTCAAAAAGTAACTACACATTGATTTGTGTCTCCTATTCGACTCCATTCTTTAGCTTTTGAGGAGATTCCTGTTTCCCTTTAAGCAGGCTTTACATTCCCTTACGTGGTTTCTTAATATAAGTCAAGTAGCCTGCATTCTCTCCTTTTAATAGGGGGGCACCATGTTTCATTAATACTTTTTTGCTTAAAATATATATAGTCATGATGGAGATTAAAATTAATTTTAATCAAAATCAATAATTAATTTAATTATAAATCCACAACTTTTCAATCATATATTTCATCAATTTTTATCAAAATCTCCTAAAAATTAATTTTTAGTTACACCAAACTGGGGCATAATATCTTCGAATTAATTGCATATTTTTTTTCATTTTATTTAGTTTAGCATACCAAACATGTCGTATATAGAACATACTGTGCGTCGTTATTAAGAAATTAAAGATACATAAGGTTCATAGTTGTTATCCATTGGATGAAGTGTGGTCTTGATTTTATATTACATGTAGTTTATGGTAATTGGTAGGATGTCTCCACGGACTACTATTGCCACTTTATCAAGGTTTTTATGATAGTTGTTCAGTCTTAATTGGGTTGATTATATATAATATTCTGTTGAAATAAGTATGAAAGACGAACTAGTTAGATATTTAAATTCTAATATAAGTTTTAAGGTTAAGTTTGCTCTAAGTGTAGCCATGAGTTCTAGGCCAACTTGTTTGGTTTGAAGTGTAGTGCCCCACTTTAGGTGTTAAGGGAGTTGCAGGCTACTCGATCTGGTGAACTCCTTGAGGTATGTTAGGTTGACAAGCTCATCTTTTATTTAAACTGAAAAAGAATTATATAAAATATAATCTACGTATCAAAATATTATCTTATAAATATATTATCTAAAATTGAACATATTACACAATTTGATAGCTCTCAATTTGATAAAGAAAAATTATTAGATTCTCCATATATTTGAGAATCTCAAAAACCTTTAATGATGAGCTTTAGTTAAAATTTCAGATGGCCCCTCAACGTTCATCAAAATCAGTGAATGGGGATGATTGAATTGAAATAAAATGGGTGCATTTTCTCATTAACCACTGTGGTAGTCAAATGGTACCAAAATTAAAAAGGATATCAAATTTCTCAGTGCGACCAAAAGATTGCTTTTGATCCCTTCTTCTTTTAGAGGGCAAAGGATAGGGAAATGCTACTTTTACATTTTAAGGTGTACATTCGGGTGTATATAAGAATGTCAGAGTTGAATCGAGTCGGATCGCAAGTCGAAACTCAAATCTTGGGCTCGGCTAGAGCAAAAATGTATCGAGCTTTTTTTTTATCAAGCAAAAGCTTGGCTCGGCTCGCTTTTGCTCGATTCAAAAAATTTAGGCTTGACCCGTGCTTTCAGCTCGGGCCGAACCTAGTCGGCTCGTTTTTTTTTTCTTTTTATTTGTGACAAATCTAATATTTTTTTTTAAAGAATTTAAAATTTGAGCAATTTATACGGATTATAAATTAAATAAAAGTTAAAACTTATAACCCTCCTCTTTTTTTCTGGGTTTGAGAGCGACTACAATCAACATAAGTAGAGTTAAAATTGTACACAAATAAAATATTTTCATGTACAATTTTTCTTGAAAGAAAGAAATAAATTTAAAAAATTATATATTCAAACAAATATATATAAATTTTACCCCATATTTATAGCAAAAAAAAAAAATATTCAAATTGATATAACGTAGCTACATGCAGCCTTCTATTGCTGCCTTAAATAGGCAACTAGAGGTGTCAAGATGGGCGGGCCAGACCGGCCCGTCCAGGCCCACTCGAAAGTGAATCAGCCCGTGAATCGAGCGTGTCGAATCATGAGTCTATATATATATTTTATCAGGTCAGGCCCGCCCGAAAGTGAACCGGCCCAGTTAACCGCGAGCCTCTTTTTTTTTTTTTTTTAAAAACTTTTACAATTTATTTTTTAAGTGATAATTTTTGAAAAACAAAAAAAAAGGCGACCCGTTTATGACCCGGCCCATGTGGGCTTTTGCGGTCCGGGTCGGGTTACTTAGTTTTTTTTGTCCGGGCCGGATCGGCTCGTCATGCGGGCTTTTTATAGCGAGTTGTGCACGGACTTTTTAGTGTGCTAGTCGGCCCGGACCAGCCTGCCCGTTTTGACATGTCTACAGGCAGCTATTGTTGTCTCAGCTTTTACTTTTTTTTTTCAAATTGAAATAGCAAATTTTTTTTATTTAAATAGGTCAGCCCGTGTGGCTCGTCAAGCCATATGGGCCAACTCGGGCTCGAGTCAACATCCCAAAATGGTGTTCGGCCCGAGTCAACGAATCAAATTGGACACCCCTAAGCATACATCCTTCATATATAGCTAGATAAGTGAGATACTAACTAGTTGATTGGAATCAGTATTGTAAGAATATCGTGAACGGGATGAGAAAGATTATTGGTGACCTTGATAAACTCGAATTTCATCCAAAATTGTGCTTAGACCCGAATTAGGCCCCAGTCAAGGAGTTTAGTCCACTCACATTAGACAACAATAGTAGACAATACGAAGAGAAGTTGTACTCCATAACAAGGTAGAAAAGTGTTGAGAATCCAGCCAAATAATTAAATAACAAGAAAATATGAGCAATATGAAAATAATTGGATTACAAAACAAACAAGATTTTTGTGGAAGAAGAGAATAATTTATTATACCTAGAAATTAAAATTGTCTTTACGAGATTTAATCTCTCAATCTAAATCTCAATTTCTCTTTCTAATGTATCCAACAATGATCTAATTATTATGTTTTGTTTGCCAAGAGCCTACACCTTTTGGAGTATTTATAGGAGTCAAATCTTGGAATTATAGATGAAATAGAATGCACAAAAGTTTCATTATCTTGATCCCTTTCACCAACCCAAAGTTCTTTTCCCATTCAAACTTTCCATCCATGATTAAATTTGATTCTTTATCTATCCAGACTTCTAATCGAACATTATTTAGGTTTCTTCCATGTACCAAACTTCCAAAACACGTGGAATTTGAGTTACAATCTAACAAAAAGAATGAGATGACTCAAACACAAGTGTCATTTAATTGGTTATAGAACAATATGGTTAAGTAAAATTTGAAGAAACGAAAAAACTTAAATTAATTAAGAAGCACGTCATAATGTTGGCAAAACGCTAGTTTGTTTCGATGGAGAATGGGTTGAGCTATGTTGAAACATCATCCTTGGGTTGAGCTGTGTTGAAACATGATGTACGGTTGGATTAGGTTGTTGGTACGTGAGAAAGTAGATTGTGTTATACAGGATGAAGACAATCCTACCCACTTTGAATTACAATTTACACCCTTAACAAAATTGATTAGTGTTAGGTTTTATTGTTATTGGCCATTTTTTGACAAAATTATTGTTATAAAAGAGTTGTAAAAGTCAAAAGTCTTTTGGAAAGTTATAGAAGTCAACTAGGAGTCCACGAAGAAGACAAGAACGAGAAATTTTTGGTGACCCATAGGAGCTAGACAATTCCAGAAAGTTGAGAGTTAGTGCAGGAGCGCGCAATCCAGGAGGGTCTTGGAGATTACAGGAAGAAGGTCAACGAGTCTTGGAAGTTGTCTAGTCTGGACCGTACTGTAAGTCGATTTGTCTATAGTAAATTTTACTGGTTTGGTCCCGAAGTTTTTAATCCCATGAGGAATTTTGTCCATTATCAAAATATTTGTGTTATTTACTTTATGCATATTACAAAATGTAGTAATTCAACATAAGATAGTAATTGCATGTTAAGTCATCCAGATTAATTATTAAAGTGACTTGTCGCTATTAATAATTGATAATTTTTAAAGTCGCAAATTACACATGTTCAATCCCTTTAGGTGATAGTTGGATCAAATGTTGTTACTGTCAAGTGGTATTAGAGTCCAAAATCAAATCCTAGCCCTTATTTAATCTAGATGACTCAGTCGTTATCAGCGCCTACATATTTTGACAGAAGCAATTATGCTTACTAGAAAGTAAGACTGAGAGCTCTTCTAAAATCTATGGACGAGCGTATTTGACTTGGTGTGCAAAATGGTTGAACCGTCCCTACTACCATGTTGAAGTTGTAGTTACCCCTACTACTTCTACTAATTTGTCTAGGACTAACTTAGTTGAGTATAATTCGAATAGTAAAGGTGAAGCTTCATGCCCTATTTATGGTTGTGTCCGTAGAAGAGTTTAAACGAGTGTCTATGTGTGAGATTATCAAAGAGGTTTAGGATATTCTAGAGACTGCACATAAGCAAACCCAGGCCATTAAGAACTCAAAATTGCAAATGTTGACCACTAGGATTGAAGATATTAGAATGAAGGATGATAAATCATTCGATGATTTCTATGCGAATTTGAATAATATAGTAAACTCTAGCTTCAACTTAGATGAGAAAATCGCGTAAATGAAAATTGTGAGAAAAGTATTTAGATTCTTACCTGAGAGATTTAGATCTAAAACACGGCTATCAGGGAGAACGATGACTTAGATACCGTTAAGATAGAACTTCTCAACCTAAGAATAACAAATATATAACCTTGAACATTGTTAAGGAATAAGAGAGTGACTACTAATATAGGGAAACTTAATGATGAAGAGATAGCTTATTTTGTGAAGAACTTTCGAAAAAAATTTAGGAATAAGAAAAAGACTCAAGGGAGATAGAGAAGTGACTCTAGTGAGTCTAGAAAGAAATCACAATTGTGAGATGTCATAAATATTAAGGTTTTGGCCATTTTAGGAGTGAATGTCCTAATAATAAGATAACCAAGGGTAAATTTATGAAAGCTACTCTCACTGAAGATGAATTTAACTCAAACAATCTAAGTGAGAAGTCCAATTGTAAGGGTCATAACTTTATGGTATTTGCTTATAGGATTAGGAGTGAATCTAATAAAGGGTAGTGAGAAGGTTGAGGAAGTAGATCCTAGTAAGCATTCTGAGATAGGTTCTGAAGATGAGGAAAAGATTCGTGACGCTAATAATCAGTTATTCGAGGAGAGTCTTAAGATAAAGAAGACGAATAAAGTTGTGTTTACGAATGTTATTGAACTTGAGCTAGAGAAAGAAAGACATATAGCTAACCTTCAAGAATCTACCTTTTTCCTTTGTAAGTTGTATTTTCATGAATGAATGTTTAGAGACTAATGTTAAGAATCTTATAAGTAATCTTGAGGAGTCCACTAGGAGATTTAGTAAGTTGAACATTGTAAATTAATCCTCAGAAATTAAGGTTAAGACCTTTATGAGAGATCTAGAGAAATCCAACACTACACTTCTTTCAATCTTTAGTGGTTTCTAAGAAGTTTGATAACATCTTAAGTAGGGGTGTAAGCAATCCAGTTTGACCGATTTTTGACAAATTTTCAAACCAAATCGTTTAAATCGGTTTGAGAAAAACTCAAACCTAAACCAAACCATTTTGAACGATTTGAAAAATACTCAAACCTAAACCTAACGGTTTGATCCGATTTTAAACCGCCAGCTTCCCGTATATTTTTTTGTATGTCTACTTTTATGCCATTTAAACCTAAACCTAACCAGTTTTAAAGATGAATAGCTGATCAAAGGCTAGAAACCTCAAACAAAAGGAGGAGGCGCCGATGGTTGAGATTACAGAGTTAAGACCTTGAGAGTAGTCACGGGAGGAGGAAGAGTCGGGACTGGATAGGCGAAGGCGGAGGAAGGAGCGTCGCATGGACATGAGAGTCGTGTCACGTATGAGGATGGAAATGAGAGTTCGTGTCATGGAAATAGAGTCGATGGACAGAGAGGATTTGGTTGAGATAGAGTTAAAACCACTTTTGTCCCAGCTTCCAAGGATGACAATTTAGCTTGTCGGTTAGAGCCACCCGTTGCTAGGTCTGAAAAATGCCCGAGCCAGCCCGGCTCGAGGCTCGGAAGAATCGAGCCAAGGCTCAGACCAAGCCCCATTTTGGAGAGTCGGGTCGAGCCTAAGCCAACCCGTGTGGCTCGTCGAGCCAGCTCGTAAATTTTAAAAAAAAAAAAAAAAAGGCATAACACAAGTGCATATTTAAAGGCAGCGCAGGCAGCTGCACGTTGCCCTTTAAATTTTATATATAAATCGAGCCAAAAACTCGGGTCGAACCTCGATTTTTTTCGAGCTTTTGCTTGGCTCGAGCCAAAAAAAAAAGTTCAACTTAATTTTCTCGAGCCGAAGTCGAGCCTCGAGTTTCAGCTCGACTCGTTAACATCCCTACCAGCTTCTATCAATACTCAGAGTGTAAAAATCCAATTGGACAACATAGGATGTTTACGTAGTTTTGGTCCTAGGTTTATTCCTACACATTTCAATTGTGGTAAGTTAGGACATACAAGATCTAACTGTTACAAAAAATTTAATAGGAGTAGAAGTCAGGATATTTCTAGCAAGGTTGACTTCTTCACTAATCGGTTAGTCACTTGACTCAGATGTTGACACAATTGACCATGAATAATTCTACTTCTAGGCAAGTCGGTGTTAAGAAAAGTAATCTGAGAGATTATGAATCTGATCACTATGCTCTTGAAGGTAAGAGCTTTTGTGTACCTCTTTGAGTATGTAGTTTGGTGCATGCTTGTGCTAATTTATTATGTTCATTCATTATTGCATGCATCATATTTTGTATATTCTTTTTTTGTTTTTTAAATAAAAAAAGAGAGAATTTTTTTAAACTATCGCACATAATATGATCTACTTAAACATGTTTATTTGATCAAGTATGAGTCAAATTGATGTTCTGTAACGTAGTTTCAATTGTTTTGTTTAGGTTTTATGTGGAATATTTAGTATAGGTTTCTTCATGTATCATCTACACTATACACACTATGATCTTGTGAGTGAGTTTTGACTGCGTGTATGAGATTTGACAGTCATCTGTTGGTTGGGTGACCTTGAACATTTATTGACCTTCAACTAGTTGACCTAAACTCTAGTAGTATATTCCTTTAAAAGAAAAATTGTTTCATCTTATACTCTTTTTTGGAGTCTATTTGACTTGAACAATTAAACTTGAGGGATTTCTTATTACTTGATGTCTGTGGTCAATTGATTTGGAGTCATTGATCCAAAGCTCGTTACATGAATTATTTTAGTCGCTTAATAGAGAATGGTCTGAACATAAGATGTGAAAATAAAATGAAAAATGATAAGCTTCATTGATTCAGGGAGAAAAAAGGAAAAAAAAAATTAAAAAAAAAAAAAAATATATATATATATATATATATACACACACACACACACATAGACATACATATATACATGAAAATATGAGCTTCAATGATTAATTGGCTCTAGTTGTTATGGGTTTGACTTTCATTATTACAGGAATTAACGTATTTTGCAGTGATGTTTGGCATGTTATTTCTCATAAATTTAAGGTTCGGAGTATTGTTCAAAAGAAATTAGTGACATTTTACACACATGGGTTACTTTTACAATTTACTCTATTTAGACTTGAACTGAATATGTAGAAAATTTATTGTTCATTGATTATGCTTGTATATGATATCAATGACATTTTTGAGTTATCATGTATATTGTTGTTGGTATTTCATGATGATATTTGGTATTGAAAAAAAAAAAGGGAGAAAGAGTAGTATACATTAAGGGTGAGTAGTCATTTTGAGATTAATTTTTAGATTATACTTGCATTCCATATCATTTTGAATGAATGTCGATATTTTTTTTAGTTTTTTTTTTTTAAGTATTTTGATATTTTGTGATATTAATGTTTCAGTTGGTGTTTTGATTAACATTAATATTGCATCTCAATCTTGCTAGTATGATTGTGATAATATGTTTCAATTATTATATTTCCTGTTTCACACGCTTTTACACTTGGTATTTTAGTTATTTTTAGGAAACATATTTAACTAGGAAAGCAAGTTTCAAACAAGTCAGTTTCTCAATCTTGCTAGCATGATTGTGATAATATGTTTCAATTGTTATATTTCCTATTTCACGCGCTTTTAGACTTGGTAATTTAGTTATTTTCAGGAAACATATTTGGGTATAGGTAGATTAACTTCGTTTTTATTTCTTTGACTTGTAATTCATAGTTTTGTCACAAAATGTCAAAAGGAGAATTTGTTAGGTTTTAATGTTATTGGCTATTTTGGAGACAAAATTATTGTTATAAAAGAGTTGTAAAAATCAAAAATTCTATTGAGAAGTTGTAAAAGTAAGTTAGGGGTCCAAGACGAGGACAAGAACGAGTAGTTCTTGATGATCTACAAGACACACAATTCTAAAATGTCGAAGTTAGTGCGGGAGCCCGCAATTCAAGATGGCACTGGGAATTATAGGAAGTAGGTTAGCGTGTCTATGAGGTTTTCTAGTTTGAACTGTACTGTAAGTCAATTTGTCTATAGTGAATTTACTAGCTTGGTCTTGAAATTTTTTATCCCGCATGGGGTTTTCTCCGTCATCAAAAATATTTGTGTTATTTACTTTATGCATATTACAAGATGTGGTAATTCAACATAGGATAGTAATTACACGTGAACTCATCCGAATTAATTATTAAAGTGATTTGTAGTTATTAATAATTGATAATTCTCATATTACACCTATTCACCCCCTCTAGGTATTATGTGAGTCGAACGTCGTTACTTTCAATTAGGAGGACTAGAAAATTATTCTTACAATAACGACTAAATAGTTCAAGACATCATGTTCACTAAGTAGTCAAGTAAATCTGATAGTATTTCACTAAAACAGATTCAAAGTCAGAAGCTATCTCTCCTAACGCAATATTTTTTTTTCTCTTGTATTCTCTACTAATGTCTCCATTATCATTTGATATTTTGATAATTTTCATTCATTTGAGGGATTATCAGAAATTCGTTTATAAAAAGTGATTTTGTATCAATTTTGGTCAAATATCCAGATAGGTTTCGGTAGTCAATTCGTGCATGTGAGTATTTTTACATGTTCTACTTATCGAGTGGATGATCGTGATATATTTGTGATGAGTGCGGATTTCGCACTTAAATAGTCCACTAAATTTATATGTTTGTGGGTTTTTCGTTGGCATTGTTAACACTTAATTTAATTATTCACATTTTGTAGGTGATAACTCGAATTAATGATGATTGGAAGAAATTTGTGCAAGAATTTAGTCAAAAGAATTGTGATGCAAGAATGCCAAAGTTCGGCGAACAAAACCATCAATTTTCCTATGAAGAAATGTGGCTTGAGGGGTGAAATCGAGTGCAAAACCAAGAAGAAATGAAGCTGGCACCAAGAAAAAGCTGAAATTCCAGCTGAAGTGCAGAAACTGGAAGTTGTACGTACACACAGCCTACAGAGGCGTGCGTACGCATGCTTGTCAAAACCAACTACTGAGGTTCACGAAACCTGCATACACACGGTTGAAGCCATGCATATGCATGACACATTTCTGTAGCCAAACCCGGGAAAACACGCGAAACCCGATTTTTAAATTCTAATCTCACCCATTTTATTCCAAACCCGTTTGTTCTCTCCTCCACAATATAAATATCAGTAGTGACCATTCCTAGGTTAGGTTGGAAGAGGGAAAATCGACCAAAGAGGGGCTAAAAATTTGGGAAGAAAAATCTGTCATATTGGAGCTTTAGAGAAGAGGAAGAGGAAGCCCCTTTGACATTGAAGACTCCATCTATTGATCTTCTCATCAATAAGTTTTCTATTCTCTTTCATCTCTATGTCTTCCATGTATTGTAAGATTTTAATGGTCATTTGTATTTACACTATGAGTGGCTAAAACCTAGATGTGATTGGGGGTAATTTTTGACCCGAGAAATGAGATTCCAATAGTTTTGTGCTATATAGTTCTTTTGATTAATGTGATTAATCGATTGTGTTTATTGTTTATATTGTTCTTCTCGATTGTTTAGAAGCGCTACTAGATGATTGGGTTGTTTCGATATTTGCTAATTTGAGATTTTTAGTACGTAATTGCTAATTCGACCAAATTCTAGTAGCAACTACATTTTGATGGATAATGAGAAATTTCTATTAAATGTAGGTAGAAAATCATTTAAGTTAACAAACCGAGCTTTTGTGTTTGTGCTTAATTCAATTCGACTATCTCGTGTGAATGTTTTTGTTAAATTAATTCTAGCGATCTTATCTTAGGTTATTTGATGATTAGGGTTGGGTAAAGAGCTATTTTATTCAACTACAATCTAAGGAGAGTTTGAGGTAATCGAACTTGTGATTATTCTCGAATTGTTGTTAATCAATTGAACGAAAATCTTTTGTGAAAATTGGATTGGAAAATCATTCTCGCGGTAAAGAATTATCCCCCGATCACACGCTCACTTTTGTTGATTAATCGCCTTCGTCGTTTAATTTCATTTCATTTAAAGTATTGAATCTTTCATATTTTTTTTAGCTTATCGCCAATTTAGTTAAATAAATCAAAACCCACCATTTACATGCTTTCGCCATTTTATTTTCTTTTGCGCAATCATCTGGGGGTAATGACCATTGCTTGCATTATACTATTTGAACGACATTTATTTTAGCGAAGGAATTAATTTTTGACGTTCCTTTGGTGGCGACCAATTTGAATTGACAAAATTAATTCCAACTAAATGAAAAATTAATCTTCAAATGAGGTGAAAAAAATCAAATTTTGCCTATATAACTTGACCGCACGAATGGTTGCCTCGCTTACAGCGAGCGACCAAGTCTATGAAAAATCCTTCGAGTGGTTAAACTGGGTGGTCAGCAAGCGATTTGAAGGACTGTGGTCTTTTCGTGAAATCTGCTGAATTTTGGGACATATTTCTATGGTGGTCTAAAAATTCATTCCATATCATATGCTTGGAGTACATTAAATAAAACCACTCAAAAATATAGTTTTCTTGCATAAAAAATTCATTCAAAGTAAAGAATTTTTTTTCAATTCGAGTTCATTGATTCCTTGAAATTTGATTTGCCACTAGCCTCGATTTACAATTTCTTTTTCTATTAATTTTTTTTTTTTTTTTTTTTTGCATTTCGGTTGTTATTCTAAGTTTTCCCTTGTACTATTTTGCTTAAACATTCAAAATATAATTTAAAATTCACACACAAGTACACCAATACAACAACAAAACAAAAAAAAACAAAAACAAAATAAAAAATCATATGTTTGCTCTTTTTGGTAATTATTTCTATCACCATAATCCCATAGCTATAAAATTCCACCATAAGCGATATTAATTGTGTAGATCCATACTATAAGAAATTGTCAAGGACAAATTAAGTTGATACGATCATAAGGTAATGATAATCTCACCTCATGAAAATATTGGGATTTCATTCACTACAACATCTTACATCAAATTTAACCAAATACATACATTTAATTTTATTTTACAATAAGTTCACAAAATTGTTTATTCATCATACGAATTACTTTATTATACAATTTTGGAGGCCATAAAGAACATATTGCAACACAACAAGGGAAGACAAACAGGGCTTAAGAATCTTTAGACAATTGCGAAGTTTTCTGCAATAGGAACATGTAGTCAATATCAAACATCTTTTTATGTTCTCGTTTGATGAAAAAATCAATTGTGACAAAGAAACAAACCTCTTCGTCTTCTTTTACTTCAGATATGCTTTGACAAGATTCATCTATCTCCAAGAAACATATCATCTATTGGCTTCTTTTTTGAAATGTTTCCATCAGCATAATCTCGTAACTATAAACATCTGCCATAGACGATCTTAATCCTGTCGATCCATACAAATTGGCTTATATGATCAAATTAACATGTGAAATGGTAAATATCATATAAATATACAATTAGACTAGCATTTATGAATAATTATATCTATATTACTTATCTATAATAAACAGTGGATAGAACCATTTATCTGGAATCGTATATCCAATGGTGCCACACATCTTGGTCATTGAAATTCTCTAGTCTTTTGTGAAAAGCTTGGCAATGTCAAAGTCAACAACGTGGACAACCATATCTTCATCTAAAAGCACGTTGTTGGGTTTCAAATCATAATGGACAATTGGAAAGAGATACACATGATGTAGACACTCCAGTGCATTTTTTAAGGTTTTGGACTACAGGATTACCTAGTGATGTTCAAATTGGAGTAGATGACATGACTTTCCATCTGCACAAGGTTAGTTTTGGGTTTCACCTCAATATCATTAGTCTATGAATTAGCTAGTAACGTCATTCTGTTTTTATTTTGATTTTTCTACTAATTTTCAATTTCCTTTGATGTCAAAAAGTAGAAAACTTCAAGTGCTGATAACTGAAAAGATAAGAACCCAACAAGTAAAATCACTATAATCCATTTTGTTTATTGTTCGTGGTGGTGGTGGAGGAGGAATGAGGAATGAGAAAGATATAGTTTTTTTATTTTTACTAATTTATCAGGGACTCGTTTGTACTTTATTTGAGAGTATGATTGCAATTAGTTCTTTATTTTTCTTTTCTTTTCTTTTTGTTTTATTTAAATAGGAGAGTATATTCATTATTTCATATCTTTTTATTGAAAAATTGGATGAAGATAGATAAAAATAATGATTTCCACAATGAAATGTTGAAGTAAGAGTGAAAATGTAAAAAACAAATACAACGTTAGGATTTTTTGCACAATAAACCTCATACGTAGGGACGTTTTGTGCTAATAACCATACACTTGAGAATTGCGATTTTTATCCTTTGCTCATTATATCATTTATATTCAGTGGCGGACGCAGACACTTTGAATTATTGGAGCATAATCGAACTTGTAAAAAATACAGATTTATGTTTATCTCAAATTCACCAAGTTTGTTATCTTTTTTATCTCCAACATGATTTTCATAACTTTTATCTCAAATATTCATTTTATTAACATTGCGATCATAAATATTAAAAAAAAAAACGCATATTTACGTTTAAATTATTTTTCCATCACAATCAATTCAAGTGAAAAATACAAAAATCACAGCACTTCTGAATGTTACATTATCAACTGCCTTCCAATCCAAACAAAGACAAAAATCTCAATAAAAATTCATTACAAGAAAATTGGAGGTGTTACCGTATACATCATTCGAGAAAGTGTATTCAATTATTATTTAAAAATTCGATAAATAAACATTGACCCACTAATTCGACCAGTAATTTAGTAACCCGATGGCTTAGTTTGGTCCATGTTTGAGTCGAATATGATAACTATACATGTACAACATGAAGAATTCCAACATTTCCAATATTCTTATTTACTAGAATCTAAAAATTGTGCATATTGAAAATATGTCTAGCAGTTTTTAAGGATAAGATTATGAGGAGAGAAATAAAATCTTGATTATTACTTAATAACCAATCAATTATGACTACATATATATCTTAAAGAAATCAATCATTATCTATTTTATACGAAGATAATATTAAATTATGACTTGAATTTAAAAACAAAAATCTCAAAGTTCGATAATTTTTAAACGGTCATATTAAAGTATGGTAATTATGTTTTTTTTTCCAAAATTAAAACTAAGTCATGTTTGACAATTATTAAAATGAGTTCTAGATTAGTCTTGAATTTATGTTCAAAATATTTTATTGTGAGAATGTATGATTGAAAAATGAAAAAAAATGGTTTTATTTTAATAGTTGTCAAACATGGCTTTAAAACTTATTTGTTGTTCAATCTTAAAAAATGTAACCCAAAATTCTTAAAACTGCGCCCAGCCCAACATAAAACATGCACTTCCCGCCGTAGCCACTCTCAATTTAAAATCCAGCAATTTCCCTCTGTCATTTTTATTCCCAAATAAATATGTTATTTTCCTTAAAAAACGGTACACAAAAAACGTAAGCAATATCTTCATTGACTTTCATCGGACCTTTTGGGAGATCAGAGAGAGAAAACAGAAATTGTGGAGTTGAGAGAGAGAAAGTAGGAAATGTGGAGAGAGTAAGTTAGGGTTTCTGGAAATGGACTACCCTGAATCTACCATAGCCTCCGCAGGGGACGCTACTGAAACTGTTCCCGTCCAAGTACAGGAACGAAACTCTATATTTTTACTATAAATAAAATGTGTAAAGTGGGGAATTTAATAATTTTTTTTCATTCGATTTCATTTGGAATAATTAAATTTTTTATTAAATGTACGCAATTGGACACAAAATATATACCACACAGATGTGTAAATTTATAACATTTTATTAGTTTTTACTTGACTTTATGTGCATAAATTAATTTTAAGTTGATTTGCACTATTTTGGTAATGGGGTGAGGATTTTAGTTGAATTTTGAGATGGGTATTGTAATTTATGTTTGTGTTATGTGTTTTCCCTTTTGGTAAATTGAGATACTTTGTGGCAATTGCGCAGGATTGTGTTTGGGATCTTGTTAATTGAAGTAGGAAAGATTTATTTTCTAAGGAGTTGAACTTTAGGATTAAGAGTATTTGTGATTTTGTGGATAATGTGGTTCTGAAGATGTTGTAGTTTGTGGTAGGATAATTCTTCACTTCTAGGATTTTCAAAGCGATTTGAAGAATAAAAATCAGTGACTTTTACCATATTTAATTGGCATTATAGCTGCTGCCACAGTTAGAATAACATCGCCCCACTGGGATTGACTTGAGACTTATGATTTGAAGAATTCAGATATGATAGATTGGGATAAGGTCAGTTGGCGCAATACACGTTCGGGTGGTAAATAACCCAAATTCTAATCCAATGAAAACTTTGGATAAAGCTATGCCATTTCTTCAACTGGGAGAAATTTGTGCAATGTAGCTGTAGAGAAGCAATATCTCTGCTGTATTAATGGACATTTGAACCCCAACAAGACCCCGAAGGTCTAGTTTAGCAAAAACTCTGACTTTGATTCGCATGAACTTCAATCATATTTAGATTTCCCACTGTCCATATTGATGTGAATAGATTTTGTAAAAAAGTTATTTTTGAAGAATGTGTAATTAAACAGTATGAAAAAAGTTTAGGCTTACGAGGAACAGTGTTAAGTCAGAAGTAAATTTGTCCTTTGATGTGAAAAGGTTTGTATTCATATATAATCTCCAACTGCAGAATGCAAAAGCAGGGCAGACAGGTCATGTGGATGGTTGTTATTTGCTGCCAAAATCTATAGAGATTTATGAAGGGAATGAAAACTCTGTAGAAACTACTGGAGCCTTGGCTGAACCAGTTCAGAACGAAGTGCAGTGTAATCCCGTGGTATTTAAAATGTCATGCTATGTGATTAATTCTCTAGCAGATTATATGTATTATTAGAAGTTATTCTTTGGTGTTGCTGGTTATTAATTATCTAGATTCAAATAATTGAAGTCGGTATGTATTTCTTTCTAAGTAATCCTCCTACCACAATCAAAGCTTTTTTAACTGCTTAGCCATCTCTCCCTTACCTCATCATTAGTTTGGAAGGAATTCCTGTGAAGTCCATTCGAAATAACCTTTTTAAAAAGCCTTATTTAAACTGGATTTAAAATGTTTTCACGCATTCTCAGTGCTGTCATTTTCTTTTTATATCCACTGTACTCGGTCTCAAATCATATAAGTTTTCTTTCTCCTAAGAAATGAATCTGGTTCATGTTTTTGACAATTAACTTAAACCAATCTCCTCTAGCATCTTATCATACTCTACTCATCTATTCAGAAGCACGTGTTGCATTAACCATCCATCTATGCTTTGAATTGTGAAGTAAGATTATCCTGTTAAAACAATCGGTAATATTGATGCCAAATGTAATTTGCAGCATAATTTTCTTAGGCATTAATTAATCTTTTTGAAAAATGGTTTAAACTTTATTGTTTGATGTCGATTTCTGTTAAAAGTGCTTAATTTGATTTGGATTTTTTTAAGAAAAAGAAATTCAACATGTTGCATCAATTGTGCTGAGCTTTAGGTAGTTCGGATTTTGACTTTTTTCAATTTTGGTGTCATATGATGCATGCTAAAAATGATAAAAGGTACTCTGTTTATTGATGTCGATAACATATTGGTCGCAGTTGAACCCCTACATTTCAACTGGTCTTAAGAGCACGTCATACTTATATGATAATAAACCAATATTTAGAGAGGAAGCTCATGTATATCCAAATTATATGGATAGAGAAGTTTGTTGAATTATAACCTTTAGCACTCACATTAATTGAAAAATTTATTAGTATTTTTGCACATACAAATCACATATTAAGTTCTAGTAGATTTTATTTGGATAGCAAGTGAAGAAAATAATTTTTGCTTGGATTCTGGTGAAACAATATCTTGGAATTTTGAAAATTACTTTTTGTCAAATCAGGTATTAAACACTACTAGAAATTTTAACTCACAAGGTTTGTACAAATTTATTAGGTTGCTCAACACCATGGCTTGCATGTACGTTGTCTCCAGTTTGAAGATGCTCAGCAGAAAGTAATAACAAATAAGCATGCACAAAACCCTTCAGGTATTGAAAATAGTTCGAGGCCACTTGCCTCTTCTGCAGATAGAGGGGGCCCCAAATCACTATCCTTGGAGACACCATCAACTCCCATTAGTCGGGTTGGTATGACCCAGCACACAGATTATCCTGGAAATAGAGGGAATTATAGCATAAAAGTTCCAACGCCTTTAGGTATTGGCTTGCACCTAAATAGCATTGTCAGTACTATGCAAGTAGGAGCTGGGGAAACTATAATTGTGAAATCATCTGAAAAGGGTATTTTAAGTATACGGAATGAGCAACAAGATTACAGTAGGCGTAACAACGATCATGCCTCGGTGGCAGCTAATTCTGCTATTTCTGTGGCCACTTATGATGTGAAACCTTTGGACAGCCCTATGGTTTGTAATACAATCGAGGATCAATCAACTCCAGTTAACAAGAGGAGGTCTAACACTGGAAATGCTGATGATGCAGAGGAGTTTAACAAGTCAAGCCCCAAAAGGAAGAGGCAAGCCTACAACTTATCTTACGTAGAATGAGTTTTAATGGTTGTCTCCATTTTTAGTACATTATTTTAGCTGAAATTTTTTCAGGAAGAAAACATCCGAGTCCAATGATGATTACAGTTGCAAACTTTGCAACTGCAAGAAGTCTAAATGCTTGAAGCTGTAAGTGCATAAAATGTTTTCTTACCAATTTGGATTTGCACTTCCATCACGTGCTTTTGTAATTTGTTTTCTTGCAGTTATTGCGATTGCTTTGCTGCTGGAATATATTGTGCGGAACCTTGTTCTTGCCAAGGGTGCTACAACAGGCCTGAATATGAGGATACAGTTCTAGAGACACGCCAACAAATTGAATCTCGCAATCCTCTGGCATTTGCTCCAAAGATAGTACAGAACTCCATTTATCCATCTTCAAGCATTTGTGGGGTATTGAGGCATCGAAATTTATAATTATGCTGTACAACAATGCAATGTTAACCGAATTATTAAGTTGAAATGTTCACAGGAAGATGAGACTCGGTTATCAAAGTCCTCCATAAGGCACAAAAGAGGGTGCAATTGCAAGAAGTCGATGTGCCTCAAAAAGTACTGTGAGTGCTATCAGGCATGTGGGTGTGCTTATGGGCATAATTATCTTCATTGTTTTTTCGTGGGGTTGGGGCTCAGAACCTCTGAGTCATGCTAAGTACTACTTAATTGCATTTGCTCTTATTAAATGTGTTTCTTTGCACCTTATGATAGGCAAAAGTTGGTTGTTCTGATGGATGTCGATGCGAAGGATGTAAAAATGTCTATGGTCAAAAGGGAGGTATGATTTGCATCAGGGTTTTTAAAGTTCTGTTATCAGATTGCATGAGATTCTAGTTGTTAATACTCAGGAGACTTGAGGAATAACTATTAATGTGACTGAACAGGCTAATAACACTATAAGAGTAATAATTGCTCGCTATGGAAATGACCTGGAGATGCTGTTTGTGCTATATATCTAAGTAGAAAAATATGCTGCTTGCTTAGAAGGTTTAGCTTTGCTTGAACACTGTTACATCTGGACTAGTTTTCTTATGAGTTTCCTAGTGTGATTTTGTTTTTTCTTTTTTTTTCTGTACAAGTTTTCGAATTTGGGTACCAAGGAGAGTATAATGACAAGTACAAAAATAGATATTTTCTTGTACTCCAACAAAGTGATATATAGCAATTAAGTTCTTATAAATTATAAAATATATCACTGAACTTTTTATGGTTTTACTTCTATTTGAACTGGATGCTCCATCTTTCAGAATATGGCATGAAAAAGGATGTGGGCATGCAAGGTACTGATGAAACAGCGGATGGCTCCTCTGTAGAAAAACTTGAGATGGTGGGGTCTGGAAATGTTTTATATCATAATGAGCTATGCAATCCTCATAATTTGACTCCTCTGACACCATCATTCCAATACTCAGAGTAAGATTAGTTCTTTCTAGATACATTTCAATCCCCATGCACTTAATCTCTAATTAAATGGTTAGCTAGGTACTTGTGATTTGAAATAGCTTTGCGGGCATTTATATTTTTACCTTTTCTCCTTCTGAATTGTATAGCCAGGGAAAAGGTGCATCAAAAGCTTGGTTCTCTTCTGGAAAATACTTCCAATCACCAGAATCGGGTCCCACCTTCTGGGCACCATGCATCAGGTTCCCAAGGTCTCCTAGGAATGTGTATAATCCTGATATGATCTCAGAATCTTCTAAAGAAATTCTGGATCTAGATTCTGTTGATCATGAACTAGATTTCCACAAAGCAGAAGCGGTCAATGACTTTTCATTTGGGCACCATGGACCTGGCAATATGGAGCTTCTTGCTGGTCCGCCAAACGCACGAGAATGGGAAAACAATTTGAAAGTTCAACCCTTTTCTGGAAGTGGACATTTTTCTTCAGCAAGTTCCCTTCGTTGGCGTGGTTCACCGATCACCCCTATGGCTCAGTTTAGTGGGACTAAACTTCCTCAAGCCGTTGACTATTATGATGATTTACACAACATTATGGAAGATGACACACCAGAGATTCTGAAGGACACTCCTAACCCACTCAATGCTGTGAAAGTAAGATCTCCAAATAAGAAGCGAGTTTCTCCACCTCATGGTCTATCGCGTGAGCTGGGTTCAGGGTCATCAGAAGGCCTGAGAATTGCTCGAAAGTTCATACTGCAAGCCGTTCCCTCATTCCCACCTCTTACACCTTGTGTTGAATCTAAAAACGGTGGACAAAAAAAGACATAATCAGCAGAATTGTAGCAGCAGCAGCAGCAAATGACATAAGGAATATGAGGCAAGTGTTGACAATTCCATTCAATTTTTTATTGTAGCGGTGGGAAAATGGATGTTATGCCCAACAGGTTTTTTTGGGCATGATTTCACAATGTTATCCTGTTATTTCACCATTAGCACGTCTGTTTTTCTTCAGGACGTGCTCTATACCCTCAAATGGTTTTTCATCCGTGTCAATGAAAGCAACCTTTAGGTCATTATAATCTGCCAGGTATAGGCATCACTTGCAACATGTTTGGTAGGAAGTATTGGACAGCTTTGACATAATCAAGAAAGAAAAAGATAAGAAACTAAAATCAGTCAGGTCCAATACTGCGCGCGTACTAAACATGCACTTTGGAGCATAAGCTCAATTCATCTTCTAATCCTGCTTTTGAAATGTCCTTATTAGAAGCCGAAGTTGCAATGCTATTCGAGGCTCACATACAAAAATGGAAGAAAGCCTCCGGTCGAATGGGAAGATTTCCAGATGTACAGCATCCTGTCCAACCCCCTTCATGTTCATACTTTCTAGATGTTAATCAGATGCTACATACTGCTATACTCTATTGGTTAGGAAAAAAAAACAAGTCGGCCTTTTCGATTTTCCATGGCTACGAATGCCATGTTCTGAGGGAAAGAGACTTGTATTTTTATGTTTGGTTTTTGACCCTCTCTTGTTGTCATCATAACTGATGTTTTTAATGATGCCAACAATGCCGCACTTTTCTTTTCTTTCTATCTTTTTATACAGTAATCTTTCAGAAAATAAGAAGTTGAAATTGATGATTATTGTTTGCCTGGAAACACCGAGTTAATTCAATCAATGATCACTGAACGTTACCTTAGGTTACTCATTGCTCACTGATCTTTGAAAAGTTACTAATTGCTCACTGATATTTGCTATAGGTTACTCATTGCTCACTGAAATTTAAAATGTTACTCACTGCTCACCGATCTTTAGAAAACGTTACCCATCAATTACCCATATGTGTTACCTGTAGTAAAGTTCAGTGAGCAAATGGTAACTTTGTTCAAATTTAAGTGAGCAGTGAGTAACCTAAGGTAAAATTCAGTGATCATTGATTGAATTAACTCGTTTCTATTCCTACATTGCTTTCCAAGTTGCCTTCTTAAATTTAAGACCAATACATTAACCTCTAAAGCACCAGCTATTCGAAGATTCCCTCCGGACGGTAGTCTTAGCGTGAGAATGATACGACACTTGCACGATTATAACGGAGTTGTTATTACAGAGTGTTTTAATTTACCTTTTTGGTGCTTAGCCAAACATAGTAAAATGTATTTTAAGTTAATTTTTTTAAGGCTAAAATTACTTCACATTATCTATTGATAAATTAATAACCTTCTAAAGTAATAAATTTTTTGGTCCCAATATTATTATTTAATAGAGGTTTTACATGAGTACTTATATCTACAATATATTAAAAGTGAGGATAGTGGAGAAACTTTTAAATACCAAATTTATCCCTACATATTTAACTATATGCCCACTATACCCTTATAATTGGAATACCAATTTAATTAGTATTTATCATTTGGTTTAGAAAGAATATAATATAAGGAGTGAAATATTTAATTGATATTTATCATTTTGGATTTGAATTAATATAAGGAGTGAAAACATTCAATTATATCCAAAAAAAAAAAAAAAAAAAAAAAAAAACAGTGACTTACCATTCAATCGATCATTTTGTTCTTACAATTTTTATTTTTCTACCAACGAATCAATTTTTATTTTTCATCAATAAAACTCTTATTAATCTTCATGATTTACATTAAAATTCATGTAATGAGTTTTTATTTTTCATCAACAGAGCAATTTTTAATCTTCATGCTTTACATTATAATTCATCCCTTTAAGGTATTATTTAATTGAGGTTATAAATATTTTAGAGGTTGCATTAATATATTAACGAGGACACTCAATGAATAAAAAAGAAATTAGACACGGAAATTCAATTACTAACATTCATTTGTTTTTTCTTTACAATTTTTAATTTTCATCAAGAAAGCCCTTATTACAAATTTAATTAATATTTATCATTTGATTTAGAATTAATATAAGTGGTGAAATATTTAATTGATATTTATCATTTGGGTTAGAATTAATATAAGGAGTGAAACTGACATTTAATTATTAAAAAAAAAAAACTAAATCAACGAAAATTTAGTGACTTATCATTCAATTGAGTATTTTGTTCTTACATTTTTTATTTTCCTTCAACAAAGCAATTTTTTATTTTTTTATCAACAAAACATTTATTAATCTTCATGATTTACATTATAATTCACTCATTGAATTTTTATTTTTCATTAACAAAGCAATTTTTTTTTTTTTTATCAACAAAGCCCTTATTAGGCTTCATGATTTACATTATAATCCATCAATTAGGTTATTATTTAATTGAGATTACAAAATTGAAAGGTTGCATTAATGTATTAATGATGTAACAAATGTGCTAAATGTTGCATTAATATATTAATTGAGACATCAGATCACTAAAAAAAAAAAAAACAATTACACGCGAAAATTCAATGACTTATCTTTCAATTGATTAATTTTTCCTTATATTTTTTTTATTTTTCATCAACAAATCCCTTATTAATTTTCATAATTTTACATTATAATCTATGCATTAAGTTATTATTTAATTGATGTTTGATGTTGCAAAATTGAAAAAGTTACATTAATATATTAATGAGGTTACAAATATATTAAAGTAAATAACTTCTAATTATTAGGGTTTTTAAGATTGAGAATAATCATTTCTACTTTCAATCACTTTTTACCCTACGTAGGAATGATTGGGAAATATTCAATTGATTATTTTATTCTGAAATTTTTTTATTTTTAATCAACAAAATTCTTATTAATTTTCATAATTTACATTACAGTTCCTGCATTAAGTTATTGTTTAATTAATATATATCATTTGGTTTGGAATTAATATAAGGAGTTAACTGACATTCAATTACTAAAAAAAATATTAAACAGAAATTCAGTGACTTACCATCAATATTTATTAACTTCGGTAATTAGAAACATAATTATATTTTAATTAAATATTTTTTAAAAAATTGGCCAAATAAGGGTTTAATGTAAAAGTAATTAAGACCATTACTTTCCTGTGGAGTTTCAAATAACAAAAATCTTAGTAAAAACATAAAATATAAATAAATAAATAAGATATGAGACGTTGATAAAAGAATATTGTGTACAAACATTGTAATCATAGCTTTACAATTATGTTTATTCAACATTTTCACATTACATACATAATTTCATAAAAAATTCATTTATATATATATATATTTTTCAATTTTAATTTTTCCTTTAACAATATCAATTATCTCAATTAGTTTTAAAAAATGGTATTAATACTTCAAAAACACTACGTATGTCATTCATCAGATACATAAGACGTGTAATGCACGTGCTTACTACTAGTATAAATAAGTGAATCAAAAGTAAATTTTTTAAGAGAACACCACATAACACCTACATATAAAAATTACTTTTCAAAACTAACAAACTTGTCAAATTATTTCAAAAATTAGGTGATAAATAAATTTATTAAATATTATATTATAATATAATATTCATTAATTATTTTCATCTCATGTCACCTCACCCGTCCCGTCCTATCACCCCACTAAATATTAAATTATAATATAATATTCATTAATTCATTAATTTTTTTTATCACCTCATAGTTTTTAACACCTGGTTTTTGTAAAAAAAATCTTAATCACTTGATTTATGATAATTAAATCTTAAACCCTTGATTTTAGGTAATTTTCCCTGTCTTTAAGCTCAGCCACCAGTACCTAATTAGAATTAAATTCTATTCAAACCTGCCTAGAATATATCAAAGGAAAGGAAAGAAAATTGCTCTACCGAAATGAAATAGGCATCATTTATCTTTAGCAATGGAAAAAGAAAAATGAATAAATAAATCAAGAAATCATTTAACTTGGTGTTATTTATGACAGCAGAATCACGGTTATCAAAGTCCTATTTAGTCTCACTAAGATTGCAATCCTAATTTATGTGGCACTAATATGGTATCATTATAAGTGAAATTAAATAACTAGTTTAATTTCACATTTCATTTAGCGTATCATCTAATGCAATCTAAATTAGTCAATTAGAGTTGAAACTCCAGTGAAAGTTACATAACATTACTCATAAATATTTGTAAATATGTCCTAAATGTCATACTCATCTTACGGGGATGTCTGCTCTCTAAAAGAAGTTCTTCATACTGAAATAGGGACTACATTGATGAAATTGACATGTATTTGGTAATGTTTTCCAGAGCATATAAATATCCGTCATATGTTCTGAATATTCCATCTCGGTTTATGTTTGGTTTATATTATAAAGATGTTGTTGTTAGCTGCCACGCATTGTCACCTTTGTTCATCCATGGCGGGTGGTTAGCCTCGTCAGGAATTAGGATAGGAGGAAGAACAAATTGTGGCGGTAGAAAAGCCATGAAAAAGAGCTTGAAGAAATAAAGCAGAATTTGGAAGAAAAAGTTCCAGCGCTTTTGATTAACTCCTTAAATATTTTTGTGCTTTATATAAGATGAAAAAAGTTGCTTAGTTAGATTCTTAGGATGAGGTTTCCAGTTATCGGTAGTATCTTCTCAAATCTGTAAAAATGTATTATAAAATTGGTTTCCTTTTTGTCATTGCCCAGACAAGTTTGGAATCGTTGACTAGTATCACGAAGTTTCAACGGCATTCTCAATGAACAGATTTGGTGGTCAATCTAATCAATGACAAATCTACCACACTGTCAATTGTCTTTTTCAGTTGGAAGCACCATGGGTTTTGAGGCAACATATCAGCAACTTGAAAATGACTTGATATTGGAAGGTATCGTCCAGTATTATTATTATTTCATTTTAAAAATGCATTTATATCTTTAATCAAAGTTCTAAAATGCACACATATACTTCGCATATTTTCTAAACATCCGCCATATAAGATATGCATGTGATAATACGGTCAAAATAAATATGTGTATATTATTCATGGTACACGTTTTTCACTTATTTTTGTCCAACTGTAGAGACTAAAATTGGTTTTAGTGATTGATGGGTAAATTAATGAATAGTTCAGTGAGCAAGTAGTAACTTTTGGTAAAGTTTAGTAGGCGGTGATTTAATTAACTCAAAGTAGAAATATGTAGGAAAATATTAAATTTTTAATTCCAAGTCAATTGCATTCAATTTTTATGAAGAGTCATTTTATTTTCTTTAAACAATAAAGAGTAAAATTTAAACTAATTAATATAAAATTCGTATGATCAATAAAAATAAATTGAATTGAATTGTAAGAAATTTGAAGCCCTGAGAATTTTTTTTTTAATATTATTTATTTTTTCAATGCATGAGTATTATACACACCAGTGTTCTAAAAGGCGCGGCGCGTCGCGCAGCTAAAATGCCAAGCAATGAGCTTAGCGCGTGCTTTTTCATTTTTTTATTTTTTTAAGAATAATTCTACTTGTACATTATGGGTGTCCGAATGGGTGTCATAATGTACAAGTGACAGTCCTCTACTCGGGCACCCATAATGTATAAGTAGCAGGACTTGTACAACATTAGGTTACAATACTTGTCTACAACATGACATGGACGGATCTTATGCCAAAACGTAGATGGCGAAGATCTAAAATGAAAAAACAAAATGAACCCACCATTACTACATTGAGAGAAAAGGGAAGAAATGTTCGAAAAAAAGGAAACTCCAGTCGACCCCTAAATCGAAACCCCACACCGTAATCCTCCAACACTTCCCAGCTTGAAGCGAAACCGCCGTAACACCAGATCCACCGGTGACCAAACCCACCGTTCCTACACCTAGAAGCTTGAAGCGAAACCGTCGTATCACGGTCTACAAATTGGTGGCACTTCACGACTCTACTCTGTCTTGAAGTGAGAAACCCACCATCAATTGAAGGTATCATTATTTGGTTCCCAAAAATCAGGAAACCCAGCCGTCCATTGAAGGTATAATTTTTTGTAATACTCGCTGAATTTCAAGTTGTATTATATGTGCTATTAATCAAGTCCCTGATTTTCTCAAAGGCTGAGGAAGTTCCAATAGTTTGAGCTAGAGTATGCGAAATGTGATTTTGTAAAAATTATGCAGAAGTATGCTATTAATCAGGATTATGATTGATTTTGTAAAAATTATGTTGAAGATTGCGTATTTTGATTTACAGTGTGCGAAATGTGAGCTTGTTTTTCTGGTGATGTGAAAGGTGTGAATTTTTTTGGCTTTGTCAATTGGTGAATTTGTTGTGTCCATTTCTCACTGTTTAATGAAATGGAGAAATGATGAATAGTTACTGAAAGTTATGTCAATCCTCTAATTTGATCCATCCGTCGTCAACTCATTTTATGTCAATTCCGAAGGTAATATCAATGATACATACTTAAATTTTTGAAAAAATTAATGTTGTGTTGACTTATTATTTTCCTTTTTGTATGCTAGGGTCATGCTACTCCAAACAACCATAAACATGTACCGCATGAAGGAGGCACATGACGATGATGGGACAAAGTAAGTGGAGGGACATAGTTCAACGAGCAAAGATGGTTGATGAAAGCTTGTTGTAGATGTATTGAAGTGTTCCTAAAGAGAGAAACAATTATTGTTAAATTTAAGTGACAATGAATGGCAAAATTTAGTCTTCATTAATTGATCCATGCTGTGTTTTTTTTCTCGTTCATTTGAGCATGGATTGTAGTGTCCGAAAGTGCAGCTTAAAGGTAGTCCATGTTGCTCCATTGCTCCTTCATTTTTTACTTTCATTGCATTACCATTTGGAGTTGTTATTGAGCTGAATTTTCTGTCCATTACACTTCCAGTGCACCTGCTTAAAGGCAGTCCCTGTTGCCTCATTCGATCAACATTTTTTACTTTCATTGCATTACCATTTGGAGTTGTTATTGAGCTGAATTTCCTGTCTATTACACTTCCAGTGCACCTGCAGAATACTCACTGTTGTGCTTCCTTTTCCATTGTATTAATGTATTGCATAGTGAAAAACCCAGCTAGTATAGCCTTCGGTTTTTTTGAACTCAGCTATCATTTTCCTTGAACTGTTTGTTAGTATAGTGTACATATAACGAAATTGGGAAATCCCATCCATTGTCCAGTTTATTTGAATAGTCATATCGATAATCAAACATTTGATTCGGCAAAATGTTCGAAGAAAATTCATCAACTAGATTTCTGTAGATCAACCATATGTTACATATATCTTAATTTAGTTGTTGCTGCCATTACAAGACACACCAATTTCAAACCCCTAAATACCCAAAATGCATGCTGCAAATACACCAAAATGTGAAACATACAAGTTCTAGATAGGCATGCTATCCGGACAGACTACCACACATCTACTACACCAAGCTGAAAGTGGTTCAAAAAGCTACAAAAATTCAGCAATACAGAACTACCAATCTTGATTGTTTAATAATCAAACGCAAATAGCCTACAAATCTAGCATACCAATAAACCCGACTCCAAATTCACTTGTCTATTGATCAACATGTTACTACTTCTTGCTGATTGTCACATTCACAGATATATGGATTTCTTCTTCGTCTTTCAGCCGAACTTGAGATTGGAATATGCGGGACATTTCGTCAATTTCAGTATGGCTAACATCACTCGATTCGCCGCTTGATTCCCCAATGTCGCTCCACTCCCAAAATTCAAATTTGTAACTGCAACAGTTGAAGAATTTTCCTTTATTGCGGTATCCCTTTCAACCTTAAAACACTTTTGAAAACCGTTGTTACACCGTGGGACATCGGCGTTTTGTCAGGCAATCGTCGAAGAAATGTCCCTTACGCCTGCAACTGTGACAGACTTCCAAATTCTTTCCAGCCATTCTAATGGAATCAAAAGGAAAAAAAAAAAATTAGTCACGTCAAATTAAATTTCAGAAATCGGGTACTTCATTCAAAACACATATTCGCCAAATCAATATTAGCAACAAATGCAATCCATGCTTAATGTCACATAGCAATGTACACTGCAATTGTGCAAATAACCAGAAATGCAACTTCCAGATATCTTCAATGTGCAAATAATTACATTAACAAGCACTACATTATAATCCACCCAAAATTACAAATAGATAATTGCAATACCCTTAATGCAAACCCCCTACCTACATTACATTTGAAGTGGGGAAGAGCCCGCTGCCATCCATCACCTTATTGCATCCACAATTGAAATTAAAACCAGTTGGCAGCGGGCGCTTCCCCACTTCAAAAAAATTTGTATTGATTATCGATAAGCTATTTTTTAGGCTTTTTTTTACTGAGATTACAGCAAAACTTTTCATTCTTGCCAATCATAGTCCCAACCCCATCACCTAAAACACACAAACCATTTCGATAAGCTATTGTCACCAGATAAATACGCTACTCCTACAACAACAAATGAACCACCAACTACTTACAAATTTCAGTAACCCATATATCCAAAAAATTCATACCTTACACGAGGAGAGGTCCGGAGGTAGGGATACGGTTGAGGGAAAATGAGGAGGGGAGTGAAAGAGAGGACTGTAGGTGCTTGGTTTTCGAAAAAATCAGGGGGAATTGAGAGAAAAGTCTATGTTTAACTTACCTCAATGTTGGTATTTCGACCATCCAAAAACGGAGATTGCTTACAGGAGGCCGCGACTGCTTCAATGAATGTTCAGACGAGCTCGATCGACGACGACGACGGAAAGAAATGGGAGAGATGCGTGAAAGAGGGGAGGGTAGGGTTACCTTTTCATTTTGGGAGAAATGGGGAAAACGTGAGAGAAAGAAAGAGAGCCATTTTCCCTTCGATTTCACATTTCTTGTTTCTTTTCTTTTCTTTTCTTATCTTTTTCATTTTAAATGAATGTCACGTGGGTTTGTCAAGGAGCGCTGTCAAGTAAAGTTGTACGTGTAGCGGGATCGTTTTTTTAATGCCTCTTTGAGCCCTTTTTTCTTACAAAAAGCCGTTTCTCTACGGTGTTTGGCAGACCACACCTACCGACCATTTAATTGTGTCAGATATGTGTACAGAAATTATAATCCGTTGAAACATTGGGACAAATTTGCCCTTAGATTTTAAGATATTTACGAAATGGATAGGAAACAAATGACAAATCAATGAAAGGGCAGAGTTGGAAAGGTCATAATTCAAAAGTTTGACTTGAATCTTTTGTTACGGGCAATCCCAAATGGCCCCACACACCACGTGATTGAACCCACAGTCTGCTGTCCATCCGAACTCGCCATATCGAACTGGTAAGGACGAACCCACAGTGTCGAACCGTTATTGATGAACCCCTCGTGGCCGAACTCTTATGCGGTACCGAACCCATGCCACATGAACAGTAGGCAGTATGGTTCCCTTATAGAAGATCTCGTGGAAGGGATCTTCTGACAAGCGGATGATGTGACAACACGCTGCAATTACGGTCGCACCAATCCCGCGTGTCAGAGTTCAAACATAGGAGATCAGAGCATTAAATGTATTGAAGTCTGTGACAAGAAGTTCAGCCATTGCGATAGGGCCACGTGGTCATTCATCCAACGGTTCTTACTCACCTTCTTTTACTATAAAAGCTCACATATTGTGTCATTTGAAAGTAATGCTAAATTGAATTCTCAATACTACTTAGCAATTCTCTCTATACTTTACTGTTATATTCATCTCCCCAAGGCCGACCCCTTTAATACATTTTGGAGGCTCACGTTTTAGCCTTCCCACACTCATATATATTTCCACTCCAACTGACTTGATCATCGGAGTGCGCGCGGCCGACTCCCCCCTTCTTTGGAGAAGGCCACGTGCAACTGACGGTTTGTCTTAGTGTGCAGGAACAAATGCTGAACCGGACGTGAGAGGCCCTGGGATCTGTTGACAGCTCATAGGTGCAATTTTTGAGGTCAACAGATTGGCGCCATCTGTGGGAAACCACACATTATAACCACGAACATCCTAGTGGTGGAAGCCAGTCGAAAGGAAGCAAAAGTCTAACCTTGGAGAAAGGTTGAGATTTCTTGAAAAAGGAACGAAGGAAAAGCCCCTCCCATTGGTTTTAACCGCAAGTTTAGAATTTGCCGCTGCGATGAGTTCCAGCAATTACGGTTCTCATAGCCAAAGCCACCAACGGGGGGACTCCCATGGCAGAAGCCGTCAACAGGAGGCCTCTGAAGAAGAGGTCCTCTGAACAAACGTCAACATGCGCAGACCCCATCACCTTCACAGGCGGGGCGGCACAACAGCGCGCCTAGTTAGGGAGGTAGGAGAAATGACAGCGAATATGAGGAACTTGGCAGAACAAAACGCTGTCATGCAGCAATTGCTTCTACAGATGCATGGACAAACTGGATACCAACCCCCCCATCATGAGGCCTATCAACAGGATGATGAGGCCGAAATTTTCGCACAACATGCAAGGGAACCGAGCCCCCTGGAAAAGGAGGTAGGCATGGATACATCTTCAGCTCACATCCACACCCACCTCGGCGGAGACCCCCTTCAAGGGGGGGAACTTCCCTCCCGAATACGCACGAGACCCGAAGCCAAGGAGGTCTACCCGTGTGTTTGATAGAATTGGTACATCAGGACCTAGGAATAGGCCCCAGCGACCCCCTCTAAATGTGAGGCGACAAGAGCAACAGGAGCCCCAGGAGGTTCGCCAGCCTAGGAATAGGCGTGAAAGAAGGGACGCTGCGAACCAGCAAAACTTGGCAGGAATCGCTCAACCGTCTCGGTATCAGGCAGAAGAAGGGGAATCCAGCAGCCCTTGTAGGTCTTTTGAGCTCGATGATGATGATGACAGCTTTCCATTCTCGCGCGAGCTAAGAAATGCACACGTCCCCAGCCATTTTGTGCCCCCAAAGATTCCAAAATATGAAGGCAAAGGAGACCCGGCTAAGCACCTCAACAACTACAAAACACACATGGCTCTAAGAGGAGCCTCGCCGGCATTGAAATGTAGAGCATTCCACCTTACTCTCACAGGCTCCGCCGAAATATGGTACAATCGCATACCTGCAGGAAGCATCAGAAGCTGGCCCGACCTCAAGAAAGCCTTCCTAAATCAATACCTGTCTAGTAAAGAAGGAGAGGCTCATATACAAAGGCTTCAGGACATGAGGTAGCAGGCGGGTGAAACGTTGAAGAGCTATTTGGCTCGCTTCACTGATGAAATGACTTATTGTGAGCAGGTAACGGATAGGGAGGCCCTATCGGCACTCAGAGGCGGACTTAACATGAATACCCTCTTTTGGAGAGATGTGCGAAACAGAAACCCCACTACTTATGATGCCCTTGTGGAAATGATGAGGAGCGAAATAGTCAATGAGGAGTTGATTGACCATCGCAACAGGACCTCTTTGGGACTGCCACCCACTCAAAGACAAAGACGAGGCCCTGTATCGTACTTGGTAACCCAGCAATGGACCCAAGTAGGGCAAACTGTGGCCCCCACATCAGGCCAAGCACTGGCCACAGCCACTCTAAACGCCGTACCCTCACTGGCATATGAGGAAGTGGGTCCCAGCGAAGATATGCAACCAAGCTCCTCAAGGGGAAGGGGCAGAGAAAGAGGCAACGGACCTAGGAATAGGCCCTATTGCACATACCATAGGACTTTTGGTCACAGCAACAACAACTGCTTGACAAGGCCTCCGAGCCACGGGCAAACGGGTCAGAACGAGGCTAGAGGTCCTACAGGCCAAAATTTGAGAACTGCCAGCAGGGAAAGGAGAGATCCCGAACCCAGAGATGGGGAACAACGAAGGCAAAGAAGGGATCAATCGCCTCGGCAAAGGGATGACAGGCCTAGGGACCGTCCAAGGAGTTCACAAAGGCAAAGAGAGGTTCGTCCCAATGCAGAACTGGACCCCATCAGGGAAATAGATACTATAATTGGAGGCCCCCACATTGGGGAAGAGTCAAGGAACGCTCAGAGGAATTATGCCAGGGAAGCTAAAGACTCCCCCATGACGAGTTATTCCGTCAACGGGTCCTACCGTGGAACTCACTCCCTTCTACCAATCACTTTCACACAAGAGGATACAGCTGATGTTCACTACCCCCATTGCGATGCCTTGGTCGTAAGGGTCATAATAGCCAGAAATGGTATGAACAGTATGCTTGTGGACAATGGGAGCTCAGTCAGCATACTCTTTGGCACCGCGTTTGATAAGATGCAGGTTAGCTTCAACCCTACCCCAATGACAGCCCCATTGTACGGGTTCACCGGGGACAGCATCATCCCTAGGGGGAGAATCACACTGACTGTGGAAATGGGAACACCCCCCTTCACGGCTCATCACCGCATGGAGTTCTTGGTAGTGGACCACAGGTCAGCATATCATGGAGTATTGGGGCGACCCGCGTTAAACGAGTTAGGGGCTGTAACATCCATCCATCACCTGTGTATGAAGTTCCCCACTGACAGGGGTATTGCTACTCTGCGATGCGATCAGATGGGTTCAAGAAAGTGCTACCTTAACTTCCTGCGAAAATCCGAGCCCCGCACCACAAACATGATATATTTGGATACTGAAATGCTCGACGCCCCTGCAGAAGGGTCAGCCCCTGAAGAAGGGGAAGACGTCGAAATGATAAGTGTCATCACAGATGAAATCGCTCCTGAACAAGGCAGTGTAGATGTTGTTTTGGACCCAAGAATTACAGAGTCCAACTCTCAAGCTGCCCCAGTCGAAGAGCTGGAGCCTTTCCAAGTAGATCCTAACGACCCCACCCGGATCCTTCAGGTCGGAAAAGAGTTGGGGATTGAACGGAAGCAGCTATTAAAGAGCTTCCTCCTCACAAACCTGGACGTTTTTGCATGGAAGCATGGAGATATGGTGGGTATCGATCCAAAGGTCAGCTGCCACCACCTCAACATCGACCCAAAGTTCACCTCGCACCTGCAAAAGAGGAGGACGCTGAACCCAGAAAGGTATGAAGCCCTAAAGGAAGAAGTTCATAAGTTGGTAAGCAATGGGTTCATCCGTGAAGCGACCTACCCGAAGTGGGTATCAAACCCTGTATTGGTGAAGAAGCATAATGGCAAGTAGAGAGTCTGCATAGACTTCTCCAACCTAAATCAGGCTTGCCCAAAGGACAGTTTCCCACTTCCAAGGATTGACCAACTTGTGGATGCCACCGCCGGACACAAACTACTGAGCTTCATGGACGCTTATTCTGGATACAACCAGATTCCCATGTACCCACCAGACGAAGAAAACACCTCATTCATTACGGATCGAGGTCTTTATTGCTACCGAGTGATGCCGTTTGGCTTGAAAAACGCAGGGGCCACATACCAAAGGTTAGTGAACCGCATGTTTGCAAATCTTTTAGGCAAGACAATGGAAGTTTATGTGGACGACATGTTGGTGAAGAGCCTCGAAACTGAAGATCATATTGAACATCTTACCGAAGCCTTCGAAGTTTTGAGAAAATTTCAAATGAAGCTGAATCCCCTGAAATGCGCCTTTGGTGTAGCCTCCGGGAAGTTCTTGGGCTACATGGTAAATCAAAGAGGGATCGAGGCTAATCCTGATAAGATTAAGGCCCTGCTAGATATGAGGTCCCCCCACAAACCAAAAGAGGTGAAAAGCCTTACAGATCGGCTCGCTGCGTTAAACCGGTTCATCTCGAAGGCGACGGATAAGTGCCTTCCTTTCTTCAAAGTCCTAAAAGGAGGAAAGAAATTCCAGTGGAATGAGGACTGCAAAGCGGCTTTCCAAGGGCTGAAGAAGCACCTTGGGCAAGCCCCCCTCCTCTCCAAGCCCAAAGATGGAGAAGCCCTATCAATATACTTGGCCGTATCAGCTGACGCCGTGAGTTCGGTCCTTGTGAGGGAGGAGGAAGGTACCCAATTACCTGTCTACTATGTAAGCAAGGCTTTCACCCTTGCAGAATCTCGATATTCAGACATGGAAAAGCTCGCCTTTTCACTTATGACCGCATGCAGAAAGTTGAGGCCTTACTTTCAGGCCCATAGCATCCATGTGTTGACGAACCTCCCCCTAAAGCAAATCTTGCAGAAGCCGGACGCCTCTGGAAGGCTAATGAAATGGTCCATCGAGCTGAGTGAGTTCAACATCTCATACAAACCAAGGGCCTCGGTGAAAGGATAGGCACTGGCAGATTTCATAGTCGAATTCTCTGGACTGCAAGTCGATACAGAAATTGAAGAAGCAGAACCCCCTACTTGGAGCCTTTTCACTGACGGTTCTTCCGGTGAGACCGGTTCGGGAGCAGGGGTTATTTTTGTTGAGTCCGGAGGGACACAGACTTTGCAATGCTATTAGGTTCGGATTCAAGGCTTCGAACAATGCTGCAGAATATGAAGCCCTCCTGGCGGGCTTAAAATTATCAAGGAAAATGCAGATAAGGAGGTTAACCGCCAGTAGTGACTCGCAGCTAGTGGTTAGCCAAGTGAGAGGAGATTATACGGCAAAGGACAAAAATATGGCTTCTTACCTGAAGAAGGTTAAAGAGCTCGTTTTCCACTTTGAAAAATTTAACCTTACGCAAATTCCGAGGTCCGAAAACACACATGCGGATGCCCTGTCCAAGCTGGCTAGCAGTAAAGATTCTGAACTCCTTAAGATGGTGCCAATTGGACACCTCGCTCAACCGTCCATAGCCAAAGGAGAAGAGGTCATGTGGATAGAAGGGACCCCTCTCTGGATGCGGCCAATCGTCGCCTGCCTAAAGGATCAAACCCTCCCTGAGGACAAAGAGGAAGCCCAGAAGCTAAGGCGTCGAGCCGCATATTACGTGCTCCAGGACGAAGTGTTGTATAAAAGGGGATTTTCGATGCCCCTTCTAAGATGCACCGAGGATGATGAGGCCAACTATGTTCTGAGGGAAGTCCATGAAGAGATCTGCGGAAACCATACCGCCGGTCCTGCCCTAGCCTATAAGATACTCAGACAAGGATACTACTGGCCAACGCTGAAAAAGGATGCCATCCAGTTCATCCGCGCATGTGATAAGTGCCAGCGCTTCTCCTCCATTCAACGTCAACCATCTCAAGAATTGACTGCTGTATCTAGCCCTTGACCCTTCGCCAAATGGGGCATCGACCTGATAGGTCCGCTCCCTAAAGGAAAGGGAGGTGCTTCACATGCAATTGTGGCTATAGACTATTTCACCAAATGGATGGAGGCCGAACCCTTGACAAAGATCACCGAAGTGAACACTTCGAAGTTTGTATGGAAGAACATCATATGTCGGTTCGAAATTCCCCATTCACTTGTATCGGACAATGGAAGGCAGTTCGACAATAAGAAAGTCAGCGAGATGTGCGAAGAGCTCGAAATCAAGAAACATTTTTCTTCTCCACACCACCCCCAAGCAAATGGCCAGGTAGAGGCTGTAAACAAAACAATCAAGCAGATTCTGAAAAAGAAGCTTGATCCATCGAAGGGGGCGTGGGTGGACGAACTACCCCATGTATTATGGGCGATACGCACCACCAGCAAGATTGCAACGGGTGAAACCCCCTTCTCCATGGCATATGGTGCAGAAGCGATAAGCCCCGTTGAGGTAGGGTTGCCATCGCCTCGTCGCTTACAGTTCAATGAGATCTCAAACGAGGAAATCAAACGATGCGAGCTGGACTTCTTGGGGAAAGAAGGGATGCCTCATAGGTTAGGCTCGCCACTTATCAAAGGAAAATGACGAAGTATTAAAACAAGAAGGTGAAAAAGCGATCTTTTAGAAAGGGCGACCTCGTGTTGAGAAGAGTTTTCTTAAACTCTAAGGAACCAGGCGTCGGAACCCTAGGCCCAAATTGGGAAAGCCCTACCGCATAACCGAGGAGATCAGGGCAGGGACTTTCAGGATCGAAACTCTTGATGGGAAGTTGCAGCCCCACCCCAGGAATGTTGAACACCTGAGGGTCTACTATCAGTAATTTTCTTTTCTTCACTGTCCAGTTATTAAGGCATATGTTCGCAGCCTCCTATATTTTGTGTTTACTTTCTCATGTAAGGAATGGGGCTCTGCCGTTATGATTGTTTGAACTGCTTCCGACTCTATTAGACGAACCGTTTCATTTTGTAGCATCTTCTATTTTAAGAAGTCTAGCATCCTACAAATCACAAGTAAAAACGGTTCGGCATGGCTTGTGTGTGGCTAATCACTCACGGTATTCAGCAAGTCTCATTTAAATTGATTAATATACAATTTACTGGATGAGTTATTGACGAACCGTTTCATTTTGTAGCATCTTCTATTTTAAGAAGTCTGGCATCCTACAAATCACAAGTAAAAACGGTTCGGTACGGCTTGTGTGTGGCTAATCACCCACGGTATTCAGCAAGCCTCATTTAAATTGATTAATATACAATTTACTGGATGAACTATTAGATGAACCGTTTCATTTTGTAGCATCTTCTATTTTAAGAAGTCTGGCATCCTACAAATCACAAGTAAAAACGGTTCGGCACGGCTTGTGTGTGGCTAATCACCCACGGTATTCAGCAAGCCTCATTTAAATTGATTAATATACAATTTACTGGATGAGCTATTAGACGAACCGTTTCATTTCGTAGCATCTTCTATTTTAAGAAGTCTGGCATCCTACAAATCACAAGTAAAAAGGGTTCGGCACGGCTTGTGTGTGGCTAATCACCCACGGTATTCAGCAAGCCTCATTTAAATTGATTAATATACAATTTACTGGATGAACTATTAGATGAACCGTTTCATTTTGTAGCATCTTCTATTTTAAGAAGTCTGGCATCCTACAAATCACAAGTAAAAAGGGTTCGACACGGCTTGTGTGTGGCTAATCACCCACGGTATTCAACAAGCCTCATTTAAATTGATTAATATACAATTTACTGGATGGGCTATTAGACGAACCGTTTCATTTTGTAGCATCTTCTATTTTAAGAAGTCTGGCATTCTACAAATCACAAGTAAAAACGGTTCGGCACGGCTTGTGTGTGGCTAATCACCCACGGTATTCAACAAGCCTTATTTAAATTGATTAATATACAATTTACTGGATGAGCGTCTTCTATTTAACGGTTCGGCATGGATAATTTATATTGCAAGTTATCTGATCTATTACCATGGCGAACCCATGCGACTTCTTTAATAACTTATCTAAGTTGTTTCCTATTATCAGTTCGAAAGCTACTCAACGAGGCCATACATGGCGAAAGTCGAATCAATGCTACAAAGGAAGAAAAAATACAAAGAATGGCTCCATTAGAAAATATCAAATCCGGTTAAGTACAACTACTTCACTTCAAAAAAAAAAAGAAACAAACAAACAACCGAAACTACTTTCCCCCATCCACAACCTCCACCACCTCTTCAACCACCTCTTCAACCACTTCATCAGCAGGGGTGGAGGGTTCGGCCGGAATAAACTCCTCTCTCACTGCAGTAAGGTCCACCTCTGGGTGAAGTTCTGCAACCCTTGCAAGAACTTCACCATAGGCAACATTCCTCCAGTATAGGCCAAGGCCGTCATACTCTGCAGTTTCATGAAAGTGGGCAACATAATTATCCACTGCAGCATCCCCCGCCTCAACCAACTGCTGTTTTAAACTGGCAACCTCAGCAGTAAGGTCGGTCACTTGGGCCCTCAGAGCCGTCCTATCTTCGTTGGCCACCTCCAGTGCTGTCGAAGCAATCTTCTGCAAATTATCCGAGTTCTCCACTCGCTTCGTAAGTGCATTGACTTCAGACTTGCACAAGTGAACCTCCTCTTTAAGTTCAGCATTTTCGGAGGAGACTTGCCCAACCTTGGCCTCCAACTCCTCCTGTTTGGCCCTGAAGGCTTCAATGACCTCATCCGCCGTCGAGGCCTCTGCCTTCAATTTCGCAGCTTCCAATTCAGCATTGGCAGTCCTCTCCTCCAGCTGACGGTTCCGGTCCTGCAGCCTCTTCATATCCATTTGAGCATTAAATATGAAGCCTTGGGACCGAGCCTGCATTGCCAGTCCAGCCTCCAGCATGTCAGTGAATTCGCAAGTCTCAGCATAGGATGCATACTTATCAGTCCAATATTTGTAATTGATCCTTGCTGCTGCTTGGGCTTCGGCCGGCAGCATCTCCAACTCCTCGGGGGCAATCTCATCGGTTCGACCATCGAGGAAATCTCGAGCCTTAAACTCTGTAGGGCCCTCCATCCTAGTTTGACGCCCCCGTTTCTTTCTAACCAATCCAGCCTCCTCCTCATTGCCCTCATCAATGTCAATCACAGGCAAAGAGTTCAACGGCTTCACATTGATGGGCTCCCGCAAGGACTCCTCTATTGACGTTTTTCGTGAATGAGGAGGAGGACCCTTGTTCTTCGTCAGAACCAGCCGCCTTTTTTTGGGCACCCCCCCAACACTTTGAAATTTTTTTCTCGCGAAGTGAAAAAGCGAGAAAATGAAGAAGAAAGCCCTTTTTATACGAAATGGAATCTCATCCCAGCCATTGGATTAGCCCTGGCTTTAATCCAAGCCTTACAGCTGTCCCTGCATCAGGGACGTTGAAATAAAAAGGAGCTATCACTATTTTTTGAATCAAAGGCCATGATCAGCACGTGCAACACACGCACAAAGGACTCAAGTCAATACGCCAGCTGTCCCCAATAATCATTATCACGCATTAAATGTTTGCGTAATACGAAAAAGATAACTGCCCTCGCCGTAATTACCTCAGCACCTTGGGACCCAGCGTCAACGTCAAAATCATATAGGCTCGCCTTAATGGCTTCGCCTCTTCTACAACAGGGTCGCCTTCATGGCTTCGCCCCTTCTACAATAGGCTCGCCTTAATGGCTTCGCCTCTTCTATAACAGGCCGGCCTTCATGGCTTCGCCTCGTCGACAACAGGGTCGCCTTCATGGCTTCGCCTCGTCGATAACAAGGTCGCCTTCATGGCTTCGCCTCTTCTATAATAGGCTCGCCTACATGGTTTCGCCACATCAACAATAGGCTCGCCTTAATGGCTTCGCCTCTTCTATAACAGGCCCGCCTTCATGGCTTCGCCTCGTCGACAACAGGGTCGCCTTCATGGCTTCGTCTCTTCTATAACAGGCCCGCCTTCATGGCTTCGCCTCGTCAACAACAGGGTCGCCTTCATGGCTTCGCCTCTTCTATAACAGGCTCGCCTACATGGCTTCGCCTCGTCCACAACAGGCCTTAATAGCTTCACTTCTTCTATAACAGGCTCGCCTACATGGCTTCGCCTCGTCCACAACAGGCCTTAATGGCTTCGCCTCTTCTATAATAGGCCCGCCTTCATGGCTTCGCCTCGTCGACAATAGGGTCGCCTTCATGGCTTCACCTCTTCTATAACAGGCTCGCCTACATGGCTTCGCCTCGTCAACAACAGGCTCGCCTTAATGGCTTCGCCTCTTCTATAACAGTCCCGCCTTCATGGCTTCGCCTCGTCGACAACAGGGTCGCCTTCATGGCTTCGCCTCTTCTATAACAGGTCCGCCTTCATGGCTTCGCCTCTTCTATAACAGGTCCGCCTTCATGGCTTCGCCTCGTCGACAACAGGGTCGCCTTCATGGCTTCGCCTCTTCTATAACATGCTCGCCTACATGGCTTCGCCTCGTCCACAACAGGCCTTAATGGCTTCACCTCTTGTGTAACAGGCCCGCCTCATGGCTTCGCCTCGTCCACAACAGGGTCGCCTTCATGGCTTCGCCTCGTCCACAACAGGCTCGCCTTAATGGCTTCGCCTCTTCTATAACAGGCCCGCCTTCATGGCTTCGCCTCGTCAACAACAGGGTCGCCTTCATGACTTCGCCTCTTCTAAAACAGGCTCGCCTTAATGGCTTCGCCTCTTCTATAACAGGCCCGCCTTCATGGCTTCGCCTCGTCAACAACAGGGTCGCCTTCATGGTTTCGCCTCTTCTACAACAGGCTCACCTTAATGGCGTCGCCTGTTCTATAACATGGCTTCGCCTCGTCAACAACAGGGTCGCCTTCATGGCTTCGCCTCTTGTACAACAGGCTCGCCTTAATGGCGTCGCCTCTTCTATAACATGGCTTCGCCTCTTCTACAGCAGACACTACTTCTATAGACATCACGGTCAGACCTTCAAGTCCACGCACTATATAAATAATCATACCTGGACTTCGGGGACTAGTTGTTACGGCCACCTTTCTTTTCTTTCTTTACTTCAAGTCCACGCACTATATAAATAATCATACATGGACTTCGAGGACTAGTTGTTACGGGCAATCCCAAATGGCCCCACACACCACGTGACCGAACCCACAGTCTGCCGTCCATCCGAACCCGCCATATCGAACTGGTAAGGACGAACCCACAGTGTCGAACCGTTATTGATGAACCCCTCGTGGCCGAACTCTTATGCGGTACCGAACCTATGCCACATGAATAGTAGGCAGTATGGTTCCCTTATAGAAGATCTCGTGGAAGGGATCTTCTGACAAGCGGATGATGTGACAACACGCTGCAATTACGGCCGCACCAATCCCGCGTGTCAGAGTTCAAAAATAGGAGATCAGAGCATTAAATGCATTGAAGTCTGTGACAAGAAGTTCAGCCATTGCGATAGGGCCACGTGGTCATTCATCCAACGGTTCTTACTCACCTTCTTTTACTATAAAAGCTCACATATTGTGTCATTTGAAGGTAATGCTAAATTGAATTCTCAATACTACTTAGCAATTCTCTCTATACTTTACTGTTATACTCATCTCTCCAAGGCCGACCCCCTTATACATTTTGGAGGCTCACGTTTTAGCCTTCCCACACTCATATATATTTTCACTCCAACTGACTTGATCGTCGGAGTGCGCGCGGTCGGCTCCCCCCTTCTTTGGAGAAGGCTATGTGCAACTGACGATTTGTCTTAGTGTGCAGGAACAAAGGCTGAACCGAACGTGAGAGGCCCTGGGATCTGTTGACAGCTCATAGGTGCAATTTTTGAGGTCAACATCTTTCTTTTGTCAGGACTTAGGAGAGCCCAATCATTGTCTGACGGGGGCTAAACACACGCAACACTTATTCAAAAAGATATAAATCTTTCAAAATGTATGTAATATTCCCAAATATCAATAATGTCATTTTTTTTAAGTACAGTGACGCTATTAACAAACCTAGTCTTTCACGCAAGAATGAAGGAAGTTCAAAATGTAATTATTAAATAATTTTTTTGATTAAAAAAAAAATAATAAAATAAGAACACGCTTTTTTACGCATTTGCCTCGCTTAATCTCGCATAGCCTTTAGCTTGACATCGACGCATCACCATGCATTACGCTTTTGACCAGACTCTTGATGCAACGGATACAACTTGGACTCCAATTGAAATTGGAGAGCAGAATCACTAAAGCAATTGTATCAATTTACCAAAACATTCCAAGCAAGTGTGGCATTTCCAAATTTGGGAAGAGCACTTTGAATAGAAGGAACAAAGGTATTAATAAACCAGGATAAAATTTTACAAACGATAGCTTCCCATATCTCAAGACACTTATCAAACTCATTCGCAGATTCTTTCTCAATTTTTCTTGGCTCTGCTTTATCACTAGTAACAAAAATGCCACTATCTAGGACCAATCAAAAAAACTAACATCTGCTAGGCCCAAATATTGTAATTGGTGTCATCTAAAATAATATTAATATGACCAGTAATATTAACATCATTAGTGCCAGCCAAAAATAAATGATGTTAACCGAATCAGAGCAAATGAAGGTCGCGGATGTTCTTTCCACCAAATTAATCCAGGGAAGCTTGAAATCTATTAGAGGTACTAAAAAATCAAAAATCGATAAATAGAAGCCTCAAAATTGATGAAAAATGATGGGATCTAAGAACCGGAAACACGCTAAAAAATAATAGCGTCATAGGCTCCGTTTCTGATATTAAAATATCAGAACTCGAAGAACAAATGACTCTAATGCCATGTTTAAATAAGAGAAGTATAGAGAGAAGAGAGAAAAGTAAAGAATATTTGTATATTCTAAGGTGTGTATAGGCTGTACAAGAAATCATATTTCTATAGGAGAATGAGATGACCACAGAAGATAACAATATCAACTAACTAAGGCTAATTAAACAAAATATCAATCATTCCTGATTTAGGAAGATATTCCTACATTAGGAATATATTACTAATATACTAATAAATTATACACTGACATGCTTTATTTTGATTTTATCAAATTTATACTATTTAATTTTATTCAATATTTTAACGAACTAAATGAGTCCCATTTGATTTGGCTAAGAATCATACTTTTTTGTGAGTTTTTATATAAGTTGATGAAATGTATAGGTGAAAGTTGATAAAAGTTGTGTATGCTATAAAATGTGTGGTTGAACATAAATTTTAAAAAAATTGGGACAAAAAAGAGACTAAAAAGTTTTACGAGTTTAAAATATCATTTTCCTCCTATGAAATTTCATATTTATTTCAAAAATTATTATAACCTTATAGAAGTATTGTTGTAAAGACATGTTTAGTATTTTGAACAAAAAAACTAACAAATATGCAATATTGACGAGAATTGAATAGTACATTGAATAAAATCTTAACTTTTTTTTTTTAATATTATTCAATTCTTCATACCAAAATATTGTTATAATTTATCGGGTCAAGACAAGTTTGGGTAATGTAACCATGTGAATGCAAACAGCTTTTGCCATCATTTTCATTTGGAATTATTTTCCCTAAAATAGAAATTATGTAAGAATATAGAATCCAAAAGGGAAAACTGGTTGCTGAATTATCCCACGTGACAAACTACAGAGTACAGAGGTTACATTCAAATGTCCAAAAATCAAAAACTATACTTCATTAGGGGCATCAATGTGATATTACCAAAATCTAAGGCCAATTTTAAATATTGACATGCATAAAACCCCATTCTCTTCTCTTCTGACACCCGTTTCAAATCAAACCCCATGCCGTACCAAAATCCTTAGACATGAAAGGCACAGTTGTACATAAACCCCATGACATACCAAAATGGGAGATTTCGGGCTGTCAAATGGATTATTCTACTTGTATAAAGTTAGGTTACAAAAATGATTGACAAAATACCAAGTGGTAGCCCCCTATTGAAAGGCCACTTACCAAAATCCTTAGACATGAAGGCACAGTTGTCCTTAAACCCCATGCCATACCAAAATGGGAGATTTCAGGCTTTTTCAAATGGATTATTTTACTTGTACAAAATAGGAGGCCGTCACTTGGCATTTTGTCAACCATTTTTGTAACCCTACTTTGTACACATAACACAACCCTTGTCAAATACATAAAAACAGGGGAAAATAGGGTGGCATGTAACTAGTGGTTCCTAAGGGATATGTGCTATTCGGCTTGGTAATCCTTTTGATTTTTCACAAGTGATCGGGATTGTGAACAAGTAATAAAGTAGTGAATAAAGTGTCAAACCCACAAGAACTATGTGTTTGATCGAGTTAAAATGAATTGCAACTTTAGTCGAATAGCAAACAAGTTTTGTGATTTTTTTTTATGCTAATACATAAATTATCAATTAAACCAGTGAAAGTAAGTAAATGTCTTTTTCAAATATGTGAGATGCATTGCTAAGATGTCAAATTTCCCATGTTATTCCATTTTTAGTATAACAATTTAAGTGACAAATTGAAATTATTCATGTTGGTCAATATTCCTAATTTAATTGAAAGTCTCTCTCGATAGCGATCAAATCTATTCTCCTCATGCGACCCTTCTATCTCTCGATGAAAGATGCAAACATGATAAATGCATTACCAGGTGCTAAAGCACCTATTGAAACCAAATAAAGTATAGATGTTTTAGCACCTATTGAAACCAAATAAAGTATAGATGTATATCTTTATCCTCTATTGACCCTTACAATATTTATTATATTGTGCTTAAACCCTATTGTCTCTCTCGATAACAATAAAATTCATTAACAATTCAATTGGTGATCGAACAATTGAAAAGAACGAGAACAACGATAATAAACATCCACAAATCAAAGCAAATTAAAGTCAAAATAATTAATTAAAAACTAAAAATATCATAATAAAAATTCATCTCATCCTAATAATGTATAAAACTAGTATACATATCGAAATTACAAGAAATCATATTTAAGTGAAAAGACATAACCCGAATTTTTGATAAATTGAGAAGATAAAGATGAATATTGAAATCTTGAATCACTTCAATGGTTACTTGATGAATCTCCACACATGCCTCTCTTCTTTGCCCAAAAACTAAGTATGAATCTTTACTTGATTGAATTCTTTCAAATCCCATTCAATTCTCACACAAAAAATTATGAATTTGTCTCTCCTTATGTTGATAATAATTGATGAGTATTGGAGTATAATATGTATATGAGAGGTCCTTTCATATCGGATGCCCATGTTTTGTATTTATAGAGGTAAAATTAGATCAAAAATCCTACAATAACTGATTTCTATGTAGAATTTAGCATGATAAAGGAAACAGGCTGCGATCCTCGATTTTGGCTTGGACAGTCGCCCAATAGGAAACGGGGCACTCTTCCAAGCAATATTTTCAGCTTCTATTTTTGAAACCACAAGTCGAGCGGTTGCTCGGATTTATAACTGGGCGACTGCCCAGTTATAAAATCTTCCAAACTTTGTGTTTTGGTCCCCAAATTCAATTCTTGATTTTTTTTAACTCATTTTTTCTTGCAATTTCAGTTCTTTAACTTCTAATTGTGTCCAATTGAACCCTAACATCTTCAATCTTCATTTCATGGTCCGAATCAACTACTGACATGTTGCAATTTAGTCCCCATACTTTAGATTTCATTTTTTCCCACCAATTTTGGCTTTTTTCTTTTAATTCCATGTTCAACCATTGAGTTTTACATATATAACATAAAATACAACAATTTAGAATATATTTTGTCGAAAGAACCACCAAATATTATTATTTTAGGCTCTGAATAAGTGTATAAAATACACTTATCACTTGGAAATGAGGCGTCGATCAAGCAACGATTAAATGTGACGAAATGAATGGACTATTTGCTAGCGTTTAACGTTGCTAGAACCCGTGCTCAAGATGTGAGTCTGAATGTATCTGTGGCAACTGATTTTGGGTTGTTATTGATTCAAACAGTGTATCGTAGTAACAGTTGGGACTCGTATGCATGGGCATTTCAAGCAATCTATAGTATGGTCTAGATCCTACTTCATAATCCAGGAGTGAAAGAAGATCCGACATGTGGTCCATTGATCGATTCCATATCCATTTGAGCTTTCTACCCTCATAAAGCTCCTAATCGTAAGTTTCATCATAACCTTTTTGTTTAATTCTTTTTTTGATAAAAATCCTAAACGAATTAGGATTAATGATATTAATTCTATAGGTCTAAAACAAGAGAGATTTTAGGAATTTTGAGAGATTTTAGACATTATACTTTGAGGTATATGGTTTTGAGTGAGAGTTATGAGTGCCTAAATATGGAACTGTATGAATTTAATTGACTTAAATTAGATTTTGGACCACTCTTTTGCATTTTGATCCATCAGCTACCTCTCTGGAGATGGACTATGAAAGTTACACTATGAAACATGATTTTTCAGTTTGTTGGAATACCATCTGTAGTGCTCAAGCTCTACTGATTTTCCATTGTATCTTGAGAAATAGAAGTCCGAACTAACCTCAAACACCTATAGCAAGGGGATGAATCTCTTTTAAGGACACAGTGTAATACACAGGCCTTGGTTTGCACAATTTCATCCTTTTAACGATTACATATTTACGTTGTATTATTCCACGTTCGATTTCTTTTTGAAATAGTAACCATTGTTCTATTCTGCTATTGTACTTGTTCTGTTCTTAATTTATATAATTCTATAAATTATTTCAGGCAACAACTCGAACCCATTAAAGAAAGTTATCTCTTGTCCATGCCGATTATGTAAGTACTTATATCTTGACTTTGCGTTCTGCTTATTTATAAAGTTAATATGTTGGTTATGTGATTTGAAAACTTAAATCTCGACTTAGCATTACGTCTTCGTTAAGCAAAAAGCCTAGTAAAAAAACGGAGACTTTGAAGAAGGTGCTTATAAGTTTCCCAACACGAGTTAGGGAGTCCTTATCCCTCCCAACATCGAGGATGATAACTCTCCATTGCCAGCCTGGATGGTCGAATCCCTCAAAGCTGTCAAATACATCGATTCTGATCATTTCTCGGTGCCACATGGAAATCGTGGTGCCATTGAACTTGTTGGAGGAAAGGAAAGTGCCATTGCGCAAGTAGTCAGAATCATCGTAGGTAAAACTTATCAACTCACATTTGCTGTGGGTGTTGTTAGCAATTCTTGCAAGGGATCAATGATAGTCGAGGCATTTGCTGGTCGAGACACTATCAAGGTTCCTTATGAATCCAAGGTCACAGATGGCTATATTCGCGCTATGCTGAGGTTTGTGGTGCTACTAGACTCAAGTCATATTCCTTAGCACGTACTACCATATGAGGAGTGATGACTTTGCTTCACTCTGTGGCCCAATGGTCGACGATGTGAAGATGCTGAGTGTTCGTAACCCAGAAGACTCGTTTGATGGACTGTCTTACGATGATTAAAACGTTTTCTTGTACTATGAATTAATTAATGTTTTAAAGATTAAGGTGACAATACTTCCATACTTATTCAGCTTGAATATGTTTTAATGCTTGTCCCCTCTGTATCTCTTTATTTCTCTACAAATGAAGGCTTCCTCTGCCAATTATAAGACAGGTCATAATGAATAGATGAATTGTTGGAAAGTGGTTTTAATTTTAGTGAAATGGGTAAACTTTGAGCCCAAATTTCAATGGAACCCATACCTTAATTTTAACGGGACCTAGCATATTCACGTTCTACTCCGCGAGGTGATTAACGTGATATATTTATTTATCAAATACAATTTAAAATTGAATGAAATATTTAATGGCAAAGTTAATAACATATGATCGGCTCAGCTTTGGGCCCGATTCCCAATTTAACCTATCGAATTGGTTAGATCGGGTTGGGTTGATTTTAATAACATTGAAAAAAACAAAAAGAAAAATGTAGCAACATATTTAATTGTATCTAATATTGGGGTACAAATGTTAAAAAAATAGAACGATAAAATAAGAATTATATATATTTAAATTTAAGGAAAATTGATCTATGAAAACATAGGTCGATGAAGGTTTCTTAAAAGTTGATGTCTCCGTAATAATCAGTTGCATTATCTGGATAACAATCATATTGCACGTCAAAAGTATGGCCATTGACAAATAGTATCTCAGCCATACGCCACGTGACTGGATCACCCCTTTTACTCATAACTTCTACTTTACTCCCACTTTTGAGCCTCATTATGAGCAATATTGAACACGAAATCACAACCAGTCATTTCCATGAAAACAATTTATCACATAACAACATATTTATAAGAACCCTAGTCAAGAGATGTGAAAGAAAATATTCTGATAACTGAATAAAAGGTCAATAAAAACCGCATTTGTATCTTATAGCATAAAAGCAAATAAAACTAAATGTACAAAACTTCTATTCCAGAAGGATCAACTTTAAAAATCCAAAGATATCCCCAAATATTGATTAGAAATAAACCAAAGATTTTGATCTTCTGGTTAAATCAAGGTAACCACTTTTAATAACTTCCGAAAATCAGTTTTTTTTTTTTTTAAAAAAAGCGTCTTTGAAATCATTGCTCTAAATTAATCTATAAACTGAAAGATAAAATAATTCTTCAAAAAATAATATTAAACCAAAATTGAGTTGGTCTACACAAGTTAAACTTTTTTAATACTAAACTCACTAAAAAAATAACAATAAAATATATAAAAATGAGAAATACTCCACCAAAAAATTTAAAATTCATATCAATCAATAGGAAATGAATTAATACCATCGAAGATACAATCTATTACAAAAATCCCCAAATGCCAATGCCAAAAATTTAACCAATTGAGATGTTCAAAGCCCCCAAGTTGAAACCCTAAAACTAAGAAATTACTCACTTGTAATCAAAATTGAAGGAAAAATTCGATCTCAGAAATTCCTAATTTGTTTTTTGATCTCTGGTGAATTCTAAATCACACTTTGGGAATTTAATTTTGTGTTCTAGGGTTTGTTTCTTTGGCGAGAGGATAATTAATTGGGACCAAAAATAAAAAAATAAAAAATATTTGTAAATATGAGGTAGAGGGGTTTAGAATTCATTTGGGATGCGTATGAGCCTGCTAAGGGCTGAACTTCTGGGTCGAAAAATTTTTGGCCCAAGTTGTTTTTTTAGTTGGACCCATACATAACATTTGGCCCAAAATTGAAGAGGCCCAATCCCAAATGCATTCCATCATTCAACCTATTAAGCCAAGGAGTATGCTACATATACACATAATCTCCTACATAATTTTTTACACTCTCTCGTATGGAGGGTTTATAAATATTTTATTATATATGGATTCTTAAATATTTTATTATATATGAGCTTCTCAGAGGGGTGTAGGTAGATTGTGTACACCTACCTTTATTCTTACCCCAAATCCCCTATCCTCTTCCACAGACCACATTTCCACACTTTTCCTCCCGGCTCCACTCTCCACCACCGCCGGCCTCCAGGCTAATTTTCAGGGACGAACCTTCAGTCCTCCTACTCGTAGTCTCCTAGACGCAGCCACGACTCACGCAGCCGGAGCGGAAACTTCGAGCGGCCGAGCTCTAGACGCAGTCACGTAGCCAGAGCCGACGGCCCAAGCCTCAGGCCCAACATTGAAGGGGCCTCATTTTTTGCCCATTTTTTTTTTTTTTTTTAAATATCAAAGGGCAGGCTGAGTTTCAAACTTTCAGCGTGAACCAAACTCCCACAGATCCATTCTTACCCGTTTCGCAATCCCAAATTCCCAAAGCCAAATCCGATTTCCCCAAACGGCGAAGCAACTCCGGTGAGTTGTTCGGTCTGTCTCGCCTCTCGGCTCTCTTCTCATATATTTAGTTCTTCTCGATTTCTATGCGTGCAAACACTGAAACACAGAGGAAAAGGCCGCCAAGCAACTGGTTCTTGATAAATTTGGTTATAGATTAATATAGATTAGCTACTGACTAATGGGTCTGAAATTATTGCTCTTTCAAGGGGTCCGAGGATTCCAATTCTAAGGTAAATTTCTTAATTTTTTTATTAATGTTTTTGTGGCATTTAAGTTAAAGAGCTTACGAAATTTGGTTGTTAACTGGAAATTTTAGATAGAACTCACTCTTAAAGCTAGCTAGCTTGAGTAATTATAATTTATAAACTAAGTAGTAATTTCACAATTTAAGATTCTAATAGTATCGCCCCTTTTGCAGTCGCACGCTATATAAATGGGCCTTCTCTTTGTAGTGAGAGAAAATAAAGCACTCATGGCTTGTGCAGTAGTAGGTGAAATCGCAACTGGAGGAATGGATTCAGATTTCGGAATTCCAAGAGAACTTTCTGATCTTCAAAAACTTCTTCAGGTGAATATTCACTCTCTTTTCAACATTTTTTCTTTTCTTTTCCGGATACAAATCTTTCTCGTTGTTATTGAATCTATTGTGATTTTTGCTATACATGCTAATGTCCAGGAGAATAGATCTGATGTCTGCCCTGTTATTTTGTCTGTTGATGTAATGTGTGGTAGAATAAGAAACCATTTCATTGCCGATTCATAGGATATTCAGATTTTAGTCCTTGGAAATGCTTCATTTAAGCTTAAACTTTAAATTTGAAAAAACTGGAAGAATCAAAGAAATTTCTGCGTTTCTAATTTTGTTTAGCATGTTTGCTTTCTGCGTTCAATAGTCAAATTATGTTTTCATCACAATGTCATTGACTCATTCTATTAGAGTCATTACAATCCATTGTCACGAGCTCTTTGTTAGAACTGATTCTTAGAATTCAATGGTAAGTGGCTTGTAAATTTTTGTTTGGTTGAACATGAAGTTTTCATATTGACTAGTTGTTTTGTATATCTTGAATTGGTATTTCAAATAATTTCAATTGGTTTAATCTGCCGAAGTCTAAAGTATGCATTTGTTTTCCATTCAATTGATACAAGTTCAAGTTTTATCTAATCAGTGTGGTAGAGAAATCAATATACCTGCTCCTTAAACGTTTCCTCATGCATTAACATGGTCATCTTCATGTATTCTTTGTCATATGGATTCAGAAACTTCTCCATATTTGTGCACTAGTTTTGGCTGATAAATAAAGCCAACAATCATATGAATCTGCTTTCTTCTAGGATCTTATGCTCAAATCGATTTGTATATGGATACTATAGCCAATTTAAGAATATATTTCCTATCGTTTTCCAGTTTTCCTCAATCTGTACAAGCAGAAAATGACTAATATGTAGATGTTCATAAATGAAAATCGGTACTATGCATGCATGCATTGAAGTATGAATCTGATGAGTCCAGTATAATTATTCCTGGGCCATAAATATGGTATTACCAGGAAACTAACTTGCTGATCTTCCCTAATCAAGAAGAAATTTTTTGAAGGTACTACATGCCTATATATAGTATATGCATTTGAAATTTAAATTCTAGACAAGAAATTAAAGTAAATACTGCTCATCAAGGGTTTCTCTCTTTAAATGGACAACAAACAGTGAAAATATCAATCATAAAATGTATTTTCTGGCCGTCTAATCTTTTGAATCACCAAAATTTAATTGCTGAGAAAAAACAATGCAATCAATTTACTTAAATCTCATAATTCAAGAACTATACATAGGTTTATCAGCAAAAGAGTTGTAGTTTCTAAAATCACAGAACCATAGGTTGTAATACCTCAGTGCAAAGTGTCACTTGTGAAGGGAAAAGCTTTAGTTAATGACATAAAACTCATCTCTTAAGGGGGAGGGAAAGGCCTCTTGATTCTTATTTGGGTTTTCTTCAGTTGGCCTGTCTCTTAACACTGGAATAGTCCCAATTGTAATATAATTGTAATATTCAATGCTTAATACAATTTTTCTCCAGCATAAGTAGTTTTCACTTTATGCTTCAATGCTGCAGTTTTGTATTTGAATTGGGGGTTCTAATTCTACTTTTGTATAATAATAGGTAATATTTGTATTAGTGCTTGATGTTAAATTTTTATTTCATGCTCGTGAGTTGTGACGTTAGAATTTTCAAGGGTGTGATTTCATAGTTTTCGTTGAAATTCTACTTCTTAAGTAAGTAATGGCTTGCCTTAACTTGTTATTTAAGAGTTATACTTGAAATGTTTTAAGCCTTGTCGGCTTATATAATTGCAGCCTTGTCGGCTTATATGATTGATTATTGTAGGATTAACAATTGCACAGGCGCACGAAGTAACTATATTGAAAACTCTAATTGTGAGATGATTGAGATATTTTGTAATACACCGTTAAAATTTGCATTTACGTTGATTTGGGGTTTAGGGGCCTAATTTTTGGACTTCGCCTCAGGCCCCATAAAACACAGAACCGGCTCTGCACGTAGCATCTTCATTCGACGAACCTTTGAGTCCACATTTGACATTTCCACCGGCAATTAGACTGAAGAAGAAGAAGGTAAAGACATTTCATCATCCCCTGAGTCTAATGTCTGTTATTTTTTATTTACTTGTTTTGATTTGGTAAAGAAATTTGTATAAAACTTGCTATTGAGTATTGATTTGCTTTTCAATTCATCTTGAAATTAGACCTAGTCTGAACTTGAACCCTGCTCTGGCTCAAGTCTCAACTTTCTGAAATAAAAGTTCCTGAAGCGGTGAAGCCTGCTCTGCTCAAGTCTCGACTCTTTCTCTCTAAGGTGAGTTTGCTTACTCTGTGATTGTTGACTGGGGCGGAGCCAGGAAATTCATTCAGCGCGGGCACAATTTAATCAACCTTGCAGCCACTTGTTTCTCTGAAAAATGCAGGGAACTCATATGTCTTATATGCTGTAATGCAAACCCCTTGCGGCCTTGCATTTCCTGTACTTCAACAAACAATAGTTTTTTTCATTTATTATGCATAAAGCTATAGGATTTCTTTATGATATTTGGAGTAATAAGGAATTACCAAAAATTCTAGGGTTCTTGGGATATCTAATATTGATTTTACACCTGCAGAAATTATAGCAATTAGAGTCCTTCCTAGCTCTGTAAGATGGGAAGATATATCCATTGTTGCAAGAAGAATGATTGATAATAATCAAAAACAAGTTATTTGCCAATTACTTTGCTTCTTTACCAATAATCACTCCACCAGCCTCAAAAATTTATGATTCAAGAGTGCACACAATCGTTGCGGTCAACATTACATATGAAATCTTGTTTGTTAACTTACTACTCTCTCCATATCTATGCATTCCATTAATACCCCTTGTAACAAATATTGAAATCCCAACTTGCAAATATGTGGGAAAAATAGCTATTACATTCCCCTTTATAGGCACACCTGGTAGGAAAAAAAATGAAACAGCAAAGAAGCTGATAAGATTGTAACATTCATCGTGGAAGTGAAAACCATTGTTGTAAAAAAATCGTTGCACCAGCAAAATACTTGTTAATCTTATCTTATCTACCCTCAGAACTAAGTAAAATCAAGCAAAATACTTTCAATTCTATCGTATATACCCTCAAAACTAAGATTGCAACATTCACTATGGAAGCGAAACCATTGTTGCAGAAACAGTCATTGCACCAGCAAAATACTTATTAATTCTATCTTATCTACCCTCAAAACTAAGTAAACTCAAGCAAAATACTCTCAATTCTATCTCATCTACCCTCAGAACTAAGTTTGCAGACTGCAATTCACAAAACTCTAGGCACAACATGAACATCCAATTAAGTTCACTTGCTTAAATAAGTGCACAACATCCAATTCACTTTTAAATCAGAAGCTTGTGTCTAACTTTGAAAAAAACATCCAATTATTGAATTAAGTGCACCTCGGACCTCTCCTCAGCCTCAGGCAGGGGCTTTCAATTAACTCCAGGCTCCAGCAGCTTCTAAGTTTTGCCTGCAAATGAATTTCATAAGAATCACAAAATTGATACATGATTTTAAATTAAATAAAAAAAAAGACCCCATAAAAGATTAATCAAACACAAGACTCAAATCAAAATAACAAATAAAAAGAAAAAAGAATGAGAGGGCTTTTGGGCTTCGCCTTCTTTTGCTGACTGCCGAATCGACTTCTTCTTCACCAGTTCAAAGAGTTCACAGTTCAGTGGTAAGTGGTTCACGCCTTCTTCTTCTTCCAAAAAAGGAATCGTTGCTGCCGGCTGCATTGCCGCTTTCGTTGCCCGCTGATGGTGTCGATGGAAGGAAGGCGTCGCGTTGCCGCATCAAGGGCTCAAAGAAACGAGAGTGAGAGGCTGATGAATGGTCGTGCACCGTCTTTGTCCGTTCGTGGTTGCTATCAGCTTTTTTGCTGTTTCATTTTTTTCACTTCCATTGTTTTTTTTATAATTATAAACCATTCTTCTTGCAGCAATGGATATATCTTCCGATCTTACAGAGAGCTAGGAAGGACTCTAATTGCTGTAATTTCTGCAGGTGTAATATCAATATTAGATATCCTAAGAACCCTCGAATTTTTGGTAATTCCTTATTACTCGAAATATCATAAAGAAATCCTATAGCTTTATGCATAATAAATGAAAAAAACTATTGTTTGTTGAAGTACAGGAAACGCAAGGGGTTTGCATTACAGCATATAAGGCAGATGAATTCCCTGCATTTTTCACAGAAGCAAGTGGCTGGAAGGTTGATTAAATTGTGCCCGCGCTAAATGAATTTCCTAGCTCTGTCCCAGTGAGTACACATGGAAGATGGTTGAACTCTCGAACTAATTATTTATAGGTAAAATTTTATGGGTTTCATAAAACTTTCCAATGGATAGTGTCTTAAAATTTTTCATCTAAAGATTTATTAATTCAAACCAAAACATATTTTCCAGTTTCTCTATCTTGAGAAACAGTTTTTCAAAATAACATACCAAACGAGTTTTTTGCAATTTTGAAATAGACTCTCAAAATAGAAAACTAAAAATGAATTGAAAACTAAAGAGTGACTTTAACTTTTTACAACTTTGACTCTGAAAAAATTAATTATGCAGGCTGTCAAATCTCAATCTCAAATGAATAGTCGTTAGCATTACCAGTTTACTATGGACATTCAAGACTTGCATTCCTATGCACGTTTACTCAATTCCTTCAACACCCACAAATCCATTCCCCAAGGACAACAACTTCACCTCCTTTTCCTCAAAAGGGGTGTCCTTTTTTCCATTCTTAACATTGCCAATCGCGTGTTGCAAATGTATGTAATATGTGGGGAAATATCTTGTGCCCGAAAGGTGTTCAATGAAATGACGCAAAGAAATTTGTTTACTTGGAACACCGTTCTTCAAGGATGCGCAAAATGTGGTGACAAGAGTGATTTATTGAATTTGTTTATGTCAATGCCCCAAAAGAATGAATTTTCTTGGAATGTGGTTATTTCGGGGTATGCAAAAGTTGGGGAATTGGATGTTGCACGTAGATTGTTTAATGAGATGCCGAGAAAGAATGAGATTGCATGGAATGCAATGATTCATGGTTATGCGAAAAATGGGTATCCAAGAATGGCTTTGAGGCTTTTTAAGGATCTCTTGAACTCGAAAATTGGGCAAACGGGTAGTGTTTGGAGTTTGGATATGATCACATTGACCACTGTTGTTGGAGCGTGCACGGATTTGGGAAGTCTTAATTGGGGAAAACAGGTTCATGCTAGGATGATTGTTTATGGTATGGAATTTGATTTAGTTCTGGGAAGTTCACTTGTGAATATGTATGGGAAGTGCGGTGATTTGGATGGTGCAAGTGGTGTATTAAATGCAATGAAGGATCCGGATGATTACTCTCTGTCTGCTTTGATTTCTGGGTTTGCAAATTGCAGTAGAGTGAATGAAGCAAGAAGAATATTTGAACTCATGCCTAATCCTTGTGTTGTGATATGGAACTCTATTATTGTAGGATACATTGTCAATGATGATCCTATGGAAGCTATATTATTATTTGTTAGGATGCACAAGGAGGGTGTTAGGGGAGACATGTCTACTATGTCTAGCGTTTTGAATGCCTGTAGTAGTATAGGCATCCTGAAAAATGGCATGCAATTGCATTCTCATGTACATAAGTTAGGAATTATGTTTGACATTGTTGTTGCCAGCGCTCTTATTGATGCATATGCCAAATGTGGAAGTTTTAATGATGCTTGCAATTTATTCAGTGAGCTTAAAACTTATGATACTGTTTTGTTTAATTCCATGATCACCATTTATTCGACTTGTGGGAGAATTGAAGAAGCAAAATGCATCTTTAATAGTATGCCATTGAAAAACTTGATTTCATGGAATGCCATGATTGTGGGTCTGAGTCAAAACGGACTTCCAATCGAAGCATTAGATGTGTTCTGCAAGATGAATAAGATGAACATGAGTATGGACAAATTCAGCCTTGCCAGTGTGATCAGTGCCTGTGCCAACATTGCATTGATTGAACTCGGTGAACAAGTTTTTGCTAGAGCTACCATAATCGGCCTCGACTTTGATCGGGTCATTGCTACCTCCCTTATTGACTTTTACTGCAAGTGTGGTTATGTAGGAAGTGGTAGAAAACTGTTTGACCAAGTGGTAAAATTTGACGAGGTTTCTTGGAATTCCATGTTGATGGGTTATGCTATAAATGGTTATGGAATTGAAACATTGAGTCTATTTCGTGAAATGAGTTGTGCGGAAGTTGTACCCACTAACATCACATTTACTGCAGTTTTGTCTGCATGCAATCATTGTGGATTGGTAGAAGAGGGGAAAAGTATGTTTCACATTATGAAACACGACTATCATATTGATCCTTGTATTGAACACTACTCTTGCATGATTGATCTTTTTGCACGAGTAGGTTGTCTTCAAGAAGCTATAAATCTTATTGATCAGATGCCTTTTAAAGCAGATGCAAGCATGTGGTCATCAATTTTGAGAGGGTGTCTAGGAAGTGGAGATAAACCTCTTGCTAAGAAAGTGGCCCGACAAATTATGGAACTTGATTCTAAGAACTCGGGTGCTCTTGTACAGTTATCGAGCATATTTGCCTCAGCTGGTGATTGGGAGCAATCAGCTTTGGTGAGAAAGCTGATGACAGATGAGAGGATCCAAAAGAATCCTGGCCGAAGTTGGTGTGATGTTTCAACTAGAGAATGCAGATGAATCTTATCAAGGTTAGATTCTGCATCTTGACTCCCAACGTACTTACATTTTATGCAATCCTTATTTACAGTAATATCTTGCCATCTTAAAGCACAATAAATTTTATCCTCTTCTGATTTCATATGATCTACTATATAAAGTGAATGAATATAGGGTAGCAACCATTAGTTTGCAGATCACGGATAAAAAATATACTCTATGTTTAGATATATTTTTCCACTAACCACCAAATTGGTCAATGAAACTAGTTCTTTGGTAGCCATAAGCCATCATTTGCATAGTGTTATATTCAATTTTTAAATTCTAACTTTTTAAGGCTGATTTTGTAAAATATAAAGTTCATGCTTTTTTGGAAAACTAAAATTAAGTTTGGTTTTAAACAATTTTAATATGAAAAATAGCAAAAAAATGCACATTATAGTGGATAGTGTCCTATAAGATGGCATGTTTGTGACTTATTGGAATAAGACTAAGACCAACATTTGGCATCATTTAACACACTTCTCAATTGAAACTGATATTGATTTAATACATGAAGTATATTCTTTGCAACAGGCGAAGAACGAACAAAGAGAAAGATCAATGCCTGCACAGCATAAGTTGTTGGGCAGCAATGAGTAGACATAAACTCTCATGGATCTCATTTGAATGTGTAACTTGAATATTTGGAAGTGTGGGCATTTTTTTTTTTTTGGATGTAACAATGGTGTGTTTTTGTAATGACACGGCCGTGAAGAAGAATATAACAGAGGTTGTTCAATTGTGAGTGTCACTTTGTCCCATTCATTTTCCTTTTCGAGGCAGCTTCAAATTTAAAACAATTTAAAAAAAAAAAAAAGACTTTTGCTTCCAGAGTTGTGAAATTCTGTTTAAGAAAAATGGTAGGCTCACCAAATCACAAGATTAAGGGTGTCTGGTAGCGCTTTTTAGCACTTAATCGACCGTTGCACGGTTAAGCAATCGGCCGCCGCAATTCTGTTAACAGTGGTTTAAACTTTATTGTTTGATGTCGATTTCTGTTAAAAGTGCTTAATTTGATTTGGATTTTTTTAAGAAAAAGAAATTCAACGTGTTGCATCAATTGTGCTGAGCTTTAGGTAGTTCGGATTTTGACTTTCTTCAATTTTGTTGTCATATGATGCATGCTAAAAATGATAGAAGGTACTCTGTTTATTGATGTCTCGCAGTTGAACCCATACATTTCAACTGGTTTTAAGAGCACATGTCATAGTTATATGATAATAAACCAATATTTAGAGAGGATGCTCATGTACCTCCAAATTTTTATGGATAGAGAAGTTTGTTGAATTATAACCTTTAGCATTCACATTAATTGAAAAAATTATTAGTATTTTTGCACATATAAATCACATATTAAGTTCTTGTAGATTTTATTTGCATGGCAAGTGAAGAAAATAAATTTTGCTTGGATTCTAGTGAAACAATATCTTGGAATTTTGAAAATTACTTTTTATTAAATCAGGTATTAAACACTACTAGAAATTTTAACTCACAAGGTTTGTACAAATTTATTAGGCTGCTCAACACCATGGCTTGCATGTGCGTTGTCTCCAGTTTAAAGATGCTCAGCAGAAAGTAATAACAAATAGGCATGCACAAAACCCTTCAGGTATTGAAAATAGTTCAAGGCCACTTGCCTCTTCTGCAGATAGAGGGGGCCCCAAATCACTATCCTTGGAGACACCATCAACTCCCATTAGTCGGGTTGGTATGACCCAGCACACGGATTATCCTGGAAATAGAGGGAATTATAGCATAAAAGTTCAACACCTTTAGGTAATGGCTTGCACCTAAATAGCATTGTCAGTACTACGCAAGTAGGAGCTGGGGAAACTATAATTATGAAATCGTCTGAAAAGGGTTTTTTAAGTATGCGGAATGAGCAACAAGATTACAGTGGGCGTAACAACGATCATGCCTCGGTGGCAGCTAATTCTGCTATTTCTGTGGCCACTTATGATGTGAAACCTTTGGACAACCCTATGGTCTGTAATCCAATCGAGGATCAATCAACTCCAGTTAACAAGAGGAAGTCTAACACTGGAAATGCTGATGATGCAGAGGAGTTCAACAAGTCAAGCCCCAAAAGGAAGAGGCAAGCCTACAACTTATGTAGAATGAATTTTAATGGTTGTCTCCATTTTTACTACATTATTTTAGCTGAAATTTTTCCAGGAAGAAAACATCCGAGTCCAATGATGATTACAGTTGCAAACTTTGCAACTGCAAGAAGTCTAAATGCTTGAAACTGTAAGTGCATAAAATGTTTTCTTACCAATTTGGATTTCCACTTCCATCACGTGCTTTTGTAATTTGTTTTCTTGTGGTTACTGCGATTGCTTTGCTGCTGGAATATATTGTGCGGAACCTTGTTCTTGCCAAGGGTGCTATAACAGGCCTGAATATGAGGATACTGTTCTAGAGACACGCCAACAAATTGAATCTGGCAATCCTCTGGCATTTGCTCCAAAGATAGTACAGAACTTCATTTATCCATCTTCAAGCATTTGTGGGGTATTGAGGCATCGAATTTTATAATTATGCTGTAAAACAATGTAATGTTAAGTGAATTATTAAGTTGAAATGTTCACAAGAAGATGAGACTCAGTTATCAAAGTCCTCCATAAGGCACAAAAGAGGGTGCAATTGCAAGAAGTCGATGTGCCTCAAAAAGTACTGCGAGTGCTATCAGGCATATGGGTGTGCTTGTGGGCATAATTATCTACATGGTTTTTCATGGGGTTGGGGCTCAGAACCTCTGAGTCATGCTAAGTACTACTTAATTGCATTTACTCTTATTAAATGAGTTTCTTTGCACATTATGATAGGCAAAAGTTGGTTGTTCTGATGGATGTCGATGCGAAGGATGTAAAAATGTCCATGGCCAAAAAGGAGGTATGATTTGCATCAGGGTTTTTAAAGTTATGTTATCAGATTGCATGAGATTCTACTTGTTAATGCTCAGGAGACTTGAGAAATAGCTATTAATGTGACTGAACAGGCTAATAAGACTTATAAGAGTAATAATTGCTAGCTATGGAAATGACGTGGAGATGCTGTTTGCCCTATATATCTAAGTAGAAAAATATGCTGCTTGCTTATCAGGTTTAGCTTTGCTTGAACACTGTTAAATCTGGACTAGTTTTCTTATGAGTTGCCTAGAGTGTGTGTGTGTGTGTGTTTTTTTTTTTTTTTTTTTTCCTGTACAAGTTTGTGAATTTTGGTACCAAGGAGAGTATAATGACAAGTACTAAAATAGATATTTTCTTGTACTCCAACAAAGTGATGTATAGCAATTTAAGTTCTTATAAATTATAATATATATCACTGAACTTTTTTATGGTTTTACTTCTATTTGAACTGGATGCTCTATCTTTCAGAATATGGCATGAATAAGGATGTGGGCATGCAAGGTACTGATGAAAACGACGGATGGCTCCTCTGTTGAAAAGCTTGAAATGGTGGGGTCTGGAAATGTTTTATTTCATACTGACCTATGCAATCCTCATAATTTGACTCCTCTGACACCATCATTCCAATACTCAGAGTAAGATTAGTTCTTTCTAGATACATTTCAATCCCCGTGGACTTAATTTCTGCTTAAATGGTTAGCTAGGTACTTGTGATTTGAAATAGCTTTGCGGGCATTTATATTTTTACTTTTTTTCCTTCTGAATTGTATAGCCAGGGAAAAGGTGCATCAAAAGCTTGGTTCTCTTCTGGAAAATACTTCCAATCACCAGAATCAGGTCCCACCTTCGGGGCACCATGCATCAGGTTCCCAAGGTCTTCTAGGAATGTGTATAATCCGGATATGATCTCAGAATATTCTAAAGAAATTCTGGATCTAGATTCTGTTGATCGTGAACTAGATTACCACAAAGCAGAAGCGGTCAATGACTTTTCATTTGGGCACCATGGACCTGGCAATATGGAGCTTCTTGCTGGTACGCCAAATGCACGAGAATGGGAAAGTTCAACCCTTTTCTGGAAGTGGACATTTTTCTTCAGCAAGTTCCCTTCGTTGGCGTGGTTCACTGACCACCCCTATGGCTCAGTTTAGTGGGACTAAACTTCCTCAAGCTGTTGACTATTATGATTATTTGCACAACATCACACACCAGAGATTCTGAAGGACACTCCTAACCCACTCAATGCTATGAAAGTAAGATCTACAAATAAGAAGCGAGTTTCTCCCCCTCAAGGTCATTCGCGTGAGCTGGGTCAAGGTCATCAGAAGGCCTGAGAATTGCCTGAGAATTGCTCGCAAGTTCATACTGCAAGCCATGCCCTCATTCCCACCTCTTACACCTTGTGTTGAATCTAAAAATGGTGGACAAAAAGACATAATCCGCAGAATTGTAGCAGCAGCAGCATATGACACAAGGAATAAGAGGAAGTGTTGACAATTACATTCAATTTTTTCTTGTGGTCGTGGGAAAATGGATGTTATGCCCAACAGGCTTTTTTGGCATGATTTCACAATGTTATCCTGTTATTTCACCATTAGAACGTCAGTTTTTCTTCAGGACCTGCTCTATACCCTCAAATGGTTTTTCATCCATATCAATGAAAGCAACCTTTAGGTCATTATAATCTGCCAGGTATAGGCATCACTTGCAACATGTTTGGTCTGAAGTATTGGACAGCTTTGACATAATCAAGGAAGAAAAAGATAAGAAACATGCACTTTGGAGCATAAGCTCAATTCATCTTCTAATCCTGCTTTTTAAATATCCTTTTTAGAAGCCGAAGTTGCAATGCTTTTCGAGGCTAACATGCAAAAATAGAAGAAAGCCTCAGGTAGAATGGGAAGATTTCCAGACGTACAGCATCCTGTCCATCCCCCGTCATGCTGCATACTGCTATACTCTATTGGGTAGGAAAAAAGAAAAGTCATTCTTTTGATTTTCCATGACGATAAATGCCATGTTTGAAGGAAAGAGACTTGTATTTTATGTTTGGTTTTTGAACCTCTCTTATTGTCATGTTTTTAATGATGCCAACAATGCTGCACTTTTCTATCTTTTTATACAGTAATCTTTTAGAAAATAAGAAGTTGGAATTGATTATTGCTTGCCTGGAATGATCTTTTGGTGTTTCTATTCCTTCATTGCTTTCCAAGTTGCCTTCTTAACTTTAAGATGTAATTGAGAATGATACGTCACTTTCATGATTATAACGGAGTAGTTATTATAGTGTTTTAATTTACCTTTTTTGTGCTTAGCCAAACATAGTAAAATGTGATTAATTTAGAGCAATGATTTCAAAGAGGCTTTTTTTTTTTAAACTGATTTTCGGAAGTTATTAAAAGTGGTTACCTTGATTTAACCAGAAGATCAAAATCTTTGGTTTATTTCTAATCAATATTTGGGGATATCTTTGTATTTTTAAAGTTGATCCTTCTGGAATAGAAGTTTTAAACGTTTAGTTTTATTTGCTTTTATGCTATAAGATGCGGATGCGATTTTTATTTACCTTTTGTTCAGTTATCAGAATATTTTCTTTCACATCTATTGACTGGGGTTCTTATAAATATGTTGTTATGTGATATATTGTTTTCATGGAAATGACAGGTTGTGATTTCGTGTTCAATATTGCACACAATGAGGCTCAAAAGAGGGAGTAAAGTTGAAGTTATGAATAAAAGGGGTGATCCAGTCAGGTGGCGTATGGCTGAGATACTATCTGTCAATGGCCATACTTATGACATGCAATATGATTGTTATCCAGATAATGCAACTCAGCCGCTAGTGGAAAGGGTAACAAGGACTTTTTTGAGGCCATGCCCTCCTCTCGTGGAAGGTTTGGAGAATTGTATAGCCGGGAGCATTGTGGAGGTGTTCGATGACTGTTCGTGGAAGATTGCCATGATCTTGAAAGTTTTGAATGGCAATCAATATTTAGTAAGGCTTCTCGGGTGCTCTCAGGAATTAATAATCAACAGATCAAATGCTAGGATTAGACAAACCTGGCACAATGATGGGAAGGTACTTCTTTTAGTTATTTGTTGAGATCTTAATTTTCTGTAGTACATGTTTCTTGACGTCAGTTGACTGACCCCCACATATTCTACCTCACGACAACATCAATCTTGCTTTGTTAGACTTTCCTTTTTTTTTCTCTTATTTGCTTGATTACTTGTAAATCCTTTGCTTGCAATCTCTGATCTCCAATGCTTCCTGCTTGAAGGGTTCCAAAGGATGTGATGATGACGGAAAAGCTAGCATGCTGTTGACTTCAGATTATTATCAAAAGATGAGCTTCCAGGCCCCAGAAGTTAATGCGATGGATAATAATCAATCTCAAAAGTATTGTGCGCACATTAAGAGTGATGCTGGAGTACGGGAATCTCATCTAGTATCGTCAAGGTCCCTGAAGAGGATATCCCCCTACTGCTCATCTGTTATTGAAACAAATAATGGACATGTCCAGAAAATAATAGCAATTGAGAAGGAAGAAATGAAGAATAGGGTGGTTTCTGACCCCATAATTGAAAAGGTAGATGTTGCTTACCCAAGAGAAATCCTGGGCAGAAAACACATGCATGCTTCCTTTAACAATAGATCATATGGATATAATCAAATAGAGGGGCCTAAACAAAATGATATTTATAGCTATTGTGGATTGAGAAGCTCAGAATTTAATAATTCTGATATTGATGTCTGTTCCGTTGGTAGTTGTAGTGTTACTAGTCAGAGTCCAAACAACTACTATAGTCATGTCATACCACTACCATGCCAAGTGACAGATACTCCTTCCAGTGATGCGGAGTTGTGTTATGGTCCAGGCTCAGGCTCTAAGGGAAAAAGTGGTCTGCATCTCCCAAAAGAAGAAGTAGAAACCAGAATCCATAGGTTACATGCTTATCATTGCACTCTGGAAGCATTGTATGCTTCCGGTCCCTTAAGTTGGGACAAAGAGGCATTGTTGACAAATCTTCGTATTATGCTCCACATTTCAAATGATGAACATTTGATAGAGCTGAAGAATCTAATTTCTACTAAAACTGGTACACATGTCAGATAATGTAGAATCAGTGTTTTTATTTAGTTTTTTTTTTTTTTTTTTTTTTTTGTTCATCATAGGATTTAATCCTTTCATTTTCTAGTGCAACATTGTAAGAAAGATGACCTATTACGTTGTGTATCTTCTGTCTTAGTTGTTAGCTCTATGATTTTCTAGACAGTGATATTTTGTAACTATGACAATGCTCAAATTCTTATTGATAAAATAATGTAGACAATTGTTCCAAAGAAATGAATTTATTTTATCCGTATTTAGATTCGCTGGCTAGTATGCATTTTTTCTTGGTTCCTTCCAGTTATGTAAGTAGTGTTGTAAAACATCTTTACCGCATGAGAACTATTATTTTTGAGGCAGAAGCATTATGTATTTAATTGGCAGGTTCCAAAGATCCATGTAATAACCTTTTATTTCGCCCTTTGGTGTCAGATATCTATTGTAATCTTCTACCATTGTGAACTTGTTGAAACTATATGCTTCTATCATGAACTTCTAGCACTGTTCTGCTAAAGTTGCATATTGAATATTCCGAAGAGTCCCACTTGATACTGTGTTAAAGTCATAAAGGGAAATGACATCTTTTAGTGGTTTAAGAAGCTACTAATTCAAAGTGGTCTAGCTCTCCTGCTGCTCACTGTAATGGAGTTTATGACATGAACTCATCTGTGATTAGCTTTGAGTTGCATGTCGCTTCTTAATGACCTTTACCATTGATTATGTATTGGTTGTAAACTATTATTAGTTTGATTTTCTCCATACGTTTTTGGCTGCAGATAATCTTCTGATTGGGAATGTTTTTTTTATCAACATTCAATTTCCTACATTTTCCATGGCCGCAATTGGAGGCATGCTTCAATTTCTTCGAAAGGCTTAATGATGATGTAAGAGTTAGTCGCATTTCTCTTGGCACAAACTATTGGACAATTCAGTCGTACACTTTGCCACAGATTTATGGTTAATGTTACATTTCTTGTGATATTGAAATAAATTGTTTTGACATTGCTACAGGCGGCTGTTCACCTCCATTTCAATGGTCTTGTGGAGCTCTTTTGACTTGTTTTGGCATGATATTTTCTCCTTGGAGAATTGTATAAAGGAAAAAGTTGGACAAAATCGTAGAGTGGAGAAGCATAGGGAATCAAATACATAAGATCATAGGAAATTTATAGTGAGATTTATAATGATTAGAAGTGTATATTATCTAGTGGATTTGTGGAGTTTGTTCGTGCTCATAAAAAGTAACAATTTTTCCAATTGTCAATTTACTATTTTACTTATTTCAACCCTTTCGAGCATCTTATAATACCGAGTTGCCCTTTATGTTCTTTTTTCACTGGAGCATTTTCTTAAAAACTTTCGTGTGAATGCCACCTTGAAAATTCTCTATAGAACTTTTCCAAAGAAGTTTCTGTATTTTTCTAGGTAAAAACAGATTATATATTTCCCCCAGGACTTGCACAGAATTTATTTGATTTCGTTATATTTCTTCATAATTTTTGCACTTACTGCCCATCCATTTTCGGTATTCATTTCTTTACAATGATCCACTTCTGCATTTTAATGATACCAATTCCAGTCGGAAGCAAATCGGAAATAAACATTAACCATAAAAATCTCACTCATCCATATGAACTGCGTCGTACAACTAAGTATCATATCCATGCTGAGTTATCTTTCCCCATGCAAATCAAAAACCACAATATATCAAGAATGCAAAACCCCTACATTAGGAACTTGAACCCGGGATAGAAAGCTTGACAATCCCAAAATAACAAGAGAAAAATTTGGCCATCAAAAGAATGCGCCACACAAAGATCCTTCAAATTGAAAGTTTTCAATCGAAGGCATCATCATCGTCGTCAGGCAATGGCTGACTGGCAGCAGCAGCGAGCTCTGCTTCATGCCTGCAAAATTCACCACGTTCCAGTTAAAATATTAATGTGATGATACTCTTGCATCTTGTGATGAGAGGGATAGAGGGATAGAACTTACAGATGTTGTGCAGCCATATCGATTTGCACTTCAGGAGGAGCAAGTGCAGGAGATTCCACAAAGTGCAAGTTTTGATCCCTATAACCACAAAGAACTTTGCCTTAAGCAACTTATATTGAAAACTTGGTCGTCATATATTTTTGTTTGATCCTCACTAGTTGAAGTTACTTACCCAGCAAGTTTCCTGGCAAGGTACAGAAAGGGCTTCTCAAAATTGTAGTTACTCTTTGCTGATATTTCATAGTACTGCAAATTCTTTTTGCGGTGGAAGGTAACTTGTTTTGCCTTCACCTGTCGGTTCTTCACATCAACCTTGTTCCCACAAAGAACAATTGGGATGTTCTCGCAAACCCTGAGGGTTGAAGGTAAACAGATTCAATACCATGACAATCTTGCACAACAACAACCGAAAAAAATAGGCAGATAAATAAATAAAAAGTCACCCACCGGCAAAGATCACGATGCCATGTTGGAACATTTTTGTAAGTCAACCGAGCTGTTACATCAAACATGATAATTGCGCATTGCCCATGGATACTGCACAAGTAAGACAACAGTAATGATTATTGATCAATATGGAGATTTAATATGCACTCAGAAGGAAAGCGGAGGTGGGGGGTATAATATGTTTACCTTTGGATGAACATAATGACGTATGGATGATTAAAAAAAAAAAAAATGTACATAGTTCAATCATCCCATTTGCGCTAAATTTGACAGCTGTTTGTATACAGCATGATAATGTTTTCAGTTGGCTCTAATACATTCGGCAACACAAACTATATAAACATCATCCAAAACTATATGGATCTTTACCCATGACACTAGAGGAGGATACAGACCAAACTTTGAAACATAATCTCCACACTTAATACTGGCCCTAAAATGTTCAAATAAAATAATTAAGTTCTCATTGTGGCTGGAGCGACTCCAAAACTAGGGATGCATTTTTCTCAAATAATTACCTGAATGGGGACTTGCTCTAACACATAAAATGGAAGCAGCTTATTATTTCAATAGACTCACAGATAACATGAATGCATATAAAATTTATATGGACTACTATGCAATAAAACCTGCCAATGCAATCAAGAACAACTAGATTCGATGAAGTTCGGTATAAAATGTGTAAACATTGTCCAAGAGAAAGGAAACTTTTCTCAGCTCACCCTTGGGAAAATATAACAGAGAATGCAAATTTTGAAAACTAATTGATAATAATATTAACAATTTAATGTTACTTACTAATATCCATCCCTGAGGCCACCAAATTTCTCCTGACCAGCTGTGTCCCAGCAATAAAACCTGATCTTTCCACAGTTTGTGAAGAAATCCAAGGGATGAACTTCCACACCAATGGTTGCTATACCCATATTGAGAAAATTAATTAAGAAAACAAAAAAAAAAAAAAAAAATTTGAGAAAATATCATATTGAAGCATAACTTATCAAGAAGGCTTACGCTCATATTTCTTCTCAAATTCACCAGTGAGATGCCTCTTCACAAATGTTGTTTTCCCTATAACACCACAAAGAAACTCCATTATAGCAAAAACATGAATAAAATAATGAAAAAATAATTCACTCTTTTATTCTTATACTTTTTCCTGGGAATAAACCAAAAATGTGCAATTTTGCTAATTTCATATTTGGTAGCATAGAATATATGCTATCATATTATGGTTTCAACAGGTTCAAACATAGATCCTTGCTTGTAACCAAACAGGGTTCTATATCGGTGGCCAATTAGAACTCCAAATAATATGTTTATCAAAACATAGTACACCGACCTAGGGTCACTTATAATGAACCCTAAATCCTAATCTCAAAATCAACGTTTGGCCAAAGAAAACCAGCCAAACACAACTTAAAAATCGAAGATAAAATATTTGACAACTGCTAAACAAATCAAACAGAATAATTTCAATTGAAGACAGGCACGAAAATATTTTCTGAATCGATTTTTTTTCACGCATCACACAGTATTACCTAGAAATTGCTAGTTTTATTTAGTACATTCACAATCAAGTGTGATAAAAAAAAATGAGAATGCATAGCGAAATACAATAGAAATCGTATCAAGCCAACAGGAACAAGCAATATATAAAAGTTGAATTACCAGTGCCACCATCGCCAACAATTACAAGCTTAAAGTTCGGGTAATCCACTGTCTGCTGATTCGGCAAGGCCTAGAAACCAAAATAAGAAAGAAAAAAAGCTAAATCTCGCCAAATCGAAGGCTAAATAACATAATACCTAAAACCACAAATCAAATTAGTACCAAATTTCCTTACCATTCGTTTGATACTGCCGTTTAGAAAGAGAAAATTCGATGGAGGCGAGAATGACAGGTTAGATTTATGTAAAATTTGTTCTGTTTTGTGAATCAGCGTGCGTGTATATATATATGTATATTGGGAGCCCTAATTTGAAATATTTTGAATTGAGCTTAGCTTTAAGCTGACGCGATTATCAGAACCGTTGGATCAAATTAAGGAGGGCGCCACGTGAGATGCACATGACCTGAGATTTTGAATTTGAAATTGTTTCGGAACCGGCATATTGGGCCATCGTTTTTGTCGGCCCATTCCGAAATAAAGAAACAAGCCCTTTCAGCCCCGTTTGAACCCCTATCATATAAGATATACCGAAAATTTTATCTTCTTTTTCAACCACACATTCTCAAAAAAATACTATTCCAAAAACACTTTTTTGAAAAAAGAGGGGCTCAAACAAGGGCTCAAGAAAGCCTACAACAGACATGCCAGTCTTGTATTTCTACAAAATACAGCCCCCACTCCTTTTGGGCTCCATTAAAAATATATTTTTAGAGGAAATTACATAAAAGCCGGCATTTGAAGATTACATTACAAAAACCAGATCCAACCTTTAATTAATCACAAACCAGGTAACCTAAATATCTCTCTATCTCTCTTCACTTTCCCGTTCCACTTCTCTCTCTCTCTCTTTCTAAACATGCATAATCAAATTGGGAGAACTATGCTTCTCGGAATCGACGGAGACGACGACGGCACCCATCTTTTCTTCTCTCTAATCTCTCATCTGTCAACAGTAGCAGTGCCTCCCATGGAAGAGAATCTCCGGTGCGGTGATGTTACCCTCGAAGTTGAATAGCCAGAGCAACAGCTGTTTGGCGTTCAGATCGTGAAATCATCACAGCGTCGATCTGAGCGCCGCTGTGAGCATCAAGTCAACACTCACAGCGGCGAGGCGCAGCGTCAATGGGCTGCGCCGTGCACGTGACGTTGGTCGACAGTCGACAGTGCAACAGCATCGCCACACGCAGAAGATGTGCTGATTTTTGTGATTTTTGTGTGTGTGGGTGGTGTGATGGTGGTTAGTGCAATTGCGGTTGTGGAGATGATCGTTGGTGCAGGTAGTGGTGGAGGCTGATCTGTGGTGTGTGTGTTGATTTGTGTGAGTGTTGTGGTGGTGTTGGAGTTTGGGTCAATCTAGAGATAGTTGTTGGTTTTTTTAGGTTGGACGGCGTGGTGTTTGTTTGTGGTGGTGGTGTTTCTCTTTCTGGTTCCGATCTAAGGGCGGTGGTGGTGGGTGTGTGTGCTGTGGGATGCAATGGTGTTGGCGGCGTGGTGGTGTGCAGTGGTATTCAGATGGTGGTGGTGAGTTGTGCTCCGTCGTTCGTCTTTGTTGGTGGTGCTGGAGGTGGACGGTGGTGGTGGCTCTGCCAATGGGTGTGTTTGACGGTGGCGGTGGGTTATTTTGTAGGGTTTGTTGGTTTTTGGAGTGGTGGTGTTGGCGGCGGTTGTGGTGGTGGTGGTGTGGCGAGTGGGGTAATGTGACCAAGTATTGGATCGGGGTCGGGTTTGGTGAATGTGACCAACTATTTGGTTTATTGTGACTAACTTTCAAACCATAACCCTAAATTTAACAATCTGTGACCATAAAGGACGATAATTTGTGATTAAAAAATTAATTTGTGACTAAAAATAATAATTTGTGATCAATAAATTTGAAAATTATGACCGACAAATAAAATGTAACCTAGAATTTTTTTGATTTGTGACCAATGAGATAAATTATGACCTATAAAAATTTTGATTTGTGACATTGATATAATCTGTGACCTATAAAAATTTTGATTTACGATCTCGAAATAATCTGTGACCTATAAATTTTTTGATTTGTAATCTCGAAATAATTTGTGACTAATTAATTTAATAATATGTGGCCAGCAAATAAATTGTGACCTCTAATTATGTATCTGTGACCATTAATTTTATATTTTTGACCTTATAATAATTAATTAGTAAAATATTTTTAATTAAAAAATAAAGACCTGATTTTTGCATTTGGGGAACTTGAAACATGAAAATTGAAGTGTGTATAGTTAATGTCTTACTTTTGAATTCTTCCCATATTTTTAAGAAAAAATATATATTTTAGTATGGTGATTTTGAATCATTTGTAGTTAAAGATAAGAAAAAAATTCGAGTTTATGTGTAATATTATTTTATTGAAAAATGTATGAATAAAAATAAGAAATAGAAAAATGCATTTTTTTTTTCTAAAATAGGGTCTAAACAAGGCATATACCTTTGTTCGTTTCCCATTCAAAAATTGCAGATGTAAATTTTTAATCGATCGTGTAGGCTTATATATGAATTATTGTGTATTAAATTAAAAAACTATCAAATTTGGCTAAACCCGTTTTAAATGATCTGATAAGGTTTCTGTATTTTGGGTTTTAATGTATCTAATTAAAGTATGAACTTTTATATGTGGAGATTAGGCCATTGTTCCTAATTTCATGATGGGTCGAATTAGGTTAACAGACAGTTAGTATATAAATACGGTTATGGTCCCCGAATCACTTGTATTGTTCATTCTGTTCTGACTTTCATCACCAGAGAGAAAAAGAAACAACGTGTTGATTTGGAAGACATAGCTACAAGATTCAATCGTTGCAATTAACAATGTCTCTCCAATAAATTGTATCAAAAGCCAATTTTATGCTGAATCATTAAGAATCGAATATTTATTTGGTTATTGTGATAATTTCAATATTTTCAAATTTAATAATTCTGGATCTATATTTTGTTTAATTTGAAAACTCTTTCGGCATGTTGTTTTTCTCTTATTGTCTTTCAAAAATTCGGATTAAAGTTTAGGAATTTCAGATTATGGACTTTTTGTTTTTAAAAAAAAAAAAATTGGTGGTCCGGGCGGCAGCGCCGCTGCCCTTTTCCCGACATGGGCTGGCGACGTCAACGGGTTTTGGCAATTTTCATATTTGGCGGTTTGGGTGAATTTTTGGGGGGGGGGGCTTCAGTTGCAAATTAGGTTATTTCAGCGGCATGTTTGCAAATTTTAAATTAGGGTTAAGGTTTTAATTTTATAGTTTTAGCCCCTCAAGTTCAAAGTTCATCCAAATTGGGCTTTTAAAGTTCTGATTGAATAATTCAGTCCCTAAAGTTTAAAAATTAATTAATTTGGGTCATTAAAGTTCTAAATTTTGTAATTAAAGCCTCTCCAAGTTTCTAATTTATTCAAATTGGCCCTAAAGTTTTGAATTAATTAATTTTGCACCCTAAAGTTTTAAATTTGTTAATTTTGCCCCCATAAAGTTTTGAATTATTAACCCTTTGGCCCCTAAAGTATAAAACAAAATCAAATATGCAAATTTGGTTATTTTCTTTCTCAAATTTTGGTATTAAGGACTCTTTTAAGATATATAATATTCGAAAGTGAATTAATTGAAGCAACATTTTGCTAAAGCAACCTCTCTTGTTGAAATTAATTAACTTATGATATTAAAAGGTATTTGTGTGTATATTATTCATGGAAATATTGATCGGCCCAAAGGAAGGTCAATATTTAGCCGAATTACACATGCACCTGTAGTGATAAACATGTGACGATTATTTAGTTTAATGTGTAATCAATAAATCGGTCCAAAGAAATGTTTATTGGTTGACATATTTTTTTTTTATTGTTAATGTTTGATCACTACACCAAGAGTATCACTTACAAATCAATATTTATGTCCAAAGACTAGATATTGATGTTGTCCTAGGTAATTTGTGATGGGTCCTATCACTATTTGAGATTATTATTATTTGCATATTAAGGATATTCGTGTGAGCTGTTCCAATGAATTGTTCTCCAATTCAGTTTCAGGTTCTGCTGCTAATACCTTTGCTAGCATCAATTCAATTCCAATGTTTAATGGACACCAACTTCAGGGCATGGCAAGAGAACGTGATGATTGTTCTCGAAGTCATGGACTTGGATCTTGCTTTACAAGTTGATCAACTTCATGCACTTACTGATAAGAGTGCCTCTGGTGACAAGAGGGAGATGGAAAAGTGGGAACGATCGAACCACATAAGCTTAATGGTCATAAAGCGTGCTATTCTAAAAGCTTTATAGGGCACTATGTCCAATAAAGTGACTACAGCTAAGGGTGTTCTTGGGGACCTTGAGAAGAGGTTTGCCAAGAATGAAAAGGCTAAAACTAAGTATACTTTTGGCAAACCTTGTCTCAATGAGGTACAAAGGGAAAGGAAACATACGAGAGTACATTATGGAAATGTCTCATATTGCTTCAAAACTAAAGGCACTCAAGCTGGATTTTTCTCAAGACATGTTAGTGCATTTGGTTCTAATATCCCTTCCAGTACATTTCAGTCAATTTAAAGTGAGCTACAACTGTCAAAATGACTCATGGTCCCTTAATGAGCATCTCACATCGTGACAAGACAAAAAGTGCTCACCTAGCCACTACCTCCAAGGACAAAATGAATAAGAAAATGAAAAATGGTAAGGAAGATGCTGGTACAGCATCACAAAAGAAACAATATAAGGAACCAACTAAGGGTGGTTGTTTCTTCTGTGGAGCTGAAGGTCATAAGAAGAAAAATTGTACCAACTACCACGCATGGTGTGCCAAGAAAGGTATTCTTCTTTATTTGGTTTGTTCTGAAGTTAATTTAACTTCGGTACCTAGACATACATGGTGGATAGATTCTGGTACAACAACTCACATCAATATGTCTATGCAGGGTTGCCTGAGTTGCCGAAAATCAAGTGATGGTGAAAAATACATCTATGTTGGTGATGGCAAGACGGTGGAAGTAGAGATTATAGGAAAATTTAGATTATTGTTAAAGACTGGATTTTATTTGAATTTTAATGAAACATTTATTGTACCGTCTTTTAGATGGAATTTGATTTCTATTTCTACGTTGGACAAATCTAGTTATTCTTGTTCAGTTGAAAATGAGAAATTTAGTTTATTTCATGATTCAAAATTGGTTGGTTTCTGTTCTTTATCAGGTTATGATAATCTTTATTTAATTGATACAATCGTTTCTTTTAGGGTCCGTTTAATTGCAAAGGTGAAATTTTAGGTGGAAAAAAGAAAACTAATTGCAAAAAATTGAATTGCCAAAAAAAATTTTTAGAGGGAATTATAATTAATTGTGTTTGATTGGTATAATTTTTCACCTACTTCGTTTGACTATATTTTTCATGCAAAGATTTTATTTTTGAGATAATTTTTTTTATAATTGGTGATAAAATTTGTTTGGATCGTCAAAAATAAAAAAAAAAAAATTAAATTTTTTTTGGTATTCGTTTGGCTTTGTTTTATATGAAAATTGTCAATAAAAGTGATAAATTTTTTTACCATTGATTCTAAAAAAAAATTGGAAAACTAAAACCCACCTAAAAGGTGGGAAAGGATTTTCAACAAAAACAATGAATTGGTACACATATGGAGCAAATGAAAAAAAAAAAACATTTTCCATGGAATTAAAGTGCAATCAAACAACCAAAAACCAAGAAAATGAAAAATGTTTTCCATTTTTTTCTAGAAAACCACTTCAATCAAACAGGCCTTTAATGAACCATTGCATGTAAGTACTCGAAGTGTAAAGCAAAAATCAATCGGCGAGAATTCTGCATCGTTATGGCACAAGAGATTAAGTCACATCTTCGAGAGGAGAATCGAGAGACTTATGTCCAATGAAATTTTCGATCCCCTTGACTTTACAAATTATGACTTGTGTGTTAACTGTAAAAGGGAACACAAACCAATAAAAAGATATTTCAAGCCAACCGGACTTTGGACGTCTTAGAACTTATACATACGGACATTTGTGGACCATTCCTTACGGTTTCTTAGAATGGTTAACAATATTTTATAACATTCATAGACGACTTTTCCAGATATGGATATATATATCTCATTCGTGAAAAATCATAGTCAATGGATGTGTTCAAAAACTATAAAGTTGAAGTTGAGAACCAACTCGGCAAAAGGATTAAAAGCGTTAGATCTGACCGTAGTGGTGAATACTATGGCAGATATGACAATTCAAGTGAACAACGTCCAAGACCATTTGCTAAATTCCTAAAGGATTGCGGTATTGTCCCACAGTACACTATATCGGGTTTGTCCACTATGAATGGTGTTGCTTGAGATGAAATAGAACGCTTAAAGACATGGTGAGGAGTATGATTATTTATGCTACCTTATCAAAATCACTCTGTGGTAAAGTATTAAAGACCGCTGCGTATATACTCAACAAAGTTCCAACTAGGGCCACTGATAAAACCCCTTATGAGCTTTGAACTGGCAAAATGCCTAGTTTGAATTTTGAAACACCTACACATTTGGAGATGTCCGGCTGAGCCAAGGCATAGGCCAAATGAAAAGAAACTAGACACAAGGACTATGAATTGGTATTTTATTGAATGTTCTGAAAGGTCCAGAGGTTACAAGTTTTATGATCCCACAACTAAGGTAATTTTTGAAATAGTAAATGCCCGCTTCTTTGAGAATGTTGAGTTTGTGAGGGAGAATATGTTGAAATTCCTCCAATTGCCATTGACAATGATCAGGTTTCTATCCCTGACATTGTTCAAGAAGCAACTTTGGATTAAGATAATGTCGTAATATCTCTCTCTAAAGGTCAACAAATTGTTCCAGAAGAACAAACTCTACATCATCAAGAACCAATGTCATTAAGAAAATCCACTAGAGAGAGAAGAAGTTCGGTTTTAGATGATTACATCGTATATCTCTCAAGAACATGAGGTTGACATTGGAGTGGTGGAAGATGATCCGATCAAATTCTGCCAAGCCATGAAAAGTTCTAACTCTTAAAAGTGGCTCGATGCCATGAATGAAGATAAAGTCCATGAAGGACAATGACGTGTAGGACCTCGTTCCATTGCCTGAAGGTGCGAAACTCATTAGTTGCAAATGGATATTTAAGACCAAGAGGGATTCAATGGGTGATATAGAGAGGTATAAGGCCCGTCTTGTCCCAAAGGGTTTTACACAGAAAGAAGGCATTGATTATAAAGAGAGTTTCTCTCTAATTTCTTTGAAAGACTCTTTCAGGGCTATAATGGCATTGGTAGCACATTTCGATCTTGAGTTACATCAGATGGATGTTAAGACAGCGTTTTGCAATGGTGACATTGATGAAAGAATTTATATGGTGAAACCGAAAAAATTTGTATCAGATGATGCAAAGCAAATGGTTTGAAAACTAAAGAAATTCATCTATGGACTCAAACAGACGTCTCGTCAATGGTATTACAAGTTTCATCAAGTAATCATCTCATTTGGTTTTGCAATGAATTTGCTCGATGATTGTATATATCACAAGTTCAGTGGGAGTAAGCATATTTTTCTGGTTTTATATGTCAATAACATATTGCTTGCCAGCAATGATATATGCCTATTGCACGAAACCAAACGATTTCTAGCAAAGAATTTTGAGATGAAAGATCTTGGTGACGCCTCTTTTGTATTGATTTGGTTTAAAAACTCAAGTTGGCATCTTCACTCCCATCTTAAGTTTGAGGGGAGGTGTCATCATATAATCTATTAGTATATTAGTAATATATTTCTAATATAGGAATATCTTCCTAAATCGGGAATGACTGATACTTTGTCTAGTTAGCCTTAATTAGTTGATATTGTTACATTTGTTGTCATCTCTTTCTTCTATAGAAGGACGATCTCTTGTTCAGTTTATACACATCTCAGAATATACAAATTTTCTTTACTTCTCTCTTTTCTCTCTATACTTTTCTTATTTCAACAAAGAAAATTAAGGAACAAATCACATGCATGTTGTTACAATTGTTGTTGACAGTAACCTTTTAGTAAAGTAATCTAGCAAACATGTAGGTAAAATGTCATTTTTAGCCTTTCCAAAACTAAGAATTTTGTAAAATTTAGGCAAGGGTTGCATGTTTGGTTAATCTTTAAAAAATAAAAAATAAAGCTCATTTTAAGTAAAAAAAAAAAAAAAATTAGTATGCATTTTTTTTTCTTTTTTCAACAAAAAGAGTTTTACTTCTTTTAAAAGCTTGTTTGGGACAATTTAAAGGTAACAAATAAGTGAATATTAATTGTGAATCTCACAAATTGTGTGAATAAAAATTCTTTGATCTTGTCTATTGACACGCGAAAATGCGTTTGACTTATAGTACCGCAAATATACGATTTGTTTCAAGTAATAAAGTGAATTTTTAAATCTAAGTATCGTTCACGGAGATTTAATAGTTTGCCTATATTTATTTTGACCTTAACCGAAACAAAATACTTGTTTGAATTTTTGTAACTAAATTACAACTAAACTAAGTAAAGTTACTTATACAAAAGTAAATGAATTATCGAATTAAATGCAAATTTCACTACGTGCAATGATATACTAAATGCAAGTTTGAGATAACAATCAAATAAAAGGCGTACTATGTTCGCAACTCTCCATGCACCGATCTATTTCAACCCTAATTCTACAATTTGACAACACATTTGAATTATGATGAATCAATGTTCCTATTTTATTCAAAACTCTCTTTCTATTAAGTTTGAACATATTTTCATATACGACACCGATTATATCTCTATGACGATAGCAAATATATAAAAATACATGAATATTTATGAATACTTAGAGATTCACGTAAAGTATAGCAGTATATCTATATCCCCTATTCCACCCTACGATGATTTATACCTTGTCGAAATTTATTTCTCCTCTTTCAAATGGATGAAATAAACTACTACAATCACATAATCATTGTGCATATAATTATGGATAAAAACAATACATATATAAATCATTCAAAAAATTCAAAAAACGTTTTAATGTCAAAAAAATATAAAACTAGAAATTGAAATATCACATTACATAGTTAATCGTTCACCTAGCACAATAAAATCTAACCTAGCATGAAAAAACTAAGAAAACTAAGAATTTCAATAGTAGAAGACATCACCCGATTGATTTTTGGAATGAATTCTTGAATCTTGGATTGAATTTTCGCGTTGTTGCCTCGTATTTTGCTCCCAAAATCCTCTTTTCTGCTCCAAAATTGCGTAGCTCATGTTTCTAGTCGAGTTTAGGGTTATAAAAGAGTCTAATATCAAGTTTCCATATGTGTTTAACTTTAAAAAGGAAACCAGAAAATTCGCTCCAGAAAAGCACCAAGCTACCACTTGGTTTTATGCATTTGGCCTCTTGAAATCCCTGCATATACCTGGGCGACCGCTTTAAAGTTTTTTCCAAGTGACTGCTTGGTTCAACTTTTTTCTCCGCTGGATAGCTTTCAGTATTTTGGTCATAACTTTCTTATCTGATGTCCGATTGAAGTGATTCAAAGTTCGTTGGAAAGATAACACAAAGAGATAAAATTCTTATTGAGCTATATATTTTCTAATTCTGACGTTTACTATCCCAAAAATGGATCTCAATTAGAGACTAAAAATTCGAAGCATAACTTTTTCGCCTGAAAGTTGATATGTGATAATGATTTGACCATATTTCATATCTTTGACTTCTTTCTTCATTCGATGGATCCCTAATACTCTCGAATCTTCATTCCATCGCCTGTCACATCTATGGATTGTTTCCATGTTATTCATTTTGATCCCCGGGAACTTTATTTTCTCCCATATTTACCTTTTTCTTCATTCTCCTCATTTTAGCATCTCATGATTTCACCAATTTATTACTTAGCTCGTTTTCATGCTCGATTCGTCCCTCGGGTCAACTTTTGAATATTTACATCCTAGTCCCTGAACTTTATTTTTCTTCCATTTTAGTATTTTGTCGCTCGTTTTCGCATACTTTTCGTTCCATCCTTCAATATAACCCTACAAACACAAATTGTACCAAATTAAGCCATAATTCAACATATACGCTCACAATTAATCATGTTTTGTGGCCTAAATAAGTGTGTAAAACGTACTTATCAAACCCCCCAAACTTGAACTATTGTTTGTACTCAAGCAAAATGGTGACTTAACTCAACACAAAACATGATTTAACAACCTGTCGTGTCTCAGAATTAGAATTTAGTAATCATATAGTGAACCGTATCAACAGTGCAAAATCAAATCAACCTCCATCTATTATATGTAAAACCCAACGTGTGTGTGTGTGTGTGTACTCATGCCAACATATCAAGTTTATGATGGGTGATTGGGTTCAATTCCCGACCTGTAGTAGTCAATTTTTTCCTTTCTTCGCTCGAGAGATACACACCCTCAAACTTATTCTTTTCACTCAATCATCTCGGGGTGTATACTAGAGTAGAGATCTGATTTACTTAAGTCCTTACCCTCTCTTAGTTTTGATAGATCTCGCAATCACAAGTTCACACTTTAATAGGCAAGGATTTTCTTATTTCTTTGATTGGTTCAACCTCTAAGATTGAACTAAGTTACTTGCTTTGTATCAAATGTATAATTCTATCAACTAAATGTCTTAGGGCTATTTTCTCACTCAATTTTCTTTCTTTTAGCATACTCTCATTTGTTTTCTATATAACCCATATATCGAACTTTAGGCCGATAACTCCCAAATCAGTCGATTTTAGGGCACCAGGTTTCAATCATCCTTGCAGACTTATTTACTCAAGTTATAAGGGCACAAGAATATGTATTTTATCTCTTTTTTCTTTTGACTCTTTCCATCTTGCTTTCTATATGACCCCTGTAGTGAGTTTTAAGCCGATATCTCCCAAATCAGTTGATTCTAGGGCATCAGGTTTTCATTAACCCTTACATGCTTACTTGCTCGAGTCATAAAGGCTTAGAATAGAGTTTTCCTTACGCAATTCAATGTCATGCCCCTATTTTTCTAGACATTTAATTTCAAAAACCAACCTCTAATTTAAGATTTTCACCTCATCTTCGTCTTGTTGGTCTAATCCAATCCACACATTACAATTTCATGCATGAAATCCCTACTCATCTCAATATTTCCCCTGCAATAACTAAAGTATCTCCAAACTACCACATGAATGGATATTTGATAAGTACAATAGAGGATTTTCCGGTTCAACCTATCATGTTCAAATCTCCTATAAATAATAACCTCAACCATCACCTTAGCATGCAAACATGAGTGATGTACGCAAAAGTGTCAAACTTCCACATAGATAAGTTTCGATCAATCTAACATGCACGTTTCCATTATTCATAGTTATACTAATTTCAATATTCACATCATTGCCGGCAAGGCTATTAAACACACACAAGCACACAAAATAAAACAAATAAATACTAAAATAAGAAAAAAAATCACATAACAAACACACAAAAATCAGTAAGTCATTCAAAAACATCGATGAATAGCGAAAAAGTAATGAACCGTCCACCAATTTTGTCATACAAATTCTACCACCCTCCAAACTTGAACTGAGCATTGTCCTCAATGTGCAAAGTGTAAGAGTTAAATACAGAATTTGAAGGAAAAAGTTCAAACAAAATATAACATGGGGCATGAAAACTCCCCTGATCAGAATGGATGCGGTGGTGAGGATGGTGGAAAAAACTGGGGTTCGATGTGCTATCTCTCAGTGGTGGAGACCACATTTTCATTTCCTTAGGAATTTCTTAATGGTGCAATCCTACAAAAAGGGAAATTTGGCCCGTATAATGGAAATGGATGGAGTGAAATACATAAAATATGATAAGCAATGCATAAATCTTCCAAACTTGCTTCAATACGTAAGTAAATGATGTCGGTGTGCACTTACAGGGTGAGTAATGCAAACGTGTGATGTACCAACCGAAACTTGGCTCAAATCATGCAAGTTGTCGGAACACATTTTAAACCATAAGAGTTGCGTGTATGCCATAAAATCACTTTTAAAATCACTTTTAAACATGAAGGGCCTGTTTGATAGGGGGTAGTTTTCCGTGGAAGGTGGAAAACGTTTTCCTACTTTTACTATTCACCTGTTTGATTGCACTAATTTTTCAGGGAAAACGTTTTCCAAGGTACAAACGGTTGATGCACAAAAGTTAGAAAACGTTTTTTCACCATAGTGGTGGGAAAACGTTTTCCAACTTTTTGACAATTTTTTTTTATAGCAATTAGAACACATTCCAAAGTCAATAGTAAAAAAATTTATCCATTTAATTGACAATTTGCATAAAAAACAAAGCCAAACGAAAAATTTGTCAGGTGGAAAATTATACCAATCAAACACCATTAATTACAATTTCCTGTAAAACGTTTTCTAGGCAATTCAATTCCCTGCCATTCATTTTCTTTCCACCCGTTTTTCACCCTTGCAATCAAACAGACCCGAAATGATTTGTTGGCTCAAGAACACTTAGAACAATTCATTGTTTCCTTGAAATACGTGAATACGTGAACACTTAGCATGCAAACATGAGTGATGTGCGCAAAAGTGTGTTGAATTTCTGAAAGCTTCAATCTTCCCTGAAAAGTTCCCTAAATTTGGAGATTTCTATCCGTGTTTGTAAATGTATATATAAGGGTGTGTTTGATAGCGCTTTATTTTCCCAGGAAGTTGGAATTCGATTCCAACTTCCACTTTTGCGCTGTTTGATAGCGTTTATTTTCCATGGAATTGGTTTCCACCCAATTCCAAAGTACAACCATTTGAAGCGTGATTCCGTGGAATTCAATGACTTGCTATATAGGTGGGAATTGGTTTCCACCTTTTTTTTTTTTTTTTTTAAGCAATAGAAATAAATTCTAAGATAAAGTGTAAAAAAAATTATCCCTTTAATTGACAAATTTCATACAAAACAAAGCCAAACGTAAAAATAAAAAATAAAAATTTATTTTTTTATTTTTTTTTTAATTTTTTTTTGGCAATCTAAACATATTTTGTTCCTAATGGTAAAAAAATTTATCCATTTAATTGACAATTTGCATGAAAAACAAAGCCAAACGTATTATGATAGAAAGGTGGAAAATTATACCAATCAAACACCTTTAATTAAATTCCCGGTAAAACAATTCCAGGCAATTCAATTCCCTGGAGTCCAATTCATTTTCCATCCATTTTCCACCCTGCAATCAAACGGACCCTAAAGATAAAGCTTTTATAGAGAGAGAGCTTTCGAATTTTTGGAGGTGAAGATGCTCGTTGAAAAGTTCCCTAAAATTGGGTTGAGTTGGATTGGTGTGAGTTGGTTGGTTGAAAATATAATGTATGCCAATTGTATATATGTATAAATTATAATATATAGAAAGAAAAATATGATGAATTTATATATTTTAATTGTATATTAAATATTATTAATTAAAATTACCACCTGATTCATAAAAAACATTTTGTAAGATTTTTGGTTGTGAAATGAGATTTTTATAATGTAGTAATTATGTATTGTTCACTTATACTTTTACCCATATTTGGCCCTCATTTTTAAAACTCGTTTTTTCTTGAACTCATTTTCAATCACATTTAATGAAAGTTGAAGCTCAAATTTTTATCGAACTTTTCAACCACACATATCCTAAACTTTTATCAAAATCTAAATTTAATCCACACCAAACAAAGATTTAATCTTTATAAAACAATTGACATGAAAAATATAATCAAAGGGGACTTCCATGGACACAGATTTAAGCGACATCTTGACACGACGAGGCCTCATGTTATAAAATCCCATTTACAATTTGTCTGTATAATTTAACTCATGACGAGGCCTCATGTCATCACATTGAAAATTAATGATCATACATTTCCAACAAATTAAGAGCAAGTTTGACAACAATTATTATAGAAAAAAATAATTCACTACTAATTTTTAGGAAAACGTGTGATTTAGAAGTAGAAAAAAATATTTGATATATGTGTAGAATATTTTATTGTGTATTATTGATAGAGAAAATTTCAAGAAATGTCCACTTTCACATGTCCATTTGCAAAAATGTCCACCATTCCAAAAATGTCCATTTTGAAATAATTTAAACCAAAATATTCTTGTTAACAATTTATAATTCCACACTAATTCCAAAAATAGACATTTTTGCAAAATATTATTCTCGACATTTCAAATATAGAGAATTGTCATGTTCGAAATGAAATATCATTCTAAACAAATTAAGTATCAAGAATATTATTTTAATGTAGTTTATCATGAAAGTCCTTCTCGAAATTCGTGACAAATTAAAAAAAAAATCAAATATCGAGCACGACATTTAAAGTATCGAGAATATCATTAATGGTATAATAGATAATTTGGTACATTTTTCAAAAGTGTGGACATATTTCAAATCACCCCTTTAATTTTAGACATTTTTAAAAATGCCTCTTACTGAAAATAATCATGTGACAAACCGAACGATATTTGAAATGTCAAGAATATTATTTTAATGTAATTTATCATGAAAGTACTTCTCGAAATTCGTGACATTAAAAAAAATCAAATGTCGAAAACGACATTTAAAGTGTCGAGAATATCATTAAGGATATAATAAACAATTTGATACATTTTTCAAAAGTGTGGACATATTTCAACTCACCCCCATAATTTTAGACATTTTTGAAAATGCCTCTTATTGAAAATAATCATGTGACAAACCATAAAATAAATTAATGGTTGTCATACAGGCAATAAAAGGAGGGGAAATGCTTCAACTACCCCCCTCTCTCACATTAGGGGGGCCCGTGAAATTTTTTATTAGGCACGGTCCCCCCTCATTGTGAAGGAGCCGTGAAGCTTGGTGTACAAAAGGCATTTCGCTAAAAGGAGAACCTTATTATCAGAAAGTTGTATATTTCATTAACAGTGACAAATAACCCAAGTAGGTGACATTTACGTACATCACGAAATTCAAAAGACCGACAAACTGCATAACAGCCCTGTATTTCTCGAGTCACAGAATGACTTACATCGTTTTTTGATAAAAGATCACATTTCAACCAAAAGTTGATGGAATTGTCTCAGGGAATGGTACGCTGATAAAGGGGCAATGCACCCAACGCTTCGCGTTCAGCTCTCTCTCTTTTGATCTGCATCCACATTGTTAACAAAAGGTTAACATCGGTGCTAAAATACTATAGAGGAAACCTCATTGTCCAAAGCCAGACATGTTCACAGAATTAAAGATACAAAATCACTCATCTTCGCATCTAAACACAGCCCCAAAATATTAAAAAGAGTTTATCCTTGGCATATGAAAATTTCATGCTTAGTTGATATAGGTACTTACAAGAGCCAGCATATCCTGAATATAGCTCCTAAACGGTGTCTGCATGGCCTGAGAGAGAGAAAATATGAAACATGTTTACTCCTTTCAAGATAATAAACTGAATTCTTACATCAGTTCTTCATTGATGGAGGCAAAGTCATGACTTTTTAAGTGATAAAAAAGATAAAAATATTCATTCACACACTAATTCACAGATATATTCCATTCTTGCATTGGTTTCGTATTGATTATAATTGTTTCACAATCACAACGTTTTTGGATGAAACCTATAGCCTGCACTTGTAGCTTATTAAATGCACGCCTGATGTCCCTCCTTAATAGCCCAGCATGTATTAGCTCTCAGAACATTTTACAAAACAACAGAATTTCATAATTAGATGGTTTTTTGTCTATGAAACAAGATGAAACCAACACATTCAGATAGCTAGAACATAATTAGATTTGGGATATTTCAAAATCAAATTCAATATAATACACAAATCAAAATTTTAATTTAGTCTAGATCACAGCACCAATTATCAAAGTCCCACACGATAAAAAATTCAAATACCATCTCCAATCAAATCCTCCCCAATAGACTTTAGCAGATGTTAAGTCGACCCACAAGATCAAAGCTCATATAGAACAGTAGCCTTATTCATAGTTACAAAACCACGTGCACTAAAATCCAGGAAAATATCAAATTAAATCCCATATTCAAGAATTGGTGTAAGTTTATCAATGCAGACTGCAGTTATTCGAACGTAAAATGAACATGATAGAGAGAGAATAATAATTTTTTTAAGATTAATGCAAGCTTTTAGGGCTTTACCCTAAATTAGTAACTTTCATATGCTTCGCACATGATTCAGACTGGTTAACAAAATAAGACATACGTGTATTGACATTTTATATGTCCAAAGAGAATAAAATAATTAGGGCCAAAAATAATGTGATCCAAGGAACGAAGAGAAGTCCGGGCAAAGATCTATTAATCGTTGAAGAAGGCCTTATGACTCGATCGCGAGCAAAGCGAGTTAAAGATGCAAAGAGATTACTTGTGAAAGCTACAATGGATGAAACATTGATTATAGCGGACAAAGGAACAGTTTCACGTTGGACTCGAGAGATGAAACAAGATAGATCAACTCGATTCAATTTCAAGCATTGGACAACGGAGTTGATGAGGACACCTAGGCGACCGCATAGGTGCATGCAACAAAGTCATTCCAGGATTTGAAATCTTCTATGCGATCGCACAGTATAATTTAGGGGCGAATTTTCCTAATTATGTTAAAACTCTAATTTTTGGCATCTTTTGTAATCTTTTAAACTTTTATTCTCTTTTTAACTAGGTTTTATGAATCTCTTATATATAAGACTCATTATTATTCTACATTATAAATAGCTTTCATTTATATCAATAGTGAGAATTATTTTGGGAGCTTATTTTGCTTTCAATCTTTTATTCTTTATTGAACTAATTCCGAACTTATCAAGAATTGTTTCTTATGGCATTCAAACAATCGGAGTGAGATTCTCAAATCTTGTGATCAGCATATTGTCAGCGATTGTGTTGATTCTTTAGTTCAATATTCTTGGATCAAACTCAAACTTTGATTTCTTGATATTCTTAGGTTCGATTCAATCTCTTGTAGGTTTTGTAGCTACCATTGCTACGTGGGTTCACATAAAAAAAAAAAAATTAAAAAAAGAAAAGAAAAGATCACTACTATAGCATTTGTATCGTTGCCAATGCCCTATCATTCAAGTCTTCTATGGTAGGATCTTCACATGTACGTTTAACATTCAACAAATCTCACGCTAATTGGCCACCCCAAAAATTACATACAAACACATGGTCCATGTTTGACATATCATTGTGTCAACCCTTTTTTCTACATATTCATTTTCAACAACACATTTCACACAATAAAATATTTTACACGTGAACCCAATATTTTTCCCTACTTATTAATCATACATTCTAATAAAAATCACTATTTAAACCCCCCTCTCCCACCCACCCAAAAAAAAACCCCAAAATAATGGTTGTCAAACAGGGGCTAAATTACAAGAAATAAAATGAATAGGTTTCTCTTTCAAACTAACAATTCACTTAGCAACTTCGTAAAGACCAAAAAACAACTGGATAAGACGAGAAGCTATAAATTATTGATTTGACGCAGAATTATATGTACATAATGTTAGCAATGTCACACAACTTGGCAACGAAAATGATGAGGATCAAAGTAGTGATAAGGAATGTGAGTGATAAGGTTGTGAGTTCTCACTGTAATTTCAAAATCAATGGAGATGGTTCGAATAATGAAGAAGATTTAAGGTCAACAAATTCAAACAAAAAGATAGTCAACAAAAGATAAGATCATGCATGAACCAAAAGCACAATCTTGAAAAATAATGTGTTAAACCAAATTCAAGTCCAGGTGTATTGACAAAATTAGTCAAGTAATAGAATTCTACAGAAAAACAGAGTTGTTAGTTCGTTATTTAATTGTTGTTATCTTTTCTTTGAACAAACACTAACCACAAAAATAGTGGAGAGCTATTAATCTTATTTGATTATAAATAGGAATCAATGTGCTAGGTTCTCATGACCCATGGATCATCATTTAATAAAGTTATAAACAATCTTCTATTTATTTTAATATCCTTTTTAATTATGAGCACTCGGCACACCAAAACTCTTCTCCTCTACAATGACCTCACTACCCCTAAATGTTAGCAACTTCATTACATTCAGACTCACCTACCAATTACCCCCAATTGCGTAAAAGTATTATCTCTAGCAAAAGTCAAGAACTGTTTGGTCATCTCACCAATGAAGACCCTGCGAAAGTTTGATCGTCATCTCGTGATGGAGACGAATATGAAACCCAAATTGAAACCTAAAGCTCGCTACCAACTATTGCGTATTTAGCCCATTAAAATCTGATCCTCACATATCTCACACTAATTCTCCCAACCAAATACATTGTACCAAATCCAAACAACATGACAAAAAAAAAAAATTCATACCAATGTTAACAAATGAGTTCGTTGCCTAATAAAAGTCTGATCGTTTCCTTCGTGAGTTTATCATGACAATACTCTTTGAAGAAGTCATCGAACTCGTTATTGGCTTAAACACAACCCATGAAAAGCATTGAGGTCAACAAATTCGAATAAAAAGATAGTCCAACAAACTGAAAAGATCTTACATGAACTAATAGCACGATCTCGAAAAATAATGTATTCAATCAAATCAAGTCTAGATGCATTAACAAAATTAGTCAAGTAACAGAGTTTTACAGAAATACAGAGATGTATCGGTGTCCGAATAACTGTCGGACACCAGTACGTCTCCGACACGTCATCGACTCGTGTCGGAACCCTTGCGGCTTGTCGGAGACAATTAAAACAGAGATGGAAGAAACACGGCTAGAAGAAAACAGAAACATGGCCTAAGAAGAGAGGCTGACTTCCCGACGCATGTTGGAGCCCTTGCGGCGTGTCGGAGACAAAAGTAAAACAGACAGAAGAAAACAGAAACATGATCGGAAGAGAAAAGGACTTTGAGAAGAAAAGAAGAAATGAAGTGAGGAAAAAAAGAAGAAAGTGACGGCTGACTTAATTGTTGGCCCAATTGCTAAAGATGCTATGTAAAATATCTTTTTTCTAGTACATAAGTTAGACTATTTTTAACAATTTTATCTTTCAACAAAGCAATCAATTTTTTTATCTTTTAATTTACCATTTTATCCTCAATAAAAAAAGAAATTTACAAAGGAAGTCACAAAAATATGATGCAATAAATTTTAAAAAAATAATACTTTAGACTCTTAAATTAAAAAAAAATAAAAAATAAAAATATTTTAATCAACGTGTCGACTACATATTGTGTCAACTTTTTTGAAAAATCACATGTCTCGGTGTTTCTTAGTGAGCCATAGGCATCATTCAATAAATTTATAAACATTTTTCTATTTATTTTAATCTCTCTTTTAATTGTGAGCCCTTGACACACCACAATTCCCCCTCTCTTCCACCATTACTTCATTATCCCTAAATGTTGGTAGTTGGCATGGCTAACTCCACTAACTATATCACTACTTACCAACAACTAGTGCATTCTAGAATTTCTATAATTTCTATAAATTCAGCACATGGAGGGGAGATGTAAGGCATGTTGAAGATTGTTATCTTGGTGAAAACCGAATTCCCCCTTCTCTTTATCTCTAAATCTATGTTCTTCTCTCATTTCTCTAAATCTGTTTCTCTTCCTTTTTTATTTCTCTGAATCTGAATTCTCTTTCTTTCTTCTCTGATTTTCTGCATTTTCCTTCCCTTTTCTGTTTACATTTTACTATTTCATTGTAATTTTATTTCAATTAATAGAGTTATAGCTTGGGTTATTGACTCCCAACTGATTGCTTTCAATTGTGTGTTGAATTTAGTTGATTTTAGTTGAAGTTGAGCTCCAACCATTACAAATGGTATCAGAGCATCTACGATCCTTGGGTGTCTCTCGATTGTATAGCATAATGGAAAAATTTAATAGGAATTATTAGCTGATGATTTCGACTCCCAACTGATTGCTTTCAATTGTGTTGAATTTAGTTGAATTTGGTTGAAGTCGAGCTCCAACCATTACAAATGGTATCAGAGCAGCTACGATCCTTGGGTGTCTCTCGATTGTATAGCATAATGGAAAATTTTAATAGGAATTATTAGATGATGATTTCAACGTTAACTAAAATGATTGAGGCTAAATCAGCCTCCAAAGAGGAACAACATGAATTCAATAGTAGTGGTGAAGCAGGTGAAAAATCAAACAGATTGAAAGATGAAGTGTTTACAAAACTGCATAACAGCATTGAAAGTCAAGCCGCTGACCAACAAAATCTTAGTGTATCATCACCGCCATCTAGTGGAAACGATCTTCAGAATCTTAAAGAATCATCGCTAGTTCCCAGTGGGAATGATACAGAGAATCTTATAAAAGCATTGCGGTCTACTACTGAGAACAACTTACAGAATATTAGAGCATTATTGTCGCTTCCTGGTGCAAATGAGCTGCCAAATGGTAGAGAAGTGTCACCACTACAGTTGCCAAGGGAGAATGAGCCACAGCATGATAGAGAACTAATTCGAGAACCGCGTCCACCCACTGGGAATGGGCCAGTAAATGTCCCCGAAATTGTTAAGCCACTGGAGATAACTAGAGTTAACAATAGAGTTAGATTTAATTTATCGAAAGTAACTCTGGAGAATGAGGTTAGGGAGCTTGGACATAAGCTACAGAGCGAGCTTGATCAGTTTAGGATGTTAGTTAAACAGCTTGAAGCCAAGCACCTTCAGCTTGCTGACGACAACACCAATATTAACAGTAATAACATTAATAGTAATGGCACTTGTATGGCTGCTGCTAGTGGTAATTTGAGTCAATATGCTCAAACTCTGCCAAAGTATGTGGGGAATGATGCAATAGAGAGGAAGGCTTTGGTCAGAGTCCATTTAGAGGTGGGCTCGGTGGGTAATCCTTAAAGCAGGCTTATTAGGTTAGCCAGGGTGAATTCTGATATAGGTGCAATGGGACATCAAGAACCAAGGGTGGATGGTAGGCTGTTGCAACAATGGAAAACCATCACAAGGCAAATGATTTTGTGGAGAAGCAGAAAAGGACTCCTAAGGCCAATCAATATTATAGAAATTCAGAGTTTCTCCTGGGGAAGGACAGACTTCCTCCTGAAAGTAACAAGAGGTTGGAGATGAGTAATGGGAGAAATCACGGTAGGGAGACAGAACATGCATTTGCCTCAGGTTTTGGTTTCAACAAGAATATGAATCAGGTGTTTAGGAGTTGTAGTAACTTACTTCAGAGTTTGATGAAGCACAAACATGGCTGGGGGTATAATGCCAAATAATTGGGGTTGGATGCTTACCATGATATCATATCTACTATTTCTTCCACTGATGAGGAAGCCGAGAAAGAAACCAACGTGCATGGAGGTGAGAATGCTACTAATTGTGACATTAGTAAATCTGACAAGGGTGTTACGGTTGGACAGTATGAGAAAGTTATGAAGTTCATCTCAAGAGCCAAGGATGAAGGTGCCACTTTGCACTACCTGCTTAATCCAAGGATGGTGAAGAGAATGAGGCAACTTGAGAGGATGATAACTTCATACAAAGAAGATATCCAAATTTTGAACCTTGAAGACAAGGTTAATTTAAAGAGAAGGGATGTTATGGCTAACTCCACTAACTATATCACTACTCACCACCAACCAGTGCATTCTAGAATATTCTGTAACTATTCTATAAATTCAGCACATGGAGGGAAGATGAAAGGCATGTTGAAGATTGTTAGTTTGGTAAAAACCGAATTCCCCCTTCTTTCTATCTCTAGATCTCTGTTCTTCTTCTTCTTCTCTCATTTCTCTAAATCTGTTTCTCTTCCTCTTCTATTTCTCTGAATCTGAATTCTCTTTCTTTCTTCTCTGATTTTCTGCATTTTCCTTCCTCTTTCTGTTTACATTTCACTATTTCATAGTAATTTCATTTCAATTAATAGAGTTACAGCTTCGGGGGTTGATTCCCAACTAATTGCTTTCAATTGTGTGTTAAATTGAGTTGATTGTGGTTGAAGTCGAGCAATTACCCTCAATGACGTGAACAGGTATTAGCCTCGCAGAATCTCACCAATGAACACCCTGCGAAAATCTGATCTTACGATGGAGACGATTGTGAAATCCAAATTGAAACCTAAAACTCACTACCATGGGTATGTAGCCACACAACAATTTGATTCACTCATCTCACACTAATTCCCCAACCAAATACATCACACCAAATCCAAACAACGCTACAGAACCAAAAAATTTCATTTCCAAAACTAACAAATGCCTTCATTGCCTAGCGAAAGCCCAATCATTTCCTTCGTGAGTAGATCATCAGATTACACGCTTTGAAGAAATCCTTGGACAACAACAAGTGACGTATCTTTGCAAGGATGAAAATAAAAATCATTGCAGACTTCTCCACCAAACCATTGTCCATGGTATCTCTTAACTTTTTTTGAACAGGCCAGTTTGCGAGGGGATTTTAGCAGTGTCCACAACTCAATTACAAAAATGATGAGATCGAAAGAGTGATGAAGAGGCTAAAAAATATTGAAGTAATAAGGCCTCACTATGATTTTAAAATCAGAGGAGACAATTTGAATGATTAAGAAGACTTGGGGTCAATAAATTCAAATAAAAAGATAGTCCAATAAGATGAGAAGATCTTGTATGTACTAAAAGTACAATCTTGAAAAATAATGAATTTAATCAAATTCAAGTTTAGATGCATTGATAGAATTAATCAAGTAACGGAGTACTACATAATGTACAATGTTGTTAGTTTGTTATTTGATAGTTGTCATCTTTTATTTGGACAAACTAACCACAAAAATAATGAAGAGTTGTTAACCTTATTTCATTATAAATAAAAATCAATGTGTACTAGGTGCTCAAGGCCATGTCATCATTCAATAAAGCTGTAGACAGTCTTTTATTTATTTTAATCTGTTTTTTAATTTTTTCTTCTCAGAAGAGAATACCTGGAGCTCTTCAGGGAGGTACTCATGCTTCAAGGAGAGGTCCATGGCGCGCTTGAGGCGCTGGTTCCTTGCGTCCACGATTTCTCTTGGCAGCCGGTTCAGCGCCTCCTTCACATCCAAATCGTACAACGGGTCGTACAAATCATCGTAGCGCAAACCTTTTTGTGTATAACACAATAACAGAATCAGACAAAACCCAACAAATTAACACAATCAAAACACAAACATTCACATTACTCTCTCTGTGTGTGTGTCCATATAGATATAAATACATATTAGTATTATAACACTACAAATGAACTCACTATGTTCATAGCTATAGCCTATGGACACAGATAATTGTATGTAAACAGAAGTACCGTATCTGCGGAGGCGCGTGGAGATGGTTTTCTTGTGGATGGCGGCGATCGGGTTGCGGTTCGGGTCGACTAACCACCGTGAGATCGATGATGCCATTTGAGTCTCTAGAAAACTCGAGCTTGCTCTTTCTACTTTCTACTTTCTAGAATCTCCTGGCATCTCTGTTTGAAATCTTTGGGGCTATAGAATGTTAGTGGACATACGACTTTAATAAAAACGGTCTTCCATAGTTGCGATTCATGGAGAACCACAATTGTTAATTTTTATCTTACGCTCCGTTTGATTCGCCAAAAATTTTCTTAAAAATTGGAATCGAATTCCAACTTTTACTTTTCGTCCGTTTGATAGTATTTTCTTTTTTATGAAATTAGTTTTCACCCAATTCTAAGGTACAACCACTTAAAACGTGATTTCGTAAAATTCAATGACTTGCTATATGGTGAAAATTGATTTACTCTTTTCTTTTTTTTTTTTAGTAATAGAAACAAATTCTAAGATAAAGTGTAAAAAAATTTATTCATTTAATTGACAAATTTCATGCAAAATAGAGCCAAACGTAAAAATAAAAAATAATAATTTTTTTTTTTTTTTTTTTAGCAATCTAAACATATTTTGTCCCTAATGGTAAAAAAATTTATCCATTTAATTGACAATTTGCATAAAAAAAACAAAGTCAAACGTATTATAATAGAAATGTGGAAAATTATACCAATCAAACACCTTTAATTCAATTTTCGGTAAAATAATTCCAAGCAATTCAATTCCCTGCAATTCAATTCATTTCCATCCTATTTTCCACGCTTACAGTCAAACGGACCATTACTTACTTAAATACCCTTAAAATAAAATTACATAGTTAGGGTTAATATGCTTTTAATTAATCACACCACAAAACCAAAACGGCCATGTTTGGTAGTCATTTTGGGGAGAAAATGTATTTTTGAATAGTTGATTGATGAAAAATGTGTGGTTAAAAATTAAGGAAAATATTTGAATTTGCGTATAATATTATTTTATTGAAGAATGTGGTTGAAAAAAAAAAAAAAAATTACATTTTGAGAAAAATGATTACCAAACAGAAAAATTTCTTCTTCTTCTTCTTCTTCTTCTTCGTCGTCGTCGTCGTCTTCTTCTTCTTCTTCTTATTTTTTATAATTGCTTGAGATCATAAATAAATTGATACTTCTTTTTGAAAAATTATTTTGCACTAATTATAAGTTTGAAACTCAAGAGTTGACCAACTCCCAAAAACGCGAAGAAAAATCATTGCTACAAAATTGAGCAAATTACTATTAAAAAAAGAAAGAAAATAAAAACCGTATCCTGATCTATGAAATTCGAATCGCAATGCTCCAAATCCTTGAGCCTGCTTTAAACATTAATAATCCAATCCATATAGCGATGGATGCATCCAACATTAAAAAAGTATACAGTGGAAAGAAATGTTTGAAAGAAAAGGAAAAAGATGAAATTTAGTTGTGTATATCATTAAAACCTAGATTCCTTCTTTTTTATTATTTTTATTAAATTAGGTATATAATTGTAAATTTGTAGTTATGTATTTAATAAAGCTATAGTTTTAATTGTGGTGTGAATATAATGTTGTGCGCTTAAGCTATGTTTGATTGTCCAACAATTTCATGGAAAAATGGAAACCAAATTCCATTTCCACCAAAATGTCTTGTTTGATAGTCAAAAGGTTCATGAGGAAAATGTAATTAATGGTGTTTGATTGATATAATTTTTCACCTAATCTGTTTGGCTTTATTTTTCATGCAAATTTTTTTATTTTAGGGATAAAATTTGTTTGAATTACCAAAAAATAAAAAAATAAAAAATTATGTTCTTTTGACTTTGTTTTATATAAAAAATTGTCAATAAAAATAATTTTTTTTAGATTATCAAGTCTAAAATTTGTTTCAAAAAAAAAAAAAAAAAACTTATCATCAAAGTCTGGGAAGAATTTTTTCAAAAATCATGAAAATCACTATTGATCAAAAGTAGGAAAAAAAATTACATGAAAAAAATTAACAAAAAGTTGAAAATGGAATTTTAGTTCTTTTCCTTATCAACCATAACCTTAGTGGTCGTGGAAGATGGAAACGTTTTCCTACTTTTTACTATTTACCTGTTTTTGCACTAATTTTTCAAAAATCATGCACAAAAAAATGCATGTGTGAAAAGCTTTTTGAAAAGCAATTAGAAAATCAAAGTCAATTAAAAAAACATCAAAAATTTGTGTATAAAAAATCAAACTAAACGAAAAAAGTTAGAAATCAAAGAATTTGAATTACAATTCCCTGTTCTAGTTTTCTAGGCAATTCAATTCCCTAAATTCATTTTTTTCAAACGTTTCCCTTACAATCAAAAACCCTTAATTTGTGGTGGTAATAAAATTATCCAACTCGAATTAAGTTTTGAGAATAAGAAGAATTTAAGACACTATATTTTTAAGAGTCAAATCTTTAAATTAGATTTTCACAGATTCTTATTTTTAACTTTTAGGAAAAATTTAAGAGAATAGCACTAAAGAGGGGATAAAATAATCAACCGTGCTAACGGTACATTGGAATGTACCGAATGGTGTACACCCCCCTCACATGGGTGGAGGACTCACACGAATAAAATACAATTAATTCTAGTGGCCCCTCACCCGTGTGAGGTGGATGTACACCATTCGATACACTTTATTATGTACAAATAGCATTTTTCTAAAACAATAAGCTGTTATTTTCGTATCATTTCATTTTTACTATTACCCTTGCTGGATCAAGACAACAACCCAAGTCCAAACACAAAAATGTTAAACCATTAGCCCCGGCCCAAATCCAAAACCTAGATACTATCGTCCTAACTTTCCCGCTCTACATTTCTTCTAATTCTTTGTCTGTCTCTGGCTCTCGCTCTCTTCAATCTCCTTCATCACTGTCACTGTCTCTCTCTCTCTCTGGCGAATTTATATTTAGGAAGAGCAAAAGAATTGATTTCCATTTGGATCCAACCTTTGATTTCTTTTTAAATTTTGGAACCCTTTGCAAGAGATCTATTCTTGAGAAATTATTGACGGAATTTTGCATGTAATTTAATATTCTTCGGTTTTGAAGCTTTTCAATAGAAATTCAGTGATTATTCTGATTGCATTTGTTTGATTTTAGTAGATGTTCTTGATTCAATCTATTCAAATTTTCTTTTGGTTGTGTTTTTAGTAGATGTTCTTGATTCAATCTATTCTAATTTTCTTTTGGTTGTGTTTTCACGAGCCATCTATTTTAGTTTGAGAAGGAGAGTTATAATTTTTGTAGTTTGAGATTTTGTTGAAAACTTGAGGTATTCATAGAGAAATTGTGGGTTTTGATTAATTTGACAATTCAGTCGAGAAAGAAAGTGTTCTTATAAATCTATGAATTAAATTACTTGTATCCTTAACTTGACACTTTTGATTTACTCAATCTCACCCGTCCTCTCATATGTGGGTCGGGCTCCCACGCCCAATAAATGTGTGGGACCCGACTCCATGTGAAGAGGACGGGTGAAATTGAGTAAATCAAAGTGTCAAACTACAAATAGCAAGATCCTAAATCTATAGCTATTGGTTATTGAATCCTAAATCTATAGCTATTGGTTATTGGATTCTCTCAGTGTGTTTCTTAGAGAAGTTATAATACATATTTTTGTTGATTGATAATATCATATTCCATTTTAAGTTAGGATTATTAGGTAGGTTATGCTACATTTGTAATGAAAGATAACTTTCATTTTACGTCTCAAAACATTGGGAACAACTTTGAAATTTTAGCTCGTGCGCCTAAAATTTCTGGATCCGTCCCGGGAAATATGTAAAATGATTGTTTTTAATGTCAAAATTCACATTAATACATATATATATATATATATACACCTTTTGTTTATTAATATCCCACACATACTTCATAATAAGTATTTATCATACTTTTGTTTTAAATAATTATCAATATGACAATTTAAAATGTCATGATATTAAGAAGTTTAAATTATGGCAAAAAATTATTCTTTTATAACCATTATTTAATTAAAAAATTTGGCTTGACAAAATTATAATATAAATGGGATAAAATGCATTATTTATCTACTCTACAAAAACCCTTTTTTTTTTTAATAAAGATAAAGAAAAAGGACGACGCGATCATCTTACTTGCACCTGAGATGAGATTATCATTAACAATCAATTCATATCTAGAAGTAAATTTTCGACCACTAGAAAGGCTCCACAAAATAAAAAAAAAAAATGCAATTTAAGTTGATTTGATACAAATAAACAATAGAGAAAAAGTAAAAAGTAAAAAATTAAAAATTAAGAGTCTGTTTGATTTTCCATTTTTTCTTAAGAATGTATTTTAGAATAATAAATCGATGAAATATATGTGGTTGAACAATATGAAAAAAAAAAATGAGTTTGCGTGTAACATTATTGAAAAATGTGTGATTGAAAAAAAAAGAGAGTATATTTTACAAAAGAGAAGCTACAAAAACAGGGCCTGGTGACAGATCCTATTGACAGGGACTGAGGTGACGGGTACCTTAGCCCCTGTCAACAAGGCCTATCATCAGGCCATGTTTGTCTAAAATTTTTTATTTTTCAATAATGGGAATCAAACTAGGGCTAAAAACAAACACTTGAAGATGCTGATATGGGCCTAAGTCTCTTAAAGGCCTATTGGGAACTGACACATGTTTATCATTGTAAAATTGACATGAATAGCACTAAATATAATTAAGCAATTGTTGTCATATCCTTCTACTTTGACCAACACTTGTACCAACATACATATTTGTTTATCAACTGTTTACGCGACAATATTTTGATGAAATTTGATCGAATCAAAATCTCACCGATCAAATAAAAAAATTCATCCAATTTTTTCTTGTCATTAACCCACATTATATAAACACAATTATTAAGTGGTGAAGAAATTTTGATAATTTTAATTTAATTTATTGTCACCTTATCAATTTGTAAAAGAATTTGTAAATGGTGATTTAACATGCATTTCCCAAAAATATAAATATGTGTTGTTCTGTTGATTTGAAAATGGAAAAATGTGGACAGTTTGTTTAGGCCCCGTTTAATTCTCATTTTAACACCGTAAAAATAGAAAATATGACAGTTATCAATCACATCCAGTCACCATTTTTTACTTTTCATCTCTTATGAGGAGTCCATAACAACTATATTTTTTATTCTCATTCTACAAATAATATGAATCAAACGGGGTCTTAAAGTTAGATAACTCAAAATTCTTTTAACTTGACAAACCCTTTTCGTGAATCTTCAATCAAGAATCTCAACCTCTGCTATAGACAAGAGGTCAAGCCGTCAAGATTCTTGACCTCGATTAACTCATTAACGGGCACTACATATTAGGGCCCTGTTTGATTCCCATTTTAATTCTCATTCTCATTCTTTTACTCATTTTCAACCACACATTCTTCAATAAAATAATATTTTCCATCACATCAATAATTTTTCCTTCTTTTTCAACCACACATTTTCCATCATATCACTATTTCAAAATTCATTTTTCCCAAATAATACCTATCAAACACACTCTAGTAAAACTCATAATCTTTTTTCTTTTCTATTTTTTTTTTTTAATCTAAAAATAACTTCAACATGAACTTCCAATCACTTGGAATCTCAATTAAACAAAAAGTATCGTAATTCGCTGTCATCCTCTAACTGTAATATATAATATAAAGTAACCTTTGTTATTTGATAGAACCACTTTAAACCCTTTAGAGGTATTGATTGATTGAGATAAACTCTCTCATCAGCAAAACGTGACGGGAGAACCTTAAATAAGATTATCTTCAAATGTGAGAACTTTATAAAACTTCCCACTATAGATACGAAAATGGGAATGCATTTTTGTAATATTAATAATTTTTAAGCTCACAAAAGCTATATTCTATACAAAGTCTTCCTCTCGAGAATTTGAGATATAATACATGAATTCATTTTGTCATTATAATCAACTTGTTGATGCATTTATTGAAAATTTTGATACATTAGTAACTATGATTAGTCATGTTAACGTTGGTCTATTCCTTCAATTAAATATGTTCAAAGTCTTCATTTACTTAATCTATCTTGATTAATATTACATCCCACTCGTCAACCCGTATTTTACAATTTTTAATCTTTTCAAACTTTTATTCATTAATGACATATTGGAAAAAAAAAAAAAAAAACATGAAAAATGTGGGAAACAAAATCATGTTACCTTAATTTTGTCACAAAGTAATGAGTGGCTTCTAAAAGACTTCATTTATTTGATTACATATCTTTATAGCCATTATTTATGCATAGTGATTGATGAACCATGTGAATTTTGTTGTTGGTTAAAGCAACACTCGAGGCCACCAATGTCGATTTGCTTTTGTCAATTAGTCTATTTCTCCTTTATTGTCATTTTAATGATAAATTAATAACATTTTCAAATTATTTTCATGGAGGCATTTCTATTTTTAATGATTGTTATACCTGACTAAGTAGGGTTTTAAGAAAGTAGACTAAGCAATTGATATACTGTTATTTAAGTTTTCGAGTCAACTCCGCCACAATATAGTCGTAATTGAGCATGAGCTGACAGAATATTAGGGATCGATTGTAATGTGACAATAGACAACGACATGACACTTGACAAGGCCAAGACATGTGATATAACTTTCACCTACCACCACTTATTCATCTCTATTTTTCTTTAGAACCAAGCTACGGGCACAACCCCCTCACAATAGGGGCCCGCGATTATTGTGAGGGAGTTGTGCATAGTTATTGTACAAATATTATTTCTGTTTTCTTCATATAGCCATTTCTATAATAAGGTATGTGAAATCTCAAAATTTTGTTTGTTTTTCTTTCGAATCAATTTATATGTACAAATTTTTTTGATAGAATTTTGACAGAAATACACTTTTAAAATTCCCATTTGCAGTTGAAAAAAATGCCAATAATGTGCTACATTGTAAAATTTTTGTAAAAAACTGTCTGTACACTTGATTTTATCCTTTTCTTTTTGGATGGAATGAACAATAACGACTTTCAAAGGATCGGAAAAGAGATAATTTTAATCAACGTTTACCGCTACTAAAAAAACTCTACTGGTTTTCAAATGGAGCTATCAATCCCATACATTAAAATTTGGATTTTCAAAACGTAGACAATTTTATGGTAACAAAACTATATCGCTTCTGAGGTAAGTGATACATAGTTTTTTTTGGAAATAATAAACATATTGACCATTTTTCTTTGAAGTAGATTTTATCTATGTTACTTTTATAAAATATATTCTATTTTGATAATGTGCAGTTTAACTCAAATCATTAATTGATTTACTTTTATAGCTTTGTTTAATATATTTTTCAAGGTTCCACCATATTTTAAAAAATAATTTTTCTAAGGTATGAAAAATTAGAAAAAATAGAATATAAAATCATTTATTAGGTCCGGACAGGACTTTTTGCAGCCGAGCTAACGCATGAACTGCTTAACAAAGGCAGGCAATTTGTCAGTCATATAAATGTCTCACACAATACAAGAAAGAGACACTATTTGTTTATTAGATAAATAATGCAAAATGTCCCCCCATTTTAGTGTTATGGTGCAAAACATTTTTATTTTTCATTTTTTAGGACCTTTTCACCCTCATATTTATCTTTCATTACGAAAAAAAATATTATTTTCATCCAATTTCTCAATAAAAAAATGTAAAATGAGAAATATTTCATATTTGAGTAAAAAAAAAAAAAGAACAATTGCAATTATATTTCTTAACTTTTTAAAAAACTGTAAATGAGTCCAAATAAATTATAAAAATGGTAATTAGCACAAAACATTCATACCTTTCGATATTTATTGTATTTTTTAAAAAAAATTGGGAGTATAGTTACAATTTGTTCTTTATTTTTCTTTTCATTATTTTTTTATAGTTAAATACAAAGGTATATTCGTCATTTTACAGCTTTTAATTGAAAAAATGGATGAAAATGATGATTTTCTTAATGAAATATGAAAATAAGGGTGACAATTCTAAAAAATAAAAGGTACCTTTCGCACAATAATATCGAAATGTAGGGACGTTTTGTGCTAATTACCCTTTTAATAATTTATTTGAACATATTTGCAGTGTTTTTTAAAGTTTAAGAGTATAATTACAATTTGTTATTTAAATTTTCTTTTATTTTTGTTTTATTTAAATAGGAGGATATATTTGTCATTTTACATTTTTTATTGAGAAATTGGATGAAAAGAACATTTTTCCGCAATGAAATATGAAAATAAGGTGACAATGTCAAAAAAAATGAAAAGCGGGGACGTTTTTGCACAATAACATTGAAAGGTAAGTACATTTTGTACCATTACCCTTTTGTTTATTCAGCACCACAATGCCAAATTTTAGGATTGTGCAGCTATTACATTCTACATTACAATTTTGTTAATGGTCCGTTTGATATAAAGATGAAATTTGGGTGAAAATAAAATGAATTATAGGGAATTGAATTGCTTAGAATATGTTTTATTGAGAATTGTAATTAAAAGTATTTGATTGGTATAATTTTTCACCTAAAAAATATAATACTATTGGTGTCCGTTTAACTTTATTTTTCGTGAAAATTGTCAATTAAAGGAATAAATTTTCTTACCATCGGAGACAAAATTTGTTTAGATTACCAAAAAAAAAAAAAAAAAAAAAAAAAAAATACAGGAAATTTTTTCATGTTCGTTTGATTTTGTTTTACATGAAATTTGTCAATTAAAGGGATATATATTTTTACACTTCATCTTAGAATTTATTTCTATTGCTAAAAAAAATGGTGGAATTTCAATTCCTACAAAAGTGGTGGAAAAAGGAATGAGGAAATACGTGTGAATGACTCTTTGAAGAGCCTATATTTCTACATTGGCATTTGATCAAATAATACATTCAAAAAGAAAATGAGAAAACAAAAAAAATAACAAAATGGACGAAAATCCCAAAATACCCATCAGAAAATCGACTGTTTACAGTCGATTTTCAGGCTGTTAACAGTTGGTTTGACCGACTGTTGACTTTTAATTTTTGACTTTTAATTTTTCAAATTTAATTGTTAATCTATATTTTTATATATAAAAGAAAATTAATAAAATTTATTATTTTGATATAATAAAAGAAATAACTTTAAATTGATAATTACGAAAATGAAATAATAATATTTTTTTAATATAGTATATTCCAAATGTAATTAAATAATATTTTTATTTTTTTCTTTACTAATTTCCTTTTATTTTAATTTGCATATATAAAATAAAATAAGTAACTTTTTTAATTTAATAATTTACTACCAAAAATCAAACGTAATTAAATAATATTTGTATTTTTTTTACTTTAATAAATTTCTTTTATTTTTATTTTTATATATATAATTAACTAAATAATTAATTTTAAATTGATAATTACGAGAATGAAATATTATTTTATAACAAATTAGCAAGTTCTTATTTTTTTTCATTTTAATATTTTAATTAATTTAAAATTCTTTAATTTAATATTATTTGTAAATAAATATTTATTTTTTTCAAAGTTAATTAAATAATAATTTTTTTTCTTTTAATTATATATATATATATATATATATATATATATATAAGTAAATGAAGAAATTTAAATTGATAATTACCAAAAATCAAATGTAATTAAATAATATTTGTATGCTTTTTTACTTTAATAAATTTTTTTGTTTTAATTTTTATATATAAAACTAACTAAATAATTAATTTTAAATTGATATTACGAGAATGAAATATTATTTTGTAATAAATTAGCAAATTCTTATTTTTTTTTCCATTTTAATATTTTAATTAATTTAAAATTCTTAAATTTAATATTATTTGTAAATAAATATTTCTTTTTTTCAAAGTTAATTAAATAATAATAAATTTTTTCATTTAATTATATATATATATAATATAAATGAAAAAATTTAAATTGATAATTACCAAAAATCAAACGTAATTAAATAATATTTGTATTCTTTTTTACTTTAATAAATTTCTTTTGTTTTAATTTATATATATATAATTAAATAATTAAACAAATAATTTTAAATTGATAATTACGAGAATGAAATATTATTTTTTTAAAAAAATAGCAAATTCTTATTTTATTTTCATTTAAATATTTTAATTAATATAAAATTCTTTAATTAAATATTCTTTGTATATAAATCTTTAATGTTTCAAATTTAATTAAATAAAATTTATATCTTTTACTTACTTTTAATATTTTTCATTTCTTTAAATTATTTATCTATATAATTAAATGAAGAAATTGAAATTGATAATTACCAAAAACGAAATTCAAACGAAAAATTTAAATTGATTATTCTTTTTTCTGTTTTTTTTTCTTGTAATATTTTATTTAATTCTTTTTTTCGTATAATTGTTAGAATTCGGTTCACTTAATTTTTTTAGATTATGTTGTATTCCATTATCTAATATTTTATGTGCTAATAATTTAAATTTTTACAGCATAAAATACCATTTGGATGCGACATTGAGACAGATGTCAGGTAAGGATACCTGAAATAGTAGTCTTAACGTTACAGATTAGTATTGGATCTGTTGAATGCAGAGCATAAAGATATGTTTCGTCAGTCCTTTTTGTGGCCCCTGTACGAGTAGAGACACCTGCAGTTCTCGGGGCAGATCATCGATGTCCTACTGGGTCGATTGCTGAGTCCAGTCGACGACGATGCCCTTCACTTTCAAATTGTTTAATTAAATATTTTTTATCAAGATTCTTCAATTTCTGTTCAATTTTAATTAAATAATATTTATATTGTTTATTTAATCTTTGTAATTTCTTTTTGTTTATTTTTTAAATATATATAATTAAATAAAAAAATTCAAAATATAATTACCTTAATTAAGTGTTCTATCAACAAAATTTACAAAATTATTTTTTTTCATTTACTTTTTTTACTTTATAATTGATTAATTAAATATTCTTTGTAAGGAATCTTCAATTTTGTTCAAATTTAATTAAATAATATATATATTCTTTATTCAATCTTTGTAATTTCTTTTTGTTTAATTTTCTAATATATATAATTAAATAAATAATTTTCAATTGATAATTACCAAAATTAAATATTAAATAAATAATTATATAATTAAATGTTACAAAATTGAATAAAATTATATAATTAAATAAATAAATTTTAATTTGGTAATTATCAAAATTAAATATTTTATATTATCAAATTATCAAATTAAATTTATATAATTAAAGAAATAATTTTAATTTGATAATTACCAAAATTAAATATGAAATAAATAATTATATAATTAAATGTTAGGAAATTTAATAAAATTTATATAATTAAAAAAATAATTTTAATTTGTTAATTATCAAAATTAAATATTTTATATTAGCAAATTAAATTTATATAATTAAATAATTAGTTTTAATTTGATAATTATCAAAATTAAATATGAAATAAATAATTATATAATTAAATGTTATGAAATTGAATAAAATTTATATAATTAAAGAAGTAATTTTAATTTGGTAATTGTCATACCAAAATTAAATATGAAATAGATAATTATATAATTAAATGTTGCGAAATTGAATAAAATTTATATAATTAAAGAAGTAATTTTAATTTGGTAATTATCATACCAAAATTAAATATGAAATAAATAATTATGGACGATGCAACGATGCATTGGCCTTGGACGATAATATTTAATTTGATAATTACCAAAATAAAATAATTTAATAAATAATATCTAATTCTTTATGCACCTCGTCAACTTCTCAACACTGTAAGCTTCGGTCCCTCTCATTGACAATGTAACGATGCATTGGCTCTGATATCTAGTTTTGAAATTATCCTGTATATGGTATATGCAGTACCCATGATGTGACTCGGGGAAAACTTGAACGATATCATTTATTAGAGAATGACCTCAATCAGTTAAGAAGGCAAGATCCTCAACTTTTTTGATCAATTCCCTAAGTTTCGTAAAGAACCAAAGCATTGACAGATCATTCTGGATATTGGGATCTTGACACATAGCAATAATCAGTTTGCCCCGTTGTATGTGTTGACTGAAGTGCAAATACTATGAACTTGTTTCTAACCTTATGACGAAGATTCGAGAGTTTTAGATGTCAATTGGATGAGGAAATGAGTCAAAGTGAGGAAATATAGTCAAAACATGATTACATATCAACTTTCAAGCTGAAAAGTTTTGCACCGATTTCCAGCCTCATCTTGAAACCCATTTTTGACATAGTAGAAGATCGAATTAGAAGTTGACATCTAAATCAAAATTGTATCCCTTTAATTTATCTTTCCAACGCATCTTGAATCATCTCAATCGGATATCGGTAGAGAAAGTTATTGTCAAAAGGAGTGAAAATAAATCAATTTTCAACCGTAGAATGATGTCTAAATTTTTAGTTGGAGATTGAGATCCATTTTTGGCCTAGTAAACGTTCGAATTGAGAAGGAGCTATTTCAAGAAAAGTTGTATCATTTTGAGTTATCTTTCCAACCCATTTTGAATCTCCTTAATCGAATATCAAGAGAAAAAGTTATAACAAAAATAATGAAACAGACGCATAGTAGAATAGCCAAAACAGCCGAAAAATTGACTGTTAACTGTCGATGTTTTCGGCTGTTAACAGCTGAATTCTCGACTACTTTTTTCGTAACAAAAAGCGAACCAATCGAAAAATTATGTAGATGAATTTTTTTCGTTCTTGCTTAAAAAAATTATATATGCTAAAAAAATTATCTGCTTGTTACCTATGTCGAATCTTAATTTATCTATTAAAAAAATATACACATTTAACGAAAACGAAATTAAATATATGTAAATATACTTATCGATTCAAAGTAATTGATAGAAAATAATTTTTTTATTCAGCTATCGATATTTTTTAGATTTCTAGAGTGAAGAAAATGAGAGAATTTTTATCTGTGTTTGAGTAGATTTTGTAATTTTACGTAGGGAGTATTTGATTTTTATTTATTAACTAAAAGGGTAATATTATCTTTTTAAGAAAACCAAATTTTGTAATTGTTTTATTCATTTAAGGATATTTTTGTCTTTAAACCTACAATAGGCCAAAGTGAAAATATGAACTTATGAAAAAGTTAAAGTGAAATTAAGGCCCTGGGCCATTTTTAAAAGAACACCAAAAGGAATTCCTTGAAATCAAGAAAAATTTCAAAAGTTGGAAAACGTTTTTCATGAAAAATTTGACCAATCAAACAAGCCAAAAGTGAAAGTTGAAACACTTTCAAGAAAAATAATGTGTCATCAAACGGAGCCTAATAGTCTTTGACATGAATAATATTTTTGCCATTGATTTTTAAAATATTTTAAAATAATTAATGATATAAATTCTTATGCCTCATACAATATCAAAGAAGCTGTACATTTTTTTATGTAAAAATAGCATAATTTATTTCAGTATGATCATTTAAGTATTTTTTTTTTTACTTTCCTAGTCCCTCAAATTTTTAACGATCACACCAATAATCATTCAATCAAAAATTAATTACCCAATGGTTAGTGAATTTATGATGAAATTTCGAAATGGTTATTGAAGTAAATTTCTTACAGTATGAGACATTGAAATTTCTAATATTTTAAAGGGTCCGTTTGATAACAAGAGTGGAATTTGGGTGGAAAAGAATTGAATTGCAGGGAATTGAATTACTTGAAATTATTTTACCGGGAATTGAATTAAGGGTGCGTTTGATACGCGAAATTTTTTCTTGGAAATTGGAATTCGATTCCAACTTCCACTTTTTATCCGTTTGATGGCGTTTTTTTTTTTTTTTATCATGGAGTTGGTTTCCACCAAATTCCAAGGTACAACCACTTGAAGCGTGATTTTGTGGAATTCAATGACTTATATGGTGGGAATTGGTTTCCACCTTTTTTTTTTTTTGTTTTTTTTTTTATAGCAATAGAAACAAATTCTAAGATAAAGTGTAAAAAAAATTATCCATTTAATCGACAAATTTCATGCAAAACAGAGCCAAACGTAAAAATAAAAAATAATTTTTTTTTTTTTTGCAATCTAAACATATTTTGTCCCCAATGGTAAAAATATTTATCCATTTAATTGACAATTTGCATAAAAAAAACAAAGTCAAACGTATTCTAATAGAAATGTAGAAAATTATACCAATCAAACACCTTTAATTCAATTCTCGGTAAAATAATTTCAAGCAATTCAATTCCCTACAATTCAATTCATTTCTACCCAAATTCCACTCTTGCTATCAAACGGTAAAAGTGTTTGATTGATATAATTTTCCACATTTCTATTATAATACCTTTGACTTTTTATTTTTTTTTATGCAAATTGTCAATTATATGGATAAATTTTTTTTTTACCATTGGGGACAAAATATGTTTAGATTGCAAAAAAAAAAAAAAAATTAAAAAAATTTTATTTTTTATTTTTACATTTGGCTCTGTTTTGCATGGAATTTTTCAATTAAATGGATAATTTTTTTTTACACTTTATCTTAGAATTTGTTTCTATTGCTAAAAAAAAAGAAGGTGGAAACCAATTCCCACCAATAGCAAGTAATTGAATTCCACGAAACCACGCTTCAAGTGATTGTACCTTGAAATTGGGTGGAAACCAATTCTATAAAAAAAACGCTATCAAACGGACAAAAAGTGAAAGTTGGAATTCGATTCCAACTTCCAGGAAAAATTTTGGCGTATCAAACACGCCCTAATGATAATTCGATTAAAGGAATTACAACTTCCAGGGAAAATTTTGGTGCATCAAACACGCCCTAATGGTAATTCGATTAAATTATTAACGCTATACGCTATTCCTCTCCAATTTCTTTCACAGTGTAACATTTATCCTAATTACCCAAGTTCGTTCCCGATTTCTCTAATTATCTTTGATATAAGGTTCTTCGCTAAACAATATATTAGATATTACCTTCCAGATTTGAATTTCCTCATATCATTTTTCTTTAATTTACCCAATTTCCTTTAATTTAAAGTTCTACACCCCAAAAGAAATGGAAATGGAGTTCAATTCATGAGCTTTCGTTTTTAACGGGTCCACTGTGAGACTAGTTGTATAATCAAGATTTCATGGAATAAAATCAATCTAGGTCGTCGATTCTCGTGATGTGCAAACTTTGAGGTGAGATCACAATAGGGTTCATGGTATTACATTTTATTTTTTTCTCTTATATTTTCAATCACGCAATCTTCTATAAAATAATATTACACGTACATCGAAATTTTTTTCTTCTTTTTCAAACACTCATTTTTCAAAAAAACATTATTTCACCTATTTTCATTTCCAAAAATGAGGGCCAAACGGGGGTATGTGTAATAAATTTTGAATTAGCTCCAACGGTAGGTCAAATTTGGAGAGTGCTAGACGTACTCCACCATTTATTAACTGTTTTACTTACTGCTGACATGACAATGGGTTGAATATTCAAAATCTTGTCTGGCAAAAAAAAAAAAAAAAATGAAAAATGAAAAATCCCAATTAAAAGGCGCCATTTTTTAATTTCCTCCCGTCACTTTCATTCCTCCTCTAGTGTAGCAGCTCCCGACGAAATGGAGCGACCTGAAAACTTAGGCGACGACGTCGCCGACCGCGACTACACGTCGGTGAACCGATTATTTGTACCCCCATTAACGATCGAAAACTCAAGATTATGTGACGGAGATGGAGATGGATGGGAAGCCAGGAACTCCTATGCCAACCACGCCGACTACTGTGATGCCGGCGACAACATGGGTAACATGTTTTCCCCGTAATCTTCACTTTATGGCCGAAAGAGATGACATGGGATGGAAGCAAATTAAAATAATTCTATGTCAGCTGCTGGTATTGTTGACTGAAAAATTCCATGTCAGCAGTAAGTAATACTTTTAGTAAAGTCTTGAGTACATATAAAATTTTCCTAGATAGTATATTGTAGATCCGTAAAGTTTTTATATATATGAAAATTTAAGATTTGCCAAACATGTATAATATATTAGAGTTCTTGTTGGTTTTTCTATGATTAAAATATGGCATAAAGAGACTATATAATTAGAATAAAGCTACAGAGCCAGGGTAGAAAATAGGGCTAAAAACAGGGATTCAAATTTTGACAGCTGGCAGGCGGAATGGCTAAAAAACGCGCGACCTTTCTTACAACAATTAAAACACGAATTCACCTTCATTCAATTAAAACACGACCAAACCCACGACACGACCAAACCCACCATTTCAACCGCGAATCCGTCTCTCCAGTTTCTCCAAACCCGTCGCCGCCGCCGCTTGTTCGCCGCCGCCGCCGCAGACGACGACGACCAAGAGAAGCCCTGTTTGCAACACACAAGACCTCTCCTTTGCTGCTAAGGCTCAAAAATCCCGACTGGGAGTACGATTGAAATTGGGTATTGCGACAACCGGTTTCTCCACGACCTTCTTCCCGCCGTAATCGACCAGGTATGATACTTCTACATGAAGAAGATTGCAAAATTTTGTTCGATTGTTGTTGGGTATGCTGTGATATGGGGCATTCAACTCGTTCACTGTATTGTACTATTCACGCGACCTGCGATTGATAAATGGGGGAAAATTGTTGTTCTACTTTGATAAATTCTATATATGTGATTGAAGTGTGAAGAAATCAGTTCATTCAGTTGAATAATAACCATTTTTTTTGTGGCGACAGTAGCGAGATGTATGTTGTTCATTGCAATTTGCAATTTCCGACTCTTAAGATCTTAATTTTACTGGAGATGTCTGTTGTTCATTGCAATTTGCAATTCTAAAGCAAAGAATGGATGCTCAGTGTTTCATAACTCGTGCTTTTCGGAAGTGTCTGAATTTTTGACGTGAACAGAATTTTTAAAACAGTGTAGTGTTGAATATATTCATCTGTAATGAACCGTAGTATCTTGTTCATGTGTTGTTTTTCTACTTCCTTGTGTTTGTGTGTTTGTGCGAATATGTCAATGGATAGTGTTTTGGAGTCCCTTCATATTTGTAGACAATACTTTTGGCAACATTTAGGAACATGTACAATATATTGTTTTGAAAAGTTGTATTTGGCCCCATTTTTTTTTTCCGCACACAAATATAGTATGGACAATGTGCAAGATGAATATGGTGATGATTTGGCGGAATCTGATAATGACAATATTACAGAGTCTGTTAATGTTGTTGACGATGAAATAGCGGGGGCAGATGGGGTAAATGTGCCTGAGGTTGGTATGCAATTTGCACATGAAAAAGATATGTATGACTTCTACAAAAAATATGCATATGCCGTTGGTTTTCCAGTTAGGAAAAGGAATTCGAAAAAGGGGAAAGATGGAGTATTGAGATATTTGACGTTAACGTGTAGTCGTGAAGGACAACTACACGGTAATGCTAGCGGTTCCTTGAAGCCGCAACCAACAGTTAAGATGGGTTGTAAAGCTAGGATATCTGCATCTTGCGATGTTTTGGGAAATTGGAGAATAACGCGGTCCACCTTGACCACAATCACCCAACAAGTCCATCTAAGTCTAGGTTATATAGATGCAACCGAACTTTGAGTGCACAAGTGAAACGAAACCTTGAAGTGAATGATCTAGCAGGAATTCCGTTTCATAAGAGTTACAACTCCCAGGTTGTGGAAGCCGGTGGATATGAGAACATGAGTTGCATTGAAAAGGATTGTCAGAATTACATTGAACACGTTAGGCGATTACGACTAGGTGAAGGGGATGCTACAACAATACAATCATACTTTGCAAAAATGCAAGCACAATGCTCTGGATTTTATTTCAGCATGGATTTGGATGACGATTCGCGTCTTAGGAACGTTTTCTGGGCAGATAATCGGTCTAGGCAGGCGTACAAGGAGTTTGGCGACGTGGTTACTTTTGATACCACTTATCTCACAAATAAGTATGAGATGCCATTCGCCCCCTTTGTTAGCGTCAATCATCACGGACAATCAAACGTTGCTTGGTTGTGGTTTGCTGTCGAACGAAGATATTGGTACATTCGTATGGTTGTTCAAAACATGGCTTCATTGTATGTACGGTGAAGCTCCAAAGGGGATACTTACTGATCAAGATAGAGCGATGCAAAATACAATTGAGATTGTCTTCCCAAATACGAGGCATAGATGGTGTTTGTGGCATATTTTAAAGAAGCTTCCGGAAAAGTTTGGATACCACGTGGATAAGGGTTCGATATTTGGGGCTATATATAGATTAGACGATGAGTGGACGGCCATGATTGATACATATAGCTTGCATGCCAATGTTTGGTTGTCTGGATTATATGAGAACAGAAGGCGTTGGGTCCCTTGTTTTCTCAAAACCACATTTTGGGCGGGAATGTCAACAACACAAAGAAAGCGAGAGTATGAATGCGTTCTTCGATGGGTATGTGCATTCGAAAACATCATTGAAACAGTTTGTTGAACAATACGAACGTGCCCTTAGGAATAAAGTGGAGAAGGAGTTCAAAGCCAATTTTAAGTCGTACTCCCAAATGGTACCATGTGCTAACACAATTTGAAATGGAGGAACAATTTCGGTCAGTGTACACCATTTCTAAATTCAGGGAAGTTCAACAAGAGTTTATAGGGAAGGTATATTGTGATGTCATATCTATATCGGAAAGATCATTACAAACGATGTACGATGTACGCGAGAGAATTAATTACGAGGGCAATCGCAGGAGAAAAGTTTTCGTGGTCTCATTTGTGAGAGATTCGTGTGAAGTTGTTTGTAGTTGCCACTTGTTTGAGTTTAGAGGAATACTTTGTAGGCATGCAATCACGGTTCTTGACTGGAACGATATTACATATATTCCGGATGGTACATTTTGCGTAGGTGGAGGAGGGATGTTCGTAGAGCACACACGAGGGTCTCAATAAACTACGCTGGGTTGACAAGCACTCCTGCACAAGTGAGGTATGAAGAGATGTCTAAAGAATTTGAGCAGCTGGCAGACATTGCTGCAGACGATGAACTCCGGACACGTTCCATATTGGAGTGGATAACGGTTCAATATAAAGATTTGATGACCACAAAATCTGGTGGTGGGAGTAACTCCATTTCGCAACAACAAACTCAAGTTTCCAATGACTGTGTGGACTTAACAAAATCAGCTAGTGGAAGTGTTCTCGATCCAAATTTGACGCGACGAAAGGGGGCTTCGAAGAAACTAAGGAGAAAAAGTCCAATGGAAAGGGTTTCGACGAAGTCAAAGGCAAAGGTATTTGTCACAATATTTGACTTATATTTTCAGTTGTTTCAATTTATAATTTTTTGTGCTTAACTTTGAGTGCAGTCTGGCGGGAACTCAAGCACAAATATGCCAGAAAGAACTAGTAATGTCAACGGAATTGATCCCGTAATGCAGTCACAATCATCACAGCATTATTCCATCTCGAACTCAACGGCGTATTTCCCCAACACCATGGTGTCACCGTTGTCATTGTCACAAGTGTCGATGCCCACACCTTTCTCATTTTCACAACATTTACCGTATCAACCATTGGTCCCTCAACAAGCAGCAAACAATGCGATTGGTTCTCAAGGTATAAACATTTATCGATAAATAACTTACAAATATTTTTTTTCTCGTGAACTTGTGTTTAACTATTTCTTGTGCTATTTTCTTGTAGGAGAACCATTGCCGAACTACTATCAAAATTTATTGAATGAAGGTGGAAGTGGCATATGATTACCGTGCTGATGGCCTTTTTTTTTTTCCTTTTCCTAGATGTCATCAAATTTGCAGCAAACAATCTACTGTATTATGAACTTTTTTTTTATGGATGTCAGTAATGTTATCTTTATTTTCTCAGGCAGCACACTTACCTGTAGACTTCTACCCACTTTGAGCAATTCTTTTTTGATAAGTTGCTTCAAATATAGATCGGTCAATTCTAACAACAAGATGCATATCAATTGGGTGTATTTTAGATCCATGTAATGATGCTTAAATTAGCACTGTGAATAATATGCATCTTAAGTTTATGATATAGAAAAACTATTGCACTATTGACCTTTCTGGTTAGCCCAGAGTATTAGGGGTGGCTGAACATATCTTCATCTTCATCTTGTGATGTTTTGTGTTTTTATGTTCATTCTTCAAAGATTTATGGCTGATTTATGTGCATATTTAAGTTATTCCAACAGTTTGGCTTAATGTTTCATACTTTGCAGAATTACTTAATGTTTCCACCACAGTTTGTTGAAAGTACGTGCACCACTTAGTGGCCCATATTTAAGAGTCTGCAATTAGAGAACCCTTCAAAATAGGGATTTAGAAGGTTGATAGATATTTTCTTCCCCTTGGCTTAGCAGGTTTGTTTATGTTTTATCGTGAGTGAGAACAAACAACGTGGCATAGAATTTTGAATCCATTCAGTAACAAATAGAAATACTCGTACTTGTTTGTGTTTGGTTTTCATTTGAACAGCAGGAAAGAATGCAGAATTAAGCCCTTGTTCGTGCTCCATTGTAATGAGTTTTTGGGATAAAATATATTTTGGAATGGTGAACATATATGCAATACACTTCATAATTACATATTCTAATACGCCTGATAACATAAATATTCTAGACAATGACGAGTCAAGTTTTTAAACATAATATTTGATGTTTACATATATACATATCATTTTTGGTAATCAAATTGGTCGTTTCCCCTTTGCATTCAGATCTGCCATTGTTTTTTCCATCCTGATGTTCACGTTAATCGATATCTGGAGCTCCTCTTCATCACTTATCCGTACTCGAGATTTGAACACGCGAGATATTTCGTCATCAGAGTCGTTCACCACAAGTTCAACGACAGTGTGGTATGATGACTAGATTGACCGCTGGAGTCATCTTTTACAACCCACTCCCAAAATTCGCAATTTCGACTGCAGCAAAGAAATAATTTTCCTTTATTTTCATTGTCTTTCTCCACCACGAAACATTTCTCAAATCCGTGCTTACATCGTGTGCACGGACGTTTCTTTTTGCATTCGGCAAACAAATGGTTTTACCTCTACAACTATGACAGATTCCATAGTTCCTTCCGGACATTCTACATTGAATAGATAAGATATTCAAGAGTATGTAGTTCAAACAAATTGGAGTATTATATGAACGAAGAAAATGGGAAATCAACCATTTTACCAATTCGAAAACAATGCACAATGTAGACCTAATGTGTTTAACAGAGTAAATTTTGAATATGCAATATGGCTGTACACTAATCCCATACTGTTTGTAGTGACTTTTTCTTCATTATGAACTCTTCATGACATTGATTCAAAAAATGGAAAAGTTTCATCCATAGATCAATGCATTCGGTACCATAAACCATAACCTCAAATTTAATCAACACAAAATAAATTGTTGCCATATATGGAATTGTGATTGTATTGGAGCTGAAGAAACCATATAAACACGAGAATAAACCCATACATTCCTAGTTAAAACGAGCTGAAGAAACATCGAACAATGGCAATACCGTTAGCCTTGGCATTTCATGAAATTCACTTCCAAAAAATCACTTCCAAAATGTACAGACACCTATCATATATTCAGCCATTGGATTCCATGAAAACCACTTCCACAAATAAAATATACAGATACAGATGCAACTACAACTCGCTACTGTCGCCACAAAAAAATGGTTATTATTCAACTGAATGAACTGATTTCTTCACACTTCAATCACATATATAGAATTTATCAAAGTAGAACAACAATTTTCCCCCATTTATCAATCGCAGGTCACGTGAACAGTACAATACAGTGAACAAGTTGAATGCCCCATATCACAGCATACCCAACAACAATCGAACAAAATTTTGCAATCTTCTTCATGTAGAAGTATCATACCTGGTCGATTACGGCGGGAAGAAGGTCGTGGAGAAATCGGTTGTCGCAATACCCAATTTCAATCGTACTCCCAGTCGGGATTTTTGAGCCTTGGCAGCAAAGGAGAGGTCTTGTGTGTTGCAAACAGGGCTTCTCTTGGTCGTCGTCGTCGGCGGCGGCGGCGGCGGCGAACAGGCGGCGGCGACGGGTTTGGAGAAACTGGAGAGACGGATTCGCGGTTGAAATGGTGGGTTTGGTCGTGTCGTGGGTTTGGTAGTGTTTTAATTGAATGAAGGTGAATTCGTGTTTTAATTGTTGTAAGAAAGGTCGCGCATTTTTTAGCCATTCCGCCTGCCAGCTGTCAAAATTTGAATCCCTGTTTTTAGCCCTGTTTTCTACCCTGGCTCTGTAGCTTTATTCATATAATTACCATGAAAAAGAAGATACTAAAAAAAGAAAAGAAAAACAATAAAGCGTCTAAAAGATTCACAACGAGGCGTGATCATGGTCAGAGAGAGAACATGAAATGCTTGAACACAAATAGCGAACAAATGGAAAGAGAGAGACAGAGAGAGACGGGAGACCATTGGACACGTATCAAGAACATTATACAGGATTGGACACAAAGAGCCCAGGTGAAAAACAAAAAGAAATAGAGATATAGAAGCGAGGGGAGGGAAAATAAAGGGCGGTAAAGGAAAAGGATGGGCAGAGGAGGAAGAAAGAAGAAAAATGGCATAATGTGTGGAATGGAAACTGTAGAGAGTGAGATTGAAAGAGTCTCAAGAGATGATGATAGAAGCTCCCACAGTATCTCTACTGGCATCCTCCCTTCTCTTGGAGCCCACAGTAACCGCAGAATCAAGCTTCGCCCTTTCATTATCTCTCCTTTTGAACGCCATTACAGGTATCACACACAGCATGTGGATGTGTGTGTGTTTTTATGCCATTTTTTTTTTCTCTTTTTGGGTCTTTTTTATGTATATAATTTAATGGGTTGGTAGATTTTGCATGGTTAATAATCATTTTGCCTTGGGAGATTGCATATGTATAATGCCTGCATGTGTATAAATCTACGTATATATTGCTATTGGACCCAGATTTTGTATTTTGGTTTATCTGTGTGCATTATGATGAGATTCTTGTAAAAATTTTCTGGGATATTAATGTTGATGGGTTCATTGCATTTTCTTCAAAACTTGTACTAGGAATTCGGATTCCTTTTTCTTGTTCATTTCTTTGTTTTTGAGCTTGAATCGTTTTAATTTGTGCAATTTTCTTAATCCTATCAATTTGTTCAAGTATTAATTATGATGGCTCTGTTGAAGAAGATACTAATTTGCAGCAATGATTTGGCTCTAGTTTCTGGCCTTTTGAGCTTCTTGTTCCGGATTTTCTGTCTCATATTTTTCATTAAAGTTTAAGAATGATGCCACTATGGAAATAAGTGAATAAAAGACACTGATGTGATGCGTTTCTTGAGGCTTCAAGCTTCATGCAGCAGAAAATGGTTGCACTTGTAAAGTTAGTTCATCAAAATAATAAAGACATTTCCTCTGTCATTCTCTATAGTTGTAACTTTCGTTTTGTTCTTCTGTTTGGAACATTTAATTTCTTGTCTTCTATTCTTCTTTATTACTACAGGATTCATGGTGATGTTGTGACGATTTTTTCCCAAAGTGTGTGATGAATTTTACTCAAATTGCTTTGTCCTGTTTATACATATAAGCTTATGGAGCATGTGAAGATTGAATCATATGAAGACATGGATGTGGCCTAATGCATCGGAACTATTTTTTTTTTCCTTCCTTTGTACCTTTTGAGATTACTGAATTTTTATAAAATTTTACTGCAGATTTTGGGAAACATTCCTGATAATACTGGTATTCTACACTGCATGGGTGTCTCCTTTTGAATTTGGTTTCCTAGATCAACCTAAGGGGCCTCTCTCCATTATGGACAACGTTGTAAATGGATTTTTTGCAATTGACATTATCCTGACGTTTTTTGTTGCTTACCTCAACAAAGCAACTTATCTTCTCATTGACAATCCAAGATGGATTGCTTTGAGGTATGCAAAAACCTGGTTGTTATTTGATGTCATCTCGACAATGCCTTCTGAACTTGCTCAGAAATTCTTGCCCCGTCCTCTTGAATCATATGGATACTTCAATATGCTTCGTCTCTGGCGTCTCCGAAGAGTCAGTGCTATGTTTCAAAAGTACGGTATTTGTCTGCCTTCTCTTCTCTGCATATCTGGTAAAATTTGCTAACTTTTGTATGTTTAAAAATTTTTCTAACACAATTATACCATATGAATTTATTTTTAACTTGGGTTAAATCATTAGAGAAGGAATATAGAGTTTTGTGTAGATTAGCTTACATTTTCATCATTTAGAGTTGATAAAGAGAATTGCATTAAAAGTGGTTGATTTCCAAGTATACATCGTTAACTTTACAAAATTTTCACGTTTATCACTGCAGGTTGGAGAAAGACAAAAACTATAATTACTTTTGGGTTCGAGTGGCAAAGCTTATATGCGTGAGTATCTTAAGAAACCGGTGGATACTCCATGGAAGTTATGAAATCATTCTTTCTCTGATCAAGCTTCTCTTACTTTTGTAGGTTACTCTCTTTGCCGCTCACTGTGCGGCTTGCGTCATTTATCTGATTGCTAACAGGTATCTAGACCCAAAACAAACATGGATTGCTCTTTCGAATGAAAATTTTCATCAAGCGAGTATATGGACAGTATATGTGACAGCTATGTACTGGTCCATTACCACTCTCACAACTACTGGCTATGGTGATTTGCATCCGGTGAACACAAAGGAAATGTTATTCGGCATCTTCTACATGCTCTTCAACCTTGGACTGACATCTTATATCATTGGAAACATGACAAACTTGGTTGTTCATGGAACCAGCAGAACTAGGAAATTTGTAAGTACATTTTAATCGTTTTTTCAAGTTTTCACAACATTTCCTTACATGTTTTTGTATGGATTTTTAATTTAGTTTCCAGCCATGCTTTTGGAGCTGAGTCATTAAACAATATAAGAAAATTTAGCTCGCAGTAGATAAGAGGCAGACAAATTTTAACCTCTTTTCCTTTTTTAATCAGGTCCAATACTAATTAGGATTTTGGAATGACAAAAGTCCTCCTAACTTTCCAATGATGCTCATATCTTGTTATAGATGCTCTTCTTGAATTTTCTTTAGGCCTCAATTTGTGTTCATTTAGATAAAGTTCAAATGATCTCTAGCCTTTCCCAGAAGAGAAGTTTGATCACGCGAACCTGAAAAAAGCTTCATTTAATTTTTCTTTTTCCTATTTGTGCTGACTGTCTTTTGTCTTCAATTACACCTACTGGATAAAGTGTTTCTTCATGAGAAATCATCGCTAGAATTATTTCTGAAATTTTTTTAGCTTAAGTTTGCATCTCCCTTCTCTTAGGCAACTTAACTTCTGCATTCTGGTTGTGTTGTATTGTCCTACAGAGAGATAGCATTCAAGCAGCCTCGAGCTTCGCTAAAAGGAACCAGCTTCCTCCTCGACTGCTAGATCAGATGCTAGCACACTTGTGCCTAAGGTACAGAACAGACTCAGAAGGGCTGCAGCAGCAAGAAACACTGGATTCACTTCCAAAGGCCACTCGATCAAGTATATCACATTTTCTGTTCTATTCCCTTGTCGATAAGGTCTACTTGTTCCACGGGATATCAAATGACCTACTTTTTCAGCTGGTAATGATTTTTTTTTTAAAATTATTTAAATCCTTTTCTTTGATTCTTTACTTCCTTGACTACTAGATTTGTGGATCAACTTCTTTTCACTTGGTTACTATCTTATGAAGTACATACTATTCTGTTTGATTCATTTCTCATTTTGTCCAAATGAAAATACTGCCCATTCAAGTAATGAAAAACTTTGATTTCCAGGCCCACATTTTCTGTTTAGCATCCTGACAAGCCTGTTATCCATTTGATCATGCACAAGTACCAAATAATTCTATTGTAAATTTGACATCTGTGCGAGTGTGCTCTCAGTTCTCAATGATTTATAATTGTAGGTCTCAGAGATGAAGCCCGAGTATTTCCCTCCCAGGGAAGATGTAATTTTGCAAAATGAAGCACCTTCGGATTTGTATATTCTGGTTACTGGTGCAATGGTAAGTCCTCCCTGTCTTCTTCCCCAACCTTTTGGAGGAAAAAGAGAACATTTTCACAAAAAAGAAATACAAAGAAGATAATTACCGATTTATAGTCACTATCATCAAGTTGAATCTAGGAAGTCGAGGCTCAATTTGAATTGTATGGTTAAATTTGAAGTACCTAAAAGTGTTTTTCTCTTCAAACTGTAATATGATATCCAGGATATTCTTTTCTGTGCTCCATGGATAGGGAAAAGCATTATGATTTTAAGTAAGTTGTTTTTAGAAAATAAATCTTCTTAGTTTATCGATCATTTGTTCCTTAAAGTTTCTTGAGGATGACAGAACTGCTTCTCTTGAAATTATCAATGCTTTTAATCAATCTTTTTCGATTCATAGCATTAACTGAAATGAGAATGTTAATATAAATGTCTTCTACTAAAATAAATAAAATAAGAAATAAGACTATGCGCCAACAATTAGCTGTGGTATTAATTGATGTTATGTGTATTGTATATCGCATTGCTGAAATAAAATGATCATCACATGTTGATGAACAAGACTACTCAAGTCGGTCCTTTGATCAGCTTTCCAATCCTTATAATATCCTTTTTTTTTAATCTTTTTTTTTTTTTTTTTTTAACTTAATGTAAAATTTCATCCTTCTGATACTAAGTTCTCGATGACAGGATCTTATTTCTTACAGAAATGGAATAGAACAGGTAACCCGAGAAGGGTACTATTAGTGCATTCCTCCTTACAAAATTATTTTTTCATGTCAATCCATGAGGAAAAGATAAAATTGGTCTAAAGCAATGTTTTGCAATTAACGATTATAGGTTGTTGGGGAGCTAAAGACGGGGGATGTTTGTGGTGAAGTGGGCGTTCTATGCTACAGGCCACAGCTTTTTACTGTTCGTACAAAACGATTAAGCCAGTTGCTGCGGTTGAATCGTACTACATTTTTGAATATTGTTCAGGCAAATGTTGGGGGTGGGACGATGATCATGAACAATCTTCTTCAGGTAAATAAACTACCATCACAGAGTTTTCTGTTACTTTCTCCTCCCAGAGATTAATGTGACTTTTAAGATGGAGAATCAAGAATGCAACCTAGGTAACCAATTTCTCATATTTCTTATGCAGCATTTGAAAGAGCACAAAGATCCTGTGATGCAAACAATTTTGGCAGACACTGAGCACATGCTGGCACAGGGAAGAATGGATGTGCCTCTCAGCTTGTGTTTTGCAGCTGAAAGAGGAGATGACCTGTTGATGCACAATTTGTTGAGACGAAGTTTGGATCCAAATGAATTGGACAGCAATGGACGCACAGCTTTGGTATGGTTCTTCATTTGTTTTCTTGCAATACGTATCTTCATAATTCGAAGTTATTATGTATAAACCAGAGGTGTAATAGTAGCTTCTTGTTATATGATCCAGCATCTTGCAGCATCAAAAGGAAGGCTAGAATGTGTTCTTCTACTTCTAGATTATGGAGCGGATCCTAACAGAAAAGGTACTTATCTTGGTCTGATTCAACAGAGTAATTTGCTGCGCCATTTGTCTTTGTCCTCCTGAACACCTATGATTTTGTATCTATGAGACCTGATTAAATTTCATGTTCCAGAGTTTTTTATTTTCATTTCCTAGACTGGAATGCCTGAAGTATATAGACTAATCGTTGCATTTGAATTTGATATGCTCAATAGGTTTGGCTAAGTTTAAAAGGTTACTTATAAGTAAATGAGTAAGTTTGAAACAATCTTCTTATTAGTTAGGGTTGAAAATATTTACTTATTTTTTACTGTAAGGTAAGTCTTGATTTCACAAAAGGTACCTTTGCCAACATGTTTGAAGTCAAAAAGTTTTTAGAAGTAACTATTATTTAAAGCTCTCTTATGAGATTGACATACTTCTATACAGATTCCGAAGGAAACGTTCCACTATGGGACGCAATATTGGGAAAACATGAATCCGTGATAAATCTACTGACAGATAACGGGGCAACATTATCTTCTGGTGATGTGGGTCAATTCACCTGCTTCGCAGTCGAGCAATGCAACATAGACTTACTCAAGGAGATTATCAAATATGGAGGGGATATTACATTGCTCAACAGCATGGGAACAACGGCACTTCATACAGCTATATGTGAAGAAAACATTGAAATTGTCAAGTTTTTGATGGAACAAGGAGCCGACATTGACAAACCAGATGTGCATGGTTGGACACCCCGAGCTTTAGCCAATTATCAGGGCCACGAGGATATTAAAGCCTTATTTCAACCCAAGCAAGAGTTGGACAACAAGAAGACGGACCACAAAAGCAAGAATGTAATACCTGATGTGCAGGATGCACCCTACTTTATGAAGTACTCCAGTGAACCTACATTGCCTCCTTTGAACCCAGAATATATGCCACAAAACACTCCCTTAAAACCAAGGACAAGCAATTTTCAAAATTCTCTCTTCGGGATTATATCTGCTGCCAAGAAACTGAATGAAGGTACCTATTGCTTCACATCCAATAGTTTCTCGCAACTTGAACATATTTGACTGAGAATTTTTTCAATTCTAAAGCAAATATTATCTTACAAAACCAATGAGTCAGTGTAATATTACATGCTGTACATATAACTACTAATGGTCTGAAGAAAAATAGGTTGTAACAGTAATTCTAAGAGTAAAATTGGTATTAGAGATAACTATAATTTGTTTACTGGAGGTGGATCAATCCAAATCTTTATGAAGTTGTAAAATCTTAAAAATCTTTATTATAAGTAGGATTAACACTTGCTGAGTGACATTTGTTAGCCCTCAACACGGAAAAGTCTTTAACTACCTGGCATGCATTGGACAATATTGAAGAAGAAAAGCAAGCTAAAATCTTATTCATTGTATTGGCCAACCGTACAACACGTAAGGGTTTTGAATTATATTTGACAATATTTTGCAGGAGGAAGGGGAGTTTCCCAATCTCCTCTGGGCCATGCTACTCTGCAGGACCGTGCCCGAGTGGTCCTCAGTTGTCCCGTAAGGGGTGATGGTGCTAAAAATCTGGTGCTTTTGCCAGGTTCCCTTCAAGAACTTTTGGATTTGGGATATCAGAAATTTGGTTTCCATCCCACCAAAATTTTAACCAAAGATGGTGCTTTAATTGAGGATTTGGCTGTAATAAGAGATGGTGATCATCTTGTTCTAGCCAATGACGATGGACAACAGGGTAAAGAGCATAAATAGATACATTCATACGAACATGTTACATGTACAATTTTGTCTTATCTATATAAAAAAATCCCACTTCAGAAAAAAATTACGAGTAAATACTTCCTCCTCTAATGTGCAGAATTGTGGGAGTTCTCTTAAGATAAGGAGTGACAAGGAGTGTTGGATCATACAGGGTGATCTTACAGAAGAAAAAATAGTAAAATTTATTCGTAATACAGTCTAGTTGGATTCAGTATTATCAGCGTTAGGTACCCAACGCGTATATACTTTATTGCGCTGTTGCAGATAATTTCCTCTCTTCATACAGTTAATTCAAATGTGGAAAGGCAAATATAGAGGGGAGTGTATAATAACTCGTAAAGAAATTACAAGTAGACATTTCCATCACTTTTTGTTATTGTCACATCATATTTTAAATCCTGGCCATTAATCATTTTCCTATTTTAATTGCATTATAGATTTTCAACATTTGCTCGTTATCCTAATTATGTTCCAATATTTACTTGTCATTCTTATGAACAATCTTTTATTAATTACCAATTAGCATATTTTCATCCACTAAGTCCATTAAGAGGTAAAAACGATGTATTAAGCCTTCATATTTTTTAAATAAGAAAACAATTACAAATACGAAAGTGCACAAAATATCTGTCTTTGGTTTCAAAACACACCATTGAGATTTTGTCTCACGAGTAGATGAATCGTAAATAAGTAATATTATAATGAGTAGAGTGTTAAACTTATTAGGGCGGACTATCTACATACTTTGCTTTGATAAAACCAGTCTTAATCAAGTAATTGATTTTAATTATAACTATATATACTAAAATAAGCAATTAAAAGTAAACAAACAAATTCTTGGAATTAACCAAATCACAAAAGGCACTAGGATTGAGAATTAACCTACTTTAATTCTCAATTGCCTACTGATAGTCAACTTTTGCATAGTGATAGCATATCTTTCGATGTCAATCAATCGTATACGTATATATGAACTTAATTATCTCTAATTAAATTGCTAACATATAAATCTTCAATATTTTCACAAAGACTAACGATTTCATACAACATAATGATAAATATATCTATTGTAGAACTCTATATATTATTTATTATCATGTGTTAAATTAGATGTAACCTGTCAAAAGCAATATAAATCACCAACACGTTCTCTTGGTGGCCAATCATCAAAACGGAATAGAAGAATAACGAACAATCAACTAGAAAAACAAGAACTAAGCACAAAAAGGTCAATTAATTAATCAAAGAGTTAACAAAGTTTCATCTTTAATCCTAGCCACAAAGGGTTTAGCTTTCTTGGCGTCTGAACTCACGACTACCTCGGACTCGTCACAAATTAAGGAGAGCTAATAAAAAACATTGACTACTTCAAAGACGAGTGTATTAGAATTAGGGTGTGACCTAAACTTTATTTGGAAGACTATTTGGGAATTCTATTTGAAAGATTATTTGCGAATTCTATTTGAAGTCTAGTTGGAAATTCTAGTTGAAATTCAAGGGAGTTCAATTGGGAGTTGGTGATTTCAGATTTGTATTGGACTTGAAGATGACTTAGGAGTCCATGTTGCAATAGGAGAGGAAGAAATTATGCAAGGAGAAGGAAACGACATACCGGCGTTTGTTATGCGCCATGATCTCGTTCGAATGCTTAGAACAGGAGTTGCAACGCTCTTTATCCGCGAGGAGGCCGCTCGAGCGACAGGCCACCGTTTGATAGCCGTGAGACCGTCGCTCAAGCGGCGCTCTTATTAGGATTTGAATAGTTCTCGATTTTGGCAGGTTTTTTAAATTCTATTTTATCCCAAATACTTCATTATTGTATAGACTTATTATAGTTGAATTCCACCACATCTTAGGCTCTTCTTTGCACTATATATATGAGGAGTAAACTTCTAGAACAATCAATCCTTACATTCTACATAATAATTTGTAATCCTCCATTATTGTTATTAAGAAATTCTCCTCTTCTGCTTGTGTTTTTTTCCACGTAAATCTTGTGTTCTTTATAGATTTTCATATTGCCATATTATTCTCGTTACTTTATTTTCTAACAAGTGGTATCGAAGTGAGGTTTGATCAACTCAGTTCGAGGTTCGATTGTTTATGGATAGCAACTATGAAGTAAGATATTCTACTTTTGGATTACAATCCCAGATTTTCAGTTGAAGCCTAGTTTGTAGAAGATTGCTACAATGATGGAGAACTTTTAGCTAATTCCGACGACGACTCTAAATCTGATGAGGATTAGATTCTTGATACAACTTGTACTTCTCATATTTGTCCTAATCAAGATTTGTTTTCAACATATGAAATAGTTTTTGTAAATCCTAGAACGCTTTGATATCAATTGAAAATTATTTGGATTAGTGATTAAGTTCGACTTTACGTGCAAAATTGACTAATTAAAGGAACTCGTCAATTCTAATTAGTCTAGATGATTATACATACAAGTCAAATTTCTTTAAGTTTGAATGCCGCAATAATAATATAGAAAGCAGTAAAAACACAAGATTTGTTGACGGAGAAACCCAACATGAAAAAAACTTCGGGACCAAACCAGTTACCTCCACTATAGACAATTAGGGAAAAAGTGCAATTACAGTCTAGCAACTTCCATTAGTTCTAGTTGTTGTAATTTCTGTAATCTCTAAGATCTGCTATCATTCTTCTAGTATCACGATTTACTCCTGTAGATACTATCTAGCTACTCCACTAGACTTCCTGATCTACCTCCTGTAGCATCTAAGATCTGTTGTCTTCTTTTAGCTTCCTGATTTTATACTAATTGCCTCTTCCAAGTGGAATTCCAAGAACCTCATGTTCTTGTGCTTTTCCTACTCTTCAAGTCCGCATTTCTCAATCCTCAATGAGAGAGTCATTTCCTCAAAGAGTTAAGGAAGCCATGTGTTTTCGATTACACAAATGTGATGTTTTCCCAAAACAAGGTTGTCGGATCTCAAGAATGAATGGTTGATTCAACCTGTTGAATTGTATTCTTGGATCTTTCAAAGACAATATGAAAGTGTTTCTCAATGATAGCACAATTTAGCAACCTCTCATTTTTTTAATGTTCGTCCATGACATCTGTATTTATAGTTGGGGGTGAATAGGTGTCATGGGCCGTGAAAAATTCTCCAAAATCGTGACCTTGGGTTTGACCACATAACACTGTCGCTCGAGCGACAACTCGACGAAAAATGAGCCACGACTTTTCGCTCGAGCGATGAAGGCGACAAGCGAGCGATGAACTTATTGTTTTTAACGCTCGAGCAATAACTTGGCGAGCAGCTAGTGAAATTTGGCGAGTCTTCTACCTTATTCCAAACTCAATCCCTAGCCTAAACCATCTATACAAATTGCAACCCAAGTTCTTGTCTTTTTACACATGATCAATTAAGTTCCTTTTGTTCACAGAATTGTCAATTACAACAATGGACTTAACAAACTCTCATTTTGACATTCTGTGACAAAACTATACAAATTAAGTCAAGACTTGAAAATAAATAAACTAACCTACCTAGTATACCCAATCACCAAGTCTTGCATTCCTTGTTAAACATGTTTTCTGAAATTCAAAACTCACATACCTAGTGTAAAAACACTTGATACAAGAAATATAACAAATAAAGCACTTAATCACAAATGAACATGCTAGTTTGAGACGTGACATTAATGTCAATCAAAACACCAACCGAAATATTAACATCACTAAACATCACAACTCAAACAACAGTAGACATGATATGGAATGCAATGCAATGCTCCCTCTTACTGCAAACTATCATGAATTTTATGCTGCAATGCAATCACTCTCTCCTATATATATGTTCTTTATTCTCTCCTCCCTTATGTCACAAATGTTGAAGGGAATGAAATCAAAATCAATTAGAGCAATAACATATAATCACTTAAAAATACAGTTGATAGCATTCAGAAGTATAATTAACGAGTAGTAGACCTCCACACGTACTCATTTTAAGTAAGAAAGAAGTAAATAATATAAGTGACTCATGTATATAAAGTGTCACTAATCCAATGCAAGCAGAACTCTAACTCTTAATTTTGTGAGAAGGAACATGCTCATCACTGCCCATAAGTATATTTTCATACTTATGAAAGTCAAACCATGAAAGCGCATTAGGACCTATCCTTATTATTTTCATTTTTTTCTCCCCTTGACTTTGAGCATTTCTATTTTTCAAAATGTTTATATTTTTCTAGCTCATTATATTTTTCACATTTTTCAAGCTCATTCATTTTTCATTTTAAGTGCAGGTTCTTCTCCATTAGGTGACTAAGATGACCCCTGTAGCGAGCTTTAGGCCAGTTAACCCAAGTCAGTTGAGCATAAGCACTAGGTTTTAAGGAACCACGCAGACTTAATTACTCGAGTCAAATACACCCTGAAGAAAAATATTAACATATTGAGCTTTTATATGATGATCAATTAAGTCTTTTTTGTTCACAGAATTACTAATTAAGATATTGGACCTAACACTTTTCAAAGGTGTTGTGGAATGAAAAATAATACAGATTGTAGGATAGCTTGTATTAGAAGAGTGAGAATTAAGATATTTGATGGGATGTTATGACATTTAATGTTATAATACTTGTTTCAAATTTAAAAAGAAATCTTATTTCCTTGAGTACCCCTGACTCAAAAGGGTACTCGTGTTGTGATGAAAAGATAGAGAAGGTCCGAGTTATATTTCTTGTAGGGTTCCATTGAATTTGTTGATATCAATCAGCAAAAATTAGGCACTCAGATGAATTTTCAGTTTGGTCCTGCACCGTTGGAGTTTAGTTTAGGGTCTATATTAAAGAATACAACTCAATTGAGTTTAGAAGGTATGAATAATGTCGTTTTCCCACCACTACTAGCGCTGCTATTGTATTTAATTGTTAGAGACAGACCTATGAGAGATATTAGGCCTCCACAGAGGTACGGTAAAGTTGATTTAGTTGTTTATGCTTTAAATATATTCGAAGATATTAAGTCTAGCAAAGAACATTCTATAGAAGCAGTTAGTTGTGTTGCTTCTGTTATATGGTATGTTTTACCCTGTTTAGTAATTATTGTTAAGTTATTTGTGATCTTGTTGCTAGTGAGGATAATTCGAACAACTTTTGGTGCTCAAGGTAATCCTGAGCAGTGCTTGGATTCAATTAATTTTCAGTTATTGAGTTTACCTAGTTGGGCTTAGTGAAGAGGTAGAAATATTTTCTATTGGAGAGTTTTTTTTTATGGAGAATTTGTTGTTGAAGAGTTAAGTTTTATTCCTTGAATTTGTGTTCAGGCGAATTTTTTTAAAGTTTTGTTTATTGTAGTGGAATTTGTGTCAAGGTGAAATATGTTAGAATTAGGGTGTGACTCGAATTCTATTTGAAAGAATATTTGAGAATTCTATTTGAAGTCTAGTTGAAAATTCAATTTGAAAGTTCAACTTGGAGTTGGTGATTTATGTTGTACTTGTAGAAGACTTGAAGGAGTCCATGTTGCAATAGGAGAGGAATAAATCATGCAAGGAGAATGAAACGACTAACCAGCACTCCCTACGCACCTTGATCCTGTTCGAGCATTCAGAATAGGAGTTTCACTGCTCTCTATCCTCGAGGAGGTCACTCAAGCGCCCGACCATCGCTCGATACTCACGAGACTGCCATTTGAGTGGTGATCTTAACTGAATTTGAACAGTTATCGATTTTAGCACTTTTTTAAATCAAATTTTATCCCAAACACTCTATTATTGTATAGACTTGTTATGATTGAACTTCAATACATCTTAGGCTCTTCTTTGCACTATATATATATATATGAAGAGAAAACCTCTAGAAAAATCAATCCTTACATTCTACACAATAATTTGTACTCCTCTATTATTGATATTAATAAATTCTCCTCTTCTACGCGTGGACTTTTTCTACATAAATCTTGTGTTCTTGTTTGATTTTTATATTTCCATATTATTTTCGTTACTTTATTTCCTAACAGAGTGCCTACGAGTTCATCCACTGAGCTCGGCCAAGTGCAACAGTCATCTAGTAACAACATCATTGTCAGCCTTAACAAATGTCTCCCAATAACATCATCACCATTGGACAACCACAAGTACCCTTCTGCATTTTAATATTTGAGTATTTGGTTTGGTTTCTCTCTATTTACAAGTACCACTTAATTAACATTGTTTTCACAATATGTTGGTCTCCTAGTTGCATTGTTGGCTTTGAAATCTCCAATATTGAAATGCTAACTGAATATTGGTGATTCAATTCTATATTTAGATTGAAAGTGACTCCAGACCATCCTAGCAGTGATCCCATCAAGTAGCACATGGTCTACAGTTTCAATGTCCTCACTACAACGGCATTTGGAAGCCAAATTTATCCTTAATCTTCTTTGAATTAGTTGACATTGTCTCCAACAAAGAGTTTGAAGAATTGAATGCCCTTAGCTCTCTTGCACTGAAATTAGTTTTGACAAATAAGAATAGAGCATGTCCACTAGTTTACAAGCTTTTGACTTTGGCACTAATTCTTCCGGTTGCTACGGCTACGATGGAGAGAATATTTTCCACCAAGAACATTGTGACGGATAGATTGAGCAATCAGATTGGAGATGAGTTGATGAATGATAGTCTTATTGTTTATGTGGAGAAAAATATATTCTTAAAGATTGACAATGAAGTGATTTTACAAAGATATCAAAGTATGAAAACTCGTAAAGTGATTTTACAATGATAGCCTTTTCTTGATTTTAGTATAATGCTTGTGTTATAATGTTGTTACTTTTTGTATCTTTGTTAATATCACCCATACTAAAAAATCTTCCTGGGTCCACCCTTATCCTCGAGTCTCTTGTCTAACAGATACAACATTATTTTCCAAGTAGTAGAGTCATCAGCTTTTATCTGAACCTAACAACGTTTTCCATTTCTACAATATTTAGATTTCATAGCCCAAGTGCAGATAGATTTTTGTGATATAAATGTATTGACTTGAACCTCTATACTCAAAGCGTTATATAATATATATTATCCGCTTTAAAAGAGCATTTGTGCATCTTTTTCTTCACGAAATTCTTTTTCGTCTCTAAGATTCAAACACAAGACATCTACCTTATGAGAGATTTAAGTTGAATATTGGTATCAATTGAACAACTTAAGTATCTCATAAGGCGGGGGTCTTGATTTTGAATCTTTATGATACAAAAGAAATCCGTGAGAGGTGAAATGGGAGGAGACTCTTCCAATGCAGGCAGTACGCATAACATAATAGTTTGGGCACAAAGGCTCGGGTAATTACAAAAAAATGAGCATTTGTTTGATACATTCGATCCTCTATCAATTTTCAAGCATGACAAACATAGAGAATCTCTCAAAGGAAGAATTGCAACCTTTTAGTGGATTGCATAAAGCAAGTGGCATCTATGAAAAAATTATACCAAATAGTATCAAACCGTGAGATCAACAATTCAAATGTCTTTCCTGGCATTTACTAATTGTCAGGTTCGACAATTTAACCATCGATCTTCACAATCTATTTCGATAGTTGATCTGTCGGTATTTATGGTTAGCAATTTGAAATATTGAAAATTAATATGAGTATGTTGAATTTAACAATTAAAAAATAGTAAGTTATAAATTTAGGGTTATGAGTATTTTTTATTTAACAATTCTATTATTCATTGGATTATAGATATATTCAATGATTTTTCTTACACAGGTCAAATAATCAAATCATGGTATTAATTAACATTAAATGCATGCACCAATGAGCATTAAATATATCCAAAAATGTATTTCCAAGGGTGATTTGAATATTTCCATCTAAAAAGTGACATTTTTAACATTCTTTGTAAAAGTGACAACTTTTTGTGCATTTTTAAATTTTGTGACATCTATGCAAATTTCCCGTAAAGAAAATGGATGGTCATTGGACTATAATTATATTGTTAAAAAATAGTTTTTTTCCATTTAAATATTGCAGTCACTATCAAATATCCCACATATGATGATGCCAAGTGCTAATTTCATTGATAAAAGAAAATGGTTGGTCAGCGTCAAATTACATTGGGCTCGTTACAATATTTTTTCCATTTAAATATTGTAGTTACTATCAAATATCCAACACGTGATGATGTCAAGTGCTAATTTCATTGATAAAAGAAAATAGATGGTCTGCGTCAAATTAGATTGGACTGAAATTATAATGTTACAATACTTTTTCCATTTAATTATTGTAATCACTATCAAATATCCAACACGTGACGATGCCCATTACTTCAAAAAAAAATTTAAAAAAATATGAAAAAAAGAAAAGAAAAGAAAGAGCTTTGAATAGTATGTTCAGGAAAAATGTGTGATTAAAAAGTAATAAATTTTTTTTTTTTAGATTTATGTGCAAAATTTTTTAATATGTGAATGTGTAATTGAAATAATAGGCACCAATCAAAGGCTAAATATATAAGAAGTGAACTATTTATAAATAGTCAAATCTTTTATATACACACATTTTTTGAAGGGAATTCTCTTTTAACCATAAATCTTTAAAAATATACTTTCAAACTTATCAAACTTGTGAAATTCTTTCGAAAATCAGGGGATATTAATTTACCAAGTTTTATTAATTAAATAGATTAATATTGCAATAATATACAATTTATGATCACAATTATATATTAGTTATAATCACATAACGTTACAGTCACAAGTTCCAAATTTTTTATCGATCACAAATTATTTTTAGGACATAAATTACAAATTTTATATATCACAACTTATCTATCGATCACAAATTACCCTTTATCTCTCTTACCGCACTCCCTCGACCATTGTTGGCACCACCTAAAACGCACCACCGCCTCATATTTACAATCCACCACCATCGCATGTTGGAAAATGATATGAATGAAAAGTTACAATTTGAATGGAAACATCATTGCATCAGTTATTCAAAACATCAGTGTGCATCAGTTTGTATACATTTTGAATGCTATCTTCCACCCGTTCATTCATCCGTTTCATCACATCAATATTGTAACTCCTTATTCAATGTATTTATGAGCAAGCTCCTCCTATATTGGTATAAATAGAGGATCTCTCTTGGCTGGAAACACAACAGAGATAAACACACAACAAGGAAAAAAAAAAAACTCGTTTCCTCCTCCATTCCAACAGTCTAAGTTCTAATTATTTTTCCTTTCTTTGCTAAAGTTCCTTGAGAGATAGACATAGCTAGTTCGTAGGTCGATAAGGTTGTGCAGCGTGAACCGACAACCGATTGTATCCTGGGAATCGAACACCAATCAAAACCTCTTGCACCCGGTGAGGCGGCGAATTCGATTTAAGGAAACCGTGTGAACACGGACCTTCGATTTTGATTTGATTTACTTTGATTCTCCAATTTTCCCCAACATCGCATAGATCCGTACTACCGTAGATCACCACAGATTCTTACCATTTCTCTATCTAACAACCCCTTCCACCACCTTACACGCAATAACAACAAACAACAAGATGGTGTTACTGTTGTTGCAGTGACGGGCACCACTGTGTGTGCGCATGCAAGCGTGCTTCTGTCACCTTCTTGTGGAATGAAGCAGTTGGAGAAGTGGAATGAAGCAGCAACCAACGGAGATTGAACCTTTGGGTTTGGGAAAATGAATTACGACTAGATTGGTGGGTTGTGGTGTGGAATTGAGTGGGCACAGGTAAGGTACACCTGATTTTCGAAAGAATAACTTTATCATGTGATTATTGAAATGGGAAATTAAAATGTAAGGTTTAGAGTAATTTTCTCTTTTTTGAATTTATAAATATTATTCGCTTATCTACAATTCATTTTTATTAATTTGTAATTTAAAATATGTATAATCACTTCCAAGCATGAATGGACGTGCACGAACAATATTTAGTAGACCATATCAACTCTATTAAAATAATTATCATGTTTATGAATGCATGAATGTTCTTTCAAGCATCTTGTTCTCTAACTTGATAAGTCAAATAAAAAAAAAAAAAACTGTTATTTCGTTGCCAATCATTTTCACAAGTAAAAAAATTTCTAAAATTCCAAAAAAATAAAATAAAAAATCACAATCGCGAAAATGAAAATAAAATATACATGGTTATATAACAACCTTTTTATAGTGCATTTAAGTATGTACGGTGAATTAATAATAACATCTTCAATAGACTGTTTAAACATAAGATGCTCTCCATTATAAAAAGTCCATTTTTAAAATTATGTTCTAAGAAATTCTTTAAATTAACATTTTGATTTAGAGAGTGAGTTTGATTATCCAAATTAAGAGAGTCAAACTCACTCTCTATAATTTAATGCATTCAAAGTATTTTAATTTTCGATGGAGACAAATAGTATAATAATTTATAAAAAAAGTTGGTGAAAATAAAAGATAGAGAAAAATAATAAATATTATTTTGGAGTAGTAAAATTAAGTTTTAATTATAAAGAACCTGTTGGAGTATTTCAAAAATTTTATTCTCTAAATTTATAGATGCTTTCTAAATTGTAGAATATACTCTTTAAAAATAGAGTATCCATTGGAGATACACTTTCAAAAAACTAAATTTGTATATGTTATAAGCTATTTATTAATAGGGTTAATTTTACTAATTTTTCACTCTATTTTATACTTAGTATCGTGTTGTCTCTACTGAACTTTAATTTGTTTTAGACTCACTAAACATCACAAAACGTTTCGTTTAGGTCATCGTCTCAAATTGAAATTCATTATTTATTCGATTTGACTTTCAATTTTTAACTGACTATTCTACTCATCTACAAAAATTCTTAACGATTTAATGACTTGGAATATACATAGGATTTTTGTTTAAAATGAATGTCATAACTCATCCACTGGTCTAAATGAAATGTTTTATAAATACGCGTCATTTTGAATAAAATTTACAAGATAATGTCGAAAAATAATTGTGATAGAAAGCTGCTTTTTTTTGCTTGCCAAAACTTGAATGCATTTGAAATAATTAATCTCAAAAGTTTCCATGAAATTTGTTAATATCAAATGGAGTTTCGTGAGCAAGCCATATTTTTACAATGTAGAATTCTTACATACTTCAATTTTTCGGGTCCAAAACTATTGATTGGGCACTTAGATGCATTGTGCACAATGTTAAAAGGCAAAATTTCTTAAATAGCACATAAAATGGAGTATAATCTATTTTGTTACCATCTTATATATAACTTCATTTTTTTATGTATGGATCATGGAGAAGATAAATGATACATTTTTTAATTAAAAAAAAAAAACTAAAAATTAGAAGTGTAAAGTGAATTGTGTCAATCACATTTACGTATCCTACTAGGTTGCCTCATGATGTGACATGCTATAAATTACATACCTATAAAACAGTTCTTAAATTAGATAAATTTCATTTGTTGTTATTCAACTTTCAATGAAATTTTAATTAAACTATTGCACTTTATTATATTGCGATTGGGTTAATAAACTTTAATTTAATTTCAAATATAACTAAACAAGCATTAGCATAGTGGGAAATGGTCCTTGTTCTAAAGCACCAATTCGGAAATTTTTTAAAAGTGTAGGTGCATTTATGTGAACCAGATGGGTCATGATAAACCAGTTGGAAAATCGTATAGGTTTAAGCAGTTAATGATCGGTTTCACGCGAACCTTCTAATCATGTAGCTAGCCCTAAGGCAAAACTGTCATTGATTTTCGAGTCGATTCAGTACGCCAGAATTTAAAACACAATAAATTTCAATTTCATCCAACCCTCACCTAGCAATTACGTCTGAGGTTAGAGTTGCTTTTTGTTCACGAGAAGTTCAACATCTCATACCACTACTTTCATAACATGTGTTGATTTAAATTCAATGAAGATCGGAAAAAATCTAAACATAATTCAATAGCCTAGGTTATAGGCAACCTGAAAATCGTTGTCACATTTATTATTTCGAACATCGAGTATCAAATCCTGCCACTAGTATCGTATGAACATTAAAAATATCGAACTATAGTTCATCAAAGACGGAAAAAATGTTTGAATTGAAATTGTGAAGTATGTTGTAGTTGACATAGAAATCAATTAAGAGAGTTAAAAGCCAAAAAGAAAAGAATTGCAAGGGAAGTGTACTCAAAATGCTCATAAACTCATAACGCAAGTCTTCGCATGAGCGATATGTGATACAATTAGGTTTAGCGAAAAGTAATTTTTGCTTTATAATTCACCGTTCGTGTAGTATTTAACTTTTCGTGTTAAATAAGCTCAAGTGGGTGTCCTTAATAAAAATTGTGATGAATTTTAAAAATTATTTTAATTGTAGGTGTTCTCAGTTGAGATTTTAATGAATTTTAATGAAATCCATTAAATTTTATGTGTCTCCAATTGAGATTTTAATGAAATTTAATGAAACCTTTTAAATTTTAGAGATTCTCAATGACTAGTGAATTTATAAATATTTCATTAATAGAGAGATTTTAAAATGTTTGACTAATTTCAAACTTAAAAAATATAATCAAATATTTTGAAATTTCACCAAATCTGATGAGAATTTTATGGGATTTTTAAAATCTATTCAAATCCACAAAATTCATTATGATTTATAATATTTTAAAATTCATCAAAATTTTAGTTGAGAACACCCGTGGAATATCTACTCATAAGTAAATAAATATAATTTTAAAACTAATAAAACTTTATTGATCAGAATTTGAAATAAGTAAGCTTCGAACCAAATATATTACTTTTATGTTTTAAGATTAGCCAAACGTACACTAATTTAGCTAGTGTTTTAAGGTAAGTTTTCCTCTTGAGTGTGTGTTGGCATTTGTAACGTACACATTATGATTCCCTGTGGATTGCTGTAATTTATAAAGGTCATTAAGCAATCTGATTCTTGATTTTCTATATATCATTTTTTCAATTCTTACCCCTTTCCAAAGAATTGTACCTTATATAAGTATCAACATCTGCCAAACTTTTCAATAAAAAAAACCATAATTTCAAAAGTTTTATATATTTTGCAGTATTTCACTTCAGATATGAGGTATGTACGCGCATCATCTTGATCTTCCTCTTCCTCTTCCTCTTCTTCTTCCCATCACCCAACACTTTGATTGAGCATATCTCTGTTTCATTAATTTAGGTGGATGTTAAGCTCTTTGAATACTTTCTTGACCTTCATTTAATTTGAGAAATTCTAGGTTTCGAAAAATAAATGAATTTAAATGGTATTCTCAATTGGGATTTTAAAAATCTTTTTAAATTGAGTTGTCCATAATCAAGATTTTAATGAAATTTATTAAAATCTTGGTGTCCATAACCGAGATTTTGATGAATTTCAATGAAATCATTTAAAATCTCGGCATTCTAGTGAATTTATAAGGATTTCATTAATAGAGAAATTTTGAAGTATGAATGAATTTCAAGCTTCAAATACACATAGTTTTCTTTGGAAATTTTACCATTTTTAATGAGATTCTTTTTAAATTTTATAAAAATTTATTCAAATTTACAAAATATATAATTTTTTAAAATTCATCAAAATCTCAATTCAGCTTCAATTATTTTACCAATGTTTTGTATTGATTCTGTTTTATTTTTCTAGGCTTGAAAAAAAAGTTCCAATAGAGCTTTTGGAAATAGTACTTGGCCCAATCATAGACACTATTTGAATGAATAATATTATTTAGTACCATTAATGTTATAAAACAATTTAGATGATACTACGTGATATGCTCAATTTAAAGTTAGAAATATGTGTCTCATTTAATTTTACATCTTATTTTATGTCACTTACTGGTGATGCTAAAATAGATTACTATAATCAAACTGGGATATTGATTTTTTTTTTTTTCCGTTAGATTTACACTTTTATCAACTGAATCATGCTACATGTACATTTAAATTAACACGTAGTTTGACATCCATATGAGTGGGTAGAATTCTATATTCTTTCCAAATAATGACCGAATTTTTTACATATAGACGGGTGTCAAACAAAGTGTACACCCATTTAATTCTTATCAACCAATACTTCCGTAAGGCCTTGAAAAACACAAATGCAATAGTATTACTCCACTTGTACACTTTTTGTGTATATAATGGATTACACCCCCTCACATGGAAGGGGGCTCACATACAATAAAATATATGTGGGCCCCCTCTATGTGAGGGAGGTGTAATGCATTATGTACACAAGAAGTGTACATGTAGCATCGCTCAATGCAATAATGGATTTTAAAACATTTTCAGTTTTTAATTATTGTTCAATATTATTAAACTCAAGTTGGGTTTAGATAAAAGTTAGATTTAATAGATTTTAATAAAAATTAATGAAATGTGTGATAAAAAAAAAAATTGTGGATCGCAAGAAATTTACGATTAAAATTAATTATTAATTTTAATTCAAATTTTTAACCGAACTAATTAATTTTAATTCAAAATTTTAACTGAGTGATCCCATTTTCCCCTAGGACCTTATCTTCTAAGGTACAGTTGCTCATAGCCATGGCCCTAATTTTGAGCCCTTCAAAATCAAATACGCGTTAACTTTCGGCGTTTGCACGGCATATTCATTGCCCAAATAACACATGTTCGCCGTCCATCACGATAGAAATTGATGAAATCTCAACTTTGTTTTTAATCATACATTTTATGATACCCACAATTTTTATCAACTTTTTAATCATATATTTCATTAACTTTTATTAAAATTTTAATTTTAACCAAACTAAATTTGGGTGCTTTTAGGTTATACAGTACTTGAGAAGATGTATATTTTCAATTTCTCCGTCCCTGGTTGGTAGGAATTAAATTTTAATATAAATTAAAGTCAATAATTAATTTTAATTACATATTCCATGAGACCCACAACTTTTTAACTATATATTTCATCAACCTTTTATCAAAATCTACTAAAAATATGATTTTAATCCCCACTATACATGATCTTAAACTTGCATTTACATTTATAGTAAATTGAATTGAAAAATCTCTTATAATATTATTTTGTCTTTTATACTCTCGACTTTTCTAAAGGGTATTTTAGTTCTTCAAATTTAAGCTTTCATATCAACATAGATCACTTGATATATAGCCCATGTTTGATATAGATAGAAATTAGATATATAGTAAATTGTGATAAAAATTGATGAAATGTGTAGTTAAAAAATTGTGAATCCCATATAATGCACGGTAAAAATTAATTGTTAATTTTGATTTAAATTTTAATTCAATTTCTTAGTTGAAACGAATAGAGGCATATTGTTTTTGTAGTTTCCATTGCTTATTTCTTGAATTCTAAATTTGATATTTTATTTCTTGATCCATAAAATTTCAAAGTTAAAATGTGTTGAGCTACTCTATGTCTGGCGTAGAAATTTGAATAATGTTATCTAATATCAACGATTTTGAACATCAATTCAAGTGTCAGTCAGCATATCACAAATTCTATTAAATAAGTCATAATTCATTGTATTTTAATTGAACATGTAATTAGGCCGTCGTTTGAGCCCCATTTTTCAGGAAAATGTATTTTGGAACAATGATTTTTTTGGAAAAGTGTGATTACAAAATAAAGATAAAAATTTGATGTACCTATAAAATTACTTTATGGAAAAATGTGTGGTTAAAATGAGTTTTGAAAAAATGGGAATCAAACATAAGCTTAATGTTTGTTAATCATCATGACGCTAAATTACATTACTCTAGAAATTTATAAAAAATATATATTTAATGATTTCATACCACCAATATCAGTTGTACCTAATAAATGAAAGTTGACTTTGAATAGTCAATTTTAATATTTATATAAATAGAGTAATATTATTCATAATTGTTTACTATGGTAGGTATTCTAAATGACAGTTTGTGATTTGATGTATTAATAAAGTTATTTTTTCTTGCCCCATGTATCAAATCACTAACCGCTATAGCCTATGTGTATATCATGTAGGTGCAACTGCGATAATGAGTAACTGTAAATAATGTTATTCATACAAATAAGTTTTTATAATTAATAGTCCATTCGTCTCATTTACAAACTTTCCTTCTTTCTTTATCCAATTTATAGTCTTATTTTTTTATTGAGAAAGTATTGTTCTGTTCGTTTAATAATATACCCTTATTTAAATTGTACAAATTTGAATTTACCTTCTTGAAATTATCGAGAAATCTACATACATTTTCTACTTCTTGAAAACATGGACAAAAACACATTTCCCACTTTATTTACTACTATGGAGGGAGTATATATTTTTGAAACATTGTAGATAACACGATTTATTTCCCCATTGAATTTATAGGATGTCGAATCCTCTCATTATATGGATGTTCTTCTTCTTTGTTTGCATCTGCAATATCTCCCATGCTGACGTGGGCACTGCCAGCTTCTACAATCCCCCTTATACACGTAAGTTCTCCTCTAACTGGGAATTTAGAATTCAACTGTTCTATTTGAGATTACTTTCCACTGATTCAAGAATGTGTATATATATACACACACACACACAAACTACATTTGTATCTATATGCAGCCACCGCGTGTTACGGCAGTGATCCTTCACAATTCCCGTCGAGCAACCTGTTCGCCGCCGCCGGAGAGGGGATATGGGACAATGGCGCTTCCTGTGGACGTCAGTACCTGGTTAGATGTATCAGCGCCGCCGTGCCCCACACTTGCATTCCGGGACAGACAATTCAAGTGAAGATAGTTGATCGGGCCCAAACTTCGGTTTCTCGGCCAACCAGAAAAGGAGTCACCATAGTACTATCAAATACAGCGTTTCGTGCAATTGGGAAACCGCCTGCGACTTCCATGAACATTGAACTTCAACAGTGAGTGTATCTAAAATTTGTCTCTTCTGAAATAAGTGATGCGGGAGAAGAAGACTTCCTTATGTGTGTGGAAGGTGCCAGTATACAAGTCTTCCTATAAATATTTTAAAGAGAAAATGAAATTATTTTCCCTAAACCCATTTTCAATCACGATTCTTCCAATAAAAAATTTTTCTTGCATATTCAACTACTTTTTAACCATATATTCTCCAAAAAATTATTATTACAAAATCTATTTTTCAAAAAATGGGACTCAAAAGCAAAGAAGATGCTTCTTCGTTATTAAAAATAACTTTTTAAAACTCCTTTTCTTGATAACGTATTTTTCGTCTAGTAGTTTTTTTAGTTGCTTTTTTCGATACCATATAAAGAAAAAGCACTTAATAAGTTGCTTTTAAGTATAATTAACCATGTCGTGTGTCGAAAAAAAAAATGTTTTCTTTACAAGAATTGCTTAGCAACTCATACCTGTTTCTATGGATCGTGAATTTCAAATACAATTAAATGTCACGATCAATAACTTTAAAGTCAATTTTATAAATTCTTTTTCACCATCTTATTCCATTCGTTATTAACAACAATTCAATTTTGTTGTTCTGTACAGGATTTGAGGCGGATATGAAAGTTCATGAAGAAACCGGCTTGATTAGTTTCTAGAGAATGGTTGTAATAATGTTGATTAGCAAATTATTAATTCGCGTTCTTAATTGTCTCCACAGTCTCTGTCTTCCTTTATTCACAGTGATATTTTTTTTTAAAAAAATACGTCAAAGCTTTTATGAGATTATAAGTTGATGTTGATGGATTTCTTGAAATTTGCAGTTAAAAATGAAAAAAAACTATGAATTCAATTAAATGTGTGATTAAAAATGAAGTTTGACTAATTTATAATCTCAAAAAGCAACCAGGAATTGATTAAGTTTCTTTGCAAGAGAAAGTGGGCAGAAATCCACACTAAAATGGTTGTTGCAAATCTTCAACCTCTCTTTGAAATGGGATTTGATAACATGACAAATTTAGGGTAAATTTGGTTATAAAAAAATAAACATACAACAATAAAACATGTCACACCTTTTTTTTTTTTTTTTTGTATGACCGTGGATGTCTAATGACATTTCAACCATAGTGCTAGCATGTAAGTACATTTCACCTTATATCATTGGAGGCATAACTTGCGATTTACTTCATTCACCAAGGCTCATAATAAGACAGGTGGAGACGTCAATAATGAAGCGTAATAAAAAAAAAAAAAGAGTGCGTTTCACTGTCCAATATTTTATACTCTTAATTGATTGCTGTGGTCGACCACACATGTCATCATGGCACCTAAATTGCAGCTGTAATTTAGGAAATGATTGCATGATTTCAAATAATCATTACTAGTTGGTGATTGACCAAGAGTGAGGTGCTGACGTCACCAATGCCACTTGTTGTTCTAGAAGTGGCTAATCATTAGGTGAACTCAGTTTGTCAGTAATTATGAGAAATTAATCTAGTTGTACAAAGTTTGTTTACAAAATTTGTTTCTAGAGTAAGTGTTAGCAAAATCCAAACTATTGGTTTCCATTGATTAAAAAAATTGTTTTGCAAACGATTGGTCTAGATATTGTTTTGTAAACGAAGTTTGTCAATCTAATTTGTACAAATAGCATGATTCAATTGTGAATCATGATGTTTCCTCCGATTACGACAATCATTGTCTGAGCTGCACCTCTTATGTATGTCTGACCTTCATGTTCATGTAGTTCAACATTGGTCCTTCAATCTCTTCTTAGTCGAGATGCGAGATCAGATAACACAACAAGTTAATAGTCGATTCTCCACATGAACTTGGAACGTCATGAAATATACACATTGTTTTGTTTAGTTAAAAAGCAGATTTTTAGTAAATTTTGATAAAAGTAAATGAAATGTGTCGTTAAGAAATTGTAGATTCCATAATCAATGGCATAGTTGACGACCCCCAAAATAGTAAAAATAGTGATGTAACATGCGTAATTTTGTAGTTATTAATTTTCAGATTAAAATTATATTCCAAATTAAAGTATAGATATTTAGAAGATCGAGAGCGCAAATTGCATCTCGTAACAGCATAATTGGTGGCGCAAATTGCACGGTGAAACTTGTGAATCTTTTAGGAATTGCCATCTGTGGACAGCCGAAAATGGAGACTAGTTTAATTATAAATGGGAAATTTACATACGTGGTCCTTAATATATTGATCCAAGTGTAACTTCACCTCAAATTTCGTATACTAATCTTATAGCACTAGAGTCTAGTAGTAAAACTATTTTTGATTTTCGTGAAAATATGATTAGGATGAAACCTTATGAAAATTGAAATGATGCCCAAAGCAAATGTGAAAGAATGTTAGATAGTAAATATTATCTATTTGCATTCCTATTGTTCATTTTGAAAATGTTATGTCAACTTCGAGGCAACATCACATGATCGATATTAGCTAAAAAGTTTGCAAAATAGTATTTGAGCTAAAAGATCTTCAAATGAATTCAGTAGCTTCTTAGTAAGTATTCATATCTAAAATCGACTTATTCAAGCTTATACTCGATTAATTCAAAATTTGTTAAAGTTTATTGAGTTATCAAATTCTAATGTAGAATACTACAACTTTATTATAAGATACATGTAGAGATTATTGTAAGTTTGTAACTATCTCCGACATGTTCGTTTGATTAATATTATACTCTGGTTGACCATGTACTTCACCAATAAAAAGTATCATTTGAACAATTGATCGATAAAATCAATCTTGAAAACCAGTATAATTTTTAAGAAGAACAAATGGTGTCAAAAAGATAGGGGAATGGCTCGACTATTCAAAAATCCTAAACTTTAGAATTTGACTTTCTTTTCTTTTTATTGGACAAAATTGATTTGAACTTTCATATTTGACATTTAAAAAAAAAAAATATGGAAAAAGTTGTATGTCCCAAGATTTAATCCCGGGTTGTGTGGCAAAACTCATTTAATATACACAAGTCATTTGAAAAGTTCTAAACAATTTGACCATCTTTCGTTTTCTCTTCAATTTACCTAAACCTAACTTTGCAGCCGAATCAAAATTTTGTATATTTTATCTTCAACTTGCCAATCATTTACAGTAGTCAAAAAAACCCTCTAAAATTAATGTTTAAAATAGTTACAACGGTCATAGCTCGTGGAAAAAATATCTAAGAAATAAATTATTTTGTATATTCAATTATATTTAGTCCAGTATTTTAAATTCCCGTTAAAAAAAAATTCGATAATCTAGAAAAAGCAATCTAGTGGTCTCTATCAATATGCATGAACAACTTTCCTACTTCTTGTTTACTTTGTAAATTCTTGGGTTTCCATTAGTCTTATTGCCTTCTAGACTTATAGAAAGTTCTGTGTACGGAAATCAATTTTAGGTTATCAAATGTTTGACCATATATAATTAGAATAGAATTTCCACATATTAATGGGAAAATTGCAGTCACGGTATCAAACATTTCACTATTATACATACTTGATCCAAATCTTTAATTTGTGGCACTCATGGTACCAAACATTTCAAAAACTCGCATCTAGAATTCAAATTAACAGAAACCGTTAGTTTCACTGTTAGTTGATCAAAAATAAAAAATCTGACCAAATGTTGACTAATGTTCAAAGGGTAAAAGGGTAACTTCACATTTTTCATATAACAAACTAAAATAAAATAATTAAATTCAAAAAATGTTGACTAATTATTTTATTTTAGTTTGTTCTATGAAAAATGTTAAGTTATCCTTTTGCCCTTAAACATCAGTCAACATTTGTTCAGATTTTTTATTATTGGTCAACTATCAGAGAAACTAACGGTTTCTGTTAATTTGGACTCCATATGCGAGTTTTAAAATGTTTAATATCGTGATTATCACAAATTAAAGGTTTGTGTCAAGTATGCATAAAAGTGAAATGTTTGGTACTGTGACTGTAATTTTCCCTATATTAATTAGGTGGTCCTAAAAAGAGACTTCATTTGATGTAAAACTAAAATTAATTATCTTATGAATGACAATTTTTTGTTTACTTTGTTATACAAATGCAGCAATCATCTAATCATCAAGATTTTACTTTTAATTGTTAATGTTGTTGAAGTCTATGCTTGTGAGAAGCTTCTCTTACTTAGAAACTAATTAACTCGAATAATAAAATAGTTTAAAGATTATTCTCATTGGTAATAAGATATATAATTTGTCTCAATTATGCTCTTAGAACATCTTCAATAGTAGTGTAAAATAGATTTAAATTGTGATATAGATCTCCAAAGAGATCGAAAACCTCTTCAATTAAGAGATGCAAATGAATGAACTTATTAAACTTGAACCCATAATTACCTTTCGACAATCAAGATGAGCAATCAATACATCTATCTTTGTTTATTTATCTTTCATTGATGCACCTCAATTGAGATTTGGTCATTCCTATCTAAGCCCTACAATGTAGCCTAAAAGAAGTTAGAATATAGAGTTAAACTCTTTTGCTAGAAAGAAATTTGGATGTTTCGGAAAAGATAATATTAAAAGTTTAAAATTTTGTGAAGACTGTGTCATTGGAAAACAAAATAAGCTACCTTTTAAAATAGGAATTATTTACATATTAAACTTTGGGGTCTAGTATCAATAAGTACTTTGAGTGGATTTATATTCTATCTACTGATTGTAGATATTTTTTCAAGAAAATTTTGGATATTTCTTTTAAAAACTAAATTTGACACCTTCTAAAATTTTAAACAATGGAAATTGATGATTGAAAATCAAAGCACTTAGAACAAATAATAGGCTTAAGTCTTGTAATACTGAATTTGATCTTTTTTGTAAAGAATTTGGCATTTTAAGGCATAGAACAACAACATACACTCAAAATGGAGTTGTTGAGAGAATGAATAGAACTTTACTTGAAAATGTTAGATATATGTTGTTAAGTTCTGGACTTCCAAAACTGTTTCAGCGTGAAGTTTTAAAAACTGCCACTTATATGATTAATATGATTCATTCTAGTGCTATTGATTTTCAAATCCCTGAATCACTATGGTCTGGAAAGTCCTTAGATTATTCCAAACTTAAGGTTTTTGGATGTACTGCATATTCTCATCAAAATGAAGGCAAACTTGAATTCATATCTTTAAAATGTGTTTTTTTGGATTACAGTGAAGAGTCTAAGTGATGTAGGCTTTAGCTAGGAGAACAAAATGGGTGTAGGCTTTAGCTAGGAGAACAAAATGGGTTTAAAGTTATTATAAGCAAAAATGATATCTTTAATGAAGATGTTTTTCCTTGCAATGGTTCTGCAAACCAAAAACTACCTGAATTTGTTGTTGTTAAATAATTGTTTTGGAAAATAATAGAGATAATTCTACTGAACCTAATGATTTGATTGAGGTGGAGATTACTCAATCTGATATAGATTAAGCTCATGATGAATCGGAATCTGATTATAAAACACAGAATAATACTCTTGCAGACTATCAGTTAACTAGCGATAAAGCTAAATTGGAACCTGTCAATTCTAAACCTACAACTCTTGAAGAGAATATTAATTGCAAAGAATCCAAACTTTGGATGGAAGCCATGAAAGAAGAAATAGACTCCTTAATTAAAAATAAGACATGAATTTTGGTCAATAAGCCTAATGATCAAAAGTTGTTGATTGTAAATGGGTCTACAAAGTGAAAGATGATGAACCTAATGCTGAAGGTAAAAGATATAAGGCCAGACTTGTGATTAAAGGGTTTACTCAAATGAAGGGTGTAGATTATATGGAATCTTCGCACTTTTTAAATATACCTCTATTAGAATCTTGCTTGCTCTTTTTGCTCATTTCAACTGAGAATTGGACTAGCTTGATGTTAAAACTATATTCTTAAATGGTGACCTAAAAGAAACAATTTATATGAATCAGTCAATGGGTTTTGAACTGAATTCTAATCTTGAAAAAGTTTGTCTATTAAAGAAGTCTCTTTATGGCCTGAAGCAAGCACCTAGACAATGGTATATGAAATTCAACTCATATGTTCAAAACATGTTTTTCTAAGAGCAATTTTGATTCATGTTTCTATTTCAAAAGGTCAAGTGGACCTGTTTCTATTTACCTATTCTTATATGTTGATGATATGCTTCTTGCTTTCCATGATAGATCTGAAATTGATTTTGTTAAATCAAGATTAAAAACTGAATTTGAAATGAAAGATCTAGGACAAGCTAAAATGATTTTAAGAATGGAAATAAAAAGTAATAGAAGTAACTATGTGCCTTATGTGAATCAATCTTCTTATGTGAAAAAGGTTTTAGAAAAAATTTCTATGATTGAATGTAAACTTACCTAGTGCAAATCATTTTAAATTGTCAGGGGAACAATCTCCTAAAACTGATAATGAACTTGATAGGATAAGAAAAATATCTTATGCAAATGTTGTTGGTTCTATTATGTGTCTTATGATATGTACTAGATCTGATTTAGCTCATGGTATCAATATTTTGAGTAGATTTATGGCTAACCCAGGTGAAACTCATTGGTTAGCAATAAAATGGATGTTAAGATACTTAAAGGGCTCACGTGACTTAGGTTTAAAATCTCAAAGGTGTAATCTTAAAAGAATATATTGATTCTGAATTTGCTGGTGAATTAGATAAAAGAAGATTCGCGCCTTCTTATGTTTTTACTCTTTGTAATGGCTATATAAGTTGGAAGTCCTAGCTACAAAGACTTGTAGCCCTATCCTCTATTGAAACTAAATATATTGCAGCATGTGATGCTGTGAAATAAACACTTTGATTGGGAGGTTTATTCACTGAAATTGGTTTCATAAATGAAGTAGTTAGAATTTTTACAAATAATCAAAGCGCCATATATTTAAGTAGAAATCCTGTATAGTATGATAGAACTAAGCATGTAGATATTAAATTTCATTTTGTAAGAAACATGGTTGAAAAGGTATGATTAATATGGTAAAAATTCTATCTAAGTATGATCATTCTGATATTGGTACTAAAAATCTGCTTTTGAACAAGTACAAGAATTGTTTGACAATTCTGAACATCCCATGAAGGTAATCTGTTTAGTAAGGGTTTTTTTTTTTTACTGAGTTCGTGTTGAATTTACACTATCTTTTTTTTTTAAGAGCAAATGAAACTTGTTAGTAGCGTCTTAGATTCCACTTAAATGATCCATGATTAATAGTTCAACAAGGTGGAGATAGTTGGATTTGAGCCTGGTGCTTCACTATTCATTTGGTCCTTATCTTTTGTTGTTGGGTTGCTTTTACTTGGGCCATTTATATATGATTGTAGGTTCTGATCCATTTTACCAAAATCGTGTGTTTGAAGCACGACTTTGAGCTTTTGGACTCCTTTGATCTAGACCCTTCATTTGGTGAAATTGTGATCGTTTGATTTGTGGTACTTTACCAAAGCATATAAATCTCTCTCTCTCGTGGTTGGAAGCAATTTCTGAGTGATTGGTTTTGTTAGGGTTTTTTCGTTTGATTCTTTCTTTGTAATCATTGGTGTTCTCTCTATAAATTATTAAAGTCTTGGTTATGATTGTTTTTGGTAAATAATCGTTTGAGAGGGATTGAATATATTACTTGAACTTTATGTTAAAAAAGAAGCGAGAGAAAATATTTGGACTATTTCTTGGTGAATTGATAGTGAAATCGAGAGTAATTTACTTGCAGATACTTAATGGATGAGTAGGAACATCCAGGTCCTTAGTGGCGAAAAATTCTTCGCGTTCTTTTCATTTTCTGCAAAATTTATACCGTCTACAAATCGTTATCGTTAATCATTGAATAATACGATTCTAAGATGAAGACAACAGTTCGACAAGGTTAGGAAATTTCGGATGCATTAGACCATTAACCATAACAGTAATATTCGGAACGACACGAATTGGGGAGGTAAAAACAATATATACATTATTAAATAGGAGATGATCGGAGTCAATACTATAGTAGTGCCATATTAACATATGGCAAGTAATTAACAAATAGAAAACTCAAGTCAAGACTGGTGATTTCTTTCATGTGAATGGATAAAAAGTACATAAAATAAACAAGAACGCATATGAACCCCAATCCTTTGACACAGTTAAGATTTATATTATTATTATTACGAAACTGTAAGGAATAAGGCTCAATTTCCATGAGTAAATAAAATCGTGCAAATATCACGGACACTTTGACAAATTCAAAGAATAAAAGTCCTAACACAAAAACTGACAGAAATGACAAGAAAGATCCCATTTTTTTTTACTAATTCTATGGCCTAGAAAATCGAAGAAATGGAAATTCAAGAACGTGTTTTGAAAAATATATACCCTAGAAAAAGAAAATTAACATAAGAAATTGATACCCATGTTTGTCTATCAGCAAATCTCTTCATATTTCATCTTCTTTAACGATATCAATCAATAATTTTAAACAGATTAATACGAACCATCCATATTGCTAATCCTATATCTTGACCTATAAAAACAAGAACAATGAAAACTCAGCAAAAAAAGTTCTGCACTCGACTCGAGCCCACATTTTTTTTTTTTTTTTTCAAATTTCATTAGCTTTTCACGCCAACAATACATTTGTAGAAATACACGATAGTGAAACAATAACTTAGTGAGAGAGAGAGAGAGACCTCAGAATAAAGAAAATTCAAGAGGAACAATAAAAAAAGAACCAAATTCCCGTGCTTATTATTGTTTTGAGAATTAACAATAATATTCAGTATTCTAAAAAACATGCGCCGCCCAGAGGGAGAGAGCATGAAAAAGGGACCTCAGAATAAAGAAAATTCAAGAGGAACGAATAAAAAAAATATCAAATTCTCGTGGTTATTATTGTTTTGAGAATTAATAATAATATTCAATATTCTAAAATACTTGTCTAGGCGGCACCTAGGCTCAAAGTTCAGACAAACCGTCTCGCTTCAAGTCTAGATTTTTTTTCCCCAATTCCTAAATTGTTAAATTTTTTCATTCATTTATTTCGTCTCCCGTAGATGGCTTTATTAGTTTTTTTTTTTTTTAAATTAAATTCTTTTATTTGACTTTAGCTTATTATTATTTTAAAAAAACCTTTTCATTAGACTTTAATTTCAAATTTTTAAAAGATTTTATTTGTACAAAAGTTAAAAATGACTTTATGTAAATAGTAAAATAAAATTTTAAGTTATTATTTTATTTATTTCATGTAATTATGATATTAAATTAAATTTCATTACATTTCATTTTTCTCTCTTATTTTCAACCACACAATCTTCCATAAAATAATATTACACGTAAATTGAAAAAATTTCCTATCTTTTCAACCACTCATTTTTAAAAAAAAAAACATTATTCCTCCCATTTTCATTCCAAAAAATGGGGACCAAACAGGGGCTAAAACTCATTTTATTACAAACTACAAAAGTATGTATGAAATTCTTATAAATCTATTAAGTAGGACTTGTCTCGTTGAAAATTGAAATTATGAAACATATTCTAATTTTTTCATTTGAAAAACTTGAAAATTGTATAATTGACTAATGGTATGAGTTATTAAGTAAATATTGTGTTTTATATTTTCAGATGTTTAATATGTATTATTTTAATTATTAAATAATTTTTAAAATGATTAAAAATTTAAAATAATATTATAAATAAGAAAACTTTTTTTTTTCCGCCTAAACTTCACCTAGACTCGCTTAAACTCGTAAAGCTTGAAGTTTCGGCTCCATACCTAACCACGCTTTACGCTTTTTACAACACTAATAATAATTAAACAACTTTTTCAGTCGGCAAAATGCTGCCAGAGAAGAATTTCATAGTTAGAATTATTTGATATATTTTTTATGTTAGCATTCTAGGATCGCCTAGAAAATTGAGTTTTTGAAATGAACATTATTACGAGCACCATTATATTTGTTTTTTTGAATATATAAATATTATTCACTTATCTACATTTTATTTTTATCTCTTTATAATTTAAAATATGTATAATCACTTCCCAAATAATGGAATTGTGTGACATGAATCTTCTAGGAATTATAATTTGTGCCTTTGCGGATATATAATTTTTTTTTTCTTCATTAAAGATGATTATCAATCTATGTGGTAGGTGATGTTCTATAAAATGGTAATAATCAAATGCAGAAATTTATTCGATCTTACTTGTACCTAGCACCAATCTATATGACCGTAATATTTAGACTTGTGTACATGGTTATATAATAATGTTTTATGGTGCATTTAAGTAAGTACGATGAATTAACAATCTAAATAACTTAATTTGTTTATGTTATAAGCCATATATAAATAGGGTTAATTTTACTAGTGTCCACTCTTTTTTATACTTAGTATCGTATTGCCTACTTAACTTTAATTTGTTTCAACCTCATGACTGAACATCACAAAACGTTTCATTTAGGTTACCGTCTCAGATTGAAATTCATTATTTATTTGATTTGGCATTCAATATTTAATTGGCCATTCTACGTATCCACAAAAAAGATTTTTTAGTAGATTGTGATGGAAGTTTTTGAAATATGTGGTTGAAAAGTTGTGGAACCCATGAAAGATGTGGTTTATATTGATTGTTTGACTTTGACTTAGATTAAAATCAGGTTTTAATTGGTACCAACTAAATCAGTGGTCTAAATGAAATGTTTTGTAAATAAATGTCGTTCTGATTTTTTTAAAGAAAATATAGAAGACAATTCCAAAAATAATTGTGTTCGAAAGCTACTTTTGTGCTTGCCAAAACTTGAATGCATTTGAAATAATTAATCTCAAAAGTTTTCATGAAATTTGTTAATATCATATTGAGTTTCGTGAGCAAGACATGTATTTACAATATAGAATTCTTACATAATTCCATTTTTCGGATCCAAAACTATTGATGGGACACTTAGATGCATTTGTACAATGTTAAAAGGCAAAATCTCTTAAATAGCGCATAAAATGGAGTATAATATATTTTGTTACCATCTTATATATATAACTTCAATTTTTATTATTGGTTTTTTTGGATCATGGAGAAGATAAATGATACATTTTTAAATGATTTTTCTTTTAAAAGAAAAAAAATAGAAGAATAAAGTGAATCATGTCAATCATTTTTACCTATCCTACTAGGTTGCCTCATGATCTAACATGCTATAGATACTTACCTATAAAATAGTTTTTAAATTAGATAAATTTCATTTGTTGTTAGTCTACTTTTATTGGAATTTTAATTTATCGAATTGAGTTAATGAACTTCAATTTAATTTCAAATATAACTAAATAAGCATTAGCGTAGTGGGAAATGGTCCTAGTTTTAAAAAGGGTCACGCGTTTTATATGTGAACCAGACGGGTCAAAATAAACCAAATGAAAAATCATCTGAATTTGAACAGTTAATGATTGATGTCATGCGCACCATCTAATCAAGTACCTATCCCTTTGTCAAACTAGTAATCAGGTTTCGAGTCGATCAAGTGGGACTAGGTTTTGAAACACGGTAATTTTCAATTTCATCTAACCCTAACCCAGCATCTCATCTCACTACTTTCATAACGCGTGTTGATTTAAATTCAGTGAAGATCGGAAAAAAAAAAAATCAAACTTAATTAATAGCCTAGGTTATAAGCACACTCAAAATTGTTGTCACATTTATTATTTTGGACATCAAATATCAAATCCTACCACCAATAGATTGAACATGAGAAATATAGAACTATAGTTCATCAAAGGCGAAAAAAAATTGTTTGAATTTAAAATGTGAAGTACATTGGAGTTGACATAGAAATCAATTAAGAGAGTTAAAAGCCAAAAAGAAAAAGGATTGTAAGGGGAGAGTTCTCAAAATGCTCGTAAATTCATAAGCCAAGTCTTCGCATGAGCGATACGAGATATAAATCAGGTTTTAACAAAGGGAAAGTTGCTTATATTGCTTTACATTTCACCGTTTCTGATGTATTTAACTTTTAGTGTTAAATAAGCTTAAAATATCTACTCGTAAGTAAATAAATATAATTTTAAAATAAATAAACCTTTATTAATCAGAATTTGAAATAAGTAAGTTTTGAACCAAATATATTACTTTTAAGATTATCCAAACGTAAACTAATTTAGCTAGTGTTTGAAGGTAAGTTTTCCTCTGCGTGTTGTGTTGGCGTTTGTAACGTACACATTATTAATACCGTGTGAATTGCTATAATTTGGAAAGGTAATTAAGCAATCTGATTCTTGATTTTCTATATATCATTTTTCGATTTCTTACCCCTTTCCAAAGAATCATACCTTATATAAGTTTCAACATCAATCATACTTTTCATAAAGCCCATAATTTCAAGAATTTCATATTTTTTTTCGGTATTTCAATTCAAATATGAGGTACGTACACGCTTCATTTTCATCTTCCTCTTCCTCTTCCTCTTCCTCTTCCCGTCCCCCACCACTTTGATTGAAAATATCTCTATTTCATTGATTTAGGTGGTTGTTTGGTTCAGTTTTTCTTCTCTTTTAATGCTTTCTTGACTTTTATTTAAGTTATTTTTCATTTTTGAAAATGATATTGTCGACCTATGATTTGATAATAGAAAGTAGAAACTAAAGTAAAAGCAGATTCCTGTAGTTATTTAATCTGATAAATCCTACGTCGAAAACAAACGAATTGAAGTATCAATTTTATTTTTCTTCAATTATTGTGCCGATGTTTTGTCTTGATAATGTTTTATTTTCCTAGGCTTGAAAAAATGTCCCAATAGGGCTTCTCGAAATAGTATTCGAACGAACAATATTATCTAATACAACTGATGCTATAACATCAATTTAGATTATACTATATGATAGGCTCGATCAAAAGTAAAATTATGTCACTCATTTAATTTTACATTTTATTTAATGTCACCTGTAATGAATCTGTACCAGAGATTACTCTATTTGTTCGGGACATGGTTTTTTTTTTTTTTTAACAACCAATACTTTTGTGCAGTCTTAAAAAGTATTAATACAATAATAAATGTGATTTTTAAACTTTTTCAGTTTAATTCTTGTTCAATATTATTAAGCTCATGTTTCATTTAGATAATAAAAAAAAAATTTGATTTTTAGTAGATTTTGAAAAAAAAAAAAAATATATATATATATATATATATGTATATGTATATGTATATGTATAGCATGAAATTTGTGATCATAATTAATTATTGACAATTCAAATTTTTAAATGTACCAAACAGAGCTAAACATCCCATTTTCCCCCTTATCATGGTATATCCTGGCCGTAGGATCTTCCAATGTACAGTTGCTCATAGCTATTGCCGTAATTTTGAACCCGTCAAAATAGACTCCGCGTTAGCTTTCGGCGTCATGGAATATTCATTGCCCAATAATATATGCCATGCCAGCCTGCCGTCCAACTTTTAGCCCATGTCCGAGATCATTTTTGGGTTAAAATGTATTCTTGATAAGTCTTTTTTTTTTTTAATGGATGAATTAAAAATAAGATAAAAATTAAATTTACGTGTAAAATTATTTTATGAGAGAACGTGTGGTTAAAAATAAATTTTAAAAAAAGGGGAGCCCAAACAGAGGACTTGACTTTTGTTTGATCTTATTTTTAAATATATATTTTATGAAATTCACAATTTTTTTGTTAACTTTTTATTCATTCATTCAATTAATTTTTACCAAAATCTATTAAAAAACTAATTTTTAATAAAACTAAATCAAATAGGGACTTAGATCGACTCTACAACTAACTAGGGTTCCCACTTAACAACTACGTGACTCTATCGAGCGCCTGTTTGGAGACAATTTTCACAAAATTAGAATGAAAATTTGACCCGTTGGAATGTGGGTCCCCTTTGTTAGCTGTAATTTTTTACTCAATTTTTTGTTACATTACCACATATACCCTTCATTCTATTTTGAATGAATTATTGTTGAAAAGGAGATATGGGTAATTTTATAAACTTCGGTAAAAAATTGCGGCTCAAATTAGCTACAAATGGTGCTAACATGTACTATAACGGTTACATTTTATATTAAAATTGGGGCAAAATAGCTCCCAAACAGGGGCTGATTCACTGATTTTACTTTGTGAATCTTGGAGTTGAGATTTTAATTATGTACCAGGTACCAAAATTTGGGAGCTTTTAGGTTATACAGTATTTGAGAGGATGTATATTTTCAATTTTTCAACTACACATTTCATTAACTTTTATCAGATTTTACTAAAATTTAATTTTAATCCTCACTAAACATGATCTTAAATTCGCATTTATTTTTATGGTAAATTGAACTTTAAAATGTCAAATAGTACTATTTTGTCTTTTATATAGAATTTTTCTTGACAGAAAATTTTTGTACCTTTCATGGGTAGGCCCCCATGTGAATATTTTATTGTCAAAAAAATCATCCACCCACCCCTATTGTGTTTTTTTTTGTAAGAGTTCTGTAAACCATTTTTTCTGTACATGTAGGATGGTTGTTAGGGATGACAATTTAACCCGCCCCGTCTCGATCGTATCCGACGAGTTGGTGGGGCGGGGCGGAGTGTAAAGGGTTGCCTCGTGGAGGGGAGAGGATGCCCCACCCCGAACTCGTCCAGTGATAAAAATAATAAAAAATAAAATTTTAATAAATGGTTAGTTTTAAGATATTGTTGAATGTATTTACAATTTTTTAACATGTTTCTAATCCACAATTATATTACATAATTGTTAATTTAAAATTTTACATAACTAACAATTGTTTATATAATTTATAAATTCGGTCATTCAATCTTTTTATTATAATTAAATTATATAATCTGAAATTATGAATCATGATAGTTAAATAAATATGTTTTGCTTATGAAAGATTTATACCAATTAATCAAAGTAAGTTAATATATTGATCGAAAATATTAGAAATTTTTTAAAAATATATGGAATGATTTTTAGATTTTGGGTTAAGGGTTGAACTTTAAATAATAACATAACTCGAATTTTTGAAAATGTAAAAAAAAAAAATAATAAAATTAAATGGGGGCAACAAACGGGGCAAATTCTTGTTCCGTCTCCGCTCCGATCCGTCCCGCACCTCGCTCCATCCCATTTAAGGCAGGGTGGGGCGAAGTTGGAGGATGGTAGAATAGGGTGGGGTAGAGGTGCCCGGCCCCAAACCTGGCGTATTGTCATTCCTAATAGTTGTTGATCAAATATGTTTATAATGTACTATGAATAAAAAATAATAATGGAGAATCAAATCATCCATGCTAAATATGCTTTATGATTAAGTGATAAAGTATTGGATCCCTTTACATTTTAAATGTTTACAAAAAGGAATGCTTCTAGACTTGTTACTTTTCACTCCACTATCTGGCCCCCCTTTCATTTAGCATTATTCTTCACTCCAATCACAAGCAAAGTCAAACAGGGAAAAGTATCTTGATGCTCATGCGAAAAGGAAATTGATTCCATGCTTCTTCTTCGGCTTCTGCTTCAGCTGTTGCTGTTACTGCTTCTGCTTCTTCTTCTTCTTCTTCTTCTTCTTCTTCTTATTATTATTTTCATTTTCTTTTCTTTTTTTAATTATAGTCCAACCCCTAGACATTTCAAAATGGTCTTTTAGTTCTTCAAGAATAGCTCAATTGGTCAGACATTATATTTGCTCCCTAATGACCATCAGTTCAAGTCTTCTCAGAGTCATTGAAGTGAGTATCTTAATGTAAATTTTAGGGCCCCCGTGAAATTAGTTGAAGTGCGCGTAAGTTGGTTCAAACATCCACGATCATTAAAAAAAATGGTTCTTCAAATTTAACCTTTTGTATCAACAAGATCACTTGATATATAGTCCCTATTTGGTATAAATATTAAACTTGTAATAGATTTTGATAAAAATTGATGAAATATATGGTTAAAAAAATTTGAATTCATGAAATGTATGATTAAAATTAATTGTTAATTTTAACTTAAATTTTAATAATTTTTTTGCTGTACCAAATAGGGACATGTTTTTGTAGTTTCCATTGCTTATTTATTGAATTCTAAATTTAATATTTTATTTCTTGATCAATTAATTTTAATTTTATTTAGCACTACTGATATTTAACATCAGTTTAAGTGATATCACTAATAACATTAGGTTACTTGTTCAATTAAATATTATAAATTATTGTCTATTTAATAAAATCTACGATATGCTAACACTTAAACTTTTGTTCAATATCACTGATGCTAGGTAACATCTTTCTAAATTTATGCGGTAGAATATGTTGAGCTACTTCTACGTCAGGCGGAGAATTTTATAAAAGAATTGATACCTAATAAAATTTAAGTTGACTTTGAATGGTCAATTCCAATTTATATACCTACAAGTTTTTAATTAATATATGTTGTTAAAACATTGTAGATAAACGATTTTTTTTCCCCATTGAACTTATAGGATGTCAAGTCCTCTCGTCATATGGACGTTCTTCTTCTTCGTCGTCGTTTGCCTCTGCAATATCTCCCATGCTGACGTGGGCACCGCCAGCTTCTACGATCCCCCTTATACGCGTAAGTTCTCCTCCAACTGAGAATTTAGAATTTAACTGTTCTGTTTGAGATTACTTTCCACTGATTCAAGAATGTATATATATATATATACTGCATTTGTATCTATGTGCAGCCACCGCGTGTTACGGAAGTGATCCTTCACAATTCCCGTCGAGCAACCTGTTCGCCGCCGCCGGAGAGGGGATATGGGACAATGGCGCTTCCTGTGGACGTCAGTACTTGGTGAGATGTATCAGCGCCGCCGTGCCCAACACTTGCATTCCGGGACAGACAATTCAAGTGAAGATAGTTGATCGGGCTCAAACTTCGGTTTCTCCGCCAAACAAGGGAGGAGTCACCATAGTACTATCAAATACAGCGTTTGGCACAATCGGTAATCCGCCAGCAACTTCCATGAACATTGAAATTCAACAGTGAGTATATCTATCTAAAATTTGTCTCTTCTGAATAAGTATCCAATTGATGACATAAACTTGCAATAAATGATACGGGAGAAGACGACTTCCTTATGCGTGTGGAAGCTGCCAATATTCAAGTCTTCCTATAAATAATTTAAAGAGAGAACAATTTTTTTTTTTTTTTTTGGCAGTAAACTCATTTTCAGTCGCAATCTTCCCAATAAAATAAATATTACATGTAAATTTAACTACTTTTTAATCCTACATTGTCCAAAAAAATTACTTTTACAAAATCTATTCTTCAAAACCAATGGGACTCAAAAAGAAAAGATGATTTTTATTCGTTCTTAAAAATAACTTTTTTAAACTCCTTTTCTTGATAACGTATTTTTCGTCTAGTAATTTTTTAGTTGCTTTTTTCGATAGCATGTAAAGACATATTGTAAAGAAAAAGCAGTTAATAAGTTACTTTTAAGTATAATTAACCATGTCGTGTGTTGAAAAAAAAAATGTTTTCTTTAGAAGAATTGCTCAGTAACTCATACCTATTTCTATGGATCGGGAATTTAAAATACATTTAAAGGGTGTTTGGTGGAAATTAAAATTAGATTTTTTTTAAATTGTGATAGAAGTTTTTGAAATGTGTGCTTGAAAAGTCGTGAAACCCATAAAAAATGTGGTTAATATTGATTGTTTGACTTTGACTTAGATTAAAATCAGATTTTAATCCGAATCAAACAGGAGTTCGCGATCAATAAATTTAAAGTCAATTATATAAATTCCTTTTCACCATCTTATTCCATTCGTTGCTAACCACAAATCAAATTTTGTTGTTATGTGCAGGGTTTGAGGTGGATATGAAAGTTCATGAAGAAGCCGGCTTGAATAGTTTCTAGAAAATGTTATTAATTTGAGTACTTAATTGTCTCCTGTCTTTATCCTCCTTTATTTTCAGTAATTTTTCTTTAAATTTGTTCTTTTCAGTTTTTTACATTACGTGCGAAGTTTTAGTCGAAGCTATTTGAGGTTATAAGTTGATGAATCTTTTGAAATCTGTGGTAAAAAATGAATTGTGAATTCAATTAAATATGTGATTAAAAATAAAATTTGGCGGCTTATAATCTCAAAGAACGAATAAGATTTGATTAAGTTCCTGTAAGAAAAAGTAGGCAGAAATCCACACTAAAATGGTTGTTGGGAATCATTAACCTCTCTTTGAAATGGGATTGATAAAATGTCAAATTTAGGTTAAATTTGTTTTGAATCAAACATAAGCATACAACAATGAAACATATCACACCTTAAGATGAGGTGGTAGGGTTCTTCATATGACAAATAACTTGAAAAGTCATGAAATATACTCCGGTGTTTGGTTTAGCTAAGAATCAAATTTGAGTAAATTTCTGTTTGGTTAAAATCAATAATTAATTTTAATTACATAATTCATGAGATTCATAACTTTTTAATCATACTTTTATCAAATTCTATAAATAAAAATAAAAAAATCTGATTTTAAAATGAAAAATATTTCTTGTACATAACTATTTACATAATGATGGGATTTCAAAATATAAGTGGGGAATTTATTTGATTAAATCTCGGCAAATTATTTGTTGGTAAATTATTATATATACTGTTATGTATATACAGTGCAACCATTTTAATCTCCATCAAACATAAATTAAGAGACTGTTTGGAAGCCATTTTTTGTACCAAAAAATTCATTTATTGACCGTTAGTTATCCAGTAAGTGGGGCTTTGTGTGAGAGAAAGAGTCAACAATAACGGTTGAGCCTCCTCTAACGATACAAAATTTCATTAAAATAGGAAGATAAATGACTTTCAAATAGGGGTTAAATGAAATATATAATTGAAAAGTCGTCCTTGTCATAAATTATATTATACAAGAATCGAGATGGCAAATTGCATCTCGTAACAGCATAATTGGCGGCGCAAGTTGCACGGTCTGACATGTGAATCTTTTAGGAATTGCATTTGTGGCAGCCGAAAATGGAGACTATTTACATGCTTGGTCCTTCATCTATTGATCCAAGTGTAACTTCACCTCAAATTTCATATACTCATCTTATTGCATCCCATCTTTTTCGTGAAAATACGATTAAGATCACATGTTACGAAAATTGAAATGAAATTTGACTTAAATTCATATTGTTCATTTTGGAAATGTTATATCACCTTCGAGTCAACATCACATGATCAATATTAGCTAAAAAATTTGCAAAATAGTATTCAAGCTAAACGATCTTCAAATGAATTCAATAGCTTCTTTGTAAGCATTCATATCCATGGTTGAGTTGATCAGGTTTAAACTTGATTAATTAAAAAATTGATTAAGTTTATTGAGTTGTCAAATTCTAATGAAGAACACTACAACTATATTATAACTTATGAGATACACGTAGAGTGTTGTAACTGTCTCTAATATATTCATTTGATTAACATTGTACTCTGATTGACCATGTACGTCATCAATAAAAAGTGTCATTTGGAGATATGACTTGTTGATTGATAAACTCAGTCTTGAAAATTAGTATAATTGTGAAGAAGAACTATAGATTTTGTTGGAAATGGTGTTATAAATATCGGGGAATGGCTTGACTGTCCGAAGATATGCAAAAAAAAATTTCAAGAATTGAACTTTCTTTTCTTTTTATTAAACACAATTTATTTGAACTCTCATATATGATATTAAAAAAAAAATTAATATACAAAAGTCATTTGAAAAGTTCTAAACAATTTGAACATCTTTCATTTTCTCTTGAATTTATTACACTCATAAGAAAATTCCTCTTTGAGACATCCACCATTAAAACTGATAATTCAGCTCAATAATTCAATCTTGTTCTAGAGTGCACGAATCTTCTTTCAAGCTTCATTTTCTCTAACCTAACTTTGCAACCAATCATTTTCAGAAGTCAAAAACCATCCAAAATCAATGTTAATTCAAGGGGGAAAAAAAAAAAGGTCAAATACCACGGTTTGTATACCATTCTTCAATTTTTTTTTTTCTTTCTAAAACTAATTTTCAACCTGCATTCTCGCAATAAAATAGTTTGCACGTAAATCCAAATTTTTTTCTTAAATTTTGATCACGAATTCTCCAAAAAAATTACTATTCCAAACACATTTTAAGAAAAAAACTATTTTTAATGGGTATCAAACAGGGACAATTCATTAAGCGTAACATTTTAATTTTGGCTAACAACAATGTGTAGTACGAGATCAAAAATTCAAATTGACCAATTCATTGTGTCTAACGTTCAAGAAATAGAAAATTTCAAGATCAATATTAACAAACGACTTTACAAAGTGTATAAAAAATAAAACGATATGTAATAGGAGAAATCTGCAAGCACCGATAAACATATAGGGAAAAAAATCATTCTTTTTTAAATATTTTACACTTGAATTTATCAAATTTTAGTTTTTAGATATGGGTAATTGGTGCAAAATCTCCTTCATCTTTGTCTTTATTGCATAATATCCTATATATTCATTCAGATTGACGAAAAATTCCCTAGATGACATTGTACGTGCGGAAGACCCCCCAGCGTCTAAATTAGTCACTAGAGCTGTTAAATTCACGTAGAGAGTCCTAAAATTAAAAAGGAATAATTATAGTCATTGTCTCAATTTAAAAAAAAAAAAAAACAATATTATAGAAAAAGCAATCTTGTTAAAGTTAGATAACCTGAAAGACATTTCCTGGGTGGTCTCTATCAATATGCATGAACAACTTTTCTACTTTTTAGTTACTTCATAAATAATACATTATTGGGTTTCCATTAGTCTTATTGCCTTCTAGACTCGTAGAAGGTTCCAAGTGTTTACGGAAATTAATATTAGGTTATCAAATGTTTGACCTTAATTAATTAGAATAATCAAATTAATTTCCAAATATTAATTAGGTGATCCTAAAAAAGAGACTGTGTTTGATTTAAAACTAAAATTAATTATATTATGAATGACATCATTTTGTTTACTTTGTTATACAAATGCAGTAATCATCTATTCATCAAGATTTTGCTTTTTGATTGGTAATGTTGTTGAAGTCGATGTTTTCGAGAAGCTTCTCTTACTTAGAAACTTGCATAATAAAATAGTTTAAAGATATTGTTCTCCGTTGATCATAATAAGATATATGTGTCTCGATTAAGCTCTTAGCTCTAAAAATGGACATTGAACTATATTTTCAATTTTTTCACATAGTTAATTTAATTATAAATATTAGATTGTTTCTCGTTATTCAATTAAAGTTTGCTTTAAATAAAAACCTAATTAAGTACTCAGTTCTCATGGCAATAATAGTTTACTCTTTCTTTATTACTTGGCTGCGATAATACACTGAAATATTCGAGCTTATCTAAAGCTAACGAAGGAGTTACATTCGAGTAATTATTGCTACGTGGAGTAATATATTAATTTAGGTATTGAATATTTTACTACCATAGTCATAACTCGACATAAAGTTACATCAAGCCCCTGTTTGATTTTATTTGCATGTAATATTGTTTTAATAAAGAATGTGTGGTTGAAAAGAAGAGAGAGAAAAATGAATTTTAGAAAAAAAAAAAAAAAAAAAAAAAGAAGGAATCAAACGGGGGCTACATGTGGAAAGTGGTCTTAAGGGTACAATGGCAAAGCTAGTGCATCATTTGGTGGCTCCTCTGGTTCCAAGCCAAAAGGCAAATTTGGAAAGAAGAAGAAGAAAGTTATCAAGAAGTTTGAGAGCAGCAAAAGACCAAAAGTAGATGAAAAGCCTTGAGGCAAATGTTCCAACTATGGTCGAGAATGAGATGCACTAGCTAGAAAGAAAAGTGCGGGTGATGTTTTTGTTACAGAGTATTGTTTAGTTGTTGATACTATAAATACTCAAGTTGTAGATTTTGAACCACTAATCATAAATGCATGTCAATGCGGGTGCTTCAAAAAAAGCAGAAAACTCATTAAAGGCTAGATTAAAATCATCGTTGGCACGAGAGTGATAACTTTAACAAGAGCATAGGAGTGTTATGTTTTATTTCAATAGTGATAAACGTTTGATTCTTAAAAACTATTATTATGTCCCGCAAATGAAGTAGAAATTTGATTTCTGTTTTTGGATTTAATAGTACAAGGTTATTCTATAAAATTAGTGTATGATACGCTTGGCATTTTAATGAATAAAGTTCACGTTTGCACTATCATTTGATTAACGTTCTTTATATTTTAAACTATTCCACACATGAAATAAAAAGGTTACTCCTATAAACCATAAAAAGTTTTATCATACTAGTTATATATATCTATGGCATTTTGGATAAATCAACCTTAACGGAATACAAAAACTGACAAGAAATGGTCCTTTCAATTCAGTTAAGATAGAACCATTGTCAGTTTGTGATTCTTGTTTGGAAGACAATATAATAAGGTGTCTTTTTTTTTTTTATATATATATATAAAAAGATAGAGTCAAAGATGTATTGAAACTAGTTCATCTTATATGTGTGGACTTATGAATACACTTGAGAGGAGAACTACGAGTATTTCTTTACAAATGATTATTTTATATTCAAATACATTTACCTACTGGCTTGAAAGTCAAATACTTTTGAGAAATCAAAAGAGCATAATACTAAGGTCGAGAAACGTTTGGGTAAGAGTATTAAGACACTTCGATCTGATCGAAATGACGATTACCTCTAAGGAGAAATCAAGGACAATTTAACAGAAAATGATATTGTTTGTTAATTGAATACACCTGGTATACCCCAACAAAATGTCGTTTTAGAAAGAAAAAACACGGCATTGTTGGATATGGTTAGGTCAATGAAGTGTTTCACAACTCTACCTATCTCATTTTAGGATATACAATGGAAACAGTTGAATATATTCTTAACTTAGTTCCTTCTAAGTCTATTCTCAAGAATTTTCTAAAATTTTGGAATAGATTCAAGTCTTGGTTGCATCACATCCAAAATTTGAGGGTCTAGCTTATATGCTGAAAGAAAAGGTCGAAAAGTTGAAGTCTAGGTAAGAGATATGTCGATTTATGAAATACCCTAACAATACCAAAGATAAATATTTATATAGTCTTCTAGATGGGAAGGTTTTTGTTAGTACAAATAAAACCTTCCTAGAGGATAAGTATATTAATGATCATCAGTCCAACAATAAGGTCGTGTTGAAAAGAATGAGCAGGAGCAATTCCATTCCATTCCATCAATTCATGGAATACAACTTGGGACAAACATTCCATGGTGTTAAATATACTTAGACAACATGATCTGAGTTGGAAAGATAAGTTATCATTTGATCTAATAGATCAATCGAACATTGAAGGTAATGAGAAGGTAATGACGTCAACTAATGGTAATACCAACATTGTTAAAAATATTACGTTCCAAATGACGCCATAGTCCAAGATCAATCATCCCTTAGATATAGTCAGATGATCATCAATTTACCTTCAAGGTACTTGTTGAGTTGAGAGTCCAATATGGTGATATCTACGGTATAAGTTGATAATATGATTTTATACAAGGAGGCTATGGATGTGGATGCGGTGATCTATTTATGGATCAAAGTAGATCGAGATCTTGGAATAAGAATTCAACAGAGTCATTAAGACATATGGTTTTAATCAAAACCTTAATGAAACCCGTGTCTATAAGAAGGTACAAGACAAGATTGTATTTTTCCTACTGCTTTGTAAACGATATTCTGCTCATTAAAAACAGTGTGAGTGCATCATCATCTACTAAAGCGTGGTTGGCCAAACAGTTTTATATAAAGGACTTAGTGAAGCTAGCTATATTCTAGGTTTAAGATCTTGAGAGATCGAAAGAACAAAATGATAGCTTTGTCCCAAGTATTATATGTTGATAAGATACTTTTCAGATTTGCTATGCAAGATTCTGCCTCAGGCATCGAATCCAACTCTCTAAGGATCAGTTCCCTAAACTCCTATAGAGATTGGGTACATGAGTATGATACTTTATGCATTGACAATAGGTAGTCTCATGTATAATATGTTATGCAATAGACCTGAAATTTATCATATTGTTGGTGTGGTGAGTGGATATCTATTTAACCTTAGGATCGAAACATTGATTGGCAATAAAGCATATCTTTTAGACCTCATTTGATTCTCATTTTTATGAAAAATGTATTTTAGAATAGTAGATTGATGGAAAACGTGTGGTTAAAAGATAATGAATTTTTTTTGATTGACATGTAATCTTATTTTATTGAAAAATGTGTGGTTGAAATGATGTCAAAATACTATTAAAAATGTTTTTTTTTTTTTTTTTCAAAAAATGGAGCTCAAACAAGAGCTTAGTACCTCTAGAGAACAAGAAATTATATGCACTTTGCCAGATCTTGTTTCGATAGGTTAAAAGGATTTAGACTTCCAGAGTGATGAAGACTATTGCATGTCTATATCAATATCGTTGTTTACACTTGATGGTGGGGGCATTATCTAGAGAAGTATTAAGCGATCATGTATTGCTGATTCTACCTTTGATGTCAAGTATTTGGCAGCTTGGGAAGCTACTAAATTGGCTATATGACTTAGAAAATTTTAACGGACATTGAGGTGGTGCCTGCATTTGCACAGCCATTTTACACTGTATTAGGATAACAGTAAGACTATTACAAATGCTAAAGAACTAAGAGTCATCAAAGAGGTAAACACATTGAACGAAAATATCATCTTTTAAGAGTGATAATTGGTAGAGAAAATGTTATTTTCAGTAAGACTGCTACTGAGATAACCTTGTGTCTTGTTTACTAAAAGCTTGTCAGCTAAGGTTTTCGAGGGACGTCTGCAAGACATGATACATATATTCTAGAACAAGTGGGATATTTGTTGGGTTGTGTGCCTATATAATAAATTTTGCAATGATAAAATAATAATTTATAATAAATAAATTGTGATTTTATTTATTTAATGCATTTATTTATTATTGAGCACATGAATTAAAGTGCATATGATCACTTGTGATAATATAAGTTGGGTGCTTGAATTGAGAAGTACAATATGACACAACTTATATTTTGATAATAAATAATTTGTTCACAACCATTGCATAAGGATTATTACCTTGTACTGAAAAGTTGTAATGTTGACAGATTCACTTTGAGGTTTGTGATTTATCCTTATCACGAAAATAGTTAAAGATGACACTGGTAGATTTAGAGTGCATAAATGGACCACATGTCGAGTGTAATTCAATAGCATAACCATAAGGAGAATTAAATTTCATTTGATCACTGTGTATTTAATCAAAATTCCTTGGCAGAGTTATGTATATATTTTCATGATTTTAATGATTTTTTGATTCATCAATGGATGAAATCAATTTGATTAATAAAATATTTTGGTGAGTTGGGGCTTAATAATGACCAAAGTAGAGAACATAAATTCGTGTCAAGAATCATCGTCTTGAAAAATGGGTAAAATGACTATTTAAATTTTTTATTGAACGGTTAAAATATGAGTTCAATGTTTAATGACGGCTAAATTTCGACATCTATGATTTCTTTACAGGACCGTTGAGAAAAAATGATACTTAAATTAGTGAGAATAATTAGAAGAGAAAAAATTGTACTTAAATTAGTGAGAATAATTAGAAGGGAAAACGATCATTTATGCTCGTATCTAATTATCGAATCTCGGACGTGGATAAAATACATATACGACAGGTCATAGGGAAATATTACAGATTTATTGGTTTCTGTGATTATATATATTCCTAGAGTTCAGTCTTTTACTTTTAGTGGAAAAAACAAAGATTAATAGTTAGATTGGATGGTCTAGGTCGACTAGACAGGATCTAACTATTGGAGTTTCAAAAATATATGTCCGATCAAGTCCCTATGATAGCTCTATAAAGTATTGAGACTTAATTATGGTAATTATAATGATTTTGGGCTTAATTGTAATTACAATAAAGTTTTGTACTTAATTGTAATTGCTATAAAAGTTTTAAACTTAATTATAATTGTAATTAAAGTTCTAGGACTACACATGTAATTAAATTTAAACTAATTGTATATAGATTTTAATTAAAACTCCTATTTGAATTTTAATTTAAGACTCCTATTTGAATGTGAAACTATTATTGTACATGGATTAAAACTATTACATCTCTATAAATAGAGACTAGATAGAACCTATAAATCCTACAGTAGTCATAATACATAATTCTATAGTATTCAAACTTGATGGAGAGAAAAAAGAGAGATCAAATAATTATTTTATTGTTTTATTCAATTGTCCAGTTCAACGATTAGTCTCTTGATTTAATTAAAAGAATGTGTCCACCCATCCGTGTAGTGTTAACCTTGGAAAATATCATTAAAGGTTCAGTTGTTTAAAGTATCAAATTCTTGGCATTAAAAAGCTGGAAGCTTGTGATCCAAAAAACTGGAAGTTTGTGATTCAGAATTAATTCAAGAATTGAATATCGAATTTCGGTAAAAATTCGAATTCAAATTCTTTATTCTTGATATAATATACACGTGAACATCTAGACGATGTTATTTATTGAATTAAAGAAATCTTTTAATTTCTGGGTAATTCTGCTTCTACATTCCAACACTATGGTTATTGAGTCTGATTTTAAATATTAACCATCTATCATTGATGATTTTTCAAGAAAAATTTGGATAGTTTTATTAAAAACTAAAGATGAAACTTTTAGTGTTTTTAAAGAATGGAAAATCCAAATTGAAAATTAAACCGATTATAAATAATACTTTTAAGGACTAATAAAGGCTTAAAATTCTGCAACTATGAATTCAATATTTTTTGTAAAAAGCGTGGTATTTTGAGATATAGAATTGTTACTTATACTCTTCAACAAAATAGCATAGCTGAAAGAATTAATAGGACTTTGTTAATTAAAGTAAGATGCATGTTATTGAGTTCTGACTTATCTAAGCTGTTTTTGGATAAAGTTGTTAAAATTGTTGTTTATCTTGTTAATAGAAGTCCTAAAGATGCTTTAAATTTCAATGTGCTTGAATTTTGGTGGACTCAAAAGTCAGTTGATTATTCTCATCTAAAAATATTTGGCTATGCTGCATATGCTCATCAAAACATAGGAAAGTTGGAACTTAGATCACTTAAATGTATATTCTTGGGTTATGGTGAGAATGTGTAAGGATGCAGGTTGTAGGTTAAGGAATAAAGAGGATATAATAAGAAGGGATGTCACTTTTAATGAATCTCTTTTGCCATACTTAAAAAATAAGAATGAAAACTTAACTGAAAATGATGTTCAAATTGAGGTGGAAACACCTCACTTAGAAAGAAATGATACTCTTTTTCGTAGATGAGGAATTTGGTTATATTGAGGATGAACGCTTAGAGGGTGAGTAAGTTGGTCAAGAAATTGATCATAATGACCAAACTGACTTGCAACTCTGCCTTTTAGTGAATATCAACTAATAAGAGATAGGTAGAGAAAGCATATTAGAATTCCCGACAAGTTTGATAGTAATGATTTTATATGTCTATTCAGCTATCAAGAAGAGGCTAAAAATGAACCTAACTCCTATGGTGATGCTGTTAAGGGCAAAGATTCTAAGAAATAGTTAGCTGTCATGGAAGAAGAGATGGCTTTTCTCATTAAAAAATAAAACTTGGGAATTAGTGAAAAGGCCTAAGGATAAACAATTGATTTATTATAAATGGATCTATAAAACAAAGGAATAGGAAGGAGGTAAAGACAATGTTATATACAAAGCTAGACTTAATGCTAAAAGGTTTACAAACACAAAAAAAAAAAAAAAAAAAAAAAAAAAAAGTGCAGACTACAATGAGATTTTCTCCCATGTAGTTAAATACACAACTGTTAGAACCATTCTTGCACTTGTTACTCAATTCAATTGCTAACTTGATTAGTTAGATGTTAAAATTGCATTTTTATATCGTGAATTAAATTAACAGATTTATGTGAAAAAAACTATTTGTTTTATTAAGTGATTCTGATAAAATTCTATGTTGAAAAAGTCTTTGTATGATTTAAAATAAGCTCCAGGACATTTGTATAAAAGATTTCATTCATTTGTCTTGAAGCTTGGTTTTCAAAGAAGCAAGGACAACACATTTACTGTAAATGTGATGGAGGTATAAATTCTCTGTACTTGGTGCTTTATGTAGATAATATGCTTGTGACTAGTTATAATAAATCTGAGATTGATGAAATCAAACAAAAACTTAAATCTAAATTTAAAATGAAAGATCTTGATTCTACCAAGACAAATCTTTTTTTTTTTTTTTTTTTGATGACTCAGGAACCCGCAGTCGCTACTGGCGGAGCCCGACCACTCTTAGAGCGGGGCCTGACCACCAGTGCGCACTGGGTAAACCTGAGGCCTGATGCAATACCCGCAAACCACACCAGGCAGGTAAATCTCTCCCAAAGGGAAGACGGATGTCTTAAGTGTGGGTTGAACCCTTGTTGAAGGAATACACAGTTTCCTAGGCGGCCCCCTTTTGTCAACTTGGCCACACACTCTTGACAACCAAGACAAATCTTTGAATACACATTATAAGAGATAAAGGTAAATATGTATTGTTTTTGAATCAACATGATTATGTGAATAAAATTTTGAAAAAAATTGGCATGTTTGAGCGTAAACCCGTTACTTTACCTCTTACTAATCATTTTAAGCTGTCATCTGATTATTATCTTAAATCTAAGGAAGAATTTTATAAAATGTCTAAAATTTCTTATGCGATTGTTATTGGATCTGTGATGTATCTAATGATATGTACTAGACTTGATCTTGCTTATAGCATTAGCGTACTTCCCGGATTTGTGGAAAATCAAATCCTAGGAAAGAACATTAGGATGCCATAAACTGGATGATGAAATACTCAAAGGGTGCTTCTGATCCAAGTTTCATGTTTAGAAAGAATAAAGATGAGGTAACTTTGAAGGGATATACTGATTTTAACATTGTTGGAAATAGAGATAATAAGAGATCAACTTCATCTTATTTTTATACCATGCGTGGAACTATTATAAGCTAGAAATCACAACTTCAAAAGGTTGTTGCTCTATCTTTCATGCTAAACGAAGGAATTTGGTTAAGGTGCTTCACTGGGCAAACTTGATTTTATTGATGAAAATACTTTCTTATCTTCCGATAACCAAAGTAAAATATATTTGAGTAAAAATACCATGTTTGATGATAGAAAAAAACACATAGATGTTAAGTATCATTTTATACGAGATATAATATCCAAATGGATACTTAAGATTGGCAAAATTGGAACTCAGTTTAATCCTTCAAATATGAGAACTAAAGTAATATCTTTCAGTAAATTTAACAATTTCTTGAAGTTATTATTAGTTGATAGTTTGAATTGATTGTACAGGTACAAAGAGCAAATGAAATTAACACTTCTAATGATGCTCTAATTTTGCACTAGAGAAAGTACAATTCTTGGCAACAAAGTAGGTATTGTTAAGTTCAGTATATGTGTGAAGTGTCTGCTCCTAAAATTGGCCTAAAGTTGTGTTTTGTGAAACACGTTTTTACTAGTGGATGCATTTAACTAGATTGTAGCACCTGACTTCCTCTTGGTCATCTGATTGGCTTCTAGATTATTCTAAGGGTTAAATTCCTTTGTCTGGCTTCCTGGTATTCATTTGGCTTTTGACGTTTGAGAGACTTTTTGACGCGAACCCGATTAGCACGAACGCTATCGAACCCACAAGAGAATGAACTGGATCCCAAGAACGCCCATATACGACCAATGTTTAGGATTTAACCTCTAAACGTTGAACCAAGCAACCGAAAGTATATTAAACCAGCGACCTCTTGATCACTAAGTCTCAAAATCTCACCCGGATAGTTTTGGATTTTGAACCCAACAAGATGAAACAAGTAACCCAAGGATAACGATGATGCAATGAACCACTTGCTCACAAATTGAAGAATCCACGACCCATGTTTTGAACGCCACAAAGATTACTCATCTTTGACAAGTTCGATAAGGATTGTCCATGAAAGAACAAAGGAGAAAAGCAAAAACTTTATTTTAATTCATATCAAAAGGTTCTGAATACAATGAGAATAAAAATCATATTTATACTAAATCAATAAATCCTAAGAATATGGAAAATACGAAATTCTAGAGTCCTAGAATATAGAAATTACTAAAAATAAGAATTGTAGTCAAAATAAACAATCTTGCCAAAAATAGAAAATTTGCCCAAAATTTGTACCAAGCGGTCACTTGGTTATGTTCCAAGCGGTAGCTTGGAAGACCAACTTTTCTCCAGATTGGTTTCGGTAATAGTTGGACGATAACTTGTTAATTACTCTAAGCGACTTTCCTTCAGATATAATCTTCCAATTCGATCATTTACATGTCAAAAACAGGTTTCAATATGAGACTGAAAATAATTGCATAACTTTCGTGTTAATCTAATTGATTTCCGGCCTCGGCCCAAAATGAAACTTGTTCCTTGGCATGTCAACTTCAACCTTGCACGCTCCATGGCTCGACCAAGTGATTGCCTACCTTGGATCACATCACTTTTACTCTCTAAAATCGGGGTTTTCTTTTGATCTCGAAAATCTCATTCGAGATTTGGAATCTTCTATCATGTTTCAGATTCTGGCATTTCTAAGTGAAAATGGTTGAAGGATTTGAGTGTTTCTTTTTGTATAGATCATATTAGAGAGATAGTTGGTTTTGTGAGTTCTTGGTAGATTTGTGTCTCGATCAATTGATTCTTTGTGAGTCCTTGGTAGATTTGTGTCTCAATCCATTGATTCTTTAAAGATAAGTCTTCTCTGTGATTTGATCCTGTATTTTGGAACTGATTGTGTGCTTGGTTAGCGTTTTGGCAATTCTTAGTGCAAATTGAGAGTTATCCATTTTAATAGATGTTCAATAAGAGATTAAGTGTTCATAGGCGGAATACTCATGGTTGATACTTTTGAAATAAAAATGTCAATTCCATATTGTATTGAGAGGGATCGACATTAAGCATGTTTTGTATTTCTTGATACATTTCCGTGAACGGTGTATTCTTTGTTATAAATATTGTATTAACCCCATCTCCTTCACTTGTTCATTTCTATTTTCATTGGCCACTTTAATTCTTTTCAAATTCATCGAAATAACAAATTGGGACACATGTTGATGCCATGGATCTGAATTATGAATTAAATACCAGAACTTTACATTAAATATAAGAAATTCTAAGGACAAATAAAAAAAAAAGTGTTGATAAAGCACGTATAGGTTGTGCGGATCCGTACGCTCGCACGGTTTGGATCCAGCCCGTGTGGATCCGCACATGAGGGTCGTGTGGATCGTATGGATCCATACCGTCTGGATCTAAACCGTCTGGTACATAGGAAAAACTAACGATTTTATATCTACTTGCTTAGAAAAATTATAGATACATATTTTAAAACTTTATCTATCAACGTAAAAATAACAAATCAATTTACTAATTTAACGAAAGCGAAATAAAAAATACGTAATATATATTTACCGATTCCAATTGATGGCTCTGTAATAGTATTTTTTGTTGAGTATTTGATAAGTTTATGAATTTTCAAGTTTGTAGCAGATGAAAAATTGAACAGTTTTCAATTGTGTTGGAGTAAACAGATGAACAAAACGTTTTGGTCTTTAAAATTTACGTGAAAAGTGTTTGAGTGAGATTTTTTGTAACTTAAATAAGGGTATTATTATCTTTTAAACAATAACTCAATCTTGTAATCGTATAACATGTTTAAGGGTAAAATAGTTTTTCACGTATTGAAAGATCATTTTGGTGAATGTTTCAATTTTTTTAATTAAAATAAAAAAATTGACCATTTGACTTGCCTAAATTTAGAAGTACCCCATTATGGACTCACGAGAATAACTAGGGGTATTATTGGAATTTAGATTCAAACAGAAAAGGAAAATAAATAAAAATTCCTAAATCCGATAAGTCCCAATTCGAAGTCCAAGAAATTGTTTGCTCAGTTCTCTCCGTATCGAAGAAATCCTAAATCCTCGTCAAAAATGTCGGGTAAAGGAGCCAAGGGACTGTTAGCTGGGAAAACACCGGCATCAAAGGACAAAGATAAGGATAAGAAGAAGTCCATTTCTCGCTCCTCTCGCGCTGGCCTTCAGGTCTATTTTGAAATTTCCAAATACCTCGACTTGCTTGCATTTCTCAAATTTTCTGATTTTTTTTCCTTGTTTTCTTTGTCTATGTTTTTGTTAATCTCGTGGTAATTTTTAAGAGCTTCGCGTGATGGGCACGGATCAGCTTTATTCAATTGGCGCATAAGAAAACCCTGATTTCGAAAAGGAAACGTAATTTTGGTAGTTAGCTGGTGGAATTATGGGTGAGAGTATAAGTTCGCTTGATTTAGGTTTCTTTTCTTGTCTTTTCTTTTCCTTTTCGTTGTTTCTTTGTTTAAAAACTATGGTGGGATTTAATAGTAGGTATTTTATGAGGTAACCATACGCAGCTGTAGAATTGGGTCTAAAAATTGGAATCTGTACTAGTTAATCCAAATCTTAATTGACATTGTCTTATTTTAGTTATAATAAGCCAATTATATTCCATGAAAACATGACATTAGAGAAAATGTCTTGGAACGAAAAGGATGGATAACTTTCTAGTTGAGAAATGTTTCGTCTTAAGGGAGAAAAACAATTTACTATAGTGACAGAGAAGGCCTCTTCGTTTATGTAGTTTAATTAATGACACACTTAAAGCCAATTTTGCTAATTATACTGTCTTTAGGTTAGAATTGCATTCCACTCATACTGTTGCTTTAGAAAAAACAAGGGTAGTGCTTTGATCTGTGAAGTATAAGTTTGTCGAGTGTTAAAGCTAATTATCAAGAAGGAACTCTTGGATTTGAGTTATGTATCCTTCATTCCTTTGTATTGTTTCGTGTCCTGAGATGATGTGCCACGAGGGATGAAAAAACTGATTAAAAAAATATTTCTAATGTGAGGAATGCGAGAAGAAGGTAACTATTTGGGCCTTTATTATCTGAATACCAACACTAAAACGATTGTAAGTGGAGAGTAAAAAATATATGAGAAATTATACTTTTATACTAGTTAGCTGTAGCTGTTTTCTTATTTGATGATGTACTAGATTACTTCGATTGCTATGAACTATAGAAGTTAACATTTCAAGTCATTAGGTTTAGTTCTTGTATTGAAGAGCACTTTGACTTCTACTCCATTTTCTCCATGTTAGCAAGTGTGACAAATATTTGACCATTCTTAGGAGACTAGAGTTCAGAAATATATATTGAGCACGTGTGTGCTTCAATGACTCCTCTTTATGCTTTTGTTTAAAAGGAAAATTACACTAGAGCATGTACAAGAACTCAGCCAGCGAAGTTGCTGTCAGTCACGTTGCTACTAGATGGGCTACTCAAGTCTCTCTGTCTCTATGTGACACTTTTGCTGTACCACTTCCTTACGAGATGATATTCTTCATATTATTAATTGTCCGTACATACCCTCTAGTTTAAATTCATGATTACATTTTCAAGAACCTTGTTGGGTGCATATATAACTTGTCCTGGTTGACTTCAAGATTAGTTTTCACTTGTCGACATTATACTCTGTCACTGGTCCAAATGTTTATGACTCAATTCGTGGGAGAACAACTGTTATTATAACCTTCAAAGTTTTATTTTAGCATTTTCACTTTTAGTTCCATGTAATAGAAATACCTAGATTCTAACTCGTTACTTCTTCCTACAGTTCCCTGTGGGGCGGATCCACCGACTTCTGAAGTCAAGAGTTACTGCTCATGGAAGGGTAGGTGCTACAGCTGCTGTCTATTCTGCAGCTATTTTGGAGTACCTAACAGCTGAAGTGTTGGAGTTGGCTGGTAATGCGAGCAAGGACTTAAAGGTGAAGCGTATCACACCTAGGCATTTGCAGCTGGCTATACGTGGAGATGAAGAACTCGACACTCTCATCAAAGGAACCATAGCCGGTGGTGGAGTGATACCTCATATACACAAGTCACTCATCAACAAATCCTCCAAGGAATAGACGATAATGTTCTTGCTATTGTCTTTAGGCTTAAGATATGTAGACTTACATATCTATTTGTGGCATGTTTTGATGCAAACAGTGAATGATTGGTTTTCTTTCAGCCATTTCATGTGCTTGTCATGGTGTAGACATCATTTCAATTGTATCACGTTAATGCACTAATGCAACATGGACAGATTAGTTTTTGTTATATGTGAAATGTGGTTTTAGTGTCCTTAAAGTGCATTATTTTCATGTGTTTGTTGGATTAGGAAATGATAAATGAGGCTCCGAGAGGCAAGAACGATGTCTCCGGTTGACTGCAGATTGCACTTTCGAATGAAAACTGCAAAACGCCATGAATTCCTAGCAAATACAAACAGGGCATTCTTGGAATCATTGCCTAAAGATAGACAGAAGAAACAATTTAATAATGACCCATAACCAAATGCTAGTCTAAATGAAGGAAGTTCAGCTTGAAATGTTAAAGAGCTGAGACCTTCGGAACCTCCACAGGGAACTTGTGAATTTCATCGATCCAAGGGTTCTTCTCCTTGGCAGGATTTATAGTCCTAAGAGCTTTCCACACTGCACTATTGCATTTGAACCCAGATCCAAAGGCTATCTGCCATGTCCTGTCTCCCCTCTTAATCCTCCCTTTGGCTTCTGAATACGCCAACTCGTACCAAAGAGAGCTGCTCGAGGTATTACCAAATCGATAAAGTGTCATTCTTGAAGGCTCCATGTGCCAATTGGATAGCTGCAGGTTTTTCTCTAGTTCGTCCAACACTGCTCTTCCACCAGCATGAATACAGAAATGTTCAAAAGCCAATTTGAAATCTGGGATATAAGGCTTCAATTTCATCTTAAGCAGCTTTCTCCCAATCAAAGTGGCAAAGAAAAGCAACTGTTCAGACATGGGAAGCACAAGAGGACCCAAAGTTGTAATATTCGTCTTTAAAGCATCACCAGCTACAGCCATCAAATCCTTCGACAGAGAAACCCCGACTTTCCCATTGGAATCCTCCAATTGTGTTACACAAGAAAAGCATTTATCATCTGAACCTTTGTTGGTTCTAACAGTTTGGACCAATTGATACTTGGATCGACAGCGATCAGATGATTTGTTCGACAGCAAAATGGCAGCCCCTCCCATCCGGAAAAGACAGTTTGATACGAGCATTGATCTCTCATTCCCAAAATACCAATTCAGCGTAATATTCTCCATGCTGATTACCAGAGCATAAGTATTCGGATGAACTTGTAGAAGATCTTTGGCAAGATCAATCGAGATCAAACCAGCACTGCAACCCATCCCACCTAGATTGTAACTAACTATGTTTCCCCTGAGCTTGTAATGGTTAACAACCATAGCAGACAAAGAAGGCGTCGGATTAAACAGGCTGCAGTTCACAATCAAAATCCCAATGTCCTTTGGTTTTACAAAGGTTTTGGAAAGAAGCTCATCAATGGCACCAAACATTACAGCTTCAGCTTCTTTCCTAGCTTCTGCCATACATGGATTTGGTGGTACCCTCAACACAGCATCAGGAAGATAAGTTGAGTCACCAAGTCCCGACCTCTCAAGAATCTTCGTCTGGAACTCGATATTTTCCTTAGTAAACGAACCAGTCATCCGTGATTTCTCCATGAAAGCCTGCCTACTGCATTTCCTATCATCTTCGGGCTTATAACACGAGAAATTCACAAGGTATACAGGGCGAGGGCGCGTGAGGAAATACACCGTTGATAGAAAAACCAAGAGGGCCGAGCAGACTATAACGGATATGAGATTGAATCTGAGATGATCCCAAAGAACGCGGAGGTCTTCGAACGAGAAGGTAGACAACTGGGCCGCAATAACCACCACCAAAGGGGACAGAAACAGGAACATTCCATGTGTTATGAGGTTATGGTATCCAAGCTTCACATATTTCAATTTCACAGATTGTTTGAAATCCGGAAGCTTTTGCGAAGATGAAGGCGGGATCAAGGGTTTTTTAGCTTCTGATTCACTCATTTTTGGGATTTTACAGCAGCTTTCTGGAAATTGAAAAGTGAAGGGGGTTCACAAAAATGAGACACAGAAAAACTAATTTAATAACAAATATACATAAAAATGTGTGTGATTCATCAGAAACATGAGGGAACAAAGAGAAACTTGAACTCTTCAAATATTTTCAGAGATCTACCAGGTAATCAAGAAAGTGATTTTACAAAATATATATATATATATATATATATATATATATATATATATATATATACCTATTCAACCGAGTACGAGAGAAAAAAAATATATAAAAAATAATATTTTTTTTCAAGAACGTACCTTTTCTTAGATTATCTGATAATTCCACTCAAATTTTCATGAAATCCTGGAATAATCAAGAACCCATTGTCACAAAACAATCAAATAAATAATACTTTCTAAAGAAACCAATATCAACATTCAAATTCAAGAAACAACGAAAAAAAGGGCAAAAAAAACTTCGGAATTAAAATAAATCGAATTCTGTTTATTGCAAACTGAAACAAGCAGAAGCAGAAGCTACCCTTCTTTTGTTAACTATGAAAATATTTCCCCAGAAAACCAACAATTTGTTTATATAGAGAGGGAATGTAAAATGAGTTGTATGTATAGGCGAAATGACTAGGAATTGGATTGGAAGCGCGTATTGTGGGGGTGGGAAGAGAGACTGGTCAATTTTGGAGCCTTCAGAATTTGAAAACAATAGGGGAATTGTACATGAGGTTCCTAATTTATCTTTTTCGGATGCCGTGGTCTTTAACCCCGGTTTTGTTTGGATAAAAATTAATTTTTTAGTAAATTTTGATAAAAGTTGATAAAATATATAATTGATAAATTGATAAAAAGTATGAGAACCAGTCTTTGTGTATAGGTGGGGGGTGGGTATTTTGTAATATTTTATTTTTGGTGGGCTCTACTTCTCTCTCTTCTGACAGACTTCTGTAAGGGTTTATTCTGTACAGACAAAATAATTCAAGATATTCCCTGTTTGATAGCTATTTTTCTCAAAATACATTTTTCTCAAAATGCATTTTCTATCTCTTCTTTTCAACTACACATTCTTCAATAAAATAATATTACACGCAAATCCAAAATTTTTCTTTAATTTTTAACCACACATTCTTCATCAATCAACTATTCAAAAATATATTTTCTCCCCCAAAATGGCTACTAAACAGGGGCATGAATCTTACCAAATATGTGATTGAAAATAACTTTGAAAGAAAATAAATTTTAAAAAAGAATTAAACTATGGTGCCCCCTCCTTGACAGAGGGGGTGACCGAACACCCCAAATAGGCCTATTTGGGGTGTTCGGTCACCCCCTCTGGCCTATTTGGGGTGTTCGGTCACCCCCTCTGTCAAGGAGGGGGCACCATAGCATGCTCCTTTAAAAAATGTGGGTCAAAGTCGAATTTAATCTTTCAAGTTTGTAGCATCGGGGTTTTTAAAAGATAGCGCAGTTTGGAGTAGAAACAAAATGGCAATCACATAATTTGGTTTCAACAAGATGAGTTGTTATTGTACTATTAGTCATTGAATAACAAGTCAACTATTATGGTAACATAGCTCAAGGTCACGTGGAAATTTAGGGAACTTTCCAAAATCAATTTTGCTAGGGTAACCGAATGGATGATAGAGGGGTTGACATTGTGACGTGAATTTTCCTTTATTCATTAAAAAAGAATAAAAACAGAAGGCCAGAAAAGAGAAAACGCACACCTTATTCTTTCAAAATCGGCCCAAATTGAGAACTCGCTTCATTCTACCACTTCTTCCACTTTCTCCCAAATCACTGAAAATCTGAAACCGTCGACCATAATGAACCCAGCAACTCTGCAACACATCTCCAACTGTGGTAGCTAAACCATCGACCACGTCGGAAGCCATTTTTTGCATATCTTCGATTTGTAGATCGTGCACAATTTTAACCCGCCGTAGTTGATTATTGCTTCGAAGGCAACATTACCCATCTTCTCCTGCATAATAATAAGCAAAAGCAAGTAAATACGGTGTTCAATTTTTATTCTATTATGCGATTTCTATTCTATTATGCTATTTGACGATTTTAGATGGCTGCCCCAACTTCCACGTAGTGAGGAAAGAATTATTTTTATTTTGGATAGTCAAAAATGTCAGTTACCTACTTTAATACAGTGAGATAAATTTATTCATTCTACAGGTAATTGCTCAAAATTTTAGCACTAAATATGCATTCATTTGATTATTTTCTTCATTCATTTTTATGCAAGAGTTGGAAAAATCCTTAAATGTTTTGTGTTGTTGTATGATTGATAGATGGATTTGCATATGATAATGGTAATAGGAAATTGGTAATAGGAAATTGACAGTAGCAATTGAAAGTGAAATGGGGATTTTATAAGGGTAATGAGATCAAAGTATGATGATGTTTCTGGTATTTTTCAGTATTTAGTTCGTTAGTTATAGTGATGTAGGTATTTCTTTCGTAAACAAGTTGCTTGGATTATTGACATTCGAGGTTTTGTGATTGAGTCCCAATTGACAATAGCAGGAAAAAATGAAGGAGTTTGTCATAGTTGTAGAAAGGATGGCCATTTTTTGCGGAATGTCTGAGGAAACGCCTTTGCCCATGGTGTAAGCATGTCTTCGTAAAGTGTTTTGAAGTGGAGAAAAAGAGTGACAACAAAAGGCATAATGTTCAATTCGTGTAGTGCAAAATGTAGATATTGGGAGTGGGTTCGAGCTTTCGAAACGAGCGTGAATCTAGTACAGCTAAAGATCTATATAGCATGTTTGAAACTCTATGTTGGTTAACTGATGAACAGGACGTGGAGATTTCTGTGAACGTGACAATACGTAAAGAAAGAGCAAGTGCAGAAGGGGATAAGAGAGAAAATGGACATGCTTGAGTTGTAGTTGTTAAGGTACTGATGTTGTTATTTCACTTATGTTGTTTATGGCTCGATAGTGTGATGAAGATGTAATGGATAATGACTTTGCTCTTGTACTCATATTATCAGTATTCAATGTCAATATTTAGTTCCCCATATCATTGTTTTGCTAGTTTGGATGTTATTTAGATGGCTTGGAGATGCTCATAATACAAACCAATTTGATGAGCCTGATTTCAACATATACTATAGCTGACAGTCTAATATATTGAATTGCATACACTCCATTTACATATTTGTTGAAACATATACTCCATTTATGGTTTCACACATGCAGATTTAACTCATCTGGTTGTGTAATAAGAAAATATGTATTTGCAATACCAATTCAATACAGCAAGCAACTTATCACTATTTTTTCTATCTTTTCCCGTTGAATAAAAAATTTACTCTTACACTTTTCCTCATCCTTTTCTAGTGGGGTCTAGAAACATATAATTTTACTAAGGTGACAACATTGAGTAGGATCCTTTGACCACACTAATTTATGTGTGGCTTCCTCGTGCATTCCATCTGTCCACATTAAACTTTAACGTCTCCGGAAACAAAATTCACCCCGTTCTCTAGGAACAAAATTCACTTTCAACTTGACATATACACCAAAATTCATTTATAGTGCCCGTTGGGACCTTAACTTCATTTAATGGCCCTGTGTCATTCAACTGAAAGTTGGACGACAAAATAAAAACAGAAACCAATATACGTATATAGCAATTACATGTCTGTCTAATTTAAGATAAAATTTCAGAAAATTATCACTAATTGTTAGATTTTAGGAGACAAGTCAAACCGCACTACAACAAGCTGATTGGAATTGGAAGACCAAAGTAGCAAACTCATTGGCACTCCAATTGAATATCGCGTATATCTCCAGTCTAATACCTATAGGAAAGGACAGAACACGAGACAACCATTAAGCACAATAATTGGTAGATGCTAAATAATTTGTAAGCTCATTTTACAAAATACAAATACACTAAATTTATTGTTACCTAAAATTTATCTCCAACTTCTGTTACTCGAAAATTATAGGTTTGCACGATCATTAGTCTGACAATCTTGTCACGTAGTACGGTATTGCATTACATACTGTATAGTATAACCATTAACAAAAAATGGCAGAATGCAACATTTCTTGGATACTTTCATTAAGAAATTTACTCATATACCTTCAACATTAAATGTAACATTTGTTGAATATGGTGGGATCGAATTGGATGATTGTAAGTGTTGCATAAACTGAGGACTTTGGTTCCCAACCTACACAAAATAACATTATCAGAAACACATATACTTTCAATAAGAAATTTAATCATATAAATATACTTCTTACCATTAGGAGTTGTGAATAAGGAAACGGTATCGACATCTGGAGTTGTGCTTGCTGAGCTATTTGAAAGACTGTTGCATCGTCGACCATATTACTTGGGCGTGCCTGAGGTCTCTTTCCTTTTGTTGAACTAGAACTTGCCTGCATAAAATGGAATACTATTATATCTTTTCTGTATTTAAAAAGCCTAATATAATTAGCAAATTCAAATTGGAACATACTTTCGCTTTATTCGAACTCGACTCCAATGCAAACTTCTTACGAAGTTTTTTAGGAGCACCCTTTCTTTTCGAACATTTAAGATCATGTATGCTATTGCTGCGAATGTCGTGTGAGGCTACACCCTCAAATGCTATCTGAGTAATATGTGGTAACAAAATATTACTCCTACAGCTTGACTTCCTTTTCGAAATCTGTTGGCATTGAGCCTCGATCCATTCCAATATAGCATCGGAGCGGACATCATCATCTGCAGTCGAGTTTGCCAAGTTTGCAAATGGCTTAACCATTTTTGTCGTACATCAACTGTGTAAGGTTACTAACTAACCCATCGTAATTCACCGCAACCCTCGTATGGGATCTACTCACATCTCTCCACCATCTCCGAAAATATATTTGTTGGATAGTGATTTGACGTCGTTACGAATCACTCGAAGCTCAAATAAGTGGCACCTGTACATGACTTCACTTTTGTCCCTAGCTAATGAGATGAAAAAATGTTTTTTCCTTACAATAATCATTATCTATGGCATCCTCACGCCCTCATATGTAGTCCCTACACATACCTTCGAAGCAGATATGATATCACAATAAACTTTACCTGTGAACTCAACTTGAACTTTCCTGGATTTTGAAATTGTATATACTGACTAGAATTGTCTTTTCATCTCATACCTCGTTGCATACGGTACCATTTGTGAGAAAGACTTGAAATCCTTTTGGAACTCCTTCTCAATCTTATCTCTCAACGCTCGTTAGTACTGTTCAACGAATTGTTTCAACGAGATTTTCGAATGGACATATCCATCTAAGAACGTATTTATACTCTCACTTCGTTGAGTCGTTAACATTCCTGGACATAAAGAGGTTTTTAAATAGCAAGGAACCTGATAAGTGTATTTTATACACTTATCCAGGGCCTTAAGCAACGATATTTAGTTATTTTTCTAATCAAATATAATCTAAATTGTTGTATTTTATGTTAAATAGGTAACATTCAATGATTTGGCAAAGAATTAGAAAGATGAACTAATTTGCGTTATTTGAGAAAGAGGAAAGCTTGAAGAGAAATTATGCATTAATATGGGCCTCACTTTTGGGCTTGTAATTGGAATAAAAGGCAAAGCAATTGGACGTCTGTGAGGTGAAGAAAAAGGGCTCCCTGCTGATTTATATATATAGATACACACAGAAAACGGCGAAGAAGTGGGCGGCAGCTTGGAGACCAAAAATAAGTGTTGCTGAAATATATTTTATACACACATTGGCAGCATCTTATGGGGAGAAAAAACGGCAGAAGGGGTAGATATATACACTCTATTCGGTGGTTGAATTGGAGGGAAAGTTGAGGAAGAATATACACGTCTACAGTGAAGAAAAGGGCAGCAATTGAGGGGTTATACATTCACTCAATTCGGCCACACGGATATAGAGACAAAGAAGGCAGCTGCTGGAGGAAAAAGAAGATTAAATATAGATACACGCAGAAGCCGATTAACAAAGAAGAAAGAGGAAACGGACGACAGCCAACGAAATTGTGGAATCAATCACGTTTCATCAATTGTGGGGTGATATATTTCCACTTTTACTTGTTTAATTTCGACAACATGCTTGGCTCGACTTTTATATTGCTAGGATGTGATGAACCCTTGTTATGAAGTTTTTGGTTTGAATAATTAAATTGACGTTAATTTGTTTAATTGTTTGGATGTTTATTATGGTTTAATTTGCTTTTCAATTAATTGGCCAATTAATTGAATTGTTTGTGGGTTTTATTATGATCGAGAGAAATAATAAAATCATTAGCACGTAGTAATAAATATTGTGAGGTTCGATATAGGATAGAGATATACCTATATGCTTCATATGGTTTTTACAGATGTTCTAGCTCATCTAATGCATTTACCGTGTTCGCATCTTTCATCGAGAGATAGGAAGGTTACATGAGGGGAATAGAATTGATAACCATCGAGAGAGGTTTTCAATTAAAATAGGAACATTGACCAACAAGCATGATTTCAATTTGGCATTTTAAATTGTTGAACTAAAAATAAATTAACAAGGGGGATTCCACATCTTAGCAATACATTTCACAGATTTTATAAAAACTTTACTTTGCTTTCAAATTAGTTGATAATTTAGACATTATTTGTTACAACTCTTATTTGCTATTCGATTAAGGAAATTGTTAGCTTTAACTCGGTCAAACATATAGTCTTCGTGGGTTCGACACTCTACACACTACTTTATTACTTGTTTACGATCCCGTACACTTGTGGGAAATCAAACGACCAAGTTTTTGGCGCCGTTGCCGGGGACTATATTTTTTGATAAGTTTTAGTTAAATTTAACTTTAATCTGAATTTTATTTTATTACTGTTGTTAGTTTAGTTTATTATACTAGAAAAATTTTACAGTGTTTCTTACTTCCTTTTTCAGGACGTTGTATGCGAAGTTCGAGAACCGGTGATCTTGCTCAATTTGACCCGGAAATCGAACGAACATTCAACCTTCGAAAAAGACATCAGTTGGAAACACACCAAAAACAGAAAGAAGAAGAAATGGCAAACGAAAATCTGAATCAAATAGCCTTCATGGCTGATCCGGGAGGTGCACAACCGAATGCAGCTGCAGCTAATGAAAACGCAAGGCTCATGGGCGAATATATGGTTCCACCGGTTGTGGAGAGCCAGTCTAGCATAGTGTATCCGGCGTTTGGTTTGGCAAACTTTCACTTGAGGACTGATGTTATCAACATGTTCCAAAACGCTCTACAATTCTTTGGGAGAGCCACCGAAAATCCCAACGCTCATATATCAAGATTTCTAGACATGTGTGCAACTATCGAGTATCCAGGGGTTTCAAGTGAAGCAATCAGACTGAGGCTCTTCCCATACACATTGAGGGACTCAGCAAGGGAGTGGTTAGACACTTGTCCACCACAGAGCATCACTACATGGAACCAACTGAGTCAGAAATTTCTTAGCAAATATTTTCCGCCGAAAAGGATTGCAAAACTAAGGGATGAGATTACTACTTTCCAACAACTGGACTCAGAATGCTATTCAGAAGCTTGGGAACGATATAAAGGTTTACTTCGCCAATGTCCACAACACGGATTACAGAAGTGGCTTCAGGTGCAATATTTTTACATTGGTCTGAATCCGATTAGCAGGGCTAATGTAGACTCTGCATGTGATGGTTCCATCACAAAAAGAACCGCAGACCAGATCTATCAAATCATGGAGGACCTAGCATTTACTAGCGCACTCTGGCCGACTGAAAGGACTAGTGGAAAGAAGGCTGTTGGGGTATTCGAAGTTGATTCATTGACAGCGATTTCAGCACAATTGGCATCGTTGGCACAGAAGGTAGATCATATGAGCGTAGCCCAGACAGTGGGACCGAAATGCAAACATTGTGGAGGAAACCACGAGAGTGTTGATTGTAACGTGGGATCTCCTTTTGCCCAGACAATAGAAGATGTTAACTATACTCAGAATTTTCACAGGCAACAACACAATCCAAATTCTAACACTTACTACCCAGGCTCGAGAAATCACCCAGGCTTTCAGTGGAGTAATAATCAGGGGGCTCATATCGCACCACAACAGACTGCACCACCAGGTTTTCAGCAGAATGAGAAGAAGTCTTCACTAGAAGATCTTGTGACTAAGTTAGCCGAAATATCCACTCAACACATGCAGAGAACGGATAAGAGCTTGCAAGTTCAGGGCGCTGCCATAAAAAAATTTGGAGAATCAAATGGGACAAATAGCTAAGGCACTTTCAGAGAGACTACCAGGAACACTGCCTAGTGACACTGAAACAAACCCGAAGGAGCACTGCAAGGCTGTAACTACTCGGAGTGGGGTACAACTTCCTGAAATAAATGTAAAGAGGCCGGTTGCCACACAAAAGAAGGTACCTACCACGGTTGAGGAGCACTTGGAGGGATCTGCGCAAAACAAAGAACAAGAAGAAACGCCAGATGATCCAAAGGTTAAGGTAACCGCTCCTGCTAAAGAAATGGTTCAACCACTCCCATTCCCACATAGGCTACAGAAGCATAAGCTGGACAAGCAATTCTCAAAGTTTCTCGAGGTATTCAAAAAGCTGCATATCAACATACCATTTGTAGATGCACTAGCACAAATGCCCAGCTATGCAAAATTTATGAAGGAAATAATCACAAACAAAAAGAAGTTGGAGGATTTAGGAACTGTGATGCTGAATGAAGAATGCAGTGCCATGTTACAGAATAAGCTGCCTCCTAAATTAAAGGACCCAGGGAGTTTTACTATTCCTTGTACTATTGGTAACATGAAATTTGATAAGGTTCTTTGTGATCTAGGTGCTAGCATTAACCTTATGCCTTACTCTATTTTCAGGAAACTAAACTTAGGATAGGCAAAAGCAACATCGATCTCATTGCAGTTGGCAGACAGGTCTATAAAATTTCCTAGGGGAATTATTGAAGACATATTGGTGAAGGTCGATAAATTTATCTATCCTGCGGATTTCGTCATTCTAGACATGGTTGATGAAGACAAGGATGTGCCCTTGATATTGGGAAGACCGTTTCTTGCAACATGTCGGGCTCTAATAGATGTTCAAAAGGGACAATTGATGCTTCGATTAAATGATGAGCAAGTAACATTCAACGTCTTCAGTGCCATCAAGTATCCTACAGAATCAGATAGCTGTTTGCGCATTGATATGGTGGATTTGGCTGTGGAAGATACATTCATTCTTAAGCACCCTCAAGACCACTTAGAGAATCTTCTTGTACACTCGCAAGACAAAAAATCAACAATTGAGGAGATAAGCCAGATCGCCTACATTATGGAGTCTACTCCGCCCATCAGAAGAAGACAATTTGAGGAACTTGGTACAGGGTCCAGTAAACCACTACCCTCTGTCCAGAAAGCACCAAATCTTGAGCTGAAGCAACTGCCATCACATTTGAGGTATGCTTATTTAGGAGAGTCATCTACACTCCCCGTGATCATTGCTAATGAGATGACCGAGTTGGAAGAGCAGAGGTTACTGAGGGTTCTGCGAGAACATAAAACAGCCATTGGGTGGTCTATAGCAGACATCAGAGAAATCAGTCCATCAATATGCATGCACAAAATCTTAATGGAAGAAGAGTATAAGCCAACAGTGGAAAATCAACGTAGATTGAACCCCACCATGAAGGACGTCGTGCGGGCAGAGGTATTGAAACTCCTTGATGCAGGTATCATCTATCCGATCTCTGATAGCAAGTGGGTTAGTCCGATTCACGTTGTGCCAAAGAAAGGAGGTATTACAGTGGTAAAAAATGAGAATAATGAACTGATACCGACAAGACCAGTCACGGGGTGGAGAGTATGCATAGACTACAGAAAACTGAATAATGCAACTAGAAAAGATCACTTTCCTTTGCCATTTATCGACCAGATGTTGGAAAGACTAGCGGGGCATTCACATTACTGTTTCTTGGATGGATACTCGGGTTACAATCAGATTGCAGTGGCTCCAGAAGATCAAGAGAAGACTACATTTACGTGTCCCTACGGTACTTTTGCATACAGAAGGATGCCATTTGGGTTGTGTAATGCTCCTGCCACATTCCAGAGATGCATGATGGCGATCTTTTCAGATATGGTGGAGGAAATCATTGAAGTCTTCATGGATGACTTTTCAGTGTTCGGCTCATCATTTGAGAATTGTCTCTCAAATTTGGGAATGGTCCTGCAGCGATGTAAGGAAACGAATTTAGTACTAAACTGGGAGAAGTGTCACTTTATGGTGAATGAAGGAATAGTACTTGGGCACAGAATTTCAGCAGATGGTATCGAAGTGGATAAAGCAAAGATTCAGGTGATAGAGAAACTACCTCCACCAACTTCAGTTAAGGGAGTACGTAGTTTTCTTGGCCATGCAGGGTTCTATAGGAGGTTCGTTAAGGATTTCTCTAAAGTTACAAAGCCGCTTTGTAACTTGCTTGAAAAGGACACACCGTTCAACTTTTCCGAAGAGTGTTTGACAGCCTTCAACACTCTGAAAGGAAAGCTAAATTCCGCACCGGTTATAGCTGCACCAAACTGGGACCTGCCATTCGAGCTGATGTGCGATGCTAGTGATTATGCGGTAGGGGCAGTATTGGGTCAAAGTAAGAATAAAATTCTCCATGTCATCTACTATGCGAGCAAGACTTTGACAGAGGCACAACTGAATTATGCAACCACAGAAAAAGAGCTATTGGCCATTGTGTTTGCCTTTGATAAGTTCAGATCATATCTCATGGGCCAAAAGGTAATTGTCTACACAGATCATGCTGCCCTGAAATATTTGATGTCTAAGAAGGATGCGAAGCCCAGGTTGATTCGATGGATACTTCTCCTTCAAGAGTTTGATTTGGAGATCCGAGACAAAAAAGGGTGTGAAAATGTGGTAGCAGACCACCTTTCAAGACTTGAGCAGGCAGAACAGAAAGATGAGGTCGAAATAAAGGATTCTTTCCCAGATGAGCGTATCTTTGCAGTTGACAGTGGACCGTGGTATGTAGACATCGTAAATTACTTGGCGTGTAATGTGCTTTCTCCTGATCTCACGCATCAACAAAGGAAGAAGTTCTTCTCAGAATTGAAATACTATCATTGGGAGGATCCCATACTGTACAGGAGGGGTGCTGATCAAATTATTCGAAGATGTGTGCCAAATGAAGAAATCTCTCAGATTCTGGAGCGTTGCCACTCTTCAGCTTACGCGGGGCATTTTGGGTCTTCTAAGACAGTCGCGAAGGTTCTACAATCAGGATTTTACTGGCCATCACTATTTAAGGATGCTCATGAATATGTGAAACACTGTGATCAATGCCAACGTACAGGGACAATCTCAAAAAAGAATGAAATGCCTTTGAATTCGATTTTAGAAGTAGAGCTATTCGACGTTTGGGGGATCGACTTTATGGGACCATTTCCATCCTCCTACAACAATCAGTATGTGTTAGTTGCAGTTGATTATGTTTCGAAATGGGTAGAAGCTGTAGCAGCACCAACTAATGATGCTCGAGTGGTTATTAACTTTCTGAAGAAGAACATATTCTCACGCTTTGGTACCCCTAGAGCTATCATTAGTGATGGAGGTAAGCACTTCTGTAACAAGCTTTTGGAGTCAGTGTTAGCAAAATATGGGGTGAAGCATCGAGTTGCTACACCGTATCATCCCCAAACAAGTGGCCAGGTGGAAGTGTCAAATAGGGAGCTGAAACGAATACTTGAGCTGACGGTAAATAGCTCAAGAACTGATTGGTCTAGAAAACTTGATGATGCACTATGGGCATACAGGACCGCATACAAAACTCCAATAGGCATGTCATCATATCGCCTTGTATTTGGAAAAGCTTGTCATCTACCAGTGGAATTGGAGCATCGAGCTTATTGGGCAGTAAAGCAGTTGAACATGGACCTGACAGTAGCTAAAGAAAAGAGGATGTTGCAGCTGAATGAATTCCGGATGGATGCCTACGAGAATGCAAAGTTGTACAAGGAGAGGACAAAGAAACTGCATGATAAATACATCCAGAGGCGTGAGTTCACTCCAGGTCAGAAAGTATTGTTGTTCAACTCTCGGTTGAAACTTTTTCCTGGGAAGTTGCGTTCTAGATGGTCTGGACCGTTCACAATTGTTCAAGTCTTTCCACATGGAGCAGTTGAGGTGACTCATGAAACAAAGGGCACTTTCAAAGTAAATGGACAGCGGTTGAAAGCTTATTGGGATGACAAATTTGACATTGAAAAGTCAATCACCCAACTCCACAACCCAACATAATTAAGTTGCAAGTCTAGCTAAAGACTATAAATTAAGCGCTTATTGGGAGGCAACCCAACTTTCTAACCTTTTTATTTATTTATTTATTTTTTTTGCACCGCATTGCATATGGATTTATTTTTATTAGGTTGCATTAGATTTGGACACGTTTCAATTTATAAGATATCGCCATCCTGTTATTTTCCCCATTCGGCTTTTGAATTTATTGTTGGATATTTTGATTGTTTGGGCTAAGTTACACATGTTCTCAGTTATTTGATCTTTAATGTTTAATTTACTTGCTATATGCAGAAACATGATGTCGTAGAACACTCAAACCAACAGAGACCAAGGGAACGCATGATGAAGGAGATTGTCTAGCTGTCGCCCATAGTGCCTCACACATTCAAAAAAATTCGGGGAGTCCCTTTTTCCTTTTCTTCTCCATCCCCTTATATGCTTGCTCTTGCTTTAGGACATTGAGGACAATGTCGGTTTTAAGTTGGGGGTGGAGAAAACTTTGAGTTTTTGATTTTTCGTATTATTATTAAAAAAAAAAAAAAAAAAAAAAAAAAAAAAAAAATTCTTTTCTTAAGTTGTGTGCTTGTGTGGGTTAGACAGTCTGGCCGGCAATGATGATCTAATTTGAGATTTAGTGTTGATCTATAGACTGTTGATAGGTTACATGTTTAAATTGATTGATGCTTAGCCTTGCAAAATTGATATTAAATGCGCACTAGAATTGAGTTTGATATTGTGATGAAACAAGTTGATTCATATGCTTGATAAGTTGATTTAGTTGGACATAGATGCTTTACCCAAACCATGCTAAATTATTTATTCTTAGACCAAATGCTGCACAAGTTGGGGGTGGGCAGGAAGATACGGATGTGAATGTGGATTCCTTGTGTAAAAAAGTTATGTATGGATTGTCTTAGATTAACAAGATTAAATTAGGCGAAATTCTTAAGTTGGGGGTCGGTTTGCTCAAATAGGTGTGTGGTAAGGGACATTGCACTAATCAAGGCATATAATTAAAAAAATAAAAAATTCTCTTTGAAGCCTTTATGACTCGAGTAATTAAGTCTGTAAGGGTATCTCAAAACCTGGTGCCCTAAAGTCATCTGATTTGGGAGTCATCGGCCTAAAACTCGATACATGGGTCATTTAGAAAGCAATCAAAGATGAAGCTGCACAAATTCTCTTCGAAGCCTTTTTGACTTGGGTTATTAAGCCTGTAAGGGTATTTCAAAATCTGGTGCCCTAAAGTCATCTGATTTGGGAGTCATCGGCCTAAAGCCTGCTACATTAGTCATTTAGAAAGCTTAAGGGAGAGAATGTATAAAAATAAAAAAAAAAAAAACAAAAAAAAAAACACTAAATGCCTTGGTTAAGTCTCAAGCACTTGTTTGAGGGAATTTGACTTTCGATGAGGGATAATCAGCTTAGTTGAGTCTTGGCGGTCGAAGCAATCAAACAATTGGAGAATCCTTATTCATTGATGTGTTAACTTGCAACCAGTGATGTCTACCTGAACTAGAGGGGGTGAAGATAGTAATTAATAATTCAACCTTAGATTACACACTGGGAACGAGTGAAAAGAAAAATAATTGGTGGTGTGTGAATCTTACGAGTGATGAAAAGACATATTTGACCACTAAGGGTCGGGAATTGGAACAACTTGTGAAATCATTAATGTCTACTTAATTCTTCACACACACACACATTGGCTTTGCATTGGAGAAGTGGATATTGATTTTGGTGTTGTGACTTTGAAGCATGTTTGTAGAATTCACACTAAAATCTTGAATCCTGAGGAAAGAAACTGGAATGTCTAGCCAAACATCTTTGCATTCTTGTGTGTGTAGTTATCTAGATGATGATTTTGTTTGAGGACAAACAAATGTTTAAGTTTGGGGGTATTTGATAAGTGTATTTTATACACTTATCAAGGGTCTTAAGCAACGATATTTAGTTATTTTTCTAATCAAATATAATCTAAATTGTTGTATTTTATGTTAAATAGGTAACATTCAATGATTTGGCAAAGAATTAGAAAGATGAACTAATTTGCGTTATTTGAGAAAGAGGAAAGCTTGAAGAGAAATTATGCATTAATATGGGCCTCACTTTTGGGCTTGTAATTGGAATAAAAGGCAAAGCAATTGGACGTCTGTGAGGTGAAGAAAAAGGGCTCCCTGCTGATTTATATATATAGATACACACAGAAAACGGCGAAGAAGTGGGCGGCAGCTTGGAGACCAAAAATAAGTGTTGCTGAAATATATTTTATACACACATTGGCAGCATCTTATGGGGAGAAAAAACGGCAGAAGGGGTAGATATATACACTCTATTCGGTGGTTGAATTGGAGGGAAAGTTGAGGAAGAATATACACGTCTACAGTGAAGAAAAGGGCAGCAATTGAGGGGTTATACATTCACTCAATTCGGCCACACGGATATAGAGACAAAGAAGGCAGCTGCTGGAGGAAAAAGAAGATTAAATATAGATACACGCAGAAGCCGATTAACAAAGAAGAAAGAGGAAACGGACGACAGCCAACGAAATTGTGGAATCAATCACGTTTCATCAATTGTGGGGTGATATATTTCCACTTTTACTTGTTTAATTTCGACAACATGCTTGGCTCGACTTTTATATTGCTAGGATGTGATGAACCCTTGTTATGAAGTTTTTGGTTTGAATAATTAAATTGACGTTAATTTGTTTAATTGTTTGGATGTTTATTATGGTTTAATTTGCTTTTCAATTAATTGGCCAATTAATTGAATTGTTTGTGGGTTTTATTATGATCGAGAGAAATAATAAAATCATTAGCACGTAGTAATAAATATTGTGAGGTTCGATATAGGATAGAGATATACCTATATGCTTCATATGGTTTTTACAGATGTTCTAGCTCATCTAATGCATTTACCGTGTTCGCATCTTTCATCGAGAGATAGGAAGGTTACATGAGGGGAATAGAATTGATAACCATCGAGAGAGGTTTTCAATTAAAATAGGAACATTGACCAACAAGCATGATTTCAATTTGGCATTTTAAATTGTTGAACTAAAAATAAATTAACAAGGGGGATTCCACATCTTAGCAATACATTTCACAGATTTTATAAAAACTTTACTTTGCTTTCAAATTAGTTGATAATTTAGACATTATTTGTTACAACTCTTATTTGCTATTCGATTAAGGAAATTGTTAGCTTTAACTCGGTCAAACATATAGTCTTCGTGGGTTCGACACTCTACACACTACTTTATTACTTGTTTACGATCCCGTACACTTGTGGGAAATCAAACGACCAGAACCCAACAGCCTCTGTTATTGTAAAGTCTCGACAATCATTCATTATCATGCAAATTATACTTTCTGATCATGACAGTCCAACCTTCTTCAAATTTCTCAACGAATTGAGAATCATGCACCAATCTGTGCATAGTAGAAAATATCAAAACTTTATCGACGTGGTATCCAAACTTTTCTAACAATTTTTTCAATATGTGCCACAAATACCACCTATGTTTCGTATTGGGGAACACGATCTGAATTACATTTTGCATGATCCTATCTTGGTCGGTAATGATCCCATTGGGAGCTTGGCCGTGCATGCACTGCATCCATGTCCTAAATAGTTATACGAATGTATATGTATCCTCGTTTGATATCAGCCCATAACCAAGGAGTGTTGACTGTTCGTGATAATTCACTCTAACAAAAGGAGCAATAGACATGCCATACTTGGTAGTGAGATATGTGGTATCGAAGGTGACAACGTCGCCAAACTCTTGATATGTTTGCCTACTCATATTATCTGCCCAGAAAACATTCTTTAGACGGAACTTATCGTCTAAATCTATATTAAAGTAAAATCCTGAACACTTTGCTTGCATTTTTGAAAATTACGATTGTATTGTTGTGGTGTCTCATTCTCTAAGTCTTAACTGCCTAACTTATTCAACATAGTTTCAACAATTGTTTTCCACGCATGTCATATTCTCATACCCACCTGATTCGACAACTTCGGAGTTGTAACTTTCATGCAACGGAATTCCTGTAATATCATTTATTTCAAACCGTTGTTTAACTTATGAACTCAATTCTTGATTGCATCATACAGTCTTGATTTCAAAGGACTTGTATTGTGTTCAATGTATAATGTGTTAATTCTCCATATTCCACAAATATCTAATCTAATCATGTAGTCATCCTAACTTTACATCCACTTTAAACGGTTGTCTGTAACTTCAGAGAACCGTTTCTATTACTGCTTCTTTTCCCTTCACGACTACAAACAATTGTCACATATCTTATAACTCCATCATCATCTTTTTTTGAATTTCTTCATCTAACTGGAAAACCTAGATTGTAAGCATATCTTTTATAAAACACGAATATTTCATTTTCGTCCTTAAACTTCATGCCCACCTCGAGCACAATCACACCATCCACTCCTAGCATTTTATCACCTAGTTTTTCCATATTGTCCACATCGGCCTTCACCAACAAAATATCATCTACATCTTCCAAATTTTGTTTCCCTGGCAAAAAAAAATACAAGTTTCATTTTTAAACATATAATTGCAGAATCAAGTAAATAATAGACAGCTAAAACCTAATATAACCTAAGAATGCGATTGGTAGCAAGTAACCAAGGCTTTGGAATTGCAAAAAGGATCGATTTTCATTGAAATTCAAATTGAATTTTTTGGAAATCCCAATTCGAAATGTCTACCAACATAGCCTCAAAAATAAAAATTAAAAATAACATTTGAGACCAAGAAAAGCGTGCCATAAAATCCTAAAATGAAGAACTACCCTTACATTTTTAAAGAAAATAGATCGATTCAGCTAAGGATTGAAAGAAAGTGCATAAAAGTTAGAGGCCTTCATTGTTTGCTACACACTACAAATCATAAGCTGTCTGGTGAGTGCTCCACACTTATGATATTTATACCACTTAATTTATTATTTTGAGAGTGTTTTAGAACGTTTTAATGTGTGCTTTGATGTTGTGGTATAGGTTGATGAAATTGAAGAAAAAAGGAAAAGTTGGCAAATTTGGAGAAAAATAGCTAAATTTTAAGAGATCCAAAGTTTGGGGACTAAAGTGTAAATACTCAAAAGTTGTGTTGAACCTCACGATGAAGATCCGAGAGTACTAGGAGTCAATTGGATAAAGAATGATGTCAAAGGGTCATAGTGTAGATAATGTATGATCATACATCAATTTCCAACCGAAAACGTTTTTTCCCAGATTTTTAGTCTCATATTGAGACCCATTTTTGACATAGCACACGATCAAATTGGAGAGGGATGTCTGAATCAAAGTTGTAGCCCTTTAAGTTATCATTCCAATGCATCTTGAATAATCTCAATCGGACAAAAAACGAGAAAGTTATGATAAAAATACTGAAAAAGCGTAGTCCGCCTTTTTTTACCCGAATAGCAATGGCGGCGCCAAGGCGCCAGGAACGGCAGGAGACATGGGGCCAAGGCGCCAATGCTTGGTGTCCATTTACAGGCTTCAGATTTACGCCATTTTAACATCTTTTCTCCGCGCCAAATCTGCTGAAAACTCTCCCAAAACTCAACCACATATAAAATGGAACATCTAGACCTAGTTTTATAGGTTGGGCAGCCAAGAAACCACAAGAAGAAATCAAAAACCATTGTTGGAAATTCTCTATACTGCTCGGGCGAATTCTGGACGGCTGGAAGGAATTGTTGAAGAATTGAACATCAAGAATTGAAGAATCAACGGAGGAGAACGTGAAGAATCGATGGGGAATACCTTCAAACAGTTTTTTTTTTCTCTTTAATCTCTATTTTCTATTACAAATCATATTGATAGTGCCAATTTACTCATGAGCTAATTCTTTAGATCTAGGGTTTGATTGTAATCGACTTGAGACATGTTTTAATACTTATTTAATTATCTCATTTGGATTTTCTGTTGATTTATTTATGTTGTTGTGTTTAATGCATTCAATTACCTGATCAATAATTGGATGATTTGATACTTGAATTTTGACGCTCGATAGAGGAAAATTTAGGTGTGATTTAGAAAAACATAACCTAGGTTTCGTAGAGTTTGAGAAAATATACGAATCTTTGAGGCGTATTTGAAATTAGAACCATGCATGTGTAATTTCTATACTTTTAATTTGAAATAAAGATATTATGATTAAATTATAGAATTAGTTTCTATTTATCGCTCGAGAGAGGAAATAAGATCACTTTAGAAGTTCTTACCTATAAATTGTAGAAAATCAAATTGAGGTAACAAGATAGGTTGAGAAACATTGTCGAGAGTGCGCTAAAATCATTCCCTAGGCATTTACAATTTGATAACTTCTTTGAATTTTACTTCCACCTAATCCCATTTTTTATTCAACTTTCATTAGTTTAAAAATAACATCATTGATTCAATTGAGATTGTCTAAATAAGGTGAAAACTAAACTATTATAGTACTCGGTAGAAATCAGATATCAATCCCCGTGGGTTCAACATTCCCCACTTCATCACTTTATTACAAAACTTGAGACCATACACTTGCGATATAAAATCACGTTAAACAAAACGCATATCACTGCCACACAAAATGAGTTACTTAAGGGATGATTATAATTAAATAACACAAAATGGTGCAATTTTTGGAAAAAAAAATTTGGGACAGAAGTTTTTACATGATTTAGTACAGCCGATTCTCTACAGCAGCTCGATACGACATGGGGAAAAAATTATATGTGATTAAGTTAAGAGTGTATTTGATAGGCATTATTTGGGAAAGATGAATTTTGAAATAGTGATATGATGGGAAATGTGTGGTTGAAAAAGAAGGAAAAATTATTGATGTGATGAAAAATATTATTTTATTGAAGAATGTGTGGTTGAAAATGAGTAGAAGAATGAGAATGAGAATTAAAATGAGAATCAAACAGGGCCTAAATTGGTTTCGGTGGCATTCTTAAACAGACAACCTATGTCTGGTTCCGGTGAAATTGTTAAAGTGCTATGACAGGAAATTCCGTCAACGAACCAAGAAAAAATGAATTCATTAATTTCTAGAATTTACCTTTTTCTGCCATCTTTATTGGTTAGAGAGAGACGTGGTTCGAAAGTTGATTCAAAGCAAGAAACTTCGAAACGAATTGCTTTTTTATGCAGCGAACGTAGCCGCTCGGAGAGTGTTGAAATAAAGTGGAAAGGGTTTCTGCCTTAATTGGGATGGGGCACAAACAAAAGTGGAAAATGAAAGGTTCTGTGTATGAATTTTTTAAAAGAAACTCAAAATGGGTTTGGGCCAGTTTACACCCAGTTTAATTGAGCAGTTTTTTATTTTTCAATTCCACTAAATCCACGTCATTAGGTCAGGGCCTCTATCAACGTCTATGTTAGCTTAATTCTTCTTCCAAAATAAATAGGCAAACTATTATTGGAGGTCCCCAACCTTTGGCTCTTATTGCACTTCAATTTATAACCTTTAAAAAATAAGCATTTACATTCCTAACGTCTTTCATATTTCGCATGGTTAGCCTATATGTACCAAATTAAATCGAGACGATCTTTACTTCTTTGTTTTTTTTTTTTTTTTTTTTTAATGTGTCTTTTTGTTAACTCAAAATTTAGTATATACCCATCTTTCCAACAAAAAAGCTTACATTATAACATTTCATTATGCCTCTGCTTGAGCCCCATTTTGGTAAGAAGATATATTTTGGAATAGGGGTTTTTTGGAGAATGTGTGATTAAAAAAGAAGAATTTTAATTTATTTTTTTTCGATTTAAGTGTAAAATTATTTTATGAGAGAATTGTGGTTGAAATGAGTTTTAAAAAAAAATGAGTTTTTGAAAAACTGATGGCCAAATAGTGGTGTCAAATTGGGGCCAGCTTAACATGACCGGCTCAAGATCGGACCGTAAATTGGCCCATAAATCGAGTGAGTCGGTTCATCGATCAATAAATGAAAAACTTGGGATGGGCCGGTTAACATGTTTGATCCAACGATTAACTGTTGGACCCATTTAACGTTTAAAAAAAAATTAAATTAGTTTTTTAAAGTTAAAATGATTTTTAAAAATTAAAAATTAAATTTAAAGACCGATGGATAAGACAATAAAAGATAACCTTTTATATAGAAGGCAACATGACAATCTTTTTTTTTTTATTGAAAAGGCTGTGTTTTCTTTATGGCTGTTGGACGTCCGTCAGCAAATAATTTGAATTTCTAGTGAACCGTCTGGGTCAAGGGCCGATCCCTGAGTTTAATAAATTTTTTGTGGTCTGATCTTGACCCGGCACGAGAACGTAATGGACCAGTCCTATAACACACACAAGCCATGTTGTTTTATATCTTGACAGGCCGGTTCGAATTGGTCCACCCATTTGGACACCTCTAAGGCCAAACATTAATATTCTTTTTGAAAAGTTTAGAAGTAAAGTGCAACATATCAATGTCTATTTTTCCAAATAAATGTAGAATTTTGTGGATTAATAAAAAATGGAAGGAAGAAAAAGGAGGAAGCTTAAATAATTTTGGTCATTTTTTTTTTCTCTTTCCCGGTCTATGGACTATTGCACTTATTTGTCGGTTTACAACATTTTTGTTTTGCTCAAAGATTTTTGCTTGTTCAGGTTTTAAATACATCTTGTATTCTATTAGCTCATTGAGTTGAGCTAATAGAATATAAGTTTGAATAACTCGATAATCAAGTCTATCCAACTAGGTACAATTAGAGATGTTAATAAATCTAGTTGATCCGTCTCGAAAAATTTGCAACACGTGTTTTAAACCTTTCTAATAACGTCATCAAGTTTTGAATTTTTAAATCTTGGCATCCACATCCCAAATCTTTAATAAATACACAATCAAAAGAACATTTGATGATTGATAAAAGTTAAGTCCATAAAGTTAAAATTAAAATCTAAATCCATAATTAATTTTAATAATATATTTCAAAAGTTTTACTCTCTAAATTTATATATACTCTTTAAAAATAAGGAGTCTCTTGAAGATATTTGAGTGTGTTGTCATTTTTTATGAAAAATGTTATTTTTATCTAAATTTCCACTTTTGTACTATTTGATCGATATTTTTTTCATGAAAAATATTTTTTTCATTTTGGTCATGTGGCCATATTTTTTTTTAAAAAAATAAGATTTTTTTTTTAAGAGAAGTATGTTTTTATCTTTTAGATAATTCACTGTCTCTTTCTTTCTCATCTACCTACCAAAAAAAATGGACAATTATAACATTTTTAAGTTGAAAATAAAATCAGTTAACCACATTTAATTGATAATTTTCATGAAAATAATTTTTAGAAAATTCAAATGTCTAGAATATATTTTCTTTTCATATAAATTATATACTCGCAATCAAACACACCCCAAGTTATAACTTTACTGCTTGTTTAATAACCATTAATTTAATTTATAATTTGTTATAGGATCATTTTCAACCACACATTTACACAATAAAAATATTCTTTACGTATATAATTTTTTTTCTACTTTTCAACTACATATTCTCCTAAAAATCATTATTGAAAACTTAAAAAAAAAAAAAAAAAAACAATAATGGTTGTCTAACGGCTCTTATTTTGATCAATTTTATTAAGGACAAAGGAGTCTCTTCACATAATTAAGCGAAAAATTTGTGCGACTTCAGTCCCTGCGCAACGCGACATTTCTCTTGATTCCGTCCTCCACAAAGGTTGAAACGAGAAACTAATTGTGCGTCTGGCAGGGGAAACGATGTCGTTTGGTGCATCTCTACTCTCCCTACCTTTCAAACCTCTCAGCCCCCGAATTCGAGCTTCCGCGTCCGACGTTCCTGACTTTATCTCTCCTGATTGGTAGCCTTCTCTTTCTGTATCTCTCTATTTATATATCTCTGTAAATATATGAAGCTCTATTTTTATTTATTTATTTATTTTTATAATTTTGTAAATCTGGGAAATTCCTTTTCTACCACTGCTACTGATATGCAGTTTGAAATTTGATGTTTATCCGAATGTTATTTATGTATAAACCAATTAATTTCATCACAAAAAAGTTGCCTGATCCTTGTAGATATCCAGTGTAATCAATTATATGCTCGAGTATATGAGTTTTTGCGAATAATTGGCTGTTTATAATATAAAAGAAGATAATAGCAGGTGTGCTGTTAGGGGTTTGCCTGAATTATTTCATGGGTGTTGTGTAAATAGTGTTTTTGTATCCTTAATGTAACTAGGTTTTAAAGAATTTTGAATCGAAAACTTTCTTACTTTATGCAGGAAATTAAATTCAGAATAATTTCCCAACACAGGATCTTTAAAAAAACATGAAACAAACAGAGAGAAGAAGAATATTTCTTATGGATGAACTGATGATAAAAAAAACTAGAAACATCAGCTATTTATAGCCAATTACAAGCACAACAAACTAAATCAAAATTCCCAAAACAAATGCAGCTAATTGACCTACTAAAGCCCTACTTTATTGGCATAACAATAAAACTGAAGAACAGATTCCTAATAGTCTGTAAGACTTATTCAACATCAACGTGGCTCAACTAAAGGAAAAAAAAGAGGCCATTTAAGTTTAATATCTAACAGCCTCCTTTAAACTCAAACTCTCAAAACTAATCATCCCCATAACTTGCAAAAAAATTCAGCTTTCAATGACTTTGTAAGAATGTCAGCCAATTGATCTTCAGATTTACAGAATTCAACAGCTACTTCATGTTCTTTGACAAGCTCACGAATGTAATGAAATTTGATGTTGATATGTTTACTTCTCCCATGAAAGATTGGATCTTTAGTCAAGCAAATAGCTGATTTGTTATCACAGAAAATCTCCATATGAATTATTTGTTCCTGCTTTAATTCCTTCAGCAATCTTCATAACCAAACAGCCTGACATGCACTAGAGGTAGCTGCAATCTACTCTGCTTCGGCAGTGGAAAGAGCAACAACCTGTTGCTTCTTTGATGAACAAGAAATTTCTCTTGAACTCATGTGAAATACATAGCCAGACGTACGCTTCCTTTCTTCAAGATCACCTACCCAATCACTATTTGTGTACTCAACAAGGTTGCAATTATCAAGAGATGAATAAAAGATGCATTGACTTTGAGTACCTTTTATTTATCGTAGGATTCGCTTTGCAGCTTGCAAATGAGATTAGCTTGGTGTTTCCATAAATCGGCTAATAATACCATCTCCAAATGTGATATCAGGTCTAGGAGATGTTAGATAACGTAGATTACCTACAAGACTTCGAAAATAAGTTGGATCAACAAATTTACCATTGCCATTTTTATCCAAATGAAATCTTTTTTGAACAGGAGTTTTGATAGGATATTAGGATTGCATGATTCCATCTTGAATCGCTTAAGAATGTGTGATGCATATTTCTTTTGCAAGATAAATATTCCTCCATTAGTCTGTATCACTTCTAGTCTAAGAAAATAAGACATGAGTCCTATATCAGTTATTTCAAAGTTGCTAGCCTCCCTAAATTCTACAAACGTACTTGGATTATTTCCCGTAAAAATCAAATCATCCGCATACAAACATATAATAATTATATTTCCATGTGAATTAGATTTGATATACAATGTGGGTTCATAAGGACACTTAAGAAAATCATTTTCTTGGAAATATGTGTCAATATAAGTGTACCAAGCGCTTGGTGCCTGTTTTAACTCGTAGAGAGCCTTATTTAATTTAAGAACTTTTTCTTCATGACCTTTCTACACATAACCATCTGGCTAATTGACATAGACCTCTTCTTCGAGAAAACCATTTAGAAATGCAGATTTCACATCCATTTGATGTATCTGCCATTTCGTTTGAGCAGTTGGTGCAATCACAATACGAATATATCAAGTCGAGCTACAAGTGCAAAAACTTCATAATAGTTAATACCTGCCTTCTGCTTGTACTCTTTCACAACCAATCAAGCTTTCAACCGACCGACTTGACCATTTGGTTTGAACTTTGTTTTGTAAACCCATTTTACACCAATTGATTTCTTTCCCTGTGACAAAGAAGTTAGCTCCCATGTATTATTTTTAACTATTGAATGAATTTCTTCATCCATAGCATGAATCCATTTATCATCTTGAGCTGCTTCTGCGAAAGTAAGAGGATCACAATCTTCAAATAATGCAAAATTTACTAATTCTCATCAGAAACATCATTATCATTGGTTATGATATAATCTTGCAAATGAGCTGGCATAACATGCCTTCTAGCAGAACTACGAGGTACTTCAATATGAGTCAAAGAAGAAGTAGAATGATCAGTAGTGCTGGAAATCTGAATATTAGATTGTATATTACCAATATTAGGTTCATCCAAGTTAATCCCCACATGCTGTTCCTCTTTATTTGTCGAAGCCCAAGCCTTAATTTCATCAAATTCTACATCCCTACTCACAATCACTTCACCTTTTTCTGGATCAAACAATTTATAGCCTTTAGTTTTATTACTATAACCAATAAAAATGCATTTTGTACCTTTACTATCATTTTTTTTTTCCTTTCTCAACTGGTATATGAGCATATGCAATGTAACCAAAGACTCGAAGAGCTTGAACATCCGGCTTGTGGTTGTTCCATGCCTCTTCAGGTGTCATATGACGAACACTTTTTGTAGGACATCTATTTAAAATGTAAGCAGCACATGCCACTGGATCTGCCCAAAGTACTTTCGGTAAATTTTTTCTTTTCAACATACTACGTGCCATTTCGACTATTGTCTTGTTATTACTTTCAGAAATCTCATTCTGCTGCGGTGTATAGCTCGTTGTAAGTTGATGCTTAGTTCTACAAAATTTGCAAAAATCAGAAAAATCATTGGAGGTATATTCTGCCCCTCTATTTGTACGAAGCACCTTCAAAAAATCAACCACCTTGTTTCTCCACATAGGCTTTGAAGCCTTTAAAAATATTAAAAATTTCATACTTATGTTTCAGAAAATAGACCCAAATTCTCCTGCTGTAATCATCTGTGAGAGTGAGAAAATAACGATTACCTCCATGTGATTCAATCTCCATTGGTCTACAAACATTTGATTGCATAAGTTCTAGTAGTTGTGTTGCTTTTCTTGACTTGCCTACTGGAAAAGGATCGCTGTGCTGTTTTCCAAGAACACAACATTCACACCACTGATTAAAGTTTTCTAATAAAGCTAGCCATGTAACCATTTTTTTATTTGCCAGCAACCCTAAACCGTTGAAGTTCAAGTGACCAAAATACAGATGCCATAGCCAATTACTATTAAAAACGGCAGCAGTAAAGGAACATACTTTTTTAGCTTGAAATGATAAAGGAAACATGCGATTTTTTGTCATCTTAACTTCAACATGTTCATTTTTCTGATTCATAATAGTGCAAACTCCTTTGTCAATTGTGATTTTAAGTGCCTTTTTAGATAGTCGTTCTAAACTCAATAAATTCCGGTGCAAGCTAGGAACATAAAATACATCAGAAATATGCTCATATGAACCATCTTTTAGTTTCATCAGGATTTTGCCTTTTCCCATAATTGATACCTTGGCTTCCTTTCCAAAGTTCACTTCTCTTGTTACCATTTCATCTAGCTGAGAAAATAATTCCTTCTTCCCACATGTGTGATTACTACAGCCTCTATCCAAATACCATTCTCCAAGATTTTCTTTTGAAGAAGTAGTGCAAGCTAACAAGTTTTCTTTCTCCTGTACCTCAGCAGTATAATGAGCATGCTCAAAAGTTCTTTTATGCAATTGAACTTTACAATCTGATCGATAATGGCCATATTTCTTACAACGAAAGTATTGAATTTTGGACTTGTCAACATACCTTTTATTTCCAGAAGCGTGCTAGACAGAATTCCGTTTCTCAGAATATGTAGTACTTTAAAGTCCTTTTCCACCATTGGGATTACCATCGGAATTGCTTGATCTAGTCAAATTAACTTTGCTTTGAAAAGTTTGTTCCATAACATTTATTTCTCTATTATTCATTCTATGTCCATGAGAGCACAATGAACTATGTAGCCCTTCAATAGTCATGGTTGAAAATCCCCTTCCTTCTTCAATTGCAGTAACCACATAATCAAAACGACCCGTTAAGGACCTTGCAATTTTTTCAACAACTTGCGATTCATCTAATTTTTTACCATTAACCCGCAATTGATTAACAACGGACTGCAATCGAGAAATATAATCAGAGACAATTTCATAAATTTTCTTTGAAAGATATTCGAATTCACCCCTTAAGGTTTGCAACCTTACACTCTTCACCTTTTCATCATCTTTGCATGAATTTTGCAACACCTCCCATGCCTCTTTAGCTGTAGTTTCACTTGAGATCTTCTCGAAGACGACCCCATCTACAGATTGGTAAAGGAGAAATAAAGCCTTCTTGTTCTTCCCGTTCTCCCTCAAGTTGTCCTTCTGACCTTGAGTAAGAGATATAGTAGCTTGATCAGCTGGTTCTATATATCTATCTTCAATAACCTTAGACAGCTCCTGAAAACCAAACAAAGCCTTCATCCGGATACACGATTGATAAAAAAATTTCCCACTAAACCTTGGAAGTTGAGGCTGGATTGACCCATTCATTGTTGTAACCTGCTTACAAGCAAACTAGAACAAAAAAAGCTCGGGATTTTTTAGGCTCTGATACCAAATGCAGGATATTAAATTTAGAATAATTTTCCAACACAGGATCTTCAAAAAAAATGAAACAAATAGAGAGAAGAAGAATATTTCATATTGATGAACTGATGATTAAAAAAAAAAAAGGGTAGAAACATCAGTTATTTATAGCCTACAAGCTCAACAAAATGAAACAAAATCTCCAAAGAAAACGCAGCTAATTGACCCACTAAAGCCCTACTTTATTGGCATAACATTAAAATTGAAAAACGGATTCCTAATAGTCTATGAGACTTATTCAACATCAACGTGGCTCGACTAAAAGGAAAAAAAAAAGGCCGTTTGAGTTTAATTTCTAACACTTTATTGCTCCATAAATCATAACCAAATTGAAAATCATGGTCTTCGGTTTGAGCATGCCTTAACTTTTAGAATGAAAAATAGCAAATTTCCTGGATGCCTCTTTTCTTGGGAAGTGGTAAGTCATAGGAGAGGGGATTTATCCTCGAGAATTTTGATCCGTAGGACTTTATAATGCATGTTGTTTTCTTGCATGAATATCTTGAACTAGTTTTATAGTTCTGTTTTGGCTTGGATTGATAGTTCTCCAAATTTTGTCTGCATTAAATTCTCTTGACATTCCTTAGGTTTTTGCAAGATCAACATATATTTCTCTGATTTATTTCAATGTATATTTGTAGGCTTCAGTCTCGCAGGAAAAGACCTTCTGGTCCAAGATTAAGTGTAATTTTCAAACTATACAACTCGTTGAACACATGCTGCAATCTTTCTCTTGTACCATGTTGATGAAAAGCTATGTTGTAATAGTTTAGTGCAGAGGAAGCTGTGCAATACCAGCTTGATGCATTGATGTTCAATGACCAACCTCGGCTAGATTATGGGATTGAAGTCATGTATAGGGTACTATATAATCTCCAAACCGTTGCTTTGTATTTGTTGACTTTGATATGATATTATTCACCTGTTGCTATCATGATCACACTGATGTTATGTTCCATCAGTTTGCTGGATTCGATCCTTTTGAAAGATCTACCTATTTTGGGCCCTTCTTTGATTTAGGGCAGGTCAGTAAGTATTTAACCTTAATAAATTTACATTGGCTGTTTTTACAATTCTTCTTCATGATTTTTGGTTGCCACCGCCTGGAAAGTTACTACTTAATATATGGGAAAAGTGAAGTACTAGCAGAAGCACTTCAAATTTGCTCAATCATCAAAGTCCCAAATCAATGCATTGTTCCTACAATATTGACTTGTAATTTGTGCAGTTCGAACGGTTTAGGCGGATCTTCCACCATTCAAGCTACAGAGTTTTGCTAGGTCACCGGGAAAGAAAGATCTTAAGCAGTTTACTTGTGAAGGAGGTAATGGGGTTCTATATTTGTCCATACAACAACTTAAAATATCTATCTCCTGAAAGTAAGTATATGTGAAACAGAATAGCTATAAGCAACGAGTTTGGATACGAGGAGCTAGACCTGAGGAAGAAGAAATATTTCAATTTACAATGTTTCAGGTGTGTGTATTGCTTTTGATAACTGACATTTAGATGTTCAGATATTCGTGCCAAAGATATTAAAGATACAATTTTTAGATCACTTTCCTGAACTTTAGGTCAAATAATTCCAAACCTTCCAATTCCCAGTGAGCGTCTCTTGACCAAAATACTGTGACAGCAAATGTTATTTTATTCCATATGTCTATGAGTCAACAGCTGTTTTTTTATTGCTGCCTTGCTGATGCAGCAAGATGAAGGAGCTGTGTTCAATTGTTTCTTGATTAATACAAATTTAAACCAATGTACCAATTTGACATCAAGAACTGGCAAAATTTTCAAATGGCTGTTTGAAATTATGACCTGGATATGAGAAGGGGAATGAGACTTGGGATTGAGGGAATCATATTCATCTCATTATTATCAAAATCCTTGGTGAAATTTATTTTGTGGGTTCTTTTATTTTCTTTGGCTGAAACCTGCACAAATAAATTGTGGCGGTGCTGTGGAATCTGCACACGTTCAGTTCAGTTCTTGGAAAAATGGACCTATCTTATGGTCATAGTCTAATCGTTTTTATTTGCATTTCGTATATTTCACATTTTCGTTCTCCATTTGTCTTAGTTGTCTCTTCAAATATCTTTTTCTTATATGGTAAGTACAAATCCTTGTTCTTTGCACTTCTTGATCATGTAATTCACTCATGGCTTCTGATTTTCAGAGAGTTGGGGGTTCTTGGGATGGTTATTGGCTTACAGAATCTCTCCTTCATGACGGAGATAGTTTTTCTGGTGGTGTGGCTTACTGAATGGATCACCGGCTTGGAGATGGTGGACCTATATCAATTAATCACGCTACTCGATTGGAGCGTTGAATTACTCAACACAGATGCTAAGCTTCTGTACATATGTGTAATAGAATGTACAAATTGTAACTAGAGCTGTTCAATCTGCTCTGTTGTTTAAAGATATAATTACAGATATGTGCATGTACATATGTAAAATAATTTTTATAAAAATTAAAGGAGCGTTCTCTTTGTGTTTCAGTTTGTATTTTAAGCTTTGAATTCGTTTTGTGTTTTGTGTTTTGGGTGTTCATTTTGAGATTGTTGAAAATTCTTTTTTTTTTGTCATTTTAAAAAAATATTTTTCAACCCGTGTTTTTTGAGTTTTGGTAGATTTGTGAAGAAAACAGTCAAAACGTAAAAAAAAATTATTTTTTATTTTCTTCACAAAATTTTCAGCCTTTTTAAAATCTCATTTTCGAAAATGAGAAAGAAAACGCGCTTTTAATATTTTAAAAAATCGAAAATCAAAAAGAGCTCGAAAACAGCAAATAGAACACGCTCTGAGTCTTTCATTTTCTCATTCTACTTGGGTCATTAAAAGTTAATCTTCTCATATAATTGACATGGGACAAACGTTAACACGTAAGAATTAGCATGATATCCATGTCGTGACTCGTGAGTCTTGATACCCTCATATGATAATTTTTGCTGTCACCCCACCCACCATTCTCTCAGAATCAAGATTCTCTCTAGAACACACACACACACTGACTGACAGAGTGAGATGGAGGAAGCAAAGAGGAAGGCCAAGGCAGTGGTGGTGGGAGGCAGCATAGCCGGGATATCCTGCGCGCACGCTCTTATCGCCGCTGGGTGGGATGTGGCGGTGCTCGAGAAAACACCTTCACCCCCCACCAGTAGTGCCACCGGTGCCGGCCTTGGAATCGACCCTTTGTCCCAGAAACTCATCCGGTCGTGGCTGAATCAGCTGCAGGCTCTTGAGCTGAACACCTTGCCTCTCACCATTGATCATGTGCGTAAAAAATCCTCAGTCGAAAAAACATATGTATCACAGTTCATGTAAGCTTGATCAATTCATTTTCATAGAAGTGTTTAGGTCATCTTGTCCTTTTGTTCAGATTTTTATTCACGAATTAACATATAAGTTTGTTGATTTAAGTCATAACTTGATGAACAATATTGGGAATAAGGGTTGTGCTACACATACATAATGATTTACATAGATATATGATTGGATCAGAATATTTTTCAAAAAAAAAAAAAAAAAAACTTTTTCCATTCTTTTGTTGACACTCATATGTATGTAAACCATTATGTACATGTAACATTATTTTGGGAACAATGAGTCTGGAGAGTGATTCAACATTTTCGGGATCAAGAAAAATGAAGGTGGGAATACTGAAAAGATAAAGTGATGAGAAAGCTTGAAGTTTATTTTTTCACTTAAACATCTCATTACCTTTGATTTCTATGTTTTATGGATATAATTGGCTTTTAATAAAACTTTATGCAGCGTTTGTTTCGAGTCCAACTAGTGACAAGGTCTTGGTGCTGTATAGGTGTCTGGGCCTCTATTTTCTCATTAGATGGATTTCTGTAAATAAAGTTGATCACTTATCACGTTGCAAATTTATGAAGCCTAATCATATTGTTTGCTTATCTTTTCGACTGCAAATTTTTCAAGGGTAGTAATACATGTACATCACTCTAATGTTCCTATTGAATGAAGGATTTCAGGTATTGATTTTGAGTGTGAGAGGTGTAAGAATAAACTTGTAATCTTCTTCTTCTTAGAACCTGCAATATTGAGTCGAGTAATTTTCACATTAAGTAAAGTGCAATCAACGTGTTTGCTTTGCGTGTTTTCCTTTTTGTTCTTTCTTTTTTTATCATTGATTTTGTATGAAGGATTAAATACTGGGGAGACAAGCACCTTGGTTTGTGTTGTTTCCATCCTAATGCTGTCTGATCCAAGTACAATTTTAACAAGATGGAACTTCATTCCCTTCAAAATGGCCTTGGCTTTCCACTTTGTAAATCCTTGTACAATCTTAGGAACAAGCAACAGACTGGGACAAGAAAATTACCTGGACACTGACGAGAGATGAAAACTTCAACTTTAGAGCAGCACACTGGGCTGATCTTCATGGCCTTTTGTACAATGCACTGCCTCAGGGAGTTGTTTTATGGGGGCATTTTTTCCTCTCCTTTTGCGTCTCTGATGCAAAATCTGTGAAAGTTAGCGCTAAAGTGCTTCAATCTGGTGATACAATTGAAATAGAAGGTGATCTACTTGTTGCCGCAGATGGTTGTCTCTCTTCCATTCGTAAAACTTTACTCCCCGACCTGAAACTCAGGTTTGTGATAAAACAGATACTATACTCACCTTTTGCTCTTGTTCTGCAACAAGAATTCAAGAACTATAACACTTTATTTCTTGGAACGACGGTGTTTATGGTTAGATATTCGGGTTACTGTGCTTGGAGAGGGGTCCTCGATTTTTCAGAAAACGAGAACTCAGAAACCATTCTGCAACTCAAGAAGGCATTTCCCGAGCTTGGTAAGTGCAATTACTTTATCCTAGGAGTTGGAACTCACAGTATCCTTTACGAGTTATTTAACGAAAGGATGAACTGGATTTGGTATGTTAATCAACCAGAGCCAGATTTTGAGGTATGTTATTGCTCTCATCCTTGTTTTCTATTATACCATGTTTTTTTGCTAGGACATTAAGACAGGAACATCGTTATAACGAGCAATCTTCTTTCGTGTAACCAAGGGAAACTCGGTCACAACAAAAGTCAGCAGAGACATGGTTGAAGAAATGTATGAAGCAGCAGAGAAGGTTTGGGTTCCAGAATTTGTGAAACTAATGCGAGAAACTAAAGAGCCTTTCCTGAATGCAATATACGATAGTGAGCCACTAGAGCGAGTAGTTTGGGACAAGGTGGTTTTGATCGGGGATGCAGCTCACCCGGTAAGTCCTCATGGTGCGAGAAGCACAAATATGTCGATACTAGATGCTGCAGTCTTGGGCAAATGCCTAGAGAAATGGGGATTGGTGAATCTAAATTCGGCTCTTAAAGAATATCAGTCTATTCGACTGCCTGTAAATGCAGAACAAGTTTTGTTTTCACGAAGAATGGGACGTATCAAACAAGGTTTAGTTCTTCCTGATTGTAAGCCCTTTGATCCAAGAACAGCAAGTGAAGAAGATAGCGTGAAGCTGCAGCTAAGAAACATCCCTTTTTTCTCTGAAATTCCTTCTATATTGATGTAACCATGAATTCATGGAGTCGATTCTAAATTTATAGATAAAGTTCATTGTTGTTGTATTGATTTGAGGTGTCCTTCGAGTACAACTATTTGAAAAGATAAAGCTCTTTCATACTAACCAGTCATTAAGTAGTATAAACATTTTGCTCAAAACACAAGTTGCATTCATACATAAGTTTTCTTTAACTAAATCCGCACGAACAATCTGATCTTAGTATGATCCACTTCTTGTGTTGGACTGTATCCTTTTAATACCGCTCAGTTCCACAGCAGAAAATATAGAGTACAATGAATATGATTTTAACTTTCTTTTTCTTTCTCGCACCATCTAGTACCCTTTACCAAACATAAAACAAGAGAATTATCGGTTCTCCATATTCAGGCTAAAACCAGAACTAAGAAGTAAAAAATGACTGTTCCATCAATATACCAGACTTACCAGTGGAGACTGCAATAATAAATCAAGTTTCTAGCAGATGCATTAATCCAGCTACTACTTGCACATAATTTTGATGTGTTCAACAAAAATTTAACTTAGTTCATTATCAATGTGCAAGTTTTAGAGGAAATGTCTGTTTCACTCAGACTCCTATATATACTTTTTTAAACACAGATCAAATCCAAGAGAAAACAATAATTTAAAACAAGATTTTGATCAATACAATCAAAATTATGATATCATGGGATAGGGTCATCAAGTACGGAGAAAAATAAGTTGCACTGAACAGAAAAAATTAGATTATTTTTAGTGAACATATAATATTGTAAACTTTACTCACTAGTTCTATTATATTCTTGTAGAATGAAGAGGGAGGGAGGAAGAAAGAACATGAGACCAACTGAAGCCGATTCAGATCGGAACCCAAATCACGTCTCGTCTTCGTGGATCTGTTGCACGGGTCAAGCACCCGATACCTGTTGTGATTCTCTGATCACGCAAGAGGAATTATAAGAGGAAAAATATTCTTCTATTTCTTACTTGAATAGAATTACAACGAGAATTTAACAAATTCTCTACAACAAAAGAAAAACTCTCTTGGATTTTCTAACATTTTTCTCTCTATTTTTCCTTCCTCTTTTTTCTCTATTTTTCTTGGCCTCTCACTCTATTTATAGAGAATTTTGTGTAGCCGACTCAAGCATTTTGCTGGCCCAAAAACTTATCAACAATTTGCTTAGTCACAAAGGAAAAACAAAGGTGGCGAGATGGAAGATGGTTGGCTACTACGTGTACATGCAAAGGCATGCATGTTGAGAGCTTCCTCATTAAGCAAAGTGGCTGTCCAATAAACAAATTAGGAAATGGTGGCTGGAGAAATTCTTATCCACTTTGCTTGGCAATTCCTTTGCATGGTAGTACCTTTGGCATTAAGTAAATTCTTTGAATTTCAATAATTGCGGCTGAATCTTATTAATTCTCCCCCTTCAGTAGCATCCAAATTAATTGTTATTTGTCAACCATCCCAGCTATGTCTCTGCACAACTCTAACTTTTCCTTTGGAACCACCTTCGTTAACATATCTGCTGGATTCTCATTTGTGTGAATCTTAACTAGTCTCAACAGTTGTTAATCCATCACCTCTCTTATCCAATGATAACGGATGTCGATGTGCTTCGTTCGAGAATGGTACATTGAATTCTTACTCAAGTCAAGAGCACTCTGACTGTCACAATGTACTCTATAATCATTCTGCTTGATCCCTAGCTCTTGGAGAAATCGCTTTAACCACAACATTTCTTTACCAGCTTCTGTCGCAGCAATATATTCTGCTTCTGTTGTAGATAAAGCAACACACTTTGTAGCTTTGACTGTCATGAAACAGCTTCCCCTGCAAAAGTGTAGAGAAATCCTGAAGTAGATTTTCTATTATCAAGATCTCCAGCCATATCTGAATCTGTATAGCCTTCCAAGATTGGATCAGCTTCCCCATAGCACAGACATATCTTAAATGTACCTTTGAGGTACCTGAGAATCCATTTGACTGCCTCCCAATGTTCCTTTCCAGGATTAAAGAGAAAACGACTCACCATGCCCACTGCATGGGCAATATCTGGTCTGGTACATACCATTGCATACATCAGGCTTTCGACAGCTGAAGAGTAAGGTACCAATGACATCTCCTCTATCTCTTTCTTAGACGAGGGACATGAAGTCTTGCTTAACTTGAAGTGATTGGCTAGTGGAATGCTGACAGGTACATTCTGCATGTTGAATCTCTTGACTACTCGTTCAATATATTTTTCCTGAGATAACCACAACCTTCGATTCTTTCTGTCTCGAACTATGTGCATTCCCAAAATCTGTTGAGCTGCGCCTAAGTCCTTCATGTCAAAGGACTTTGAGAGTTTTTTCTTCAGCTGGCTGATTTTCGTTGCATCTTGTCCAACGATCAACATGTCGTCTACATACAATAGAAGAGTAACGAAGTTGCCATCAGAAAACCTCTGAATATAAACACACTGATCTGCAGCGGTTCTTTTGTAGCTTTGTTTTACCATGAACGAGTCAAACTTTTTGTACCACTGCCTCGGTGCTTGTTTGAGGCCATATAAGCTCTTCTTCAACTTGCAAACGAAGTTCTCTTTACCTGAAACTTCAAAGCCTTCTGGCTGCCTCATATAAATTTTTTCATATAAATCACCATGAAGAAATGCTGTCTTGACATCCATCTGTTCAAACTCTAAATTCAAACTGGTTACTAATCCAAGGATAACTCGAATTGAGGCCATCTTTACAATTGGTGAAAAAATTTCGTCAAAGTCAATTCCCTTTTTCTGTAGAAATCCTTTGACTACCAAATGCGCTTTATGTTTTATCACATTTTCGTTGCCATCTTTTTTGAGCTTGAAAACCCATTTATTTCTCAGTGCTTTCTTTCCATTCGGAAGCTCAACCAACTCATATGTTTGATTCTTCTGCAGTGACTCCATCTCATCCTGCATTGCCTATATCTATCTGCTTTGTCTACATGAAATTGTGCTTCCTAGAAGCTCTCTGGCTCTGCTTCATCAATAAGCAGAATGTACTCAGACTCTGAATATCTCGTTGATGGAACCCGTTCTCGTTCAGATCTTCGTACTTGTGGATTATTGTCTTCAAGAGCTGGTACATCATCTGGTTGATGTGATGGACCGACGACTTCTGGTGAAGAGGGTTGTGACTCCCCCTGGTCAATATCCTCTTCTTCTTCATTCTCCTGTTCTGCTTCTGGCATTTCCTTATGTACATCACCAATATCTGCTGGTGCTGGATCTGGAACAATATCCTGGGCACTGGATTTAGGAACTGGAGACATTGTGGGATTTTCAATGTCTTTTAATGTCTGGTTTTCATTAAAAACACTACATCCCTGCTTCTGATGACCTTCTTTGCCTTTGGGTCCCATAATTTGTATCCAAATTCTTCATCTCCATAGCCTATAAAGATGCATGGAGTAGTCCTTGTATCTAGCTTCTGCCTGAGCTCCTTAGATACATGTACAAAGGCTGAACAACCGAATACTTTTAAATGAGAATAAGAGGGATTCTTACCGGACCATACATTCTCCGGAATTTCAAAATTCAACGGTACTGATGGTGATCTATTGATCAGGTAACAGGCGGCTCGAACAGCTTCTCCCCAAAAATGGCTTTGGCAGCTTAGCCATACTGAGCATGCTTCGGACCTTTTCCATGATCGTCCGATTTATCCTTTCTGCTACTCCATTATGTTGTGGGGTACGCGGGACCGTCTTCTCATGTCGAATGTCATATCTTCTGCAGTAGGCATCGAACTCTTTAGAAGTGTACTTGCCTCCATTATCTGTGCGGAGACACTTCAGCTTATTTCCTGTTTCTCGCTCTACCATGGCATGAAACAGTTTGAAGTAATCAAATACCTGATCCTTTGTCTTCAGAAAATAGACCCATACTTTACGAGAAGCATCATCAATATATGTCAGAAAGTACTTATTACCGCCTAGTGATTCGACCTCTAAGGGGCCACAAACATCAGAGTGTACCAGACTAAGCAACTTTGATCGTCTCGTCGAAGAGAAATTAAAGGAAACTCTATGTTGCTTACCAAATAGACAGTGACTGCAAGGATCCAGCGCGGCTTCCTTGGCAATAGTGATTAGCTCATTTTTTGTTAAAGTAGACAACCCCTTCTCACTCATGTGACCGAGTATCTGGTGCCACAAATTTTGAGAAGCATCACGTTCCACTATGTTGAGGCTGTCTCTACAAATTTTCACATGAGTCTTGTATAACGTGCTACATATATGTCCTCGAGCAACAACCATGGAACCTTTCATCATTTTCCATGTGCCATTGCTAAAGTGGCTGACAAAGCCCTGCTTGTCAAGGACTATCCCCGAAAGTAGATTCAGCCGAAGATCAGGTACATGTCGGACATCTTTCAAGGTAATTTTACACCCGATGTTCGTTTGTATCTGAACATCACCAATGCCCACGATCTCAGAGGAACTGGTATTTCCCATCTTCACTGCACCAAAGTTGCCAACTTTGTATGTTGTGAAGAAGTCTCTACATGGAGTGGCGTGGTAAGATGCTGCAGTATCTATCACCCACTCAATATCTTGGTTTGAAACGTGAAGACATGTCTCTTCATGGATGGATCAGATAGCCACTTCTCCAGAAATAGTGACTAGTGTATCTCCTTCCTTGTTCTTCGGCTGCGAACTGTTGTGACCTTGCTCTCGTAGCAATTTTCGACAGTTCTTCTTCAAATGGCCCTCCATTCCACAGTAGTAACACTTGTAAGTAGGTCTCCTTCCATCTGTGGATCTACTTCTACTTTTTCTTCTGCCTCTCTCCCTGCCTCGAATGCCTCCTTGTTGTCTTCCTCGATTCTCTATGACACGGTTCTCTGTGACAAGGGCATGTGACTGATCCGTATCAACGTCCTTTCTCCTAGCTTCTTCATTAAATAGGGCATCCTTGACCATAGACATGGTAAGTTTGCCACTAGGGGCTGAGTTGCTGAGAGATACTACTAGTGTCTCCCAACTATCAGGAAGAGAGCTTAAAAGTAGTAAAACTTGTATTTCATCACCGAGCGGCATCTCTACAGATGATAATTGGTTTACCAGACTTTGAAATTCACTAGTGTGCTCAGCAACTGAAGTTCCACTTTTCAATTTTAGATTCACCAAACGCCTCATCAACAGGGCTTTGTTTCGAGAAGTCTTAGCTTGGTACATGTCCTCTAGTTTCGTCCAGAGGGCATATGCATCTGTTTCTTGTGCCACATGGTGAAAGACAGTATGATCAATCCATTGTCGAATTTGACCAATAGTTTTTCTATTTAGCTTCTTCCACTCTGCCTCTTTGGTAGGCTCGGGATTCACACATTTGACTTCCAAGGGGTCGTACAGATCTTTACAACTTAGTAGGTCTTCCATCCGATACCTCCGCAGCATGTAATTGGTGGCAGTGAGCTTGATCATAGCTCTCGAAGAAGATTCCTCCATTGACATATTAACTTCACAACAACTCGATCAAAGTCAAAGTTGTTTTAAAAACCTACAAGGGCCAAACGATAAACTTCGTTCTAATATCACTTGTTGTGATTCTCTGATCACGCAAGAGGAATTATAAGAGGAAAAATATTCTTCTATTTCTTACTTGAATAGAATTACAACGAGAATTTAACAAACTCTCTACAACAAAAGAAAAACTCTCTTGGATTTTCTAACATTTTTCTCTCTATTTTTCCTTCCTCTTTTTTCTCTATTTTTCTTGGCCTCTCACTCTATTTATAGAGAATTTTGTGTAGCCGACTTAAGCATTTTGCTGGCCCAAAAACTTATCAACAATTTGCTTAGTCACAAAGGAAAAACAAAGGTGGCAAGATGGGAGATGGTTGGCTACTACATGTACATGCAAAGACATGCATGTTGAGAGCTTCCTCATTATGCAAAGTGGCTGTCCAATAAACAAATTAGGAAATGGTGGCTGGAGAAATTCTTATCCACTTTGCTTGGCAATTCCTTTGCATGGTAGTACCTTTGGCATTAAGTAAATTCTTTGAATTTCAATAATTGCGACTGAATCCTATCAATACCTTCAATACATGCTTTCTCACACCAACACAAAATGGGAATGCTCGGCAACTAACGATATGCATGAGCATATACATAATCATGTATATGACTTTCAATCCCTTCTCACACTATGACTCCTCTCAAGTTCCTATACAATATGAACTCAAATATTAATAGGCCAATAACATGCGTGTCTTCTAATAAGTATGGGCCCATCCTCGTCCACATAGACTCAAGAAATCATAGTTGCATCATCTCTGCCCACTAAGGATCAAGATTTTGCACTAGAATATATATTAAAAATTAGGACCGACCTGATCTTTGTATACGATGCTCGTATTACAGATCTGTAATCTCAATACCACCGAGAGATCTCCTAACATGTCCCGTATACCGATATCAATTCCAAATACCGTATCATCGAAACTTCAAGCAATATATCTATTCGACACGAAAAAATATATACATGGCTCATTAAGCCGACCTCCAGTCCCAAGATCACTAGAGACCTCTTGATATTGCATGTATATCGACACTGAATCCCCAATACTCCATATATATATATATATATATATATATATATTGACGTGAAATATAGTACAATACACCCATAAGCGATTCATTATTTCAATGTTATTTTCTAGCCTCAAATACCATAATCAACGAGAAGACACACTAAACTACATTCACCTCGAATATTGGAGGTGGTGTTTATGAGGTGACTGTGCTTATGTGATATTTTACTTAGCCGACAGCCATGTTGCCTGCCACATAGGCATAAGAGTATTAAGCTGGATTAATTGTCACAACTCTAAAACATGTTCTCATCGAAATTGAAAAAAACACGCGCTAGAAGAATATATGTTACAAAATTGTGACAATTCAAAAGCATATTTTCACTAGTTGCACGGACATTTAGGGCTTGATTAATATAGCTACTTTTCGCTTAAAAATTGATCAAACTTCATTTTTAATAACACGTTTCATTTCACCAACTTTAATTCACTTTCGAATCAAACATTTCATAAGATTTTTTGTTTTATCAATTTTATTTACTAAAAAATTATATCAAAGTAGCACTGAAAATCCAATTTGATACATGAGTAAATTTGCACTTAAATTTGTTCAGGGACCAGCGTGCTTTTTTTGGCACCTTAGTCAAGGTCCAAGGATAAGTAAAAAATATCACTGCGTTTGGAAGGCAATTATCCTAACCGTTGGACTACAAACGCCTCTATGCTCTGTTAGTACTTACTTATATATATAAATTGTTATTAATAATACACCAATCTTTAATTTCTTTTGGATTCAAGAAATCTGATGTAAAATAGTTGCCAACGACCATAAGCTCAAAAACAAAATATGTGACCTAACTATACCTTCGTGAGTCGTGACTCTAAATTTTGCAATATCTTATGTCTCCATCCTCTTCATTAATTACTAATTAGTTATACAAGTCATGAAGAGTGAAACTAATTCCCATAAGACAACTTATCTACTATTTTAATTAACCATACAAACAAAACATAAACTAATACCAAGATTCTCTAATAAATTGCTAATTATTAATAATCAGTTCATGTTGTGATTAACTTTATCATCAAGTATTTGCTAGACAAAAAGCTATCTTTCAAATTAATGACAAGGGGAAAAAAGTAAAATCAATAACTCCACAAAAATGGAAAAAAAAAACATGTGGTGTCAGTTAATTTCTAGCCATTACTGTTGAATCAACACATGAGCACGGGGTACTACGCATGCAGAAGATGAAGCTCACCATATTCGGGACTCGGGAGCCTCCTTCGTGTACATTTTGAATCTTGGAGGAAGCTTTTCTTTTTAACGAATGTAGCAACTGTATGTAAGGAAAACAATCAAGATTACCGTAAGCAAGAGTAATTACAAACATGCAACAGAACGAACACACACACACACACACAAAGTGTTGAAAAATCAAACATTTTAGACTTCTCGAACTTACCTAGAGGCGAAATCCGGAGTATAACATCGTGCAATAGCTGCTATGTGAATTTTAACAATCATGAAGGAGGCAAAATTTTGATTTTTTGACCGCTTTTAGTAGGTTTTTTTTTATGAAAGGACCATTCTTCTACCAACTTCTTTAAAAAACAAGCAATCTTTTGTGCTTCTCCTAGGATCCGTTTGATTGCAAGGGTGAAAAATTGGTGGAAAGAAAATGAATGACAGGGAATTGAATTGCCTAAAATTTGTTTTACAGGGAATTATAATTAATGGCGTTTGATTGGTATAATTTTCCACCTAATCTGTTTGGCTTTATTTTACATGAAAATTGTTATTTTTTGGGGATAAATTTTTTTACAATCTGTATTAAAATTTGTTTGGATTGCAAAAAAGTTAAAAAAGATTTTTAAATTTTTTTTTTTGAAATATTTTTGTGTTCGTTTGGCTTTATTTTTTTTACACAAATTGTCAATTAAATGGATAAATTTTTTTACCATTGACTTTGAAATGTCTTCCAATTACTTAAAAAAAGAGGGGTCAAAAAGCTGGAAAACGTTTTCCCACCAATATGGTGAAAAAACGTTTTCTAATTTTTGTGTATCAACAACTTGTACCTTGAAAAACTTGGAAAACGTTTTCCCTAGAAAATTAGTGCAATCAAAAAGGTGAATAGTAAAAAGAAGGAAAACTTTTTCCACCTTCCACGGAAAACTTGGCCAATCAAACAAGCCCTTAGTGTTTCGACCATAATTGTTTTGGGCATTTTTATCAAGTGGGTTGAGTTGACAGAGAACTGACAAAATTGGACGTTAGGGGGTTAATTTCGCAAAGTTTGATAAATTTCCAAATATCAAAATTGAAATGATGGAAATGATTATCACAGTAAAAACAACGGTTATTGATGTTTTTCACCAATTACCCCCACAATAATAAGCTAAAAATGGATATTTAATGCAATTAAAAAGTGATGGGTCAAAAGAAAATTGTAATGACAATATAACAACACTTTTGTTTCTTTCTTTTATATATATACTAGTGGTGTATTGTGCGTTGTACGATAACTGTTATATTTTTGTAAGTTAACTTATCCGAACGACAATATATTTTAGTAAATTGAAGCATATAATTATGTACACTTAACATGAAAGATTATAAATATATATACATTAAGTGGTAAATGATAAAGAGAGTTTATGATCATAATGGATACAATATTCATAATTTAATTAAGCTCAAGAGAATGATTACATAACGAAAATTGTACGTCTAAGGAAAAGCACAATAAGAAACCCAATTTGAAGGAAAGACTGCCAAATTCACATTGATTGGAAAAAAAAAAAGTTACATTGTTGAAACAATCTATTTCCTAGTATCGAATTTTTATAAAACAAAAAATAAAAAGGATAATAAGTTACATATCCAGATGCTATCGAAACATCAATATGTTTAAACTAAACCAAAAAAAAAAAAAAAAATCATACGGTACAACATAAAATACTTAGTTGCTCTTATCACATCCAAGAAGACAGGAGAATTGATAAAAGTAGTTTCAAAGTTTTCTTTAGTGATTTTGTCGATATCTTCAGCACTATATGCTTGTTTGTTGCAAAGTACATGTAAGAATGATATACACAATCCTTGGACATATGAAAGTGTCTTGATTGTGGCTATCGCCTTTCGAGATTTGTAGCAAGCTTTATCGCTAGTACAATCTGATATAGTCCAATAATAAGTTTTCTATAAGATAGGAAAAAAAAGAGTTCGAACAATTATATAAATGAAAATTATATAATGTGCAACACCATCACCTTTCTTAGCATAAAATTATATCATCCATGACGCGGAAACTATGTCAAAAAATATATAGGTGAGCCATGGCTATGATGAAAATTTTACCAGTAGGAACTTGTAAATCAGTTCCATGAACGGGGTCAAATTCAATGAGCTCTGCAAAGTCAAATTAAGTCATGACAGACATCGTCTGTCAATGAAGTGATCAAATTACTTTAAAGTGGTAGAGATCATAAAAAGAAAGAACTTCACCACTAGGAGAAATATATTACAAAGGATAATAGGACAATAACTAATCCATTCCCCTACATTCGGTAGCTATGTATCTTTCATATTCAAAAGTAACTTGAGCAAGTTTTTTCTATATAACTTTATGGGGGAAAAAATCAGATAAATGGTTGATTTATAGAATTAGATAATATAATTTATTATTTTTTCTGCATCATGAGGTCTAATTTTAGTGAAATCTAAGTAATAGTATATGCAGTTAAAAACTAATATTTGCTCCAACTATAAGAAACTTATGATATTTCACAAACATGTTCATGTGGATACAAATGATGCGATTTACAATAGAAAAATATATAAGACAAACGACATGTCTACATGTTGACAACACATCATCACCACATAAAAAAATTATTCGTATTTGCAATTGATTATATAAAGAATCATATTCACAAAAAATTTCTCTCTTGAATTATTTACAGTTGCATTCTAGAAGTATATGTATAGTTGGAACAATGTAAAAATAACAATAATGATAAAATAATAATAATTTTTTTGATAAAAGACAAAAAAGAATGCAATTGAATAATCAATGTGTAGTATACATAAAAATACATATATCATTGTTAATATTTTAGTGCGAAGCAAGATGATACCTATACAAAGCCAACATTATATTTTTCATTATTTACACGGACCCACATGCTCTTAGAGAGTGCGTTAGACTTTTTTTTTTACTTGAGAGCAAATTACAAATTTTGCTGAAGGGAATATGGATGACTTTGCATGGATACATATTGCAAGTACTTTATATGCCTATTGTCAGAGATCAAAAGGTCAACATATCTTTTATTAGCATAAGAAACTATCAGAAAATTAAGAAATGCAATATAAATAATTACATTAATAAAAAAAAAAAAGATTATGCAAAAGAGCAAAATATGAGCTTCATTAATACTATATTATTTGTCGACTTCAATATGAATAAAACTTTTCAAATAATCAATTGCAAATGCGAATATTTTGTAGAAGATTAGTACCCAAATAATTCAAGTCCATGTATTTTGTATCAGGCAGAAAGATGAATGCCTCTTAGGGTAGACCTAAGAGATACAATTTATCGGGAATGAAACTTTCAAATAAATTGAAAAAACACGTTCATGCCTAATTTTTTCGTCATTCTCGTCCATAGGATTTGACGAACCAACACGACAATATTTCAAAAATCGAAAATGAAGAAAATCTGCTTACTGAGTCTCACTTGAACATATGTCCAAACATTGGATCCATCTTTAGTTCTTATATCCTTAGTTTTTCCTAGAAGAGAGAAGGAAAATGAGTTTTCTAGTGTAAAAGAGTAGTGTGAAGTGTTCGTAAGTAAATTTGAAATTTAAGATTATAAATTGAGAAAAAAACAATGTACTGTAATAAATGTTAGTTAAAGAATCACATCTCAATGTGAAATCATGTTGGAATATAGAGTTTGAGCCTCATCTAAAGTAATCATCACTAAGTTTAGAAAGAAATCTCCCGAAAGCATAATATAATTTAAAAATCAAATATGTTGATAGAAAAGCCGTCGTTGGTTTGAGCTATATAACGTTCATTTTGTAGCTACAAACAAAAGAGAAGTTTTATGCACAGATATTTTATTGCTCTTTTAAATTATGATAGGCTTTTGGAAAACTTCTTTCTAAATTTAGTGATAAATGTTTTAAAAGAGGCTCAAGCATTATTGTTAATATTTGACTCCTTAGACGTACCTGAATAAAAATGTGTAGCTTGATTAAATAAATAGGTGTGTAAGAATGAAATCATACCTCAAATAGAAATACAAAGAAGAATAGTTACACTATAGAGCAAAGATTAAGTGAGAAAAAAACCTCTTTAGTTACACGAAGGTATAGTTTTGAAAGCCAAAAGTAAGAGTACCAAAAGAAGCATCAAACATTAGACTTAAGAATATTCTTCATATAGACTTACAATATCATGAGAATTTCATCCTTCAAAACTTTAGATTCTAATTGACCCCTAGTACTCTTGAATCTTCATTGTGAGGTATATTAATGAAAACAAATGTTAGGTAGCACATAATAATACATTCGGATTCAGATTCTGTTACTGTTAGATTATTGTAATTGGCTATTTTGTGAACAAAATGACCAATTTGAACATTTGAGAAGTTTAGGGACTTAATTATAAAGTTTCATAGTTAGTAGGTTAGCTTAGGGTTCAAGGTCCAAGTTTGGAACACGAAGGTTTCTCGCCACATTTTCGCTAGCTGCTCGTGGGAGTCATGCTCGAGCGTGTGAAGTAGAACATTCCTCGTTCAACCTTCGTCCCCTATCGCTCGTGCGACAAGTCTCTCGCTCGAGCGACAATGCTCCTCGCTCGAGCGACCAAGTTACGGCCAAACCTAATTCGTGATTTCGCGAGATTTTTGTTAGCCAAAATTTTCATATTCGTCCAATATATAAAAGGGGGGCGCTGCGCACTCGAGAAAGATGGGTTGAACATTATTAATTCAAAGAGAAACAATTATTCTCTCTAGAACCAAACATTCAACAGTTCAATCACTTAATCTATATGTGCCTTTCGGATTGAAAACATAAAAACCTTCAATCAATACACTAGTGCTATTTTTCACTTGGATCTATCAGAAAGATTGTGTCATCAACTTGGCTGGCTGCGAAAATCAAGAAAGAAACTTAAGAACGAGGAGTTTTTGGTGAATCTACAAGAGATAAACTGCTTGAAGAGTCAGGAGTGGAGTTCGTGTGCTCACTTCAGGAGGACTGCTTTACAAAGAAGAGTTAGGATTGATGTTCGTGTGCACATTCCAGGAGAGCTGGTTCAAACTTCAGATAGGAGATCAGAAAGCTTGTGTCGTCAACTTGGCTGGTGGTCTGTAAGTTTATAATACAGTTTGTAGTGGATCTTTAACTGGCAAAGTGCTCGAAATTTTTTCCACGTTGGATTTCTCCGTGAACAATTCTCGTATTGATTTATTGCTTTCGTGTTACTGCGGTATTCCAAGATAGGATAAATTAAATTGGTTGATTAATCACCTAGACATAATTAACTTGTGACTTGTTGCTTGTTAATAATTTTAATTCCACATTTACACTTAATCACTCCCTCTAGGTGTAGTTGAGTCGAATCTACTTTTTTGTTTTCAGATTCTATTGCACAAAAATGATATATATATCATTACATAAGGGGATGTTACATTTCAAAATTATCTTTACTGATTCAATCACGTGAAGAATGGTAGTGACTTCACATGGCATGACCATGAAATGTGGAGATGATGAGATATGAATATGAATACGTTACATATCATGTAGCTATTTGTATAACATCACATATTATTCGTGAAATGCTAACTTCGATCTAATATACATTTGTAGTTGAATACATACGAATGAATTTGGAATATGGTCGTACAATGCAAATTGGGGTCTCAACTTGATCAAGAAATGGGATTTATGTCTAAACATTTTGTCACTAATGATCGAGGCTACATATTCAGAAAAATGCATGAATGACCTAATTTTTTATAACAACTTTCTATATCTTTTATAAATTAAGAAACAACAAATAAACATTAGGTAGGTTTTGCAAGTTTGACGATGATCAACAGTTTTACAATAAAGAACAGAAGTCTGTATACTAAAAAAGTTACGGAATTTTTTTGTAGGGGTTTATGGTTTGAACTTCATTGAAAAAAGTTGAATGAGATAATTCAGACCCTTGTAAAATGAATTCCATCGCATGATACAACTCCAACTTACATGAATGAATATATCCCATAACAAGTTTACATTGCAGAATTGTGGAACCAAGACTGATAGGACCCCTGATTCACTGTTGCAGGTTCTCCAAGAGGCGTCCGGTCTCCCCTGTGCACTGTAGATCTAATGGTGTTGCTGGCCACTAATGAACCTGCTATTGAAGATTGAGATGCTATTGCAGTTGTGGTGACTTTCTTTAATGAATTTGATGCTATAACAATAGGGTTGAGATGCTAATGACGATGTCTGATGTGTGATGATTGTGAGAATTATATAGTAGAGATAGATTCATGCATTTATGTGTAAAGGAAGGACAAATGTGACTAAAGATTGTATTAATATTTCATAGAATGTAAAAGAACAATTCCCGGCATTCAAGAGGCTGGATTCTCTCCTAATTGGCTCAACCAACTACTCAATATTTGCATGACCTTTCTGCTCCGTTTCCTATTACATTTATACTACTACTTTTTCCCTTATTCCCCAAACTACCCCTGATAACTAACTGAAATTGGAACACTCTAGAATATGGCATAACAAACTTGAATGAGTAATTTGAGGTCTATCAAAGACATCATCTAAATATCTTTTCTTCTTTCAACCTTTCACTTTGAAATCCAATTAATCCTCTGAAGAAATGCCTAATTCTAAAAATGGAATTGGTACATAACTATCTAACTATATTTTTTTTTCGAATCTGAAATGCGTGTTTTATGTAGGGTGACCATCTTTTTTTCCTTTTAGTGCTATGATCTGAGAATGAACCTTCAATGGGCCTCTTTCTAGTGTCCGTCGTCTTCTAGGATCTTATGATTCGAAGTGCAAACTACTTGCATTTGACGGAAGTTTACACCTTTCTTAAGTTTGACAAGACTGTGATGGAGCGGGTAATTCGACGAGAGTGTTAAATATTTCTTCTTTGGGTTCATTAATCTCCACAAACAAAGATGGGTTCCTACTTGCTGTGTCTTCTCGAAACCTAATAAAAATCGACATTTTGCTACTGCGACAGCGGGAGTCAGTGAAGATGAGGGTTCTTATCAGCTGCAGAGGTTGAGATTTCAACTGTTTGCTTGTTCTTTTTGGTGTAGTCGCTTTTGGGTGTTGCCATATTGTGGAAGAATCTTGAAATACAACTTGTATTGGAAAAGAAATGTTCCGATTTGGTTGCATATAGTGATATTACACCTCGATTAGGGTATATATTGGCGATTAAACCCTAATCAAGCCAAATCGAAGATCAATATAAGGACTTTAGAATATTACTATGGATTAAAATGTGTCGTGTATCTGTAAAATGATCAATTCGTTTTGATGATTTGGATTTCTTTAGAGGATTCTAGATGAAAACGTAATTTTCAAAGAAATCACTATTACAAAACTCATTTTTCTGTTAAAAATAGGGCTCAAACGAGGACAAAGTGTCTATCTATTTAATTTGTTTCTTATTTAAACTTTCTCTCGCGATTTCTCCCATGTTTCTTATTTTCTCTCTTTGGTTTTTTAATTTTTCTTTCTCCTACTAAATATTAATAGATGAAAATTGAATTATAACCAGAACTTGCTATATGTCAAATTTAAACTTGGTTGACTAATGTCACGTGATCTTAAAGTCTTTTTATTTATCGTCAACTTAAATTAAAATTCATTAAATACATGGAAGATACTATCACTGGTCCTCAGTTTATTATCTGGTCTGTGTTTTCTCTATATTTGTCCATTGGACTTTTACGAAGGTTATGGGCTTTGTGCCTTATCCGGTACTTGTGGTCTTGGGCTCAGTTTGAACTTGGTTCTTTGTTACAAGTTTATGCAACAAAACAATTCATGTTAGAATAAAAATGCACAGTAACTAATATAAATTCCAGCTTTTCATGAGAAAGAATTTCCATTTTTCTTTCTCAAGCACAAAGAGAGAAAATAACAAGGTATAGGCAACCACGATTGTTAATAGGTGAAAGATGACCCGAAAGGAGAAATAAGGATGTCAAAGAGTTAATGATCAATTTGGTGAAGACATGGATTGTTGGGAGAAGAAGAAATGAGAAAAGAGGTCTACAGATGAGAAAAAGGAGTTCAAGGACTAAAATGCATCTTTTGGAAAATTAAAACTACTATGCATCGCATAGTATAAATTTCATGCAGTCACATACCTATTTTCAGCAAGCTTCAGGGCCAAAATTCATTGAACTATGCTATAGCACTGATTTGTGTAGAAGCCTAAAAAAATAAAATGAAATTAGGCTCATATTTTATATGATAATCTAGTACCACGAACTTAGCCCATAAACGAACCTTATACTCGGCGCACATAAGAAATGAAAGTGCAATACTAGTTAGATGTGTCTTAAATAATTTTGATATCATGGAAGCTTACAAGCAATTATGCATATTTTCTATAAAATATAAAATTTTAAAATAGAGTAGGACAGAATCTATTGTTTCCCAAAGATTTCACCTAATGGTGAAAATTTATTTCTAGTACAGTAAATATCTTTTAAGATTTTATTCGCGTACACTGTTTTACTGAATCATAAGTTTTAAAAATGAGACATAAAAAAGAACTTATAAGTTTTTATTTGAGGATAAATGTTGATATTTTCTTAACTTGTTAAGTAAATAAATTATAGGGACCAAAAATAAAATTTATTTAATGACCCGCTTTATTTTCCTCAAATTTAAATATATAGGTTTATATACATTTGTGCAAAACAAATTTAAAATGTTATACAAGAATATGAAACATTTTTATAAATTGGTGAATAATGAACACATTTAAACCCCCAAATATACACTCGTAACAGCACAAAAAATATAGAAATACAGGAAATCGAATCCCAAATTAATGGCATGAAATTAATGTAACCTAAACCTTGCTTTAGAATTCTTTTAATTGGAAATTATGGCTGTCAACGTTTTATTCAATGCAATTGGGATTGAGGTTTCATTTTCCTTCAAGTTATTCATATTCTTTCTAATATATATATATATATATATATATATATATATATGCACGTATAGTGAGTGATGTAGTGTAAGTAATAATGTTGAATTTTGGTTTCGTGGGATATCAGTGTAAAATTAAACCTAATGGCATAAGTGAGGTTGCAAACCTAAGCAAGTTGCAAAGAAAAAAAAAGAGTGAGAAGTACATCCTCTTTTAGTACTTCACTTTCATAACATGTACTACAATGATCAACAGGAAAGTACCTTGCAATCTCATTCATCGAATTTGAAAGAGTAGAAGAGGAGCGATGATCATATAAGGTCCATCTAACCCATTTTCTTTGAGATGTGCAAGAAAAGCAATTGTTTAAATTGTTTTTCCTTGCTCCATTTGATCTACAATGATCCCATTTAATCCATTTTGCCACAATGAGATCATCCACTATACACCTTTGCTTTGATAAGACTTCAACTTTCCACTGGTCAATAAAGGTACCAGTTCAGCCTGCTCTTCCCAACTCTCTCTTCCTCTGTGAGAGTTGAATCTTCTGCAGAGATACCATTATTAGATCTTCTAAGCATGGCTACAATAGCTCTCTTGGCCTTCCTCTAAAAAGGTATGTAAATGTGATATTTAAATAACCCCTCACTCTTCCACACCAAAAGCTAATGAAAATGCTATCCTGATGTTATTAAGATGATTAGATGAAAAAAGCAATCTCAAATACAAAGGTGCAAAGCTTTCAAACATAGAACGGAAGATTAGATCACTATTAAAGTGAAGTACACGTGTAACAATAGTGTTGGACATTAGTCTATTATATTAAACAATCTCATCTATTCACTTCATCCAGTAATTTGACATGGCAATCTATCATGTACTTTATAACTTAGGTCTCTAGGTCATATGATCAAAGACGATAAAATTTTAAGTTCAAAAGTAAAGGATGAAAAGATTGATTATAGTATTATAACTGGTGCTAACCTTTCTTTTTGAACCACATCCCTTATTGCCTTCTTTAAAAATTTGGTTGTCATTTTCTAGGGCAGTTTAACAAATCCATATACCAATTGTTAACATAAATATTATTACCATCCATGTTCAAAACAACACAAAGGATTTACAGAAGGGAAAAAAATCATTGTCATGCTGTCCATTTTCTCTAGAAGAAACTCCGAGTAAAGTTGTGTTTGTGTTAGAAGCTCATTGAGTTTAGTAAACTGGAGGTCATTCAAGTGAGGTTCCTCCTTAGGCTCATTCATATTTTTCATCTTTTATTTCAACCACTCACCCATCAGCTTATCTTCCTCTTATACCATGTTTTTTGAAATAATAGAAGAATCAGCATTTTCTACATGACATTATAATTATTCCTCTTGCTTATCTCCAACTGCTTCTTCAAAGGTATCCGACAAATAAAAATAAAATCACGAACCAAAATAGTATTTGTGTCTCAAAATCCTCTAGATGGGACATGAGAGAACTCAAAGCATGGCAGGATTTCTAGGAATAAGCAACACGTCACACAAACCAATTTATGTGAACTATGTAATAGGGTTAATCACAAACAAAGGCTCCAACTATCTGCAAAAACTCAAACTCCAAATTTACATGAAATAGACAAAGGAAATAGATTCATTAGCATAAACAAAAGCTAACAAGATGGCATCAGTTAGTCCTACATGGTACATGTTCATCACAAAAACTTCCAAGCTACACAAGGTGTAAAATTCAAGCAATTGGAACCTTACTACTAAAGACAAAAAATTAAACATACCTGAAACTCTCCCACCAAAAGAACTATAAAACTCCAAACTCAAAAACCGGAATGCAATTGGAACCTCATAAGCATGAGCAAGCTCCTTAAACTGGAATAAACACAAATTATTAGGAGTTGTACTCATATGATTAAATCATGCACTAAAAATAGATAATTAATTGAATGAATTGATGCCTTCGCACGATTATGGAATCTCCCATCATGACATCACAAATAAATCCTAGTTAAAATATCAAAATAATTCTGCAATGCACATGACTTAATCAAGAAATTAATGGCTTGTTTAATATCAACAAATTATTCACTTTCAAGATATGAATGTTGCAAGAAATTTCTTCATACATTAGTACTCCTAGAAATCAAATCAAATAGGTTGAAGCGGCTTAGAAAATGTCAATATAGTAATTGTATCAGCAAAGACTTCAACTCACAAAGGTTAAATTAGGAATTATTAGGCTGCACCCATTTCAAGGTTATGATAAACAGAAAAGTAATTATCCCAAGAAAGATGTAAAATAAAAAAGATAACACTTTCATACTCATCATAGTCAGTGACAGGTAATCATGAAATGCAAAATTGATGATCAACAAGTTACAGTATTAACATCCATTTTCAACCATTTATTCACTATAATATACTTGTACTCAACATATGACAATAGTCTCTATATGTATAATGACAGGCCTAAGTTGAATTAAACTATATATTTTCAGATAATGTGTTTGATTTGGCCATTTTTCTTCATTGTGGGCAAAATTTGAGAAATTGTAAGCATTTATACATCCTCACAGGTGCCATTTTGATTTTTTTAATAGATTTCAACATTGGAAAACACTAAACACATTTTTATCCTAAAAAAAAAAAAAAGAGAGAAAAACCACAATTAAAGAAATGTCATAAAATGTGGTAATTAAACTTGAACATAGCTGAACTCAATTAGAAGTTCATACCTCAAGCTGTTGTGATGCTTCTGAAGAAAAAAGTCATTGTAGTTGTTACCAATCCTATCAACCTTCCTAAACCAAAAGAAAGGCAACATGTATATAATAAAATAAAATGCATTCTCCATCAAAACCTGAATTTTTTTATTTTTTTTGGCAAAAATGGATCTTTTAGAATAATTTAACACAGAGTATGAAATTAAATGAATAAATCCCCACCCACGTATAATTCTTCTTTGAAAGATAAAACTTACTTTCCCATTTTTTTTGAACAAAGATTCCAGGTCACTCTTGGAAATTGGGGTTTTAACGTAATCCGATTTCCTCTTCAAGAAGTTTACAGAATTGGGGGTTCGACTCAGCAGAACTTCTGGCTTTGTCGTGTTGTCGAAATTGCCCTAGAACAGAACTGAGTAAATCGCAAGAATGAGAGAGAGAGAGAGAGAGAGAGAGAGAGAGAGAAGGCAAGAGAGAAATTCTAGAAAGCAAAAGAAGACTCCACCCAAAAAAATCAATCACTTAGCCGACTACAAATTTGGCTCCTTAGCCGATCAAAAATGGCTTGTGAACAGTAATGAGACAACTGACTCTTTTATATTTAGTTAAGTTAGATCAGATATATATATTGGTAAATAAATCTACATATATAGCCCATTTAACTAATTTTAAATTCACTTTAATTGGAGAGTAGTGCCAACAGGTTTTACACATGCTAAACCCATCATTTTCCCTATTAAACATTTACTTTAAACCCAATCAATTGTGAGTAACCTACCAATATTTATTTACTATAAGACTAAGGTTGTGTTTGATAGGTGAAATTTTTTTCAGGAAGTTGGAATCGAATTCCAACTTTCACTTTTGCGCTATTTGATAGCGTTTTTTTTCTATGGAATTGGTTTCCACCCAATTTCAAGGTACAACCACTTGAAGCGTAATTTCGTGAAATTTAATGACTTGCTATATGGTGGAAATTGGTTTCCACCTTTTTTTTTTTTTTTTTAGTAATAGAAACAAATTCTAAGATAAAGTGTAAAAAAATTTATCACTTTAATTGGCAAATTCCATGCAAAACAAAGTCAAACATAAAAATAAAAATATAATAGAAAAGTGGAAAATTATACCAATCAAACACCTTTAATTCAATTTTCGATAAAACAATTCCAAACAATTCAATTCCCTACAATTCAATTTCTTTTCACCCAAATTTCACTATTGCTATCAAATGGACCCTAACGTTTCTTTTCCTATGAGTCATATTACTTTTCTACTATATATTTATGTATAGTTCATGTTCACATTTTGAAACAAGAAAAAAAAAATCAAAAGAAAGAAAACATAAGAGAGAAGCAAATTTTTTAAAATTTTGGGTACCGTCGGGAAACAACATCCATCATTCATTCTTCTGTGTAATTGCAGATTGCCAATAACACCACCTCAAATGTTCAGAGAGGCTGAGACGGTAGAGCCTTGAGAAAGATAATTAATTCCTTTCCTTGACTTTCACGCCTCCATTACAGCTCTCTCTCTCTCTCTCTAAATTTTTCTCCTATCGTAGAAACTCAGTTTTACTCTCTTTTCATATTTCTGTATCCTATGCATTGAAAACCTTCGGAACAGAAACACGCAAAGATTCTGTGTTTCTTACTTTCTTGACCTCCACCCCCCAAAAAAAATCTTCTTTAGATTCCCTTTTTTCAGTCTGCAAAAGGAGAGGAACTCAGAAAGTAGAACCCTAAAGAGTTGAACTTTTCTCTCTTTTCTTGAACTTTCTTTTCCGTTTCTTCACTTTTCTTGACATGGGTTCTTGCAAAAAAGAAGAAGGAAGAAACCCAGTAAACTGCCAGTGGATTCATGGACCTATAATAGTAGGCGCAGGGCCCTCTGGTCTTGCAGTTTCAGCCTGCCTTAAGCAAAATGGAATCCCTTTTCTCATTCTTGAAAGAAGCAATTGCATTGCTTCTTTATGGCAAGAAAAAACATACGATCGCCTCAAACTTCATCTCCCCACCCAGTTTTGTCAACTCCCATTCCTTAGTTTTCCCGAAGATTACCCCAAATATCCTACAAAACAGCAGTTCATTTCATACATGGAATCTTATGCCGCCCACTTTTCAATTCAGCCAAGATTCAAGCAAACTGTGGAAAGAGCAGAATTTGATGGGTTTTGGAGGGTTCAAACTCAAGATTTTGAATATTTTTCACGATGGCTGATCGTTGCAACGGGAGAAAATGCCGAGCCATTTGTGCCAGAAATTCAAGGAATTGAGAATTTTCAAGGGCCTGTGATTCATACTAGTGAGTACAAATCTGGTTCTGAGTTTCGAAACCAACGGGTTTTGGTTGTGGGGTGTGGGAATTCTGGTATGGAAGTGAGTTTAGACCTCAGTAGATACAATACAACTCCTCATATGGTGGTCAGAAGTTCTGTAAGTACATTTTTTTCATTTCATGATGAGTCAAGATTTCAAATTCAGAATATACTGTTTGCTGAAAATTAAAACTGATATTTTAATTTTAAGTCAAAATCAATAATTAATTGTAACTATACAATATACAATTTATGAGACCCACAACTTTTTAAGTTTTAACTACACATTTCATCTAACTTTTATTAATATTTTCTAAAAATCTGATTTTAATCCCGATCAAATAGAGGTTAATTTCCAAATTGTCAAGTGTTATTCGGTAAACCTTTGGCATTGAAAGGACGTGTGCAAAAATCATTTGGTAATTTAATCCTAGTATTCTTGTCGAACTACCTTGTTGATATATAGAGGGGCGGATCTAGGGATGATCCGGCCTGTGCTATAACCCGTCTTCAGTCCAAATGTTATTTTAAAAAAATTAAGTAAAATTTTTTATTTATTTATATGGGAATTTTTTTTATTTGTTTTTGTATAAGTCCGTCCTTATTTTTTTTTTCGTGGATCTGGATATATATATGAGTGAAAGTCATACTCGATTTTAAGACCGTTGTATGCTTCGAAACGATGGTGAGGACCCACTCAAAACTTGTTATTATATATATATATATATATATATATTGTAATCTTGTTGCTTAATTAATATGTTTCAGTGACACAGATTCATATTCTACCAAGGGAAGTATTTGGAATTTCTACTTTTGCAATTGCCATGGTACTTCCGAAATGGCTCCCTTATGGATTAGTGGACAAGCTCCTCTTACTGCTGGCCAACTTCACCCTGGGAAACACGGATCGATTAGGCCTCTGGCGGCCAAAAATGGGGCCTGTCGAGCTCAAAAACACCACCGGAAAGACACCGGTGCTCGACGTTGGAGCATTATCACAAATTAAAGCTGGAAAAATTAAGGTTTATGCAAAAACATTCAAAAGTTACATTCTTGAAAAAGTCACACGATCTAAGGTAAGCCGGGAATAATAGACTGACGACTCGTGCTACAGGTAACGGAAGGGGTGACAGAGATAACAAAGAATGGAGCCAAATTCAAGGATGGACAAGAAAAGGAATTTGATTCAATAATCTTAGCAACGGGGTACAAAAGCAATGTCCCCAATTGGCTTATGGTACGTAATGCATGAAAAACTGACAAATCCATGCATTAAAAAAAAAAAAAACAAAACAAAAAAATTCAGTTTTTAGTTTTTAGTTTTTAGTTTTATCTTATTCTCAATCTTATATCGCTTTCTGCCTTACATATCCAGGCTCCAAGACGTTTCTTAGACTGATACAAAAAAGAGAAAATCTAGGCATTTGTTTGGATTTATTCCACAGTTTTAAGGATTGTTTTTGTTGGATTCTTTGACTTGTTACTATCATAAAAAGATTATATTCTATTCTGCAAATGGCATGCATAATTCTGTTCTGTTTGGCATGTAGGGTACTGATTTTTTCACGAAAGATGGCATGCCAAAAACAGCTTTTCCTAATGGTTGGAGAGGAGAGAATGGATTATACGCAGTCGGATTCACACGAAGAGGGCTCATTGGAACCTCGTCGGATGCAATAAACATCTCCGGAGATATTGCTGATCAATGGAGGATAATCAACGGCTGTAAAAACAGTTGTGATTCACATGTACTCTTCAAAGATAGCCAAGAAAAGTAATCAAATAATCAAAATGCCGTCACATAGCTAGCTAAGGTGTTCACTTATTCAACCAGGTTGCATCAAATTTCGTAAATCAATAGTCCAAATCACACTTAAAAAAGGATTAGTTTTTATATCTTGAACTTCTTGCTTTTTCATTTTTAGCATTAAATTATGTTAAGTGATGTAATTTCACATCGAATAAAGATAAAAATATAAATCAATTTATAAGGATTTGGACTACCCTTCTTAAAAATGTTGACATTTTAAGATGGGCACTCAAGTCTTTACATAGTATTAGAGCTCATTAACCTCTAACGAGCAATTCGATTCGATTAAAACTCAAAAGTAAGCACACGAATTTCAAGATTGATTTGCTCAAACGAGCCACCATCTTACGAGACATATTAAGGGATTTTTCACATCAAAATAACGATAAAAACATAGGCCAATTTACAAGGGTTTGAGTTACTCCTCTTAACAACGTTAACCTTTTAAGATGGACCTCCAAATCTTATCAAATTAATCAATTTTTACTTGGGACTTATTTGTTCTTTGTATTTTCACTTCAAAATGGAAATTGTCTTATTATAATTTTTCGTTTGAAAGATTTGACGGAGCTTAAAAAATGCTGAATGTATCCTTATTATTAAGGTAAACTCGATTGGATCAACCGATCAACAAAAATAATTGCATAAAGAAGAGACTCTTGGAAAATTCTTTGTACATTCTACGTGATGAAAATTAGGTAACATAATCATCAATATAATTCAATAAATCAAAATTAAGAAATTTGAGATGGAAAACAAACTTATTAATGCAGTCAATAAAGACCCAATATGAAAGGGTACTTTTAAAAATGGCCTAGTAAAAGCACCTAATTTAACCAATTGATAAAAAGTCTATATTATCCTTAATGAAATGAATTATATATTGCAAAATATATCCTATCTTTTAGAATTAGTTTAAAAACTAGTTTTATCTTCTATCTTGAATTTCAAAATATAAATCCATTCTTTGATCTAATATATTAGAATAATCTGTAACATATTGTTCATATTTTTCTTTAAGTCTATTATATTCTTCTTCTGACAATGTATTTATATTTTTTAATTGAGAAGTAATATTATTTATTTTATCTAACAATTTTTCTAATAAATTATCTAATCTTTCAATAGTATATTCAGACATAAAACTACAAATATAATAAATAATCTTTGTGATTTTAAACTTCTAATAACAGTAATTAAAACTTCATAAATAGCAGAAAAACAAATATTAATGCAAATATATAACGTAAATAAGAAAGATCTTACAGTATTGGAGTAGAAGGTAAAAGCAGATTAATATCAACAAGATTTTCCTTGAGCTTGCCTCCATATGTTAGTATACTCAGATATAAGTGATCGGTGTTGTTTGAGTTTAAAAAAGTGGGTTAAGGTCCAACACGACTTCCGCACACTTATTGGTTTTATCTCTAACTCTTTTGCATATCTTACAGTGGATCACACAGAATCACAATTTTCCTTTTAACTCCTTGTTAAAACATCACCTTAAATGGTAACAGGGTTTTCATGGCTTTCTCTAACGACGCCTAAAACACACAGCAACACGGCAACAAGATACTTGCACTAACTCTCAAGGTTTTACCGTTGGAGTATAAGTAAGATAAGAGTTTTTGAGAAAATAATAAGGATAAAAAGACGGTGTCTTAAAACAACTTTAATTTCATAAACACATCACACTAATATCTCTTACATAAGAGTACACATACATACTTTGGCTACACTTTTAGTACTTTCTCTAAGCAAATTAGAATTCCATAGAGATTACCTTATTACATGCTTGACTTCAAAAAGAGAAACTGAAATTGCTACAAGACTCGAAATACTAGATAAAGAGATAAATTTTTATTTTACAACTCATTCCTTATTTCTAAGAATTTGTCTTCAATTTATAGACTGAAAAGTTCTATAGTAGTCTTTCATTATTATTACTTTAACTGTGTAGGATATTGAGAATCTTACTGTGGCATAAAGTTTTTTTGTCTTAGCATGAAAAATTATTGGGGTAAATCCACAGTTTATCTCTATCAGAGTGAATCTGATAAAGTAGTGATAAAGGGGTCCATTATTTTTCTATGTGCGATTCAAATCATTCATCCGAAAATTCATCTGGATCGAGAAAAATTGGTGAGATGTCGTCTTCATTACTATAGTATTCAAACTTGTGATTAGGATAACGCCAAAACTGTTTGCACAGCTCATATTTTGTTTTTTGTGTTCCACTAGCATGTCCTTCAAATATATGATCACACCATGTGTCTAAAGACATTCTTCTAGTTTAGTGGATGCTACAGCTTTACTGTAAATTATGTGATCTTGTGACTCGTACACCCAAATATTTTGTTTTTCTTCAATAATTTTCTGGATATACTCGAACTGTTCCTTGTATCCCTTGGCTCTACGGAAAACTATCATGTTGATGACTTTTTCTGGTTTAGTTTCAATGACTTCACTCTTATCAGGTTGGAAATGTTTAGAAGTAGTGGTCATTCTTATGACATGGCTTGCTGGAAGCCATCTATCTTTTTCATTATCTCATTCAGGACTTGCAAAGAAAAATCTAATATAGATGTTTTTATGTTTAAGAATTTGATAATATCGTTCAACAGCTCGGACAACATCCTTTGGCAATATAGAAATTTCTTTTAAAGATTCTGATGGATAAATACAACTTATATTTCTCCTTTAAAAAAGAGTACAAACCCAATATGTTGGGGCTCCTGGATATATATTGACTTTATTATAAGTTTCATACGTTATAGTTTTCATCCATCCTCCTATACTAGTGAACTAGAAGCAGGCAAGATTGAACAATACGTATGCTAAAATAAAATCATTTTTGTTTTTAAAATCCATAACACCAAGGGTGTTACAAGTTTTAATGATATTTGAGCGATCAAACTCTGGTATAGAGATACTTTCCTTTGTAAATTTTTTCTCCTGTGAGGGAGACAGTAATATTCTCTTTGACTGATAATTTATGAAGTTTTGATGCTTCGTGTTCAATATTGGCATAAAAGCCTTCAAATTTATTGGCACTAGAACCTTCTGGTAATATAGCTTTGTTGACCTTCTCAGATATTGGATTGGCAGTAGCCATCTCTATCAGTGTTATCTTGGATTTTGTAGTAGCTATCTTCACATTCATCTCGAATTTCAATGTTTCGAGTTCCTTCTTGATTTGCTCCATTCCTGATTAAGAAATTTGGAATAAAATTGTCTTTTCCTTTAATATGGACAATATTAAATTTAAATGGCACAAACCACATTTGCATTCTAATAAGTGGTCTTTCAGCTGCACTTGTTCCAAATTTATTTGTCAACAACGGTTTTACCTAAATATTATCTGTTCTAATAAGAAACTTCTTAGGTAACAAATAATGTTCAAATTTTGCTACTCATTTTTTGACAGCTAAACATTCTTTACGATTAATATCATACCTAATTTCTACATCTTTAAAAGCGCCTGAAGTATAAGCGACAAGTTCTTCTGGACATTTACATAATGGATTACAAAGAATGTCTTTATTATCCTCATTTCTTTTGAGGATTGCTCCCTAATGTAATAGAGATGCGTTAGTTTCTAAAATGTAGAAATCATTTTCATTTGGAATATTTAATGTGGGTATATTTTCACATATTTTCTTTATTTTGTCTATCATTTCAATATCTTCTTGTGTCCATTCCCATACAACTCCTTTTCTAAATTTTTTTGGTGAGGTGAACTTTGTATTTTGAGCCATTTTTGATAAATTTTTCAGAGTAATTTAACAATCCAATAAGGTTTTGCAGCTCTTTCTTATCTTTAATTATTTCTAAAAATTCTATAATCTTTTTCTCAATATGAGGTTGTTGAAGTATTTTTTCTTCTGTAAAAATATATCCTAAGAATTTGATTTCAGTTTTAGCTATTTCTGCATTTCTTTCAGATAGAGCTAATCCATATTTTTTTGGCAATATAATTGAATTTTTTAAGATGGTTGATATGTTCTTTTAAATATCTACTATGAATCAGAATATCATCTACATAAACAATGCAGAAATCTTTTATTGGTCTGGTAATCTTATCCATTCTTTGTTGAAATATTGGTGGAGCATTCATTAATCCAAATGTCATAACATTCCACTCGAATTGTCCTAATGGATTCGGGGTAGTAAAACTAGTTAAAGATTTTGATGCTTCATTTAATTTTGTTTGCCAATATCCTGATTTACAGTCAAATTTAGAATATATTTTATTTTCTTGTATTTTTTTTATTAACAAATCTTTTATTGGTAATTTATAGTTATTTGGCATAGTTTTAGAATTTAGGTCTCTATAATCAATTACCATTCTAGCTTTTCCTCGTTTAATTTCACTATGGTTTCTGACCATAAATGCTGAACTATTATATGGACAGGTTGATTTTCTTATCACTCCTAATTCTAATAGTTCTTTAATTTGTATTTCAAATTTTTTTTTGTCTTTTTCGCTATACGAGAATTGTTTTCTTGATATCTTAACATCTGGATTTTTTAGTTCAATGATTGCAATAGGTTTATCTTTGTCACATTTAGCTAAGGGATATTCATAATAACATTCTTTTAATTATAATTTAATATTTTCTAATTCTTCTTCTAAATTGTTAATTCTTAATACATGATTTTTTTTTTTTTTTTTTTTTGTTTTTGTTTTTGTTTTTGATTGATTTTAGTATAACATCCACCACAATTATCTGCAGAACTCTGATGTTTAGGTTTATCGTGAATTGGTTGATGTGCAATTCCAATAGCTTTATAATTTTTTCGTGTTTTAATTTTGTGATTGCAAGGTATGATAAATGCAAAATGTCTTTATATTGTGTAAATGGACTATATGTATAGATAAACTTTTCTCCTAAAAGTATATCACATTCAATTTTATTTGTTGCATATATTTTAGGAATAAAACATTCTCTATTTCCTATAATGATAGGAACATTTTCTACAAAATCTCTATAGATTTCTACAATATCACCGACTGTTTGACCATAAGTTGTTTTCTTATAATCTCTTTTATAATAATGTTCTGGGAATATATTCATTTTACATAGGCAAATGCCTAATCCAGTATCAAATATTGCATGAAATTTTATCATACAGTAGTCTGATAAATTGAGAGTTATTTCAATATATGGACTAAGTATACTAGTTTTGATTGATCTGATTCATTGTATCATATAAACTGGTTCTTTGTTTTTATTAACTTTAAGAATTATTTTTTGTTTTCCTTCTATAGTCATTTGCATAATATTTTTTTGGATATAAAACGGCGAGACTTTCTCAAGAAAGTTCATTCCAAGTAATATTGGACTAGTATATTTTTCTTTTCTATAATTTTTATGAATTTTAAGATTTAATTTAAATTGTTCTCCTTCTATCTCTGTAAGATTAAGTTCGAGATTAACGAATGTCTTAATTTCATATTTAATTCCATGATAATCTGTAAGAGTTATTCCTTGTGGTAGGTTTTCTTCTGATAAATTCTCAACTAAATATGCTCTTATATGACTAGTACTAGCTCCTGTATTAACAATGACTATGATTTCTTCGTAATTATTTTGATTATTGATATATTCTGTTAAGATAAAGAAATTATCTTCTTCGCACTTTCTTAAGTCGATATCAATGCTATTTCTAGGTATTGTTGAGTAGTTTCTACTTATAGATGGTCTACTAGAGCTTGAGAGTTCTCTAGTGCTAATACTTCTTTCTATTCTTCTACTAGGCATTCTAACTACAAGTTGTCCAAAGGCATTCAAGGTGGGTAATCCTTGATTTCCTACATTATTGTCTATTTTTTGTAGATTGTTGATGAAAATTAAGTAATATATCTTGTGGTAAAGAAATATTATTATCACTTAGCATTCTTGGTGAAGTAAATTGTGCTAGATTTATAAAGTATTCATGAATTTCTATGAATTCTCCTGAAATTTTATTGATTTCTTTTTGGTGTGTAGTTGTAAAAGCATATAAAGCTTTACAATGTAAAGTTACAGCTTTACTTTTTTGTGACATAATTAATCTATCAATTTTGTGATATAAATTTAGTCCTAAACTTAAGTTTTCATCTGATAAAGACATGACAAATCCAGGTCTTATGGTAAATATAATTTTCTTATATACAAGATTTTCAGAGACAACTCCTAATAGGGCGCCCATAGGATCGTGAAGTATTCTGTTATCTATCAAGTATATTTGTATAGGAATATACATTCATTCTCTAAAGTATCCTTTAATCATGATTTAGATTCCTCCAATCACTATATTCTTTAATCTTTCTCTAGTGGATTTCTTTATATTAACTAATTCTCAATTAACTCATTATCTTGTTATTAGAGGTATAGTAGTAGTGCCTTTAACATTTTTAATATTAATAGGTACTTCGTCATATTTCACAATGTATATAGTTTTATTAAACCAAAATAGTATTGGTCTTATAAAAACATCTTTATCTCTTAAAGATATTTGTTTTTCCTCTATAGTTCTATGTCTTTCTTCATCAAATACAACCGTTTGTGAAGTTCATTCTTCATTATTTAAGGTAGTCTTGATAGTATCTATAATTTCTTGATTCATATAAATCCGTTCATATTCCGGTTCTTCGATTTCTTCTATATCTAGCTCATAAATTGAGTCAGTTTCAGATAATTCGTCTAAATCTTCAATTATCTCATATTCTGAGTCGAATTTTATCTCTTCCATTAATCTAATGGATTTAACATTTTTCTTTTTATTTCTATTAGGACAGTTGGGAGATATATGTCCTATTTCATTACATGTAAAATATTTACATTTTTTATAAAATTCTTCTTTAGATCTCTTGTAAATATTCTAATGTTGATTATATTCCATCTTCCAAGGTTTTTTCTTCTGGCTCTTAAATCCTTTATTTTTCTTCCATTCAATTGTTGAGAATTATTTATTTGTTTTATCTCTTCGCTTAAAAATCTAAATTTAATACTTAAATTTGTTGCTAATTCTTGTACTTTAATTCGATTAGTATTAGTTAATATACCAATATTTTGTAATTCTTCTAAAATAATTTTATCTTTTCTATTCATTCTAAAGATTTTCTTCAGATTCGTTACTAGGCTCTGATACTAATTAGTGGAAAGACGCAATTATGAAAAGAGGGCGTCAATATTGAACAGAAATATTTTGAGGACTAAATTGAAAATCTTTTATATTAAGATGACAATAGGTGTCATTTTTATGTTTGGGGGTAATTTATGCAGATTGTAATGTTAAAATGGTCAAATGCCATTGTGGGAAAATGGCCTTTTCAATAGTCATTTACATGTATTCCCCCAATATGACAGCCTCTGCAGGGGATATGTGGGATAGTAGTCCACTCCAGAAAGTGCATTTTCACACGCAAAATACAAATTAAAATCTATGTCAAATTTAACAATTAAATTTAATTACATATTTTATCGGTCTCACAATTTTTCAACTATACAATTCATCAAATTCTATCAAAAATTACTAAAAATCTAATTTTAATCTCCATCAAAATGGACATAATGTAAATATAAATAAATATATATATATATATATATATATATATATATATATTGGGATACAAATTTTGAATCTTATCATATTTTCTATATCTATTGGGATACAAATTCTCAATAGAAATAAATACAAAGTTTTTCTCTAAAAAATGTTCTAAAGTTTCTTTCTCTTTCGAAAGGGAAATTTTTAACTACTCTTATTCTTAGATGAGATAATATCCTACAAAAAAATTATTTCATAATTTTCAATTCTAACATAACATCTTACTTTAATACTTTTTAATTTTTCTGGATTACAAAAAACTTGAACTAATTCTGGTTCAGTAATTATTTCTGAATTTTTTCCCTTTTTATTTAATTCTAAAATTTCTAATTTTTGTAAAATATATCTTTGCATATCTTCTAAATTTTCTATTCTTTTCCTTAATATTTTTATTTCTGATAAGTCTATTTGGATTGAATCTATTATTTTATCTTTTTCTGATTCAATTAAGTCTTTTTGTATTAAACATTTTTTAAGCAATCCTGGTCTGGGACCTCTTGGCCTCTGCATCTACAAAATCTTAAATAATTAATCATACTCTTTGTTTTTAATTATTCTACTATATATATATATATATATATATATATATATATATATATTTCAATCATGCTACAAGTACATGAAGTTTGACATGAAGTTTTACACTGTGCCACATGGCGATATAACATTGGACAGTTTAAAAAAAAAAACATAGTTTCCCGCCCATTTCATTTTTGAATACAATTGAAAACAATGGAGTGTCAAACTCCATGTTAAGAAAACAATGTACACAAAGCATAATTCATATATATATATATATATATATATATATATATATATATATATTTTTTTTTTTTCTAGAATAAAGATTGCAATATATTTCGCCCGTATATAGTTTTTCTGGGAAAAAAATTGTGAAAAGTGATTTTGTTTTAGGAACGCATAATTCTTTATATAAAGTCATGGATTCACATGTAAAATTATTTTATTTGAAAAATATATAGTTAAAAATAAATTTTAGATAATTAATGGCTCAATTCCTTGGTAATTAATGCGAAATAACGAGAATATATATTCGCAACATAGAATTTGTCACCTGTTAATAGAGACAATCATGACTTCGAGTGATTTTCCAGTGGACGATTAAATTTGAGCTCAGATATTGGCCATTGGATTAAAATTATAATGTGATCACATGAGACTTTAGGTAGAAGAAAGGACTTGGGGATTTATGTAGATTTAGACAAGTGCATTTTTTTTTTCATATTTACCTCGTTCTTAATACTCGAAATGATCAACAAGTAATACATAACGATAGTCAATGATATAATTTAAATTAGATGGTGTACACTCTCATTCTCTTAGGGGAATAGAATGAGATTGATAAATTATCTTGCCCAGTTAAGAGTTCATTGGGTCATGATTAATTAGGTTCCTTCGGTAGCTTCAAAATAATAACTAAATCACATATATCAATATTCCTATTGACTTTTATTGCAGCGATCGCGCACGTAAAATTTTACGTCAAATGTGTTTCAACAATGTGGCTCAGGTTGTGTAAAATCTTCAAGAGATGTTACCAAGGTTGCCAGGCTCGACAAGCTACCATTAGGTCTATTGTGAACATGTTTATCTAGGGACAAGATCAGATGCTTGCATTGATTGCTTATTTTAACATCATTGTGACCACACACGTAAAAACTTTATGTCAAATGTGTTTTAGCTGAAACTAAAAACATGGACAATGCAGCTTATGTTGTGAAAAAGTCTCCAGGAGATGTTTCCAAGGTCACCAGGCTCCACAAGCTACCATTATGTCTATTATGAACATTGTTGAGATTTATTGGTTCGAAAGTTTTATCAAGAAAGCTAAATACAATGTTGAATTTTTTATATCAAGGAAGAGGAAAATGACCGAATATGAACTGCCGGTTTTTCAACAAAAATTCTGTTGTCTTTTAAAGAAAACAGATGAGAAGAAAAGATTTTCATATAACAATTTCATTCAACATTTTCTTCTACATTTTCGATATTATATGGTTGTATATATAGCCAACCTACAAGATATTTCTATTAACTATTTTATCACACATACTATCAACTATCAGACAATACAATAGCTTGTACTTGACCATATTTGTCTAACTTTTACATATCAAAATGAATTAGACATCAACTAAAAACATGTAACTAAATGAAACTAAAATACATTTGTCAAGCAACAACAAAATATCACACTAACTTCAACAAACACGTACATCTAGTGACGAGAACATATGCCTGCATTGATTGCTTAGTTTGACATTATTGAGATTTTAGGAGCTGAAATCAAATCAGAGATGCGAGTTGATGTGACTTTGAAGATTCTCCCGAGATGTTCTCGCAATTCAAGGGTAATTACAATATGATCAAACTGAATATGTCCTCAACTAAGCTAACGAAGAAGCTTCAAAATGCTGATACTATTCTAAAGACCAGAAATGGTGAAGCATTTGCTATTTTTTCTATTGGACCATCCCGTTTCAAGTCGAAAGGAAAATGAGGCAACAAAAAGTAGAAGTTCAACAAGAAAGGCCCACAATAGTTGGCCAAGAAAGAAAAACGAATGGAAAGCTCAAGGGAAAATGCTTTCACTATGGATGGAAGGATCATTGAAAGAGGAACTGCTGGGATACCTAGCTTCCAAAAATCAAGATAATGATGAATTATGATCCATCACCACCACCTTCTACAATTTCATCATTCTCTAATGATGATATACGGACCTGTTTAAATATGACTATAAAGAATCTGGAAGAGTTCTGCTAAATTTTCTGTAGTATTAATGAAGAGTTCTGATAGCTTATATACAGGCATACATACACGGCCAGCCCTAATGGTGGAAGACCCCTAATGACTTTGGAATGTTTCCATAATGAAAATACATCAGTATATGTTCCAGTAGAACTCTCGCATAGAAAACCAATAAACTAGGATACAACTACTAAAATAGGTTAAGTAAATAAGGCAAGGTAATTATGATTCAATACGCCCCCTCAAGATGGAGGACGGATGGACGCCAATCTTGGACCGGATGCTAGAGAGCTGAGAACCTGAAACCGGTTTAGTCAAGCTATCAGCTAACTGATCAGAGCTGGAAACATGTGTAACACGAAGCTGGCCAGATTGAACCTTTTCGCGAACAAAATGGAAGTCAAAAGCAATGTGCTTCATCCTGGAGTGGAAAACCGGATTGGCACATAAGTAGGTGGCCCCAATATTATCAGAGTAGATGACAGGAGCGGAGGGCAAGGCGTAGCCAATTTCATGAAGAAGAGACTGAAGCCAGGCGAGTTCGACAGTCGTGGCAGCAATGGAGCGGTATTCAGCTTCCGTGGACGAGCGAGCAACAGTACTTTGCTTCTTAGAGCTCCAGGAGATAGGATTGGAGCCAAGAAACACAATGTAAGCACCAGTGGAAGTTCGATCAGTGACATTGCAACCCCAGTCAGCATCAGAAAAGGCGTGCAGTGAGAAGGGCGAATTTTTCTGAAGGAAGAGTCCATGATCAAGAGTGCCATGTAGGTACCGGAGAACTCGTTTGAGGGCAGACCAGTGGACTGATGTTGGGGAATGCATGAACTGAGAAAGTTTGTTGACAGCAAAGGCAACATCAGGGCGGGTTAAGGCCAAGTATTGCAAGGCACCAAGCACAGAGCGGTAATCAGAGGAACTAACCAGTGGATCACCTTCATGTAAAGCAGGAACACGCGAGGTAGGCATAGGGCTAACAACTGGTTTGGACGACAACATACCAGCCCTGTCGAGCAGATCAAGAGTGTACTTGCGCTGTGAGAGAAAGAGACCACGGGAACTGGGAATAACTTCCATGCCGAGAAAGTAGGAAATAGCACCCATGTCTTTGATAGAAAAACGGTCAGCAAGTTTCTTAACACAGGAGGCAATGGCAGAGGTGGAGTTTCCAGTAAGAATAATGTCGTCAACGTAGACCAAGAGAAAGAGCACCGTAGACCGTAGGCGAAGAAAGAATAGGGAAGTGTCGGCCCTTGAATTCTGAAACCCAATGCTGATCAAAAAATTTTAAGCTCAGAATACCAGGCACGGGGGGCCTGTTTGAGACCATAAAGAGACCGCTGGAGATGACAAACAAAATCTAGAAACTGCTGGTTAATGAAACCCGGCGGCTGTTGCATATATACATTCTCAGTTAAGGAACCATGGAGAAAAGCGTTATTGACATCCAGTTGTTGGAGGTGCCAACCATGCATTACAGACAGGGAAAGTATCAGGCGAATGGTAGAGGGTTTGACAACCGGACTAAAGGTATCACAGAAATCCAGACTGGGCCGTTGGAGAAAACCTTTCGCAACAAGGCGCGCCTTGTATTTATCAAGAGATCCGTCAGCCTTTCGTTTGATGCGAAAGATCCATTTGCAACCAATAACATTTTGGGAGGAGTCACGAGGTACAAGTGTCCAAGTACCATTTTTAAGAAGGGCATTATACTCATCACACATGGCGGACCGCCAATTTGAATCCTTCATAGCCTGAATGGCAGTGGATGGTTCACGAGGTAACACGGAGGGAGCAGTGGAGGCGGTGTGAGCTGTTTTACTCCGGGTGAGCATTGGGTGTAGTGATAGTGGGCGGGGAGGTGGAGACGGTGCGGCAGGTACATCAGGAGGGGATGGAGGTGGAGTGAGGCTACTAGAGGCTGGGATTGGAGGCGGGCAGCGTGGGGAATTGGACAAGGGAATAGTAGGTGGAGCGAAGTGAAGGAACTGGGCAAGGCTCCGAGTAGGCCTTAAAAGGGCTGGAGAATTAGGCGAAGGCGTGAGCTGGGCAGGGGGAGTGGCACTGGGATTGGGAGTGGACGGGGAGGCCTGTAGCGTAGAAGTAAGTTGGAGAGAAGGACATGGAGAAATGGAAGGCGAAGTTGGAGAAGGAAGAGAGGTGCGAGGAGACACCGAAGGGGAAGGGGTAGGGACGGAGGCCACGCCAACAGGCACAGCGACGGAGGAAGGGGAAAAAAATAGAGGAGTCGGAGCCGGAGCCGGAGCCCGAGAAGGAGAGTCAGCGAAGGGAAAAACGTGTTCGACGAATTTCACATGGCGATTGGTATAACCCCGGCCAGTGGAAACGTGAAGACAGTAGTAGGCAAGAAAGGGGGAGGCTATAGCCGAGAAAGACACAAGGCTTGGATCGGGGCTCAAGTTTGTGGGAGGCATACGGGTGAAGCCAGGGATAGCAAAGGCACCCAAAGACGCGGAGTTTGGAAAAATTTGGGGGAGAGTTGTAGAGCTTCTTGTAAGAAGAGAGATAGTGAATGTTTATCTTAGAAAGACGGTTGATGAGATAAGTAGCAGCGGTGAACGCATAAGGCTAAAAGTGTAGTGGAATGGAGGCATGTTGGAGAGACCAGTTTCTACAACGTGGCGATGACGGCGCTCAGCATAACCATTGTGTTCGAGAGTATGAGGAGGGGTGGTGAGATGGCTAATACCATTGGCGGAGAGGTAGGAAGCAAGCGCAATGTATTCGCCACCATTGTCCGTAAACAAGGTAGTGATGGGGGCATTAAAAATTTTTCGACAAGGCCACGGAAGCGAACAAAGGTGTCACGGACATCAGATTTCTTCTTTAATTGGTAAAGCCAAACATATTTAGTAAAGTGATCAATGAACACACCATAATATTTATATCCTTCGGTAGAGGCGATAGGAGATGTCCATAAATCCGAGAAAATAATTTGTAAAGCACCAGTACTTGACAAAGTAGAGTTGGAAAATGGCAACTTATGACTTTTATTGCAATCGCATGAATTACAGTTAGATAACGAGCGTTGGAAAGATGATAAAGACAAAAACTTGCTAGACACTAAGTGACGTAAAATTTTAGCGTTGGGATGGCCCAAGTGAAGATGCCATGTATCAAGGCTGGTGGAGATAGAGGAGAAGGCAGTCACAGGCGTGGAAGGAGTGAAAGAGAGGGCATACACGCCATCTTTAACTGGGCCGCGGAAGAGGGAAGCTTCGGTCTGCAAATTTTTCACAACAAAATTGGGAGACAGAAACCAAATTTTGAGCAATGCGAGGGACACAGAGAATATTAGAAAGGCGAAACTTAGAGTTATGGAAATTAAAATGCGAGTGACCAGAGTGTGTGATGTGTTAACCATTACTGTCACCAATTTGAACATCATCGAGGCCAGAATAGATGGAGTGGAGGGCGAGGTTGCCAAGATCATTGGTTATGTGGTGGGAGGCACCGGCGTCAAGGAGCCAATCTTGAGGAGTCGGAGCAGAGGAATGAGCAGCCAGGTTGGCCTGGTGATGGCGTGGCTGGGAGTTGCTGTTGGAGGAAAACTGGACTGGCGAGTAATGGAAGGTAGTGCAACGTTTGGCAGAGTGTCCAGATTCCCCACAAAGTTGGCACTTGCCAAGATATGGGCGAGGCGAGTAAGTCGGGGTAAGATTGTTGCAGGGTCTGGAGGAGTTGGAGAAAGAACGGTGCTGAGTGGAATGAGGGGTCCGAAAGTTACTGGAAGCAGGCAGATTTGGCCGTATGGTGGAGGTGCTTCGAGTTGTGAAATTGGCCGTGATAGGCTAGAAGGGAGACGGTAAGGTAGAAGAATGGGGCTGAAGCTGAGATTCTCCGGTGACCAATTTTTCATGTAGTTCATCAAATGTGATGGATGAGTCACGAGCACGAACGACATCCGCCAAACCATTGTATTCAGGGCCAAGGCCACGAAGAATATGAAGGACCAATTCATCAGGGTCCGGTGAAGAATTCATGAGCGTTAAGTTGTCAACAATGCTCTTAACTCCATGCATAAATTCTGTAATGGAATCATCACCTTTCTGAAGATTACCGAGAGCATTTTTGAGATGCATAATGCGGCCACGTGAAGGTCTGGCATAGGTATTATTTATTGTAACCCACTCTTCACGGGATGTGCTTGAAGCGGCAATGAAGGAGACCAAAGTTGGGGAGAGGGAGCCGACAATGGCATTGAGCAGAAGTTTGTCTTGTCTGATCCAACGTGCATGTTCCGGGTTGATAGTGGTGGTTCCGTCTTGGGCGTTTATGGTTTGCGCTGGGCAAGGAAACGTATCGTCGACGAAGCCCAGAAGATCAAATCCAACGAGTAGGCTGTGAAATTGGATATACCATGCCGGAAAGTTGGTTGGAGTAAGTTTGATTGGCAGTTGAGCGTGGGCATTGATTATAATAGGCGGGCTTGGAACAATTGATGAGGGTGGAGGCGGTGGGTTGGTGTTGATGGGTGTTTGGTTGTTTGGAGTTGTGCTAGACAGGTCCGTGGAGGCCATTATTGATGCTGTCAAGCGTAGTGCTCTGATACCATAAAGAATCTGGAAGAGTTCTGCTGAATTTTCTGTAGTATTAATGAAGAGTTCTGATAGCTTATATACAGGCATACATACACGGCCAGCCCTAATGGTGGAAGACCCCTAATGACTTTGGAATGTTTCCATAATGAAAATACAGCAGTATATGTTCCAGTAGGACTCTCGCATAGAAAACCAACAAACTAGGATACAACTACTAAAATAGGTTAAGTAAATAAGGCAAGGTAATTATGATTCAATAGACTATTGTAGGAAGTACATCATCTTTTCATTTTTCTTCCAGTACTAGAACCACACAAAATGAAATTCCTATTTTGTTGAATATTTTTTTCATATCATAATCTTAGTGTGTTATACCAAGAAAACAAAAATAACTTTGATCTTCTTGACTTCTTGGATGGTGGCCATCAAATGAAAAATAATATTGGATATTATCTTTAAACATGAGATTTACTGATGCCTCCAATGTCAATTTAGTGTCAGAGGTTGCGTTTAGTGCAGGTGGTGGGGTTCAGATGAAAGATACGAATTGAAAAAAAAAAAAAAATTAGGGTTCTAATGTGTGCTTGAAGGAGCAAAAATAAACTACTGAATAAATAATAGATGGATAGTGTAATTGTTGAGAATCTTCAACAGTTATAATTTTCACGGATTTTTTTGTAAACTAAGTTTTAAATTTATTATTGTACATTGACATTTCAATTGTTTTTATAAAAAATGAAATATTCATTCATGTACAATTTTAACTTCGTCTATATATTTCATTATATTTCATTTTTTATTTAGAAAAATACAAGTTGCGAATGGTTTGAGAGTTGGCTTGGCTCGCTCCACGAAGGGACGAGTTGGTGGGTAAATCGACTTGAAATTTGTGGAAACGATTTGAGCAAGCATGGGCAAGCTGGTTCGCATGGTGAGCCATGTTGAGCTTGATGATGGGCGAGCTTAGCGATTCGACATGACACATTTAATATCTATAACATTACTCGATTATACCAATGGAAGAGAGATACCCAAAAAATGTCAATATACATGTTAAATTGTTGTCATTCTCAGACTCGCAATATTGTGAAATTTTGATCATCGATTTTGCAATTTTGCAATTTATACAAAATGGTTTTTTTTTTTTTTCTCTTAAATGGAGTACTATTACATTAAAAATAAAAATTTGTAAAAGTCGAGTTATTTCCATGAAAAGATATTAAGTCCAACGTAATTGACTAATGACAAAATCCAAACAAAGAAAGGTTCAAAGTTGAATATATCGATCCTTCAAAGTTTAAGGCTAAAATTGTCATTTCCTTTCCCTAATAATGAGATTATATTAAGATAAGGGTAATTATATTACCACTACAAAATCTACTAAGTACACCACAATTTTCTTATTTACTAAAATATCCATAAGTAAAATTACATAATTATGGTTTTATTATTCTTTTTAACAAAATAAATTATTGGTACACCACAAATATAAACCCTAATTTCTTTCTTTGTTTTTTCATTTCACTGAATCCTCATTACATTTTATCCTCATACATTAGAGAAAATATGGCAAAATATTGTTTTGCTTCAGAGATAAGCGTTGCATTGAAAAAAAACACAAGTTAAAAAAGAGTCTTACTTCTTTAGCACCTGTGATAATGGTTGCTGTTGAATTTATGGATATAACATTAGCATACTATGGTAACCGTAGGTGACATTTCTGTGTATACACGTCACGACCTATACACAATAGAATAACTCTTTATCGGTAAATTAGATTGAAAAACATTCAAGATTGCTTATTGAGAAAAATTTCCATCCCTCCTATGAAACTAGAGAGAGCACATTGTCAAATTTGAAGCATTAGTTTGTCAAATCTTCTGATGCACAGTCGGATATCAGTCTGTGTTAGAAATAAGAGTTTTTTTTTTTTTTTTTTTTTTTATGTTTATTCTTGCTTTGATCTAATCTTATTTTTGGTTGCTATTTTAGACTCTAAACAATCTAATCCTTCGCTCATAGTGGCGGAGCTAGGGATAGGGTTTTGCAGAGCTTCGTCGAGTTCTGCACAACGACAGCATACTCTGGGGAAGGGTTTCACTGTCCATGGAGTTCTAGAGCCTCAGGAGTTTTTCATACATTACGTAGTTCATGAGTATGCTTTCAAGAGAATGAAAATGGGGATTAATATTGGTGATAAGTACACTACAATATTTTATTATTATTTTTATTTATTTTTATTGAATTAGGAGTATAATTGTAAATTTATTGTGGTGTAGTTATTAAAAATCTATTTTAATTGTGGTGTGATTATAATATGGTGTAGTAATTAAAATTTGTAGTGGTAATATAATTACCCTTAAGATAAATGTGGTTATATTATACCACAAATTTTAGGACTTGTTTGTGCCCCCATTAAATTGCAAAATTAGATTTTGAAATAGTAGATTGATGGAGAATTTATGATTAAAAAATAAAGAAAATTTCAGATTTACATATAATATTATTTTATTGATAAATATGTTGTCGAAAATAAGAGAGAAAAATGGGAATCAAACATTCTTAATTTGTTATACAACTTTATAAATGCACACCAGTTATAACATATTATTATGAATGCACTACAACTATTTTAACCACACATTTTTCAAAAATATCACTATTTCAAAATTTATTTTCTCAAAAAAAGGGACTCGTACTGGGCTAATTGTGATGATGAAATTTAGCCCTTGTTTGATGGTTATTTTATATTTATATATAAAGTGATGTTCTAAATATTATTTTTCGAAGAATGTGTGATTAAAAATTAGAAAAAAAATTGAGTTTACGTACAAAATATTTTATTATGTGAATGTATGGCTAAAAATAAGTATGAGAATTAAAGAGTTTTGTTTTATAGGAAGATATTTATGGGCTTAAGATTTTTAAATGTGAAAAAGGTTTTAGACTACCAAATTAAAAGTAGTGTAGGAATTGGTGGGGAGGGGTGAGAAAAACATTAATGGTTCCATCCTTCAAAAATAGGGTAATTGTAAAAAACTATGATTATTTATGTCATCTTATTTTGAATTAGGTTAATAAATAAAAAAATATTTAAATTGTGATGTAACAAATAAAACTTGTTGTGACAATATAATTATCCTTGAGTTAATCTAAAACTTCCAAGTGAAGCAATGATTTTTGTAAATATTAAAGGAATAATACATTATGTCCCAGGTTGGTAGTAATTAAAATTTAGATTTTAATATAAATTAATTATTATTTTTAACCATATATTTTCATACGATTCACAACTTTTTTACTATACATATCACCAATTTTTATCGAAATTTACTAACATTCTAATTTTAATTACACCAAACAGGAACTAAAAGAATGAACTCTCTTAAATAAAATACTATTTGAGAAAAGTAGGAAATCTTTATCAATTGACATTTTACCCCAGACACAATTTAAAGAGAAACTCGAACTTTTGAAGTTTATGGGCAAAACTATCATTTCAGCTTGCCAAAGAACATCTCTAATCATGATTTAAATTGGTTTCTTCAAAATTACTTTTGTATTCTTATTTATATTCTGTTGAAATCATTTTTTGCTCTAATGGAAAGATCTAAATTCAATTTTTTTTTTTTTTTTTTGCCTATTGTGAATGAATTTACATCTTTTTTTTTTCTTTTCTTTTTACTTTTTTGCCGAAAATACAATTTGTATTTCTTTTGAATATTTCTATTAAAAATATTTTCGGCCACTTTGGAGATCTAAATTATAATTTAGATCTATTTGACACCACAATTAGAGATGCTCTAAGAATGGGATTTAGATAATCTGGAATTTTCAAATTTAAAGGGCTCACTTGTAATTGAACTATAGTCAAGGACCTCACTTAAAAGATTTGAGAAAGCCGAAATTCTCTATCAATTGACATTTCAGCACAAAATTACTATAGTGAACAAACTTGGTTTTGACCTCTTGAAGTAGAAGGCCAAAACTGTTATTTCAAATAATTTTGCCAATAAGATTAGGGATAGTTGCAACAGAAGTCCCAAACCTTTGAAACGTTAGCAGATTTTTTCCAAAAATTTTAATCGTTGCAATCGTCACCCCTAACATTTCCAACCGTTGCATGTAATGTCATTTTGGACGATTTCCATCCAAAATCCCACCAGTTGACCAAAAAATTGATTTTGACCCCATTTTAACAAATTTTAAGGGCTGAATGGTAACTTTACATTAAAATCAAAATTTTAAAAAAGGAAAAATAAAAATTGATCTTCTTCCCCAACCAAAATCTTCGAAACCCTAACACCATCTTTACTTCCCAAATCTCCATGGCCAGAAAGCGAAAAGCTCTTGCCTTTGTAGCTTCTCTACAACTCGAACATGTCCAAGCACAACGTCATAGTCGTCGAATTTTACGCTTCTTGGTATACATTCAAAAATCCTCTGTTTATTTGTAATATTATACTGCAACGATGGGATTTCTTGAAAAATTAATTAAATCATTTCCATTTGATTTTCTCTCATAAATAGGTGTGGGCATTGTAAGGCACTTGCTCCAGAGGTAATAATTTCAATCTATATAAACCCAGAATACATTCCTTTTATGTTCATGTTATTTATGCTGGTTGTTTTTTCTCTTCGCAAAATTTGTTAGTATGAGAAAGCTGCATTGGTACTAAACAGCCACGACCCCCTATCGTTCTAGCAAAAGTGGATACTAGTGATGAAGCGAACACAGAACTAGTAATTGAATTTCAGATCCAAGGTTTCCCAACTATTAAGATCTTAAGAAATGGTGGGAAGAACATTAAAAAATATAATGTCCCTCGTGAAGTGGATGGTATAGTTGATTACTTGAATAAACAAGCTGGTCCTGCATCCGTTGAAATTAAATCAATGGAGGAGCTGTACCCTGTGTTGGTGGTGGTGTTGGATCTATTTTCATCCTTTGTTTGCTATTCTTGATTTTGCATCGTCAAAAGAGGGCTAGATTCCTTAGAGTTTGCCATCACTACATAGATAATTAACAAATTATATTATCTATAAAAAGTAAAGATACAGAAAATTTAGAAAAGATGAAATATAGAAGTGATGGATCTTTAGGAACAGATTGGTGTATGTATATATGTGTATATTAATCTTCATCTCAAAGTTGAAGAAGTGGATGAGTAAACTGACAAAATTTTGAATTTTTGGCCGGTCGATGGTTTCCAAAAGGGAGGATGGATTTCTTGGTTTGTTGTGGGGTAGGGTGGATTGAGGTACCATTTTGTCCCTTTAAAATTATTAAAATGTGGTCAAAATCAATTTTTTTGTCAACTGGAGGAATTTTGGATGAAAATCATCTCAAAGGGCCTCACATGCAATGGTTGAAAATGTTAGGGGTGATGGCTTTAACGATTGAAAAGTTTGAAAAAATTCTGCTAGTTTCAAAGGTTTGGGGTTTCTGTTGCAATTATCTCATAAGATTAGGATATTCTGGAACCAGCCAATCAAAATGAAATTTTACCAAACTTCAAGGACTGAATTATAAGTATACCAAAATTAAGGACCTGACTTAAATGAAGCCGGATTACAGATTTCTTTCGAAATCGATATTCTAGCCTATAACTATTAGAGTCCGTTTGATAGAAAGATAGAATTTGGGTGGAAAAAAATGAATTATAGGGAATTGAATTGTCTAGAATTTGTTTTACCGAGAATTGTAATTAAAATTGTTTGATCAGTATAATTTTTCATTTGGAAAATATAAGGGTGCGTTCTTTTTACTGTTTTCGAGCCGTTTTCTATTTTCGATTTTTCAAAATATTGAAAACGCGTTCTCTTTTCCATTTTTGAAAACGAGCTTTTGAAAACGACTGAAAATTTTGTGAAGAAAATAGAAAACAATTTTTTTACGTTTTGACTGTTTTTTTCATAAATCTGCCAAAACTCAAAAAATACGGGTTGAAAAATATTTTTCAAAAACGACAAAAAGAACTAATTTTCAACAATCTCAAAATGGACACCCAAAACACAAAATACAAAACAAATTCAAAACTCAAAATACAAAATTGAAATACGAAGAGAACGCCCCCTAATACTTTTGGTGTCCGTTTGATTTTGTTTTTCATGAAAATTGTCAATTAAAGGAATAAATTTCTTATCATTGGGGACGAAATTTGTTTAGATTGTCAAAAAATAAAAATAAAAACTAAAAATTAAAAATTTTTGGTGCTTGTTTGACTTTGTTTTTATATGAAATTTATCAATTAAAGGGATAAATTTTTTTACACTTTATCTTAGAATTTATTTCTATTACTATATAAAAAAAATGTGGAATTTCGATTTCCACCAAAGTGGTGGAAAAAGAAATTCCTTAAAATTAAGAAAAATTTCAAAAGTTAGAAAACGTTTTTCATGAAAAATTTGACTAATCAAACAAACCAAAAATAGAAGTTCGAACTTCCAAAAAAAATAATTTGCAATGGACCCTTATAACAAACTTAGAGCCCGTTTGATGCACATTATTTTGAAGAAAATGTATTTTTTTTGATGTAATGATGATGAATATGTGGTTGAAAAGTTATTGATGTGATGGAAAATATTATTTTATTGAAAAATGTGTGGTTGAAAATGAGTAGAAGAATGAGAATGAGAATGAGAATCAAACAGGGCGTTATACATTTCCATCACAATTCAAAAGATTATCTCAAATTCCAAAGGCTCCTTTGGTCATTTCATTTATACGCGCTACCAAACACGGTATAAACAGAAAGTTGACTAATTATAATGACTGAAAAGCAAACACTCAATTCTGAAACTGATGTGTAACAGCCGCTTCCGGTCCTCCACCATTGCTCATCAGAAAAATCCAAATTCAGTCCATAACAAGAGCCCAGAAAAAGTTTATTTTTCCTGTTTTTGGGGTTTCTTAGGTAATCTCTATGAACCCTTTCGGTGATACATTGTAGATATACATGAATTGTGTAAGAGTACTCTATGCAAGTGCAATCTGGGTTTTTTTTTTTTCAATTTTGTGAAAGATTTATATATCTCTTAACCCTTTTCTTGTTTTAATTTTCTGTTATAGAATTCTGTATTAATTGATTACTGTTTTGTAGATTATTATTGACCAATTTGTTTTTCTTTGTGTGTTCGATTAATCATTTTCAGAGACAGAAGGGGTTGAAACAGCACAACATGTCTCAGACAAATTGGGAAGCTGAAAAAATGTAAGCTTTTTTTTTTTTCATTTTTTTTTTTTTGTGCATTTATCCCACAGTTCTATCTCTTCTACTGTTCTTCTTTCCTATTCACGTTTTGTGGTCTATATTTTATGTTCTCTGTTAGATACTTAGATTTGTGTTTTGGGTGTTTTTGGGTTCGTGTTCATTGAAAATTGAAAATATGTTCTATTTCTAATGGCAGCTTTTGTCTTATTTGAAAATGCCTTTTCCTGATTTTTTTTTAATGCATTCTAGGGTTTTTGTGGCTTTGCTGGATAAATGGAGTTGTTTCAATATATATATATATATATTTTTTTTTTGTGACCTTCAGATTTTACCTCATTAATTTTTATTTTTTTGGGGCTGCTTTTTAATTTTCTTAAAGATCACTTTTTTTTTTGGGTTATGATTCTTTCTTTCTTTCTTTTTAGAGATAGGTATCATGCCTTTTAATTTGTTTGCTGGATTTTTAATCTTCTGATGGTGATTTTGGGGTTCTATAGTTTTCCTTTTTGGAATAAACGGATTAATATAGCTGCTGTTTATTTTGATTTTTTATTTTCATGTGGCTTCTGGGGTCAAAATCTTTTTGGTGATATATGGTACAGTGTTTTATTTAATATTTTTGGATTTTAGGTTGGATGTCTACATCCATGATTATTTAGTGAAGCGAGACTTGAAGGCCTCTGCTCAGGCTTTCCAAGCTGAAGGAAAAGTATCGTCTGATCCTGTTGGTAAACATATAGAAAATTTACTGAAGGAGGATCGTAGCGCTCATTTTATGGAGTTCCATTTCATGTTAGAAACTATTATTTATTATTTGTATTGTGCGTGTTTTTGTCTGGGTTTCAGCTATCGATGCTCCTGGTGGTTTTCTCTTTGAATGGTGGTCTGTGTTTTGGGATATATTCATCGCCAGGACAAATGAGAAGCACTCTGAGGTTGCTGCATCATACATTGAGGTCGGATGAAATTCTAAAAATGGGCTTTTGTTAATATTCATTTTCTTCTGATACTTTGGTTGGACCATTGTTAAGAGAATTGTGGTTTCTCATGAATTTGATTTGAAATGTTTTAACTTTCGATTGAGGGTGATTAGGTTATCCGTTTAATTTTGTGAATACCTTTGAATGATATGTACTGCTGAAACTGTATCTTAGATGACTGATAAACTATTGGTTCATGTTTAGCTTCTAGGATTATACATCATCTTATGTCTATTTTTTTCCTCTTGTTGCTTTGTTTGTTATTCAAATTTTTATTACATGTATACGAATAAACCTTGTATGTGAACATTGATCGGAATGCTTTGCCTTGCATTTTTGTGTAGTATTAGATTTCTTGTTCCATTTAGCTGGAAGTTGTTACTGTTAACTGTTACAACAGTGCCACTGAGAAGTGCATGAGACCTTTCTCCGTAGGATGTATTTGTATATCACTTGACATGTAGTCTCTCTAGTTTCTCCAAAAAAATAAAATAAAATAAAACCCAATTACCTTCTTCTCAAAGCTTTGTCATCAGTCTGCAGTCTGATTGCTCAACTTGAACTTTGCTTAATGATATACCTTTTTGAAAAGTTCATTGAGACTAAACTATATTATTATTGTTAATGTTATTGTTCATATAATTGTGTTCGGTCTGTTTATTAGTTTCTTGCCATCTCTATGCAACCATTTCTTTGTTCTGTAGAACCAAGAGTTATCATTACACACTTGTAATATGAATTCTTTCACTTGATGGGAAACCCATAGCTGGCATTTGTCTAACATCTTTTTCAGCGGAGTAAAAGTAGGAGCTATCGATTGTGGTTTGGAATTTAATCACTTACTTCACCTATTTGGAAAATGCAGTCTCAGCTAATTAAGACGAGGGCAGCAACAGCAACAGCAACAGCAACAGCAACAATCTCATCAACCACAGTATCCGCAGCAGCAACAGCAACAACAACAGCAACTGCAGGTGCAGCAGCTGTTATTACAAAGGCAGGCTCAACAGCAACAGCAGCAACAGCAGCACCAGCACCAGCAGCAGCAGCAACAGCGGCGGGACAGCAGCCACCTCCCGAATGGCTCGGCTAATGGTACTATTGGGAATGAACTTCTTACGAGACAGAATCCTGGAACTGCCAATGCACTGGCAACACAGATGTACGAGGAAAAGTTGAAGCTGCCTGTTCAGAGGGATTCTTTAGATGATGCAGCTATGAAGGTACAAGGTGCATAGGAGGGCATAGAGTAAGATCAGTTATTTGTTTCAGCTGCTAATAACATACTATATTTTTCAGCAAAGGTTTGGTGACAACGTTGGCCAGCTTTTGGATCCCAATCATGCTTCTATTTTGAAATCAGCTGCAGCTACTGGACCACACTCTCGGTATGTTAAATACGTTAAGACATTCATGGATATCATGACGTGTCTTGTTTATCGATGGGAGATGCTCCTCTTTCTCTGTCTGCGTGCATGCATATGAGTGTGTATCCCATGTAATTTTTGGGGAGGGTGCATATTCTTGGCCTTCATTCAAGTGAGTGGTATTGCCCTGTCTTCTTGGCTTCAGTGGTTAGCTTTGTTGTCTTCTGCTGGGTTGTTCCTTCTATGATGAGAGAGAACCGCAGATGCTGCGGAACAAAATTTATTCCCCCCCACCCCCTATATGTTGTACTCTTGACTTGATCAGAGTAATCTGTGTTTTATTGAACACTTATCATCGGCGATCAAAATCCTATTTTCAGCCAAGTTCTGCATGGTTCGACTGGTGGTATGTCGCCCCAAGTTCAAGCTCGGAGCCAGCAATTTCCAGGGCCTACACCTGTATGTATTTTTTCTCAATTTTTTAGATATGTTATTTTGTTTTCTTTTTGCATATACTTTCTTCTCACATACGTGAACAGGACACGAAGACTGAAATGAATTCAATAATGAACCCCAGAGCTGCTGGCCCTGAAGGATCATTAATTGGGATCCCTGGTACTGATCTCATCCATCAATTTGCAATTAATCTCTATTTTTGTATACCTCGGAAAATTATTTGATTCTTGTCTTTCAAAGAATTTCCATGATAAATCTGAAAAATCACTTATTAAGTTTTTTTATTGATCCATACCATACCTGGTGTCAAAGTATACATGTATTGGTTTTGTCACTCAAAGTTTTTAATGAAGCGAAATCTGAACATTTTTCTAAGTAAGATCTTAGTAAGACATTCTAGAATTCCCACATCGACAGACCAGGTCTTGGCCCAAAGGCCACCTAGGCAGTGACCTTGGGCCTCAAGATAGGAGGGGGCCTCAAATAAAAAAAATAAAAATGCAAAAGCCCAAAAATAATCATTATATATTTGGAATTTTCTTGCATTAAATAATTTCTTGAAAATGTATTAGTGCAAATAAAGCAGAAGGTTGTCCCCCTACCCAATAATGTCTGATAATTTTTGTTCTGATTGCTGCTTTTGAATTTTATTTTTAAATATAAAATATTTTGGAAAATATATGGTAGTCATCACTGATGCTCATACGTCACAGGTTTTCAGAAGACCTTTATATTCTATTTCTTGAACATGAGAATTGATTCTTAGATGATACAAACTCCTTTATATTCTATTTTTTGAATAAGAGAATTGATTCTTAGACGAATCAAACGATGAGTGAGTACCATCGACAAAATGTTCCTCATCACGAGAAAACCATGGTTGATGCTCATACACTTGTAAAAAAATTATATTAGGAGCCTCTAATAATGTCTTCTAGGGCCTCAAAATTTTCAGGACTAACCCTTAACATCGAACAGGATCAGAGTATCATGCCAGCTGCTGTCATTAATTGGTTAATTTGCCAGGTCTTATTAATACAATTCCTGTTGTTTTAGGGTCAAATCAAGTTGGCAACAATTTGACATTGAAAGGATGGCCGCTAACTGTAAGTGTATTATGTCTTCAGATGCTCTTGTCACTTCTCAGTATGGACGAGCAATTGTAAAAATATAATGTGGATTTTTTGGACTTGTCATTTGTGACTTTGTAGTGGCAAGGCCTTGAATTTTTGTTGGCACTCTGGACAAGCATTGTGTTTAGGGTATTTTATATCCAATGCTTCATAGTGCTTTTCTGATGATAAACTTGCAAATTATCATAATTCGGTTTATGTGGACTGGAATGAGTAGTTGGCCTCAATATATGGCTTAAATAACCATGGGCCTCTTTGTCCTTGTGAATCAAGATTGAGAGGTTTTGGCTATGAAGTTGTTATATTTTTTTTTCTTCAAGGATTATTTTCTTTAGCATATTGGTTTTATATTTCAGGAGGACATTATTGAAGATTCTTAGATTTTGATTGGAGGCTCTCCATGATTCTTTCCTAAATTCTGTACATGTACATTATACAACATGTTTTGATATTCCAGCTTGAACACACGTCGCTCTAGAATTTGGTGTGCATCTGAGTGACTTTTACCTGCTTGTATGAGGTGTCTTTGGAATTGCCAATGTTTTTATATCTGCAACTCTCTCATACTAATAATCTAATACAGTTTCTGAGCTTCATATTGGTGAGGAATGTGACATCAGGGTTTGCAAGTCCATCATTTTGTTTTCCCTTTTTATACTGCTCTCTCATTGTTTTATGCCTCATTTGCTAGGGTCTCGAACAGCTTCGCTCTGGACTTATTCAGCAGCAAAAGTCGTTCATTCAGGGTCCTCAGCCCTTTCACCAACTACAGATGCTAACACCCCAGCATCAACAGCAGCTGCTTCTTGCGCAGCAGAATTTGACTTCTCCATCTGCCAGTGACGTGGAGAGCAGAAGGCTGAGAATGCTTCTTAATAACCAAAATATGTCTATAGGGAAGGATGCCCTTTCGAATTCGGTTGGGCATGTAGTTCCTAATATGGGATCACCCATGCAAGCTGGCGGCCCTGTTTTGTCTCTTCCGGATGATGAAATGTTATTAAAGGTGCCTTTTCCTCATTTAATATCTTGTTTTGCAAGTTTTCATCCACAAGTTTCCGTGGCTTGGGCATGTTTGGCTAAGCTTAAATCTTTCTAGAAGATGATTTTAAGTACTCTTTGTTTCCAAACATATTTATATGTATTGTTTTCTTTCTTCCAAGTCAAAAAGCTTTCTTATTGAAAGCAATTCTCGACTTACTATTTAAATAACTAATTTTTTATTTTGACTAATAAATTTTTTATTTTTTATTTTTTATGTTATTTTTTTATTTTTTTTTCCATTTCAAACTTATTTAATTGTAAGTAAATTTACTTAAAAGTGAACCTTTTAAGCTTAACCAAACATGCTGTCTTGTTACAGATTTGCACCAAAGGATCTTGCAACTGTAATGCACATCCTTTCTTACTAACTGTTGTTTTTCGTTTATTTTATAGATGAAAGTGGCCCAACTACAGCAGCAGCAGCAGCAGAATAGCAATCAAACACAGCAGCAACATGCGCTTTCTTGTCAGCAACCTCAGAGTTCGAATCACAGTCTCCAGCAAGATAAAATGATGGGTATTGGTGGTGATAGCAGCATCACAAATTCCTTTCGTGGAAACGATCAGGTCAATCTTTACCCGTGTTGCTTTAAGGCACTGTTCTTCCTAATCCTTGGATGGTTGGTATACTACTCGTTTTATGTGAATGAATAAATGTGCACCAAAAGACCTGTGTTGGGCCGGGGGAAGAAACTTCTGGATCCTCTTAATTATTCAAGCACTGATACAAAGTTAGCATTTTCATTTACTGATGTTGCTTGCCTTACAATGTTTTTACTCTGTTAAAAACTTCCTGAAGTTCTCAAGATGATCTAAAAATTTGTTTGAATGTTATGTTGACAATTTCATGGTAATTTTTTAAAATTCTTGTAGCATTATTTTACTAGTTATTACTTTTGGAGGCATGTAATTAAGAAGTTTATATATAGTTCTTGTCATCCCAATATAACTTATAAAGGTTATAACACTTTTGAATGCATAAAAGTATCATGGAATATTGATTACTTGCAAATTGACTGCTAATAAACATTTGTCAATTTTAGAGGAGTACCATGTTAGCTGTAGTGCTATAAATGGAATTATCATATTGACTTCTTAAATGTGTAGATTACTTCCTTTTTCTGTTTAATCTTTTAGTAATGAGGCCAAGGAACTTGCTAAGCATTCCCCCACTAAAAATTGGAAGCCACATTTTAGAGGAGAAGTTAGGTTGAACTGCAGGTCAGAACACTTGTGAAAAATTGTATGGTAAAATAAATGCAAACAATGCTTGTATGTATCAGTGTTCTAAAAAGCGTAAAGCGTGGCTAGGTGTGGAGGCCAAGCTTCAAGCTTTACGAGCCTAGGCGAGCCTGGGTGAAGTTTAGGCGTAAAAAACGTTTATTAATTTTTAATTATTGTAAAAAAACATGTATTAATTCATATAATATATACCAAACATCTAAAATTATAAAATATTGTATGTACTTAATAATTCATTCAAAAAAGATAAGTTTCAAAATCATACATAACATAGATAGCTTGTAGCTTAAATCTTATCTAACTCTTTATCGGATTTCAATTCAATGTCTTCTTCATCTAATTCATCCTCAGTGTCATCCGATACAAAATCATCCTCCTCGGGCTCCCTTATTTCATTTTGATCATTTCTTGTACCTTTTGTAGGTTGTAAGATATCATTGTCAACCCTATTATTATCCTCCTCATCCTCATCATTACAACCCTCTACAATCCAAGATTGTGTATTAGTAGCATCACTTGCTAGTAAAGTCTCTATTTTGACCTTTCTCTTCTTCTTGTTCATCAACCTTGTATTAAATTGGACATAAACGAGATTGTTCATCCTCGTAGTGTCAAGTCTATTCCTTTTCTTGGTGTGTATCTACAAACAAACAAAAAAAAAAAAAAAAAACCAAAAAAAATGTACATTTAATGGAGCATAGTATATTCAAGTTATTATTTATTGTCCAAATGAAATGAGCTGTGTACAGCATAATTAGTACTTCTTACTCCTTCAAAAGCACTTCAATTTCTTTCACAACCCGATGAACTAGTAGTCAAACTAACGATCCTTTTTGCCATTCTCTTTAAATTTGGTGCTTCATTGCCATATAATTCCCACCAACTCACTAATAAATATAAATGAAAGAGAAACATGTTACATGGTAAAATTCAAATTCTAATGCAACATTTTTCCAACAGCTTCAGTACATTCATTGACCAAATTATACTCCAAGATGCAGAAAATCAATGAAAAGATAAAGTTAGGTGTAGAACTTACCCGGATTGTAGTTTGCATCATTGTTCTCACATCCACTTATTGCTAGCTTTTTTCCAAATGAACCTTCTTTTTGAACATATCTTTGCAACTCAATGTTTATCACATGATGTTGCATTTGATCATCAGGAAAGAATTTCTCAACACAAACAATCAAACTATTTATAATCAATTGATCATCTTTGATACATGGATTCTTGAAAAAATAGAACGGATTCAACAAATAAGCTGTTGTATGAAGTGGACTATCAAGGCGACCCTTGCTTTTAGCATCAATAATATCTAAGATTGACCTATAATCACACTCCCTCTTCAATGTCATTTTAATGTCATTCTTTGCCTTTAGTAGCTCTCCATAAATAAAGCCCATTGAAGGCTTTTCTTCCCCATCAACAAGTCTAAGCACTTTCACTAGTGGAGTGAACACTCTCAAACATAACTCTATCATGTTCCAAAAATCATTTGGAACAACAATATCAAATGCCTCTTTTCCTTTTTTTACTCCTAGACCATTTCGTGCTATCCCATTCATTGCTAGTCATCATACTTCTCAACTCTTGTTTTTTATCAAGCAAACTTTGCAATGTTAAGAAAGAGGTTGCAAATCTAGTAACTCCCGGCCTAACTATCTCTTTTTTTGTGAACTTTCTCATCAAAGACAAAGTCTTGTGATGTGCATAAATGAAAATAGTGAAGGATTTTGCCTTGTTAATCACTCCCTCGAAGCTAGGAAGTTTAGAGATTCCTTCAAGCATAAGGTTTAAAGTGTGAGTGTCCAAAACATGTTAGGCCTTTCTAATTCCAACAATTTTGCGGCGGCCATATTATTGGAAGCATTGTCAGCTACAATTTGAACCACATTTTCAACCCCAACATCTTTAATACATTCATTGAAATAGTCAAATATGTATTGACCAGTATGTGCATCATTTGAAGCTTCCTTTGATGAAATAAATGTTGTCCCCAATTTACAATTCACACACAAATTCATGATGCTTCTTTTTCTACCACTCCAAGCATCGGTCATGATTGAACACCCATTATTTTTCCATTCTTCTTCTTGCTTCTTTAAAATTTCTTTTGTCCTCTCCACCTCTCCCTTCAAAAGTGACTCCCTTAGTTGGTATTGGGAAGGAGGATTGTAACCTGGGCCATATTGACCAATAGCTTCCACAAATAGTTTAAAACTATCATTGTTAATAGCATTGAAAGGAATTTCGGCTTCATAAACCCATCTTGCTAAATATCGATGAACCTCTAATAACCTCTTCTTAGAAATTGTATCATTCATATTTTGTTGTCTCAATTTCTTACTTTCACTCATAGAAAGCTTCATTGACATTGATAGACCTTGCAAATTGATCTATGGGTCCCACATTAATAGGCCTTTTCCTAGTTCTTCTTTCAATAATCGAAATTTCATTATCTTCTTCCTCCTCTAGCTCCTCGTCTATTGTAGGCAAAGATATACCGACATCTTCCCTCAACCTAGCATCATTCACTAGCTTCTCTATTTTTTTAGAGTCGTTCCCTTGAATCGCCTCCACACACTTGGCTTTTTGTTCTTCATTTGCTCTAGGACATGATGCCACACCTTTTCCCTTGATTCCGGCTAGTGAATTTTATGCCTATAAATTCCTCCCTTAGTAACCTTATCACATAACATGCATTTCACATTATTAAGATTTTTAAGATCCACCAAAACCGCGGTTTCCCAACCAACATCTCCGGAATCTCTTTTGAGTTGACTAACATGGAATTTAGATGTCTTTGAGCAATCATCTTCTTCCATTGGTTCCTAATAGAAATATAAACAATACAAATTTTTATTATTCATTTAACAAAATAATAATAATTGAAATTAAATACAGAAGCCACAAGCCCAAAAGCACAAAAAATGGAAACACATGAAACAACTCTCTTGCATAAAGTAAATAAGAACATAAATGCAGATTCTCTAAAATTAGAAGAAAACAAAATTGGGACAAGGGCTCACAAGCCTAACAAATAGTTCATAAATTAAAATCTGGGCAGTGGTGAATATGGTGCATGGCTCTATGATCCATTTGTTGAGAGACTTCTCAAATTTATATTGCTGTCTACAGATTTGCACAGGGTTCACTGCCTATTTTTGACAAATTCTACCAGGGCGTGAGGTTTTAAAAATATCACAAAAAATTACAGATTTGTTAAGGTTTACATTCTTGAAGCATTTTTACTATTTTTCAAAAAAAGAGAGATCAAACTAAACATCCAACAACAGATAATCACAAAAATTCAAAAAAATTCAAGGACTTATTTCTTTATTCCTTTAAGTTCTGGATACACTATCTTTATTAAATTAACCGAAATAGAGATGGGCACTACACCTACCACCGTCATCCCACTCCACCCTTCTGTACATTTGCACTAATAAACCCCCATTACAAATTAAAAAATGAAGCAAACGTGCCGAAGACAAAAACCCACTAATATAATATTTTTATATTATAATATAACCAGAAAATGGTGGGGAAGATGTGGTTTTAGTGTCTTACCAGTTAGTAGTTACTGCTAATAGATGGAGGAACTACGGTATTTGATTTGGAGAAGAAAAGATTTTTTTTGGAATTTCAATGTTGACTGTTGTGTTGAGAGTTGAGACTAGAAAGTAGAAAATCTTCAAATTTGGAAGTTCACGTATGGCGGTCCATATTCTATATTACTTTTACAGTTTTATAATTTATTGTATAATATAATAATACGGTAGGAAAATAAAAAAAATTTATTAGGGAAAAAAAAAATAAAAAATTAAGCGCGCCTAGGCCGCCTAATGCGCGCATTAAGCGGTCAATATTCCCGTTGACCGCTTAATCCCCGCTTAGGCACAAGGCGAGGCATTTTTGTCACGCTTCGCGCTTAGGCGGGCTTTTTAGAACACTGGTATATATTCAATGTTTTGAATTGTCGCCGACCTCTTTATGAGACCTGTCCCGGTCATTGACCCCAGCCAAAGCACCGTGGTGGTGGGTCATTGTTGGCAAGAAATATTAAATAATGAATATATTTTAAGTAGAAATCTCGTGTTATAAGTTGAACTTGAACTTCAAAAGAAAAGTAGCTTAATTAAAATAAAAAAAAAATTCGTAAGTATTTTTTTTTAATTGTTTTAGATCAAGGTTGAGCAAAAACCATGAAACCAGTAGAAATAGAATGGAACCAAAGAGAACTTGCCCGTTCTGACCATTTCCATGAAAAAAAAATAGCGAGTTTTGGTTCTTTAAAATTGATGACTAGATTGTCGTGTCCGGTTCTGCTAGACTGGTTCCATGACTAGTGTATTGCGCTGCCAACTGCACTTGATAGTTAATGCAAAACCTGAAAAACATTGAAATGTGTTCACTTTAGCCACAACCAAGCCCAAAAGTCCAGAACCTTCTACCATGTACTCCAGATCTTAGTTACTGCACCACAGACCTTCAATTCTGAATGATGCCATCCTTTGTCATATAAATGTTGGTTTATTTACTGATGAAGTCTATTGCATCTATGAATAAGCTGTCCAAATTGTGAAAATATTCAAGGCCTTCACAAATCTAAGTTGCCCCAGCCAAAGTCAAAATTTCCAAGAAATGGTTCAATCATTAGTTAAGCCTTCTTTTGTATTCTCTCCATCTGTCCACCATCTCATCTCAAATCCTACCTTTAATTGAAAGTCAACCTGTAAATGAAGTTTGAAATATCAAAATTTCCCTTTTCTCCAACTTCGACCAAGTTTCTATTTTTTCTTAATTTATTTACTTTGAATACGTATTTATCTACTTCCATAATTTCTTGAATAATTTAATTTTTTGTTTTTAGAAACAAATTATTGTTTTTCTTATTAACTCACTCTCAACAAAATGTATCCAGTTCGAAGATTTGGATCCGATCTCACTGGCCAGGGTCGTTCTGATTCTTATCCCTATTTGATGTTTTGTTTCTACGTGTAACATACCCAATGAAGACCAAATCAGTACGATTCTCTACAGATTCCTACTGACACTTCATGACAATGTGCCTGGAACTGGTAGAACTAGACCAAAACCCAAGACAATCGGCCAGTTCGAATTGGTTCCATTAAAAAGAAAAGAAAAGAGAGAGCTAGTTTTGATCCGTTAAAATCGTAACTGGATTGTCATGTCCGTTTCTTAGTTTTCTATTAGAGCTGAAATTCTCTTGTAATACCAAATAATTAACTTATGACTGGTGCATTGCACCAACCACACTCAATAGTTAATATAAAAGCTGAAAAATAATGAAACATATTCATTTTAACCACAACCACAACCACAACCTAAACCAAAACTAAAACCTAGAACCCTCTACTTTATATTCTTCATACCTTAGTTGTCGTTAACCTTCAATTCTGAAAAATGCCTTCTATTCTTATATAATGTAGGTTTATTTACTTATTAAAAGTCTATTGCATCTATGAAGGATTTCACAATCCTTGTTGTGATCAAAGTTTGATTTTCCAATAAATGTTCAATCTTTTGTTAAGCCTTTATTTGTATTCTCTCTCCATTTGTCCATCCTCTCAATCCAAATCTTATCCCTAATCGAAAGTCAACTCGCAAATGATGTTTGAAAAATCAAAATATTCCCTTTTACTCCAAATTCGACCAAGTTTCTTATGTCATGTACATTGTTTACTCTGAAAGAGATAAAAAAAGTACACATCTATCTACTTGCATAATTTGTTGAATATTTGGAAACAATTTCTTTTACTAATTTGGTTTAATTCTCTTCAAAACCCCATGAATCACTGACATTCCTACTAGGGCAATGTGTTTATATCTGACATGTTGTGTTGCATCAGACATTGACACTCGAGAATAATGTGCCTGGAACGGGTGGAACTAGACCAGGGACAACGGGAACATGCTCGAGATCAGTTCCATGAGAAGAGAGTAAATTTTTGTTCTTTAAAATCGATAACTAGATTATCATGTCCGTTCTTGAGTTTTTTTTTAACTAGAAAATAGAAATTCTCTTGTAAGGTTCCTATTAGAGAATTGAAATTCTCTTGTAATACTGAATAGTTAACTTATGAGTGCCGCTAAACAATAGTTAATATAAAAGATGAAACGCACTTAAACGTCTTCCGGTACAATCGAAACATAGAACCTTCTAAGCTTTTTTCTTGAGATCTTAGTAACCGCGAAACTTCAATTGTGAATAATAGCCATTGTGAATAATAAATATATTGTTATTTACTGATGAAGCCAATTTCATACACGAATAAGTTATCTAAGCTGTGAAAATATTAAATTCTTTCATAAATCCAAGTTACAATGACCAAAGTCTAATTTTCCAAGAAATAAATCTTTAGTTAAGCCTCCTTTATATTGCTTCTTTTCATGTGTCCACCCTCTCATTGCAAATCCTAACCCTAACTAAAAGTCAACACACAAATGGAGTTTGACAAATTAAATTTTCCCTTTTCAACAAATCCAACCAAGTTTTTTTTTTGGGCATAAAAAACGCACATTTATCTAATTCCATAATTTCTTGAACAACTTCTTTTTTTGGAAAGAAATCATTTTTTTGTATTATTCAATTCACACTACACAAGAATGTATCTAGTTAACATAATGGGATCGGGCTTGAGTACCTTGTGCTTCTCCATGTTTGATAGTTGATTCTACATGGAAAATACCCATCAAGACCAATTCAGTTTAATTCTCTGCATAACCTATGAAACACTGCACTCCTAATAGAACGGTGTTTTCATGTCCAATAGGTGTAATGTCGTGTCATTGACACTGCACTCTAGGACAATGTGCCAGATAAGTCACATGCCACGTTTTATTTTTTATACATTTTTCAGATTTGTATTGCTTGAGGGATAATTTGGGACCCTCCTTGGGCATACGCCCAACGTGCCATATGTTGTCTCATGTAAAGTACGAAAATAAAGATTTAATATGAACTGTACAATTTAAATTAATTTAAATAATCTTCCTTTTCGTGCCCTTTTTATTTTTATTTTTTTTTTAAATCTCGTCTTGGTGCATTCATGTCATGTGTTTGTGCTTCTTAATTAGAGTGAGATTGAAGCGGTTTGTGCACTCTTGATCTTAAATCAAATCAAAGTTATAAGAGTTCTATTTCTTTCGTACTTAGTGTTTTCGTCTCTGCGCAGACACTTCAACTAGGTGGTGTGTCTATGTTCGACACTTATCGGATACCATAGTCATTTTTCATTCTTTATTAGAAATATTATATATTTTAAATTCAAAGTTATTAGTAAATAACTAATAGGTACTCATATCTAAAAAATTTCTACGAGAAAAATTAATGACAAGTATAAAACTAAATTTATACTTTTTAAAAGAATTTAATTAACATGTTGGCACTGGGCCTTGTCAGTGTTTTTTTGAAAAATTGTGTGTCAATGTGTCTGACATGTGTCCATATCAGTGCATTATAGGTTTTCATAGTCGTATTTTATATTATTACTCAATTTTCAAATTCTTTCATCATTTGTCATGGGACTTCATCAATTCTTTTTTTTTTCTTCATGAGACTTCATCAGAATTTTTTTATATTTGATCATGAAGTAACTTTTTTTCTTTATCTTCAAGGATTACCTGAAGAGTCATTTTTATATTATTAGGCAGTATTTTAACAAAGGAAAGTGGCCCATTAGGAATTTGTTTGCTCTGTCGACCTGAAGGTTGCGGATTTGAAGCATTTGCAGGATATTTTGGTTTCACTCCAAAGTGTTTTGTCCATCTGGTTCGGGCTCCCGGCCAGTGTAGGTTTTGACCGGTCGACGGGTTTCCAAGCTGGACTAGTCCAGTTTTAATAATTATGGTCACAGAGCCCTGCCTAGCTTTTCGTGGTAGAGTAGACAATAGGTCAAGCTATTTGTAACCTTAATTGTCTTTTATTTATCAAAGATCTGTTCTACCATTTGATAATGTTTTTGGCATGAAGCTATTTTCCTAGTTCCATTTTTTGTTACAAGTGTGTGTCCTGGTAGCTCACTGTGCGCTTTTGGAGGAATAGGACCACCTAAACCAACGGTTGGTTATTTGAGCGTCTGTACGCATGTTAGGAGTTCATATTTTCTCTGGTAGTCCCCAGGGTGGAGTGGAGGGCACTATTACTGAACTTTCCTTGTTTACGGGTACACCATTATAGCACGGCTTCTGAACAAAATTGGAAGCACATCTTATGATGTTAGGTGACATGGACTTAGTTTCTCACATTTAATAACTACCTTCTTAACATCCATAACTTTCAAAATGGTAAGTGAAATCTTACCTAATACGATCAATTTTATGTGAAAAAGCCGTTCGACCACTAAAGCATGGATATCTTGATGCATGCATGTGCCTGATTTAATGCTGAAGTTTAGAGTTCCAAGTGTGTTACTAACATGATCTTCCTTGCATATCAAGGCTTCGAAAAACCAGACTGGAAGAAAAAGGAAACAACCTGTGTCATCTTCAGGACCTGCCAATAGCTCCGGAACTGCAAACACAGCTGGGCCATCTCCAGGTTCCCAACCATCAACACCCTCAACTCATACACCAGGAGATGCGATGTCAATGCCTGCTTTGCCACATACTGGCAATTCTTCGAAGCCTCTTATGATGTTTGGAGCTGACAACGCTGGTACCCTTACATCATCAAACCAATTGGTGAGAGTATACTTTATCTTTTTGTCCTGATAGATAAAATTCCTATTCAATCGTGGAAAGTTTCATTAGCATTTGTTTTTGCAGTGGGATGATAAAGATCTTGTACAATCTGATATTGTGGATCGCTTTGTGGATGATGTTGAAGATAATGTCGAGTCTTTTTTGTCTCACGATGATGGAGACCCCCGAGAAGCAGTTGGCCGTTGCATGGATGTTAGCAAAGGTAAGTAAGACGCTAATCTCTTTAACTAGTGTAATACTGGATAGCAAATTTCTGGAATTCAATGCTTTTAAGCACTGTGGAGATTATTCATCTCATTTCAATGTGTTCTAAGAACATTCTTGAAAGACATTGGTTCACAATGATGTTTTTGCAAAGTTCCAATTTTTTATTTTTTAAATTTTTGCTCAATTTTCTTCCTTTTTATTCGACTTATGTTGTTTAGATTATTTTCAACTGTTGCCTTTGAATTTGTGAAGTACATGGATCATTTCCTTGCTGAGATGCTTCTTTTTATACCTTCTAATCCAGTATCCTTATGGAAGATAATATACTATAGGCTGAAAGCATAGGACCATGATATCTGTATCTACTGATGATGATTTTAGGTTTGTTTAATATGTGGTGATATTTATTTGTGGAAACACCATTATGCAAATTTGAATTATTTTTCTTTATCATTGTATGATTAACCGTGTGATCCACTTTTGAAAATGTAAACATCGAAGAATTTCTTTGCGAGGGAGACTTGGAAAATAATTGAATTCAATTCTGTGTAAATTATTCTGATTGGTTGCACGTGATCTTCAGGGTTGTTTACAGAAGTGTGTTCTGTTCGTGCCAGTGCTAACAAAGTTGCGTGTTGCCACTTCTCATCAGATGGCAAGCTGCTTGCTACTGGCGGCCATGATAAAAAGGTGAATGTCAAAGGGGATGGAAGATCATTTCCATTTACAACCACAAGTATTCTTTTGAGCATCTTTGGCTAAGCTTAAAAGTGACATTTTTTTCCCGAACATGCGTTGAGAGGTTTTCAAAGTTATTTTTGATTTTTAGATTGTTGAGTTCAAAAATTAACTTTTTTTATGTCTGTCTTCACTTGAGCTTAGCCAACCATGCTCTCAATATCTAATTTATGCAGCTCCAAACTTAACGTTGATCATTGTTGAATTTGCTAGCTCATGCTTATATTATAAAAAATGTTGCAGGGTGTTTTGTGGTATACTGAAAATTTGAAGCCAAAAACTACACTCGAAGAACACTCATCGTTTATTACTGATGTTCGCTTTAGTCCGAGCATGGCACGCCTTGCAACATCATCTTTTGACAAAACTGTCAGAGTTTGGGATGCCGACAATGTTAGTTGGGAAATAATTTTTGTAATTGCATGTTCTTTTCTTTTGCGAACTTCCATTTTCCTCTGCCAAATATTTTCTGCTTGTTAATATTTTGTCATCATATCCTATTTGGAAAAACATTTTTTCACTGTGAATAAGGACGTTCATTAAGAATATATTTCTATACAATGCCATCAATAAACTGTGATTCTGATACTCATTTCACTTTATTTTTACATATATTGTGTTCCTTTTAAATAATCTACGTGTTTCCCTGGTTAACTTGATTTTTCTCACAGAAAAAAGTGTTGTTTGTTTGGAGTTTATCATTGCTTCTTATTGCTTTTGATGTGGGAAGTCAAAAGGGGCTCTGCATCTGTTTCCCCTATATCATGGAAGAATGGACTGTGGACTTTTCCCAGACGTTTAAATTGGAAAAATGCAATGACATTAGCTTATCCTTGATATTGATTTATATTGCAGCCGGGCTATTCACTTCGTACCTTTACTGGACATTCCTCCGGAGTGATGTCACTGGATTTTCATCCTAACAAAGAAGATCTCATCTGCTCATGTGACAGTGATGGTGAGATAAGATTCTGGAGTATTAACAATGGTAGCTGTACTAGAGTTTCCAAGGTAAAAATTAAAAACATTGAAAAACTATGCTAAATTTTTTCACAACGTCTTCTTTCTGTTCTCCGTTTTCCCTTTTTTTTTTTTCTCCCTGATCCCCATCCCAATTAGGTAGTTGTGAAGGCAATTAATTTGTTTTATATTTCCTACTGCTATTGGACTAGGGTGGCACTGCCCAGGTCAGATTTCAACCTCGTCTGGGAAGATATCTTGCTGCCGCTGCTGAAAATGTTGTATCTATATTGGATGCAGAGACACTGGCTTGTCGATATTCAATGAAGGTCAGTTACCCCTAAGCCCAGTGCAGGGCAGTGATATTTTGGAAAGTTGGTCATTTGTTTGATTTTGTAAGCATGCATTTAATATAATGCTAAACATGCACCCTAGCAAGTAATAAGGAAATGGATGTTGGAGAAGATCAAATATATACTATGAATTTTTGTTTATTGGAAGTCATGTTTATGATCTTTTCATCACAAAAATGATGTATTCATGCAAGTTAAAATTAGCATCTGAAAATGTGAAGTAAGAGAGCATAACATAGTAATAGCTTACTTATATAATTGTTTCTGATCTTGAAAAATTGCTCAAGTTGAAGACGCACATGTTGGAAATGAAAATACAGGTCTAGAAACTGATTGAGTTGGCCGACAATTGATAAATGGATTTATTTGCATGTTTTTTGCATATTGTTCAATGAACAAGAGCTGAAAGATTTTTATTATTGCATTATTAATAAGCAATCCAAATGGTCACTTCTTTGAGATATGCACCGATTAGTATTTTTATGCACCAATGTTCAGGCTAAATTTCGGAGATTGATTTTGTATCCATATTTACAAGAATGATACTATGAGTCGGTGTTAGTCACTTCCATCTCCTGGACATGAATGCTCTCTTTTATCATGCCAATTTATTGTTTTTGCTGCTGGTTCTTGAATTTTTAATTGATGTTTCTTATTCTTCTCCCTAATGTGATGTGCTCATATTGACTGTATCACTGTAGGGTCACACAAAACCGATTTATTCTGTTTGCTGGGATCCTTCTGGCGATCTCTTGGCATCCGTCAGTGAGGATTCAGTGCGAGTCTGGACACTGAGATCCGGGAGTGAAAGTGATTGTCTACATGAGCTTAGTTGTAATGGCAACAAATTCCACTCCTGCGTTTTCCATCCTACATATCCTTCATTGCTGGTCATTGGCTGTTACCAGGCAAGTCATCTCTTTTGCATTCAATAAGCATTTTTTCAGTAGTTTTTGAATTCACGTAGGTTGTATTTGAGTAAACTGACGAGCTCATATGTAATTACAATTTTACGTCAACCCCTCACCCAAAAGTGAGGATAAAATAAACTAAAAGAAGATGGTTGTTCACAAATGGAATTAATTATTTTCTTCTTAAGAAAGAGACAACTTCACTAGAGTACTTTTGGCATAGAGTTTCTGAAGCTTTAATACCTCAGAACCTGCTTCTTTAAATGTGTTTAACGAAATGAAGACTGGCTTCTGTATATTGGAATTTAGCTTTAAAAGCATGTTTAGTAGGGAGGAATGAATATTATTGGACAGTATTGAGGAAGAACATGAAGCAGTAGTTTGTTCTTTAAACTGTCCAGTCGTATATAATATTGCATATTAGACATGCTATTAGTGTATTCCTGCTGTTGGGGATATTATATCTCTGTTTTCTCCTTTCTCCAGAAGTTGGATATAATCATCTCATTGAATAAAAAGTATTTTCCCCAGATTGGATCCATGTGTTTGGATTGCGGAAATGGGATTGAGGGATTAAAATCTCGTATCAAGATTTTAGAATCCAAGAATGAATTGAATTGTACATCTGATTCATGTGTTTAGATTGGACATGTCTAGGGATGATTAAGCTGTGAACTGCTCTTGTTGAAGCTTCACTATGGATTGACCATCCTATTGTTTAGCCATGAGTTATGTATTTAGCCCCTGTTTGACAACCATTGAAAAGAGGTTTTTTTTTTTTTTTTTTTTTTTTTTTTTTTTTGGGAGGGGTGGGGATGAGTTTTGGAATAGTGATATTTTGGAGAATGCGTGGTTAAAAAGTAGGAAAATGCTTTGGATTTACGTGCAGAATATTTTATCGTGAGAACGTGTGGTTGAAAATGACTTCGAGAAAACAAGACTTGTGTAAAAATTGTTATCAAACGGGCATAAGTTAGCTGGACTGGTTTAAGTTATATATGGTAGTTTGCACATGTTTCTCTTGGGTCAGTTGTTAGCCCCTGGTTGGTTGAATAATACCGTCCATTTTCAGTCCATGTAATGATTTTATAGCCTTTCTATTTCAATTCAGGCAAAGCAGGTCCCACAAGGCTACTTATTTGTGTTGATTTGATATTTCCTTGTATACAAGAACTTGATATCCTGAGTAATTTGCATCACTGTCACCAGTGCTGTCTGGTATACAGTGCCAAACATGACACTGGTCTAAATTACCTTGCCTCAATATATGAGTCAATCACAAGAAGTGAGACGCTATGCACCCCGAGTGGTTGACCTCGAATTGATTAATTCGAGGCCTTCATTTTCCCATCAAATAATAGTGTATTTTTATGATCTATTTAGACTCGGATCTAGATTACCCAGTTTCATGTCATGCATGCAGTTTTTTGTTTCTCATTTTGGATTCAGTGGCTTTTCATTAGACCCAGTTCCAATAGACCTGTGTAGTGGCTTTTAGATTAAGTTCCAACAAAATCCTTTTCTGAATATTATGATAACATTTTACAGTCAGTGGAGATTTGGAACATGTTGGAGAAGAAGACGATGACCCTTTCAGCTCACGAAGGATTGATCGCTTCTTTGGCTGCATCAACAGCCTCGGGTCTTGTAGCTTCTGCGAGTCACGACCAAATTGTTAAGCTCTGGAAATGACGACATCATCCCTTAGTCTCCCCTTTAATTCCTAGATTTTTATTTTTATTTTTGCAGGATATCTACATATGTAGCTTGTGTTTGCTTTGTAAAAAATGATTCAGTTCTCCTGCAATTTTCTTACCTAGTTTCCTTGTGAACTTATTAGAGGAATTAGGAACCAACTCTGTACTGTTCTCTTTTGACTGATTTTTACCAGTGAAAATTTTCCATCTGCAGAAGCTCTAATGGGAATTAGGCTATCAATTGATTATGATTGAACCACTATGATTGATTATGATATGCAGTATTGAAGGATTAGCAGTTTTCTAAAAAGTGACCCTGGCCGAGGTGCCGGGGAAATGCTCGGCCTTGGCAGTGAGCTTGAACCAAGTAGTCAACTTAGTAGTTGACAGCTTAATGCGAACCTAGGCGAGTTTTATAATTTTTTTCCCTTTTTTTTAAAGCATTTTATTTGATTTTAGTTTCAAGTTTTTAACTAATTTTATCTGTACAAATGTCAAAAATGAAAAATGTATAATTAACTAATTGTAGGAATTATTAATTAAATATAATATTTTATAATTTTAGATGTTTGGTGTATATTATTTCAATTATTAAATGATTTTTAGAATGATTAAATTAAAAATAAAAAAAATATTACTAAATCTTGTCTAGGATCGTAAAGCTTGAAGTTTGGTTCACATATAATCATGCTTTATGCTTTGTAGAACATCGAGGATTAGACATTTTTAAGGACATGATCTAATCCTACTCAATCATTGCTACCAAACACGCCTTAAGAGCGCATTAAGTAGGTAGTGTTGGATCAAACGGGGCAAGATAGATTATTTTTCTTTCATGTTGTCAAATATTGTAAAGTTTACCAAAATAAACAAGTCTTTACAAGCTCTAAAAATATACCGTTTTAAAGTCATAGTTAATACTTGACATTTGGTTTCGACAATATTATGTTATTTCTAATTTCGAAAGTGATGGAGATTTCAGAATTTGAATTAGGCTTGGCTCGAGTCTTTATTTATTTTTAATAATTTAGGTTTTCACTTTTCTAAAAAAATTAAAAAGAAATAAAACAAGTACTCAATAGAGTCACGAGGTTCAAATTTAAGGAGATTTTCAGAAACTTTTTTAAGTGAATAACTTTTGTAGAGCTTAATAAACTTTTATTGATTTTTATATACCTTATTTTAGAAAATAAATTATTTTACATGACATTATGTCTGTAAAATTTATTCAACGTCCTTGTTTTATCGATTATTTTTTGTAATAATATTCTGAATCATTAAGTGCATGATCAGATGATAAAAACCACAATTACAAAATTATGTCTCTGTTTGATCTCCATTTTTTAAAATTCATTTTCAATCACATTTCACAATGTCACATTTTTTTTTTTTTTTATCAATTTTTATTAAAAAATAAAGGCCAAAATAATTTTTTATAACATTTTTATACTCTGTTTTAAAAAAAAAAAAAAATCTCTAATGTTCAATATTTTTATTATATTCAAACATATAGAAAGTTAAGAAATTGAACAACCAATATATAAATTTAATTAATTGTTTTTTTTTTTTTTGAAATTTCATCCTTTACCATAAAAATTTTTAAAAAAATGATGGTAAAAAAGAGAAAAATCGAATAAAATTTTGTATTTATTAACGGATATATACAGAAAATGAAAATGAAGAGAGAAAAACGGAAATGAGAATATTGAAAATAGAATAATAATAATAATAATAATAATAATAATAATAATAATAGTAGAGATTTTTTTTTTTTTTTGTCATGACGCTAGGGTTTGTAGAACAAAAGAGGAAAGAGAAATATTATAGATTAAAAGATTTTTTTTTTCCTTTCTAAATCTTGAAAGTGAATGGAGAGACTTTTTATAAGATTTTGTATTGGTATTTCGGAAGGAGTTTATAAAATTCATTAAAAGGACCCTTTCAATGTTTTGTTGAAATTTTAATTTCACAAAAGATGAAGTGGAGACAAATTTTTTTATAATACAATTTAGGGAATTGTTGTTTGTATAATCCATGTAGGACAGTACATTTACAACCCCTCACAACAGGGGGGCTCGTTCCAATAAAAAAAAGTGAGGACCCTCCTATTGTGATGGGGCTGTCAGCCTTGCTGTACACAAAAGTGTACATTGAGTGCTTCTCTATAATTTATCAACGTTAGTTTAATCTAGAGCAATTTGTCTTACCTTTCCTAAGCAGCCAAGAGTTTGTTAAGTTAAAAGATTGGACAAAAATCGAAATAAAAAGCTGGATATTGTTCTTTATATATATATATATATAATTTGAGATTCAAATCATACTTTACATACTACAATACATATATACATATATACGTTACACATATTCTACCATGTTAGGTATAATTAAATGGGAACAAGAATGTAATAAATATTCAACAAATAATTTAAATAGAGAGAAAAGCAACACGATCAAACATAAATAATTAGAGTGAGAAAAATAACATAGTCAAGAATACAATAACAAATTTTTAAGTGAAAATCTCCCCATTCAAATAGAAAAATCACACGATCCCCCTCCCCCTCCCGCGTCTCAAATCTTTAACTAATATAAATAATTAGGTAGAGAAAAGTAACACAATCAATGATACAATAATAATTTTTCATGTGAAAAATCTTCCAATTCAAATGGAAAAGTCACATGACCCTCCCTCCCCATCTCAAATCTTTAACTAATGAGAAAAGTAACATGATCAACGATACAACACCTTAAAATCTTTATCTAATATACTTTATAAATATGAAATTTTAAGTTTGGATTTGTCAATATTTAAAGTGTAGATAATATTTATTTATCTTTAAATTTTCACTAACTGTTCTTTAAGTAGTAGTTGATTATTAAATGGAATAAATAAAATTGTAGAAAAATTCATTTTTCTTTTGTCTAGAGAAAGAAGGTACGTGTACTGTTACTCCTGTATACCTTGGAAGGGCAAATCATCATTGCTCATACTCATTTTGCCTTGTTTCTTGAATTGTGGTCATCACTATGTTCTTCAAGCGCTCCATGGATTCTCCTTTCAACCCTAATAAACCACTGAATCCCCTCGCCAAGGAATGGTTACCTTCAAAATCCCAGAAGTTTCCATCTTTTCAAGATGTTCTGCAACCCAAGTTTCAACCTATAAGTCCACTGCCGCTGCAACATTGTAACTGGAATTCACCGAAGCAAAAGTTCCGATGGATCCAGCTAGGGCGGCCACTACTTTGATCCACCGGGATACAATACATAAAAATCTTGCAATTCAAATGGAAAAACTACAAGGCCTCAATTCGCCCTCTCAAATCTTTGACTGATATAAATAATTAGGTAGAGAAAAGTAACTCGATAAATAATACAAACAATATATATTCACCTGAAAACCTTTTAATTCAAATAAAATATCACATGACCTTTTTTAGGTTTTATGTAATTGGCAATTTTGTGAATAAAATGACTAAAATAAATATGTTGTAAAAAGTCAATGAGTTAGTTGTAATATTGTATAGTTGAGTTAGGTAGGTTAGTGTTCAAGTTCGAAATAAGAAAAGAAGAGACGCTAAAATTTCGCTAACCTATTGCTTGAACGTTGCTCGAGCAACAAAAACAAAAACCCCATCGCTCGCTTGTCACCCGTCTCTCGCTCGAGCGACAGATCGTCGCTCATCTGTCGCTAGCTCCTCGCTCGAGCGGCAGTGTTACGCGTAAAATCCTACTTCGCGTTTTTGTAGAGTTTTACATGGCTTAAACTACCTGTGAGAGAGAGCATATTCACCATTTAATTTTTTATAATTTATACTTGCCCTCTCTAAATCCTCTTTCACGTACACATACCTAGGGGCGGATCCAGGGGGTGGCGAGCTAGAGCGGCCGCTCTAGCTGGATTCCCGGAGTGAACTATGGCGTCGGGTTGCAGAGGCAGAAGGTAGAAGAAAAAGTCGGGTTGCAAAGACGCAGAAGGTGGAAGAAGAAGAATAAGAGACGTCGAAATAAAACATTTGTCATGGCAGCGAGCAATTTACAGATTCCAATTTCTCCGTCTTGCAGTTGCCGAGACGGAATGCCGGAAGGGAGAAGGGGACAAGACAACTGGAGAAGGAGAAGACACATACGCTTTCTTTTCTTTCTTTTTTTTTTTTCCCTTTGGGCTGTTGGGCAATGCCATGGGCCTCTAATTGTTTAAAAAAATTAGGCCCAATAGAGGAAATGGTCCAAAACTCTCTAAAACCAGCCATACAAATGACATGAAAATACAATAAAATCTCCCAACCAGCAGAAGCAAGAAAAATACCGGTTTATGTATTTTGTGTTACTACTTATTATTTATTAATTAGTGAACCAATGTTCAATTCATATGAAAAAATAAATTAGGAGTTAGTACTCAGAAGTGAGAATTGTGATTTTTAATAAATTCTAATTGAAAGTTAAATTAGGGCATTTTGCAGATTATGGAACGATTTTTTCAACCAAATCGAAAGTCTATACCTAGTTTTTTCAACCAAAACAGTTTGTATCGTATATTATTTTTATAATTTACATATATATTGAATAATTTATAATATTATTTAATCAAATTTTAATAAACGATCGGACTATTACGATCGTTGATTGTCTACGGTCAACGGTCAACATTGTTGTCCCATTAAAATGGGACCTCTAAAAGAGTCATACATGGCAACCCACATGAAAGCCCATCAAAGATGTTAAAGTTTGACCAGGGTCAACAAAAGCTTAAGTGGAAGCCAAGCAAATGCCACAAATCGAGATCCCTAAGAGGCTAGCCGAAGTGCCTAACCGAGGTCCCAAGAGATTAGTCGTGGTGCCTAACTGAGGTCTCAAGAAGTTAGCCTAAGTGGCTAGCCGAGGTGCCTCAAGGTGCATAACCGAGGTCCTTAAGTGGCTAGCCGAAGTGCCTAACCGTCGCTCCTCAAGTATGAGGTCCTACCTTGACCGAACTCCTTTTGACTGAAACTTTCACTAGCTCTTAAAAGATTTAAAGGCAATCCTTATGAATGACTGATGTGATGATTGTAATGATGAATCTGTCAACCTAAGTTGTAGGGTAATTAATCCATTGTCAATGTATTAAATGCATAGTAGGCTAGTGATATGATGCTTGGACCTGGGAGATGAAGCCACCCGTTTCTTCATCCAACGGTTACCACTTCAGTTAGAGTTCTATAAATACCAACTTTTGTAACATTATAAAGGACCTTTTGTGAGGGGAAAAACATGCATATAAACTATATGTGCTTAACACAATATTCTCTCTCTAAATATACATTGGTTTGGAGATCTTTCATCTTGTTTTTACAAGTATTAACAAGTTTTTATCTTGATTAATACCTTATAAAATATCATCTATTATCTATTATCTCCTTGTCACGATAATCACTCATTGGTATTCCGACTCGCCGTATTTTACCGCCTCAGCCATCGTCTCCGGCCAAATCTCGTCGGAGTTCGTTCACGTGTCACGAATCCGATATTGACATCTGTTGGCAACATTTTTTGGGGTCAACAAACATCTCCGCTCTAGCTGAACTGAAATGTTAGATTCGCCCCTGCCCAGAATTTTTTCAATTCAAACTTCCAGTGGAGATGCTCTTCTCTCCATCCCCATTTCACTTGACATATGTACAACAATCAACATTTGTTGTATTAAAGATATTCTAACTATAGCAGAATTTCTTGCCCCATTAATTACTATCCCGCTATCTCTATCACGAACTTGATAAAATTGAATTCTCCACACGAGTATTCCTAATAAAATCAAATCATGTTATTTAACTAGCAAAATTCTTTCCCCATTTAAGAAAATTGTATACATGTGATACGTACTAAGGCATAGGTTGAAAATGAAATCTAAATAAATAAATTTACTCTCTCTCATGAATCTTTTTGAGGGAATTCGAAAAGTATTGTATACCATGTAATGACATTTTTTCGTGCATAATAGTGCATGAACTAATTACCAAAACTCTTCATAGTCATGTGGCCAAAGTGATTTAGCATGCTTCACTGCAGAGCCTATAATGGTGATGTTATATAATTAGGCAAAATTTAGGCAAGTTCCGACTGAGCGGTGATCGACCGAAAATTATGGTTCGATCAACCAAACTAGAGTTCCAGTCGACCGGAATAGACTTAAATCCAGTATTAACAGATTAAATACCGTATATGCTGTTGGTACTCCAGAAATCCGGTAAATTGCACAGAAATCCGGTATATGCGAAATTAGGTATGCAGTTTAGCAATATAATAACTACGATGAACGCAAAATCACCATACATATATCATGCTTAATACTATACACGTACAGAATGTAAACATGAACAAAGAGAAATCGCAGAACGAATAATAGAATCGAAAACTTTTAACCCGAGGCCTGTGTTGCACACAGTTTCCTTAAAACAGATTCGCCCCCTCACCGTTCGTGCTTGAGGTTTACAATGAGCGTCCGTTTTCCAGGATACAACGGTAGAATCAGTAACTTTCAAGCACCACGGGAACCACTCCGACGAACTGAACTAGTGCCTGAACTACACCACCACCAAGACCGAAATGCAGAAAAAACCGAACTCTATACAAATGAATTTCTTATGTATTCTAAACTTGAATGCCTTTACTTTTTATTTTTGTGTGTTGGAATGAGGAAAATGAGCCACTATTTATAGGCTAGGCTACCATCAATGACAATGACCTTTGGAGTTTTTCATCTTTTTCCTATGTGGGACAAATTCATTTTTCTCACATAAACTGCCTTTTGAGTGATACACTTTGAGCCTCAATTTCTCATTCACCCGAGCATCAACTTTGACAAGTAAGTATATGATTTCGATGTACTCACGGAGGAGAACACAAATCAACTTTCATCTTCCAAATTGAACAACTGGGCCCCACTCAAAACTCGTGCCAAAGTTAACCCATAAACTCAGTTTTTCCAACAATCCCCCACATGAATGAAAATTGGGAGCGACTCATGCATGTGACATATGACGACTTATGAATGTGACACATGACGACTTGGTGAAATAGTTCAATAGATGAAACCTGCATAGGATAGGTAGGTGTTACCCTTTGAACCTTCCCTTGCGAAAGCATATTTACTTTACTGGCTGATCAGTAGACGCGATGTCCTTGAACTGTTCTGCTGTTTATGTAAACGATAATACACTTCACACAGGATTCTTCCTAACACATTTCAGTTCTCATTATTATGTTCGTTTTGGCCATGAACATACGCCTGGTTCTGTGAGAGATCACTAGAATTGCGCCCCACACAATTCCCTTAGAAGCGGTCCCACTTCTCTCTTACATAGGTGATTTCTTATTACAAGTAACCCGCATTACTTGGCTCGATTTTCGACGCATAAGAATCATTAAAAGCCAATTTCTTATCCTCCAACTTCACGAGCATCACTGTCGCATCACAGGAATGGACATGAGGTAATATCCCCCTCAGTGATTACATCAAGTCTTTACAATTAGGTTGTCCCTTTGAACCTAGATCTTAGGATCTCCAGTCAACTAGGTTGGGTTTTTCTTTGTATTGACTTATCCATTCAAGGGCTTAAGTCCCATTCCTCTCGATAATTTCTCAACTAACTCTCGATTTAACCCTTTGGTTAGCGGATCCGCAATGTTATCCTTTGACTTTACATAATCAATAGTGATAACTCCAGTTGAGAGTAATTGCCTTATGGTATTGTGTCTACGACGTATATGTCTAGACTTACCATTATACATGTTACTCTGTGCCCTTCCAATTGCTGATTGACTATCACAGTGTATGCAAATTGCTGGCACAGGTTTTGACCATCTTGGAATATCCTCTAAGAAGTTGCGTAACCATTCAGCCTCTTCACCATTTTTATCTAGAACTATAAACTCATATTCCATAGTGGATCGAGATATTACTGTTTGTTTAGAGGATTTCCAAGAAACAGCTACACCTGCCAATGTGAACACAAATCCACTCGTGAATTTTGAGTCTTTCATATCAGATATCCAATTAGCATCACTATATCCTTCAATGACCGCTGGATATTTGGCATAATGCAACCCATAATTACGAGTCAATCTTAAGTACCTTAGTACTCTTACTATTCCTTTCCAATGATCAGCTCCTGGATTACTCGTATACCTACTTAGTTTACTAACTGTGTAAGCTATGTCTGGTATTGTACAGCTCATTAAGTACATCAGACTTCCAATGATTCTCGAGTATTCTACTTGAGAAACACTTTCACTTTTATTCTTGGATAGGTGTTGACTCGTATCTATCGGTGTTCTAGCCATGCCAGTATCATCATTACTGAACTTTTCCAGAATTTTGTCCACATAATGTGACTGGCTTAGAACGAGTCCATCTGATGTTCTTGAAATTTTGATTCCAAGTATAACATCAGCCAAGCCCATATCTTTCATGTCAAATCTTGAATTTAACATATTCTTGGTGGATTTGATCATCTTATCGTTGCTACCAACAACAAGCATATCGTCAACGTAAAGACATAAAATGACAGCCATTTTTCGTGTCTTTGACGTAAACACATTTATCACACTCATTGATTTTAAATCCACACTCCATCATGACACTATCGAATCTCTCATGCCATTGTTTTGGTGCTTGTTTTAAGCCATATAATGATTTCACCAATTTGCAGACTTTCTTTTCCTGCCCTAGAGATGAAAACCCCTCGGGTTGTTCCATATAGATTTCTTCATCTAAATCTACATTCAAGAAGGCAGTCTTAACATCCATTTGATGTACTTCAAGATTCCGCAAAGCAGCAATCGCAAGTATCATCCTAATAGATGTTATTCTTGTTACTGGAGAATATGTATCAAAGTAATCAAAGCCTTCCCGTTGTCGGTAACCTTTTATTACTAACCTGACCTTGTACTTTTCAATAGTTCCATCTGTTTTCATTTTTTGTTTAAAAATCCATTTGTAGCCTAGTGGTTTACTTCTTGGAGCAAGATCCACTAGCTCTCATGTATGATTTTGCAAGATGAAATCAATTTCACTTTTAATGGCCTCTTTCCATTGAGGTCCTTCTGAGGAGTTTACAGCTTCTTGATAGTTTCGAGGTTCACTTTCTAGCATATAGGTCAGAAAATCTGGACCATAAGATTTTTATGTTCTTTCTCTTTTGCTACGTCTTGGTTCAACCTCAACCCCCTCTTCTAGTTTTTGGTCCTGACTATCTTCAATTATAGTCTCATACGTCCGTTTAGAAGAGCTTGCCTTTTCTTTGGACTTATACGGAAATACATGTTCAAAGAACGAAGCATTTCTCGATTCCATTATCGTGTTTTTGTGTATATCTGAGATTTTCGATTCATACACAAGAAACCGATAAGCACTACTGTTATGAGCATATCCAATGAAGATGCAATCTACAGTTTTCGGGCCTATCTTCACCTTCTTTGGTGTTGGGATAGCCACTTTAGCGAGACACCCCCACACTTGTAAGTATTTATAGGAAGACTTTCTTCCTTTCCATAACTCATACGGGGTCTTTTCCATTTTCTTTCGGGGCACCTTATTTAAAAGGTAATTTGCTGACAACACAGCCTCCCCCCACATGTTCTGAGGTAACCCAGAACTTACTAGCATTGCATTCATCATTTCTTTTAAGGTGCGATTTTTCCTTTCAGCAATGCCATTTTGTTGCGGTGAATAAGGTGCGGTGGTTTCATGTATGATTCCGTGTTGTGCACAGAATTCAGCAAACGGTGCTTCATACTCACCACCTCGATCGCTTCTCAACACCTTAATTTTCTTGCTAAGTTGATTTTCAACTTCCGTCTTATAGAGAATGAATTTCTCCATCGCTTCATCCTTGCTTTTTAGCAAGTACACATAGCAGTATTTTGTGCTATCGTCGATAAAAGTAATGAAATACTTGTTGCCACCTCTCGTTTGTACAAATTTTAAATCACATAAGTCACTGTGAATTAAAGTTAACTAGTCTACGTAAAGAATCATAGTTAACTAGTCCTAGTCTACCATGCCACACATTGGAAGACTCAAGCAAATAAGCAGAAGAGTTCACTTTATTCATTTTTGGCTTAACAACCATTACATTTAGTTTGAACATGCCATCGGAAACATACCCTTTTCCGACAAACATTCCGCTTTTGGACAAAATAACTTTGTCTGACTCAAATACAATACGAAACCCATGCTTATTCAAAAGCGACCCGGACACTAGGTTCTTGCGGATTTTCGGCACGTATAGCACGTTATTAAGAGTCAACTCTTTCCCTGAAGTCATCTTCAGAACCACCTTCCCTTGTCCTTTGATTTCAGAAGTTGCTGAATTTCCCATGAACAACTTCTCTCCATTGTCAATTACTTCGAAAGCATTAAACATCTCTTTATCAGAGCACACATGCCTTGTAGCACCAGTGTCAATCCACCACTCTTTCGGGTTAGAACCCACCATGTTTACTTCAGAAATGACGGCTGCGAGATTCATCTCCGACACGTCATTTACCATGTAATCAACCACATTTGCTTCCTTCTTTTTCTTTGGCATTCTGCACTCCGAAGACTTGTGACCTACTTTGTCACAGTTGAAGCATTTTTCTTGAAATTTCTTTTTAGAAATTCCACCTTTTAGTCCTTGCTTGGTCCCTTTGCCACAGGATGACCCAGCCTTACTTTTGTAGGCCTTACTGCTTTGACCATGCTCTACCACATTGGCTTTAGCAACATCAGGACTGAACCACTTCTTCTCCGAACCCTTGTTGTCTTCTTCAATTCGAAGTCTAACAATCAGTTCTTCGACGTTCATTTCCTTTCGTTTGTGCTTCAGATAGTTCTTGAAGTCTTTCCACGCGGGGGGCAATTTCTCAATAATTGCTGCCACTTGGAAAGTTTCACTCACAACCATCCATTCGGAATGAATTTCGTGAAGAATCACTTAGAGTTCTTGCACTTGACTGAAAACCCGAAACCCGCGAATTTTTGAGAATTAATGGCCACTATTTGCACAACTTAATTACCCTATTTAATATAACCTTTCACCCATCCCAAATCTCACCTATAAATACCCTCTTCACTCATTTGATTTTTCACACCAAAAGCACTTTCAATTTGCTTTCAAAGTTGAGAGAAAAATAGAGAGTTTAGATTTTTTCTGCATTTCGGTCTTGGTGGTGGTGTAGTTCAGACACTAGTTCAGTTCGTCGGAGTGGTTCCCGTGGTGCTCAAAAGCTATTGATTCTACCGTTGTATCCTGGGAAACGGACGCTCGTTGTAAACCTCAAGCACGAACGGTGATGGGGCGAATCTGTTTTAAGGAAGCTGTGTGCAACACAGGCCTCGGGTTAAAAGTTTTCGATTCTATTATTCGTTCTGCGATTTCTCTTTGTTCATGTTTACATTCTGTACGTGTATAGTATTAAGCATGATATATGTATGTTGAATTTGCGTTCATCGTAGTTATTATATTGCTAAACTGCATACCTAATTTCGCGTATACCGGATTTCTGTGCAATTTACCGGATTTCTGAAGTACCAACAACATATACGGTATTTAATCTGTTAATACCGGATTTAAGTCTATTCCGGTCGACTGGAACTCTAGTTCGGTTTATCGAACCATAATTTTCGGTCAATCACCGCTCAGTTGGAACTTGCCTAAATTTTGCCTAATTATATAACAAACCGAAATGCAGAAAAAATCGAACTCTATGCAAATGAATTTCTTATGTATTCTAAACTTGAAAGCCTTTGCTTTTTATTTTTGTGTGTTGGAATGAGGAAAATGAGCTACTATTTATAGGCTAGGCTACCATCAATGACTATGACCTTTGGAGTTTCTCATCTTTTTCCTATGTGGGACAAATTCATTTTTCCCACATAAACTCCCTTTTGAGTGGTACACTTTGAGCCTCAATTTCTCATTCACCCGAGCATCAACTTTGGCAAGCAAGTATATGATTTCGATGTACTCACGGAGGAGAATACAAATCAACTTTCATCTTCCAAATTGAACAACCGGGTCCCACTCAAAACTCGTGCCAAAGTTAGCCCATAAACTCAGTTTTTCCAACAGGTGAAACCCTCATGCCACATTAACTTGGAGAAAATGGTGATACACTAGCAATGCCATAACCCATGAAAGCGAAAACAACTGTTGAGCACGCAATTCGGCATCATCGACGAGACTAGAGGAAACACCACAGGATAATCACGTGAAACATACACCACGTTTCACATGCATTGCCAACAAGCTCCAAAACATTTGGAGCACGTAGATAAGTAAATAATACACGAGATTCTTCATTTTTCTGTGCATGCTTCGGATACATAAATTCTTCTGAGTCGAAATTATTGACGTGATTAGACCATTTATGTAAATCATGTAACTCGAGGATGGGGTCTGGGGTTTCTTTTTATATATTATATGGATGATCCGATTCACAAGGACTATGATCGGGAATTATTTGATCGTCTTTCTCTGATGAAGAAATTAAGAGGAATAACCTCTCAATAGGCTTCTCAAAGTGTTGCCGTGTAATTGAGAGCTTATCATGTTTTAATACTAAGCTAACTCCATATTTGTGAACTGCGGTTCCTTGCATTTGATTTTGATTCTATACTACGTTTAATTCTACTTATAAGTTGTTTTAAAATTGAGTTATGCTGAACTTTTTACTCCACTAAATACTTGATATTTTGACACATCAATTTTTCTTAGTCAATGAGAATTAGACAGCATATTAAATATTGTGTCACTTACACTATTGTGTATTGACTAACGAAAGCTTGTGTGAAGTCTCAACATTTAGTAGGGAACAAATAAACGAGGACAACAAATCTCAGCTCACATAGAGATGTACTTTCAAGTAGTCAAACATGTAGTTCTTGCAATCTGTTGACCTCAAAAATTGCACCTATGAGCTGTCAACAGATCCCAGGGCCTCTCACGTCCGGTTCAGCCTTTGTTCCTGCACACTAGGACAAACCGTCAGTTGCACGTGGCCTTCTCCAAAGAGGGGAGGGGAGCCGGCCGCGCGCACTCCGACGATCAAGTCAGTTGGAGTGGAAATATATGAGCGTGGGAAGGCTGCAACGTGAGCCTCCAAAAATCAGTAAGGGGGTCGGCTTTGGGGAGATAAATAGAACAGTAAAATATAGAGAGAATTGCTAAGTAGTATGGAGAGTCCAATTTAGCATTACCTTCAAATGACACAATGCGTGAGCTTTTATAGTAAAAGAGGGTGATTAAGAACCGTTGGATGAATGGCCACGTGGCCCTATCGCAATGGCTAAACTTCTTGTCACAGACTTCAATGCATTTAATGCTCTGATCTCCTATGTTTGAACTCTGACACGCGGTATTGGTGCAGCCGTAATTGCAGCGTGTTGTCACATCATCCACTTGTCAGAAGATCTCTTCCACGAGATCTTCTATAGGAGGACCATACTGCCTACTGTTCATGTGGCATGAGTTCGGTATCACATAAGAGTTCGGCCACAAGGGGTTCATCAATAACGGTTCGATACTGTGGGTTCGTCCTTACCAGTTCGACATGGCGGGTTCGGATGGACGGCAGATTGTGGGTTCGGCCACAAGGTGTGTGTGAGGCCATTTGGGATTGCCCGTAACAATTAGTCCCCGAAGTCCATGTATGATTATTTATATAGTGCGTGGACTTAAAGTAAAGAAAGAAAAGAATGGTGGCCGTAACAACTAGTCCCCGAAGTCCATGTATGATTATTTATATAGTGCGTGGACTTGAAGGTCTGACCGTGATGTACTTAGAAGCGGTGTATGTTGCTGGAGAGGCGAAGCCATGAAAGCGAGCCTGTTGATGAAGAGACGAAGCCATAGAGGCGAGCCTGTTGATGAAGAGGCGAAGCCATAGAGGCGAGCCAGTTGATGAAGAGGTGAAGCCATAGAGGCGAGCCTGTTGTAAGAGAGGCGAAGCCATAGAGGCGAGCCTGTATGATGAAGAGGCGAAGCCATAGAGGCGAGCCTGTTGATGAAGAGGCGAAGCCATAGAGACGAGCTTATTTTAAGAGAGGCGAAGCCGTAGAGGCGAGCCTGTTGATGAAGAGGCGAAGCCCTAGAGGCGAGCCTGTTGTAAGAGAGGCGAAGCCATAGAGGCGAGCCTGTTGTAAGAGAGGCGAAGCCATAGAGGCTAGCCTGTATGATGAAGAGGCGAAGCCATAGAGGCGAGGCTGTTGTAAGAGAGGCGAAGCCATAGAGGCGAGCCTGTATGATTTGGACGTTGACGCTGGTTCCCAAGGTGCTAAAGTAATTACGGCGAGAGCAGTTTACTTTTTCGTATTACGCAAACATTTAATGCATGATAATGATTACTGGGGACAACTGGCATATTGACTCGAGTCCATTGTGCGTGCATCGCACGCATTGATCATGGCCTTTGATTTGAAAATAGTGATAGGCGCCTTTTCTTTTCAACGTCTCTGATGCAGGGACAACTGTAAGGCTTGGATTAAAGCCAGGGCTAATCCAAGGGCTGGGATCAGATTCTGCTTCATATAAAATGGGGCTTTCTTCTTCATTTTCCGACTTTTTTCTTTGCGAGAATTTTTTTTCAAAGTGTTGAAGCTTCTTCCTTTCTGTCTTCGCGATTCTTCATCCAGCCGTTGCCCTTCTTTGCCAGCACCGGCTCTTCTCTTAGCTCTTTCAACGTAAGTGTTAAGTATCTAGATTTCTTCATTCTTTTGAGACATAAGAATGGCCTCTTCTTCACAAAATAGGGACGTTGGGGGTTCTTTGGAGGATGAGGAGACTACATCTTTATATGCTGAGGTTGTCCTGTCGCCACCCATTCCTACTGCTAGAATAATGGACGCGATGGGGGGACCCCATAGTGTCGCGATGATGCCGGAGGGGCCTGTAAATTATAGGATGAGGTGGGGGGCATCTGAATGGGCTTCTAATGTAGAGGCGAGTGAGCTTGAAACATATAGGGAGAGGTATAGGATCCCTGAAAACATAGAAATGTTTGTACTGACCCCTGATGATCGGGCTTGTTACCCTAGAGAGGGGTGTGTGGCCGTGAGTGAAGCCATCTTGGCGGGGGGGTTGAGGTTGTCCCTGCACCCTCTTTTTCGATATTTGCTTAGGCAGTACAACTTGGCTCCGACCCAACTCGTACCGAATGCATGGAGCCAACTGGCAGGGGCCTTTCTTTTGTGGAAGGAGGTCACTCTTGGCTAGGATATGCCTCCCCACGTTTTTCAAACTCTTTTTCAGCCCCGAGCCTCGAGTGGGGGCGATTCGTGCAGGAGGTTGTATTGTATTAACCCCTGGGGTTCGCACTCCCCCTTCATCTGGGGCACTCCTTCTTCAATAAAGAATTGGAAGTCATCTTGGTTCTAGATAAGGGGTCGCTGGCAGACAGTGGAGGGGGATGCAGTCCCAGAGATTACCGTGCCGACCCATTACCATAAGTATAGTGAGTGTAGTCCGTGGTTTTTGATTTGTTTTGTTGTCTTGCATTTTGTGGTGTTTCTGATTCAAAATTTTTTTTAGTTCCTGCAGATCGGTTCGAGCTTGAACCTTGCAAGTGGGCTGTTGTGAGGGCCATATACGAACTGCCTTCGGAGAAGAGGGACTTCAAGAACGTCATAGCCAAACGAGCCCCATTCGTGACACATTTACTGATGTCGACCCGTGGTAAGTTGCGAACCTATCCTTTTTTTCGAGGCTTACTATGTGCTGTTTTTGCTAACTTGCATTTGGTTTGGTTTCAGAACAACATTTGAACAAGGAGTATGTGAAACCGGACATGTTTCACATGCGCCGTCTTGTCGAGGGGAAGAACAAGAAGCCTCTGAGTACGGGTTCGGCAACTTACAAGAACCAGAGGGAAGAACTGAGCCGGTTGTCGAAGGTTCATCCGCCTCCCCCTCCAGAAAAGAAAGTGGAGGCTAAAGGGAAAGACAAAGCCGAACCCTCTGCTGGGGGGTGCCCAAGAAAAGGCGGCTGGTTCTGACGAAGAACAAGGGTCCTCCTCCTCCTTCACGACAAACGTCAATAGAGGAGTCCTTGGGGGAGCCCATCAATGTGAAGCCGTTGAACTCTTTGCTGAGTTTAAGGCTCGAGATTTTCTCGATGGCCGAACTGATGAGATTGCCCCCGAGGCGTTGGAGATGCTGTCGGCCGAAGCCCAAGCAGCAGCTAGGATCAATTATAAGTATTGGACTGACAAGTATGCATCCTATGCTGAGACTTGCGAATTTACTGACATGCTTGAGGCTGGACTGGAAATGCAGGCTCGGTCCCAAGGCTTCATATTTAATGCTCAAATGGATATGAAGCGACTGTAGGACCGGAACCGTCAGCTTGAGGAGAGGACTGCCACTGCTGAATTGGAAGCTGCAAAATTGAAGGCAGAGGCCTCGACGGCAGATGAGGTCATTGAGGCCTTCAGGACCAAGCAGGAGGAGTTGGAGGCCAAGGTTGGGCAAGTCTCCTCTGAAAATGCTGAACTTAAAGAGGAGGTTCACCTGTGCAAGTTTGAAGTGAATGCACTTACGAAGTGAGTGGAGAACTCGGATAACTTATAGAAGATTGCTTCGACAGCACTAGAGGTGGCCAACGAAGATAGGATGGCTCTGAGGGCCCAAGTGACCGACCTGACTGCTGAGGTTGCCAGTTTGAAGCAGCAGTTGGTTGAGGCGGGGGATGCTGCAGTGGATAATTATGTTGCCCACTTTCATGAAACTGCAGAGTATGACAGCCTTGGTTTATACTAGAGGAATGTTGCCTATGGTGAAGTTCTTGCAAGGGTTGCAGAACTTCACCCAGAGGTGGACCTTACTGCAGTGAGGGAGGAGTTCATTCCGGTCGAACCCTCCACTCCTGCTGATGAAGTGGCTGAAGAGGTGGTGGAGGTCGTGGATGGCGGAAAGTAGTTTTGGTTTTTTTGGTTTTTTTTTTTGAAGTAAAGTAGTTGTACTTAACCGGATTTGATATTTTCTAATGAAGCCATTCTTTCGTGTACTTTTGATGCACTGATTCGACTTTCGCCATGTATAGCCTCGTTGAGTAGCGTTCGAACTGATGATAGGTAACAACTTAGATAAGTTATTAAAGGAGTCACATGGGTTCGCCATGGTAATAGCTCAGATAACTTGACTTGTATTATTAATGATCCGTGCTGAAATAGAAGATATATATTAATCAATTTAAATAAGGCTTGTTGAATACCGTGTGAC